>CM051521.1:100960512-102210512 GCA_028015205.1 Mytilisepta virgata
GACTTGAGAAAAGTGAGTTAAAAATGCTGTCTGAATCAGGCAATATACTACAAATACGATATCAAATGATATTGACTGTTCAATATGGCGGAGAGGCAATGATCTAGTCTTGCAGTCTATGTGGTACGCAAAATTTAAAACAGCATATACGATGCAGGCTAAGCTAAATAACCACAAAAATTTTAACCTTATTGTATCGCAAAGTTTTAGTGTTCGTTCAGTTTTGTTGTCGACTCTTGCAGAAGTATAAATTGAAATAAAGACACAACTTAAAATTGCAAGGCACGAAAATAAATCTAGAATAAGAAAGAACATGTTCACGTGGATTACATCTTCCACTTCTGCGTCTGTTCCAAACATAAACACCTCACAAATAATTGCAACAGAACTGGTGAGAATAACAAGACCTGCTATACTACCATCGTGTTTCACTAAACTGTTACTGGCTGGCTCTTCAATGTTCCCTGCAGAAAACGGAAGAACGAAAATGGCACGGAAAATTTTCTTCCAGAATGACATGTCAAATTCTATTACCTAGGAATAAGAAATATTAATTTAAATTATTTGTAAAATTATGCTGGAATATTCATTTTTCACTTATTTACGGTATATTTAGAATTTAAATACACATACATTTATAATAATTTAAAGGGCTGGTAAAAATGTTGTTAATCTTGTGCTAATCTCTATTTAGATCATCCTTGGTACAGAGCAAAAAATTACAAGTCATAGTTCTGCTAAAACTTTCTGTTTTATCCTAGTTGTAGACATTATGTTAAGTTTTTCTCATTTTTTAAATCGTTAATAATTGAAGTTACGAGGTTTCAAAATCTCTCTCTCTCTCTCTCTTTCTCTGTGTTATTTGTTTTACTGTTTTGGCATGAATATGAAGTATACATTATATAAATTTTAAAAACTTACCTATTTGACTGAATGATTAAGTGTTTCATGTATGTGATAACAACCATAAGGAAATATTTCATCTATATATGTGAAGTAACTCAATATGCAAATTAGTCACAAACTGAAACATACAACAATTGCCTTTTAAGCACTGAATATGAGGTCATCTGTTTCCGGTCCATTGTACTTTGATTAAATTTGCAGCAAATGTTTTCGGATTGACTACGAATTTGAATGAAATGCTTAAGATGTACAATTTAGTTATAAATTACATTAAAAAAGAAAGAAAAACAAGTGGCATTTGTTATTATTCTTTTCATATTTTTGCCCCTTAAACATTGCCGTAAATAAATCACTGTGTGGATCTAAATTGGTTGCAATACAAGATACCCACAAGAATAATCTTAAAGAATTTTAAACGTATGACTGAACAAGAAAATACATTTTTTTTATATATATATATAATTTATCACAAATTTGTCTGGTCAATCATTTATAACTACATTCGTACCTCAGCTAAGAGCTACAGACACGAAAACATACGCATTTCTATCATATATCGACAACAGAATACCAAAGCGACAAAACAATAGCTCTTTCTCCCCATGGGTTGGTGATTTTCAGTATTTATACTATTTTCTCACAAATTGACTCCATACAATTAAACTCTATATGATAGTGGCATTTCTTATTATTCTTTTCAGTAGTGCAATCGAAATACGATCAATAGTTATGAGTAACCTGGGCTAGTTATTATGTAATAGCGAGCACATTTTCAGTCCACTATCTAAATTAAATGTTGTTTATTTTTCTCTGCTATATTAAACTTTAAAGGTTTTAATCGTATGGTCAGGATAGATAGAAGGTTACCTATAAAATTAGTTTTTCAATGTTTGTACTAAGTCGGACTATCTTGATTACCTTTTATGATTGTTTACTTCATGTTATTTTTTTCTAAAACAATGTTGTTTATGTGGGGTCACCTGTTTTGAATCACTCTCACACATGTGTGAAATACAATAAAGCATTAAAATCAAATAGAAATTGTCCAAAACCTCAATTTAAAAGCTGTTCCCCCCTCCCCCCCCCCCCCCCGTTGGTCCCATCAAAACACTTTGGGGTACATTGTATCCTGGGCTCCAATGCATATTTATTAAAGATATGAACCTTCATGGTTGGGTTCATTTGGAAATTGTTTTCACATATTGTCTTTTGGGGCAACCCATGGACTTCTTACCTGTTACGAAGATCAATTTACAGATGTCACTGCAGAATATATTACTCATATTTAAGACAGGAAAAGTATACACGGGTTCCTGGAACATATGACATTACGCAGTTATTGTTTCAAAACTCTATGAAGTAGGGATATGAGTTGTTTGAATAAACCAATTAAGATGCACTGCAAATGCATAAATTTACCATCGTATCACACAATGTCTCATATTACATTAGCAAACGAAGATAAAGCTTTAAAAAAAACAATCCAAAGATACTTATATTAGATATAGTTAATTTATATTATGCTGTATACGACGCATTTCAAGGAGTTACCTCTCATCAGCAGCATTAAAACCGAAACATTTGGACGACCAAAAACCAAACTTATACTAAACAAGAAGTACTCAACCAAAAATACCGAAATAGGAAGCCAAATTTCAGCTAAGGAGATCTACCATGTGCAATACAAGGAATGAACCCTTAGTATTTCTATTAATTTTTTAATTTTAACTCAAGGTTTTACAGCAATAAGGTGTTAGAAATTTGATTAGGGCTCATAGGGAACGAATTTTGAAAATGCACACTTCAAGGAATTTCAAGGTGTAAATTAATCATTTTATTTCTAACACAATACATGTGTCCGTTAGAAAAAAATAACTATCATGCTTCTTTTAATATTTTATTTATACAATATGAAGTACCTACTTCGAAAATCTGTGATACAATCCATGAAACGCGACAAAACATTTAAAACGATAAAAAATCACGAATGGATAAAATAAAGTAAAGTAGGTTACCCACACAGTCTTTCCGTAAAATATGGTTGGAGCATCGTTTTTAAATACCCACTGAGCGGCAAGAAATGAATCCATAGCCCATGTCATAAAATTGGCGATCGCTAAAAACATGCAGGTGAATTCCATTGATACCAAGGATGGTTCTGTTTGTCTTTTGTTGTAGTTTTTCATTTGGAAAAGAAAAACTGTTTGGAAATATGTCCCCAAAGTTATTATAACATAATTGTATGTTTTAGTTGTATTTTGGTTGTCACTGTGGATCAATAAAATATATGGAATTAATCTCATTGTATAATAGGTTATTGAACCTATAAAACTAGCAAGTATTAAATAATCCTTTGAGGAAAAATTGCTTTCTTGCTTATCTGGATAGCATTCTGACTGCATCAAATAAAAACATTTTACGACCACTATAAATACTATGGTCATCTGGATACCAGTACAAATATTTAAGGCTTCGTCGACATTATGGTTTGTCGGTGTATAAATTTTAAGTATGAACAAGACGATTGTTGGTAATGACAAAAATACAGAACAAACGATGTTAAAAAATGTCCATGTCCTTCTTAGAGGATTTTCCGTGTTAGAAATATTGTCATAAATTGGTTCTTCTGTTGTTTCATTGATCAAAGGCGATTCTTCTCCAAGGTCAAGACTGCCACGCTCAGAGGACAACTGTTTCTTTGTTACTAACATTCGAACCTTTTTCGGCCATAACTCCGTAATGAATAATATTGTAAGCAACGAATATTCAGTTCCTGCAGGTTCCAGAAAATTTGTAACATTTTTTAAAAAGGGGTAAATGGAAGAATTGCTGGAACACGTGAATTCTTTAATTGTTGTAGCATTAATTGTTAAATCGTTAACATTACTGACGGAGTCTACAAAGTCTATAACAATCACTGCTACATTGATCAAAAACAAAACCAGTAACGCGTAATAAAATCGCAGTTGACTTACAAACACACATTGGGAAAAGTGCGTTAAGAATCCTGTCTGAACTAGGCGATAAGTGAACAGTAACACGTCACAAAGAATGCGATTTGAAACATTGGCTAAAGGATAGTCATTTCTCAGACAGTCAACGTGGTATGCAATATAAATAGCACTGTATGCTAAACATGCTAACGTGAATAGCCATAGAAACTTCATCATAATTTGGCTGCTGATGTTCCATTGTTCATTTGGTTTTAAAATATCAGGCTTCAGGGATGCGTAAATGATCAGTATGATACATATCAGAATTGCAAGCCCAGATGTTACCTCCATAGTTAGAACGAATAACACTGTAGAATCATTCTCATCACTGAAAGCTCCAATTAATAAAATCTCGCACAGGATGACAACAATGCTTACTAAAAATACAATCCCTGAAATACTACCATCGTGTGATACTACACCATTTGTACGAAGACATTTTGGATCTCCTGCTGAAAATGGAAGGACAAACAGTGCTCGATATAATCTCCGCCAGGCAAACATTTTTAGGGTTAGACGTCTCTTAAATATATCGAAAATCTGTAAGAAAATTCAAATGCAATTTAGAGTTAGTACAAAAAATTGGAGTTGTGTTTTATGCTTTTTATTCTTTTTGCCTGAGGGTCTGTCGATTGGATGACGTTAATTGGTGGGTCATTTTTTACCTTTTCCTCTTACTGGACACTACATTAACAAACAACCAATACTGATTTGAACCCCATCAATGTAATAAAGACCCAGATATACAAAGTTTAGAGCGTACAAAACTTTTTAAACAAAAGTCAAAATCATTTAAATGTTTTGGGCGAGATTTAATCAAAATGATCCTAGATAAAGGTAAAATGACAAAAATCAGTGCATCATTCTCATGTAGAAAAATAATTTAGAAGATTTGACTTTTATAGATTGCAACTCATGAATATAAGTTTTACCCTCGTTTATACAATATAGTCAAGATTTCAATTATCCAATAACGACTGGTATTCATATCTTTTATCTGTATAACCTGTGTGTCAACAGGGTAAAGTGTTAAAACTATCACTGGTCGTTTAGACTCATTCACCGTATCTTTCTTGACATTTTTGTTCTTCTACCAGCTGTTCAATTTATGGCTATGAGCTGATGAGACTATACTTGCTAAAATATTAATATTCATCGTACCAAATACACTGTATATCATGTAATAACATCATAAATTTTCCTTACCGTTGGAAGTCTTCCCTTTTCGCACACACGCACACGTTGATCGGGTAATAATTGAAAAAAGTACCACTTAAATGTTGATATTAGTTCATTAATCATGCATACACAAATTCTAGTTTCGTATATCTATTTCCTTATTATTAAAATACTTCCTTAAGATAATGATATAGATTTTATCTATTTCACATGTAAAAATCGATTTGATTGACTGCCAGCTAATGTGTTAATTTCGCCTACACCCTTGATGTAACTCTGAAATTTATTTGCACCGGACAGTACCGGTTTGGAGATGTCGTAGAAAATGAAAAAAATGAGGGTGTGCGGGTTCATAGGCCTGTGTAATATCCTGTATAATTTCTATTGACGCCATAAATCTATAATTTAATGTATGTCTTTCCGTGTTCAATAGTTATAAATCAATGTTATTTCTAATTCTTCACAAGTTTTAATAACACTGTAAATTAATCCAACGCATCAAAAGTCTGACAATAATCTCATTACAGACATATTCGATCAATGTACGTAGTACATGTATGTGTCCTGGAAAAAATATTCTCTCTCATGCAGCCAATTATACGGTTAGTACAGAGATAAATGCAATAACAAAACACAACAAATCACTATACACCGAGAAATTACACCCTAGGTACAGCAGGCAAGCCGGTACATAACCGGATATTATTCTGTTTTATAAATTTACGAAGTCTGTGTAACAAAGACGGGTTTTTGTAGGTATTAGCTGAGAAAAGTTGAAAGCTTTTTGACCCTTTATAACTAATTAGTTTATTGCAAAAAGTAAACCCTGGCTGGATAAAATGCAAACATAATATGAATTACAGCTATATGTACATAAATAACATACAACACATGAATAAAGTTCTAAGGTTAATAATTATACAATATGTAGATAAAGATAATTGACCAATGTGGAACTCCATGGATATAACCCATGTAACCCACAACATTATACAAAATATCTTTATTGGGATTTAAAATAGTTTTAAGTTTAAAGTTTGAGTCAAGCTGGTTAAAATTAGGATAATGGGTTTTAATTGGATTTATAATGGGATTTCTAATATTATTACCGATTTGGCAATGAAGGAAACAGCGTTCCTAATCATCTTAAATTTTACAAACTTTATAAACTCTATGTTCTCTTGGAATTTTCTTGTATAGACCTATTTCAATTTCCAAGTTATGGTCACTTATACGCAATTGTGTTAAACGTTGATGACTATTAATTTTTTTTAGATTGTGCATGTAGTCTTCCAATTTAACTTCATTTTTAAGTTTACTATCAAGGTAAAGTTTTGAATAGTGATCTATATTTGAAAGTTTCTCAGAGTGATTTTATTATAATGTTCTTAAACAATATGTTTAAATTGCTTTTTTAAGTTAATTTTTTATTAGTTTAAAAGGTTTATCAAAATCAACATATTCTTCTTCATCAATATTAAACTATAAAAATGTTCTTTGCAAAAGTATACCAAGTATATATTCCATCATCAGATATAGACTTTTTTTACTTTGAAAGCTTATTTAAAAATAAATCCATTTTGGAATTATTCAGATGATGAATTTATTGACAGATTTCGCCTCAGTAAAGAATGTGTTTTGGCTTTGCTACCAGAAATCAGACAAATACTTGAACCAAAACAAAAGAAACTTTCATCAATTTCACCTCCTAACCGGACATTATTCTGTTTTGTAAATTTACGAAGTTTGTGTAACAAAGACGGTTTTTAGTGGGTATTAGCTGAGAAAAGTTGAAAGTATTTTGACCCTTTATAATTATAATACTTTATGGAACAGGAACATTTTCGAGAGTTTCCGGAGATCTTTTTGGAGTTCATGAAAGTACTGTCTCGCGTATGTAGGGAACAAATATCTGAATTTTTTCAAGAAAGAAAGGAAGAAATACAGAAGTGTCAAAAGAATGGAAATCCTTACACAAAAACACAACCAGTACAATTGAACAATGATACACAAATAATTTCGTTATGAGCCATAATAAGCTCGCTCTTTAAGGTAGAGATGTCTATCGAATTATTCTTAATACTATGCCGGCGAAAAAGTTTCAACAACATGGCGCATCCATGCGAAATCTGGCTCCGCCATGGCTTCCGACGTGAGTACGTGAATAGAGATTATCTTGAACAAAATAAGTTATTTATGCACTTACCTCAGCTTTTTAAACATTCAGTGTCATGACAATAAATAAGAATTAATATGAAAGAATCCACCTGAAATGAAATTTGACAAGAAAAAAAGATGCAGACGCAAGTGTCACGTTTTCCCGCCATATTAACCGGACAAATCCGCCCCGGAACACTCGGCCCAGGACCACTCGGACCGTGTTATCGGACAACTCAGACCGTGTGAAGTAACAACATTGATATGATATTGACGAACTTAATACTTTGAAGTGAGATTGTTACGTCATTACGATGATTTCATTGCATGTATACCGACAAAGCAAATGTAAAAACCTTACGCCTCGCTCGCTTTCCAGGTCACACCTGTTTCATATTAAGCAAGCGAAGCTCGCTCTTTAAGGTAGAGATGCCAATCGAATTATTCCTACTAATATGCCGGCTAAAAAATTTCAACAACATGGCGGCATCCATGCGAAATCTCGTTGCGCTATTACTTCCGACGTGATTACGTCAATAGAGATTATCTTGAACACAATAAGTTATTTGTCGACTTACCTCAGCTTTTTTAACATTCAGTGTCATGAAATTAAAAAGAAATACGAAAGAATCCATCTGGAATCAAATCTGACAAGAAAAAAAAGATGCAGACGCAAGTGTCACATTTTCCCGCCACGGTAACCGGGCAAATCAGCCCCGGACCACTCGGCCAAGGACCACTCGGACCGTGTGAAGTAACAACATTGATAATGAACTTAATACTTTGAAGTGAGATTGTTACGCCATTACGATGTTTTCACTAAATACCGACAAAGCAAACGTAAAAACCTCACGCTTCGCTCGCTTTCCAGGTCACACCTGTTTCATATTAATTAAAGCATCAAACTGCCGCTAACCTGTGGTATAACCCCTAAGGTCTAACTCAACTCCACGTGAATAAAAAACTGTATCATTTTAATGCTTTGAAAGTAATAACGACCACGGACCTTTTTTTAAAGCGCGCCATTGACCTACGAAACTAAAACACTAAAACATGGTTGGGAAGAGACAAATTTCCGATATTTTTTACCGATCGAAAAATATATCTGTGGGTTTTTTACCATATGAGGCAAAAAAAACTATCCGCACGCGGACGCAATACAAAGAAAAAAAAAACAACTATAGCCTAAGCAAGCGATTATTTGATGACAGGCACTTATAACAAGTTACATAGGAAATATTAAATATCCGCAACAATCTGACATTTTATGAAACACTTAATTTTTGTCGGAAAGTTACACCCTCTATTATTTATCGAGTGTTGTAAATGGAATTTGAAACGATGTACATTTGTATTTCAGGACAAAAGGAGTCGAATAAAGAGATATCGATACACTTTTTGCTATCACTTATAATGTAATGGAAATTTTGCAAATTGCTTTTGGGTCAAATTTATCATCAATATTGTTACCGTGTAGATACAATTTGTTATTTTGACTTTGAATTTATATTGAATTTATATTGATGGGGTGTGTAAAATTTGAGTTTCAGTTACAATGCCAAAAAAAGAAAATTAATGTTCAAAGCTAGAAAAATGGTCAAGAGGATGTTATATACATTATACCACTGTATTCCTGACAAACATGGTATTAGTGTTGCTATACATAGTCAAGATGACACCACCGTTCCCATAAATAGTGTAAAAAGTTCTTTAAGCGAACATATCTCGTCGATAAAATTAGAAATGGGTTAGTATATGGATTTACTCATTCTTCTTGATACATCAGTGTAGTTCGAATAAATTTCAATCGGGTGCATCCAAGCTGGTAGTGGTTAATGGGGAGCTTGTTTCATAACTTACATCTAAGAGTAAGATTACCGATATAGGGAAATGGACGGATACCTTTTTGGTCAGTATATTTTCTGAAAGTCACCCAGAAATGAAACAGGAATTATTAAAGTGCATGTTATACCTCTTGTAGCAACAATATTCACTGCAGGCTGGCGTACTTATGAATAGCGAACACTATCGTCTTAGAAAAGCTAAAGATCCTGCCAGTTCATGGGGAGGTGGGTGATAGTGAACTTTTGGACACGATTCAAAGTATTTCCTCAGCTTCACAAACAATTAATTGTAGAATAAATATTTTGGGGTTGGGAAATGTTTCGATTTCAACTATAAAGGCTAATGTTTTATAGGCATCAGTGTATCAAATATAGTAAAGAACATCCCTCATGCAAGTGCCCCTTAAATAACATGGGTTTACGGTCTATTAGCAACAGTCCACGTATTAGAAATACAGGACCTAGTGCAGGTGATATTCAGCCATTGCAGGCCAAAACCCTCAACCAGTACAGACATGTTTCTCATCAATACCTAGGTTCCCTAAACCAGCCATGAGACCTAGGAAATTCTTAAAATAGACTTACTAGAAAATTACTGCTAGAATTCATGAAAATGAACTTCAAGAGAAAATTGATAAAGAAATAATATTGGGACTTTTTCATGAAGCACCTTTATCTAATTTAATTATATCCCCAATAAGAGCGGTTCCTAAGTCAGATATGGGTTTATCTAAACGGCGAGAGTGTTAACAATTTTATTGATCTTCAGATTTGCTCTGTTCAATATACATGTACATCTGCAATAGACCTGGTGCAGACTCTAGGTATCGAGGCACTATGCGTGAAAATGGGCCTTGAAAGTGCATTTATTCTCTTAAGAATAAATCGAGTCGACTTCCATTTATGATACCATTTTCAGGTCAATGTACCATAGAGAAATGTTTATCAATGGGCTGTACCATCCCTTGTGCTACTTTTGAAAAGTTTTCAACCTTTATAGAGTGGGCCGTGAGGTATAAAAACCGACTAAACACAATTGTTCATTATTTGGATGACTTCCTATTTTCTGGGCCAAAATATAATGTTGATCGTTAAAACTTAATGGAAACTTTTCGTTGTTTGTGTCCAGGGCTAGGTCTTCCTTTTGCTGAAGAACAAATGGTTGGTCCAACTACATGTTTAGTATTTCTAGGTTTAGAAATCGATACCCAGAAAAGCATGTTGAAAATTCCAGTTGATAAAATTGGTAGGTTATTGCTTATTGAAAGATTTTTTGTGAAGCACAAAAGTTAACTTGAGAGAAATACAGTCTTTAATTGGTTCACTTAATTTTTTCACAAGAGAAATCAATTCGTCTAGAGTTTTAAGCAGGATATTTGTGATTCTACTATAGGTACCAAAAGGTCGAATAATTTTGTTCGTAATCATCAAGGAGGATATGGCGGTATGGGTTCAGTTTCTGGAATCTTTCAAAGGGCATTGGATGGACACACAATGATTAGATGCAGTTCTTCACTGATAGTGCGGTAGGAATACATTTAGTAAGTGGTGCATTATCTAATGGCCATTGGACGTATTGGGCATGGCCATTGGCTTGGTCAAGTTGTAATATCTTGCAAAACATGACTTTTCTGGAACTAGTCCATATCATTCTAGCAATGTAATTTTGGGGTGAACATTTTAAGAATAAAAAGATACTATTTAGGACTATTGATTTAATAGAGCTTACGGATTAAATTGATTAAATTGATTTATTACATTTCAAGTGATATATCTGCTAATCTTATCAATTCCGTTCCTCGTATACAATATGTTACAACATACCAATTGATATATTGTATTAAATCATTGAATAGCCTCTACATGATCTTCCATATAAATCATTGAATAGACTTTACATGAACCATTTTTTCATGTACCTCGTGGATGTCTGAAATATATATACATGTACACAGCTAAGTTTCGCGCTAAAACCTGCTTACATCGTTTGAAGAAATGAACACCCCCCCCCCCCCCCCTCTATTGATTCAGTTGCTGCTGTTTCAGTTTCTTTTTTCCGATTGGTTATGCAGTATGATGCGGCATTATATGTATTTGTATGCTTTTCTACGTCTGCCATCAATTAAAAGGTTGTGGATACTGAATAATTAAACATGGATTCTGAACTATCGTCATGGCATTACTACGTATGTTACCGAGAAGATGAACTGTGTGATGGCAGTAAAGTTTTAACATTTTCAGTTATGGATGGGCCCAGCAGCAACGGATTTTTTTATATTTGACTGTTGGTTTTACCTTCAGTGACAAATTGTTATCAAGTTTTCACTTGTTGACCGATTCGTTGATATTGTTGAAAGTTGAAACAGTTTAATTTCTATTAAATTACAGGACAAATATCAGCCAAATACTAAATGTTGTTTTCGTTGCGCCAGATATTTTCAATAATACTATTTCGAATCTTCTGTTATTGCAGTACACACGTATTGGTTAAGTAGGGTGGACACATTAAATGTCTCGCCTGAGTACGCACATGGACACAGAATAAAGATCTGATACCTGACATTGCAAGTCAAAGAAAAATACATTAAAAGAAATAGTAATGGTCAGGCAACATTTGTCTGAAAAATCTCATGCATACCATTCAAGCCTAAAACTGTGTCCAAGATCGGCTGACAGGTCTCAGACTGTACCCACCAAAAACAATCTAGACCTAAATGGTGGGTCTAAATACATTTATAACATTTGTTGAGAAATGGACTTGGGATGAGAGTCACTCAAGTCTAAAATTGTGGTCCAGTTTAGGTGTCTACCTACCAAATACGGTTGGTCTATGTATTGCAGTAAATGGCCATTATCCCAAAACGTGAAACCGGTCACACAAGCATGAAATAAAGGTCAAAGTTAAGGTGTCAAATGTTTCAGTGGTATATACCCACTAGGAACTTCTATCAACCAAATACTATGGGTCTAGTAAGTACAGTTACTGAGAAATAGACTAAATCAAGACAATGTTTATTAAGTCACTAAAGCTTGAAATTTAGATCAAGTTCAGCTGAAAGGTGTTAGACTGGCATGTATTCACTAAGAACTATCTACAGACCAAATATGATGGTTCTAGTTATAACAGTTGTTGAGAAATGGACTTAATCTCGAAAATATAACACAAGTCACTCAAGCGTGAAATTGAGGTCAAGGTCTAGAGACACGTGTCAGACTGGCATGTGTCCATTAAGAAATGTCTATTGACCAGATATGGTGGGCTGTGGTATTACAATTGGTAAGAAATTGACTTAATCACGAAATTGTGACACAGTTCATTCAACCGTGAAATTGAGGTCAAGGTCAAAAGACAGATGTCAGACTGATATGTACCCACCAAGAACTACAAAAATGTATCTATTAACTAAATATGGTGGGTCTAGGTATTATATATAGTTGCTGAGAAATGGACTTAACCATGAAAATGTGACAAAGTCACCCAAGCATGAAATTGAGGTCAATGTCCCAAGCCACGTGTCAGACTGACATGTGCCTACTAAGAACTATCTACAGACCAAATATGGTTGGCCTAGGTATTACAGTTCTTTAGAAATTTATTTAACCACGAAACTTGAAACAAATCTTACATACATGTATATGTTTACGAAGTCAGTAAACCATGAAAACGATGTCAGGGTCACAAGACAAGTATACTGCGGCAAAGTATATACGATAAGGAATATGTGGGCCAACATTCTTAATGTAGGTATTTTGTGTCCAAAGTTATTAAAAAATTAAATTACGCCGCCACCGCCGGAAAGTAATAGCTATATTTCGCCTTTCGAGACTTTTCGTCGCAGGCGAGACAATTATGACTTCAATGAAAATTCATGCAAATACATTTACCACATAGGTTTAATTTTATGTAGTGCTCATGCGTGCGCCTCCTCTATGATAAGACTCATCGGTAAAGCTCACAATACTGTTATCTGAAACTTATTGGAAATAACTTGCATATAGAAAACAGACAAATGAATTTTTGTATGATACAAAAACATTTATCTTTTACTTGTTTGAATATGCAATAATGCTTTTATTAATTAGTATCAGTCTTAAATAAACGAACATCAATCCGGTTATGTCTTTAATTCGACAGTTAGTGTTGTTTCAATGATAAATAACTTTCAGTTTAAAGCGCTACATATCCGTTGTTATTTAAATAACACCACAGATGCTATGGTTATGATTCAGGAGGTTGGCACCTTCGGCAGATTTGTTTCCAGATAGGACACCACGTAAGTTTCTCTCGCTGATCTCAGGGGCGAAACTGACGGTCTGTTGAATTCATGAGTTGCTAACAATACAAAACAGGCCGAGAACATGGGTGTTTGGAAGCTTTTCTAAATTCTTACAGCTTCAGGACTTGTCGAATACGTGGCTTCCTTACTCAGCCATGTTACACACTTCATTGCATATTTATCTTTCACTGGCAAATTATTTTTTATAACTAAAACTGACGTAGTGCAGTTGGTTTTCAATGCACGTTATTGAAAGTTACAGATATTACTTCTCATTTCATGGTTCGTAAAATGCTTGAAGGTATGTGTAGGCTGAAAAGTAGGTCTACTTAATCACTGTGTGACTTTGCGCTTCTGCGCGTTGGAGAAGTAGCGGTGGTCAATTATAATGAAATTGTTAGAATCTTTGCAGCAAGACATATAAAAATAGTTGAAGAAATTCATCATATTGAACTTACTTGTCAAAAACAGTCTAATTGTGAAAGGGGGAAACCATTGAATCAGGCTCTATAATGTGCCAGGTACAAAATATTCGTAGCTATTCGGCAAACCTCTTATACGTTATCAGTTTACTGCAGTTTTATCTAAGATACTGTCTAGTTTAGGAATCGATACTACGATATACAAGCATGGGGGCAGAAAATGTTTACTATTAAAATGGGGACAGAACAGCAAATAAAAACTATGGGTATTTGGAAATCAAATGCTTATCAATCCTATATAAAGATACCACAAATAAAATTAAAATTTATTTCAGGATAAGTTCAGATCTGGATAGTTAGATCTTCAATAGTTAAGAGAGATTTTGTAGCTGCACGGTCAGATCGGATAGAATTAATTTCGGGCTGCAACATAGGATTCAAGCAGATTTATTGTGGCACGGTAAAGGTGGAATGTGGTGGCATTAGGTTGTTCGAAAGATCAAACATTTGTTCACTTTGGATGATACATGTATACCTGATATTCTTATAATTAATTGTTGGGGAAATGACTTGCAATTTTCTTCACCAAAGAAGCTGTAGCAAAGAATAAGATTGATTTAGGGTTAATAAAGAAATTTGTTGCTGGTACAAAGTTAATTTTGTCCCAAATTTTGCCGCGCCCCGAAAGGAAGCACAAAAATGCAATAAAATTGAGAAGTCCAGAAAGAAAGTCAATCGTGCAGTAGCGAAGGAGGTACAAAATGTAGTTTATAATTTGGGCGGTGGATACATTAAGTACCCAGATATTTCATTTCATAGAAATGAATTATTGTTGGATGATAATGTACATCTTTCACCTACAAAAATCAATATTTTACATGGATGTATTGAATCGATTTACTTTGACTTTAAGAATGTTTTCCCGTATAGTTTACAATGAATTCTGGGCCACGGTTTGCGTTAAAATTCATTCCTTTGCTGATCATAGGAGGAAATGAAATTTTCAATATTCAATCTACGTCATTTGGACATTCCAGTTTACCGCTGTTCTCATGGTGGCTAAGATTAAAACTGTTTGCATGCTGAATTATGTTTTTCATTTGTATCTTTACCGTTGTCTAAATTCATGCCAATTATAATAAAATTTAATCATAAAATCATATAATTATTTCATTGTTTGTCATGTTGTACAAAGTCCAATATTCTTTACTCACTGTAACCATATTTAGTTGTAAATTAAAACACACATGAGGTAGTATTTCAGATAACTAAAAATCGTATGACATTTTATCACACTATTCGAAAGAGGAGGAAGTTTTTTGCAGATTTTCTTCCGATAAAAATCAATTTTTGTAAAATTTTACTAAATCAACCTTCGGAATCATTGAGAGTTAAGAAATATTTTACAAGGATCTATATTTTACTAATTTTAATGTTAAACCATATTTAAAAAGTAAGTACAATATGTTTTATATGAAACTGAACGATCTTCTACGTTCATACGTACAAGTATATTTTTCTCCTTTACACGTAAGTTGAAGATCGGTTATATATTTGTATTTACTCATGTAACATTTTTTTTTTAATTGTAGCTGCAGACATCACCATGTCTACGTTGAAGAATCTTTTTCGTGCAACTTTTGTTTTGCCATTCTCGGCAGGAAACCCAAAAGATCGTGACGATAATGGTCGAATTTCCCACGACGGAAGTATATCAGGATTGGTGTTTCTTGTGAGTGTTGTGGTTATCCTTTGTCTGATTCTGGTGATAGGGTCTGCCGGCCAAAACTATGATTCCGTTCACGTTAATCTCTTTATAAATACTATGGCAGTAACGGCCTCTTTAGCAATAGTTATATGTGTAGCTCTAAGCATATATGCAACTATAAAACGTGACATTATTGTTCCGAATCAGCATTGGGATATTAGTGGAAAAATCATGCTGATATTTCTCTGGCTGTTTACTTTTGCGAGTATATCTTACAGCTGTATATATTTGGCATTCCACGTAGACTGTTTGAGAGAAGGGAACAACAGCCATGCAACTTCAAAGGGGCGAGTAGCTTGTGACATTATTTTGTTTTTGTTTCGTTTGATCCAAACTGGATTTTTAACACGTTTTAGAAAATATGTATTTAAGAGTAGCCTCGTGCTATATTATGGTTTGCTTATTTTATTTCTAACAAATATTTCAGTGATAGTTATACAATTTGCGGAATCACTAAGGTATTTTCACGATTTTACTTTGGATAAACAGAACAATAGTATCTTACAACCATGTAAATCGTCCATCCGACAGGCTCTTGTAAAAGCAGAACATTTCCTTGGACCTGCAGTAGTGGAATATTCTTTGTTGACTATTTTATTTGTTTCCGAAATTTGGTCGAAAAGTTCCGAAATGTTAAATCATCGGCGATATTCATGTCTCTATGACAGTATTACCATAACCGAAGGAACATTATTAACATCAAATGAAAATGAACCAGTAAATTCTGAAACGTGTCGTGACAGAATTGTTGACAGGAGGCGAGCATGGAAATATATGAATATTTTGATTTGTCTCTTACTTACCGTACCAGGCATAGTTTTGTTAGCATCGAAAATTAATAATAGTCATAACCAAGCCATTGTTCATGTTGTCAGTTGTTGGAATGGTATGGAAATGACTATATCTGTTATGATGCTGATCAAAGGTTTCTATCTTATGCAAACAGAATGTCGACCGACTAACGAAGCGTTTCTTATGAAATCAAAAGACTACTTGATACTTGTCAGTTTTATTGGATCACTGGGATATTACACTATGAGAATAATACCCTCAATCATCATGGTGCATGACAATGATGGGAATATTATCACAATTTATAATTTTGTGGTCAGAATCTTAGGACTATACCTTCAAACGGTATTTATATATCAAATGAAAAGTTATGGAAAATCTACACACCAGACTTCATGGATGACAATTCAAAATACATGTCTGTTTCTTTCCGTGTTCAATTTTATGATGTGGGGAGTAGATTCATTCCTAGCAGCGCAATATGTGTTTGTCAATGATGCTGCAACTATATTCTATGGCAAAATTACATGGCATACATCGTATTCAATTTTGTTTCCGTTTGTTATTTTTTATCGGTTTAAATGTTTTGTTGCATTTTATGGCGTATATTACAGACTCGAAAGGGATTGATGAATATCTACAGAGTCGTATGACAGCTTTTTTGTATTGTACACTGTATCTTGTAATTTGTAATAAATAATTTATTGATACCAATTTTTTTGCAAAAGATGTGCACATTTCGTTGATTTACAACTCATCAATTGTGCTCAGAGCCTAAAATGTTGAAATCAAAAACAAAAATCCAAAAGGTTGAAGAGCAAATTCAAAAATACCAAAATGACCAGAAGGGATAAGCCAGAACCATCTCAGGACAGAGCTTTGCATGAGGGAGGTACTCCTTAGTTTTCAAACATTTTACACTTTTGTTACAGTAAGTATCAATTTAGGGCTAGTATAGAAATATTAGCAACTGAGTTTGTTAAAATATTCCTATGGAAATGATAATCCTTAAGTACACCATTGATGGCAACAAGCTAAAGTTTAGCAGTTTTTAGCCTATTTGTGGAATCATGGAAAGACCGACTCTGCTGTAGGATTAATTTCTTTTATTTGTTAGATCAGAACATTTGGGTTTATAATTAGTTCTACTTTCGTGTTCAATCCATTTTTTTGGAAGATGTCAAAGGTTTATTTATCATATCAAAAAAGCTGTTACTGTAATTTTTATTTCCTTTAGTCACAAATATGTTCACTCGAACTCGCTTGACCCGACATTTCGGGTGAGCCGAAATTTCGACAAAGTCCCAAATGTGGGTATATATAGATTTATATCATGATGCCATGTAACCATATATCATGACGTCGTGCAAGATCTTGGTATCACTAAACGTAACGTCAATTTGAAAAGTTCTGAGGTAAAAATACGCTAGATTTATGTGAGGTGTTTTACTTTATTTTGTTTCAGAATTTTTTTTTTTGTTATCACTTTGAAGGGTGATCATTTAAATTTTTTCAAAATTTTGTTATTGAGAAATTAATTTCTCAGTTTATTTAATTTATATTTTGGTGTTGTTTTTTTTTTTTTTTGTTTTTTGTTTTTTGTTTTGTTTTTTTTTTTTTTTTTTTTTTTTTGTTTTTTGTTTTGTTTTTTTTTTGTTTTTTGTTTATCTATTTACAACTTTTAGAAGTCTTAAATTTTTTGTGGTTGTTAAATTTATCTTTCCCCCCTACAACTTCATGTCTAAAATATCGAAATTTATATTCTACATATATGGTATATGTGTGACAACGACATTCATTTAAGAAATAAAATCCTGATAAGCCCGCTTCCCTTTCTAACGTCAAATTGGAGCTCCGACGTCATTTTCTGACTAAGTGACATTTTACTGAGAAATCGTAAAATTTCGTATAATTCTCGTAATTCTAAATTCATTAATACAGGCGGATATGAATAAAAATGCCAAGAAAATGCACATTTCGAATATACTTTTCAAATCTGATGTAAAGAAAAAAGTTTCAGTTCATGTTCTGTTAAAATTTTAATGTGATGTGCGTCAAACGTTAATTTGTTCATTTTCGGCTCTGTGTGACATTTAGTTGTGAACTCGCAGAAATGGGTGTTTAGTCATAAAATTGCAGAAGAGACAAAACATTCAAGTTATATTAAAAGGAGAAATGAAGGGAAATTTATAATATAAATTATAATTTTAGTTTATGTTGCTAAGTTGAACATTGATATGATCGGAAATCGTGTTTATTACTTTCAATTCCGGAAAGATGGTTACATTTTCGAAATGTAACGTGAACCGTTTTCGTAAAAAAAAGAATGGTTTGTGTAAAATTCAAGACATAATGGTTAATTGTTTTAGGCGTATGTTTGTAATTGCATACTTATTAAAAGGCGATATTAATTTTAACTAAATTATTATCAAAGAAAATAAAAACACTTGAATTAGAATCCGTTACTTCGTTTAAAAATATTTCCTTACGTTTTATGACACCTCCGTGCACTTTAAGAGTTACATGATACTACAATTAAATTTTCTTTCCAATATTTTGATAAGTACATGATATCGCAAGAAAAATATTTAATTTAAAACATTATGTGAAAATCATAAGAAATAAAATTGTTGTTTTCTTGCTTTTCCGAAGATCATCATTATCAACTTGGTCCATTTTACCGACGTTTTCTATTCTCTACATGGTTCTCTTGACTCATTCGTTGGTTATTTTCCGTATAATACGCTAATGACGTTGTAGTTTATATGAAATAACCATTTTCTATCACCAAGTGATGTAATTCATCAAGAATAGTAATTTTTCGATTGACCACTTTTTTCCTGGAGTTAAATATAAAGGAATATGTGAGTTTTTAGTTACACCTCTACAGCTGAAAAAAAACATCTTTTTTTCTGAGCGTTCTCAAGCTTATGCGTTGTAAAATAATTTATTTTCAAATAAAATATGTGTTTATGAGAAAAAATGGAAGTTTATGATTTATTCAATGTATAGTTTTATTTGATTAAGTGTACAAATAAATTTTGGTCAATCGCTTTTGCTACCGAATACGCCGACATCGCGACGTGATACCAATATCAAGCGCGACGTCCGTGCATTTATCATTGTTTATCTTGCACAAGGTAAAATTCCTGAAAGACCCACATTATAAGTTATTAAAACCTATCAGAGATATATACAATACATAGTATCCCATAATGACTCAGGTTTGTTGAAAGTAAAACTACAATCTTAATGTAACATTTTAATGCAAAATTCTGTTCATATCACGAGTTATATAAGATTTATCAAAATATATGATTGCTGAAATATCTTCTGAAAACACTGTTACTTCATCTGCTGATTTGGTTTTGTCGACCTTCAGACGAGTCGAATTAATTCTATGGTCCCGTCGACTTCAAGATAACAAGAGTCGACTGTAATTAATTCTTTTTCAAATTCTGAAATGGACAAATTTTCAAGGAGAATAGACTTTTCCATTTATTAGTCCCCTACTGACAACGCCAAAGTTTGCACTCCGTCCGTCCGTCAGTCATTCTACAGTTTTCCGAACTTTTTTCAGAAAATGATCTTATTTTTGGTATGTGCGTCTAACATCATGAGCTACAGATCAGGTTTGAGTTTTACGCTGATTTGTATTTTTGTGAGGGTTATTGCCCTTGGAAATTATTGCCAAAATATTAGTTTTCCGGCCCTTTTTTCAAACCCTTTCCTTGGGGAAATTCACTTAGAAATCTTCTTGTGTGAAACAACTTGGCCAATTGGAATCATTGGCAGCAATGGTCCTTAGATGGTCCTGTTTCAGACTTTTGTCCGATGATCTGGGCTGTCAACCAAGATGGCCGGCACAGACGAACTTATTTTAAAATTGGACCCTATTGGAAAATTCATTTAATGATCTTATTGTCTGAAGCCACTTGGTCAATTGGAAGCAGACATGACAGCAATGGTCGTTACAAAATTATGTCCGATGATACGGACTGTCAACCAAGATGGCCGCCACAGCCCTATGGGAAAATTCATTTAAAAATCTTCGTGTATGAAACCACTTTTCCTATTTGAACCAGACTTGGCAGGAATGGATTTAGATGGTCCTCTTTCAGAATTCTGACTGTGAACCAAGGTGGCCGCCACAGCCGAAAGTAGTATAACAAAGGACCATATGAGCAACATTAATTTATTAATCTTCTTGTCTGAAACCACTTGGCCTATTTGAACCAGAGTTGGCAGGAATGGACCTTAGATGGTCCTCTTTCAGAATTCGGACTGTGAATCAATGTTGCAGCCACAGCCGTAAGTAGTATTACACAGGACCTTATGGGAAAATTCATTTATAATTCTTGTCTGAAACCGTTTGGCCTATTGGAATCAGACTTGGCAGCAATAGTCTTTTGATGGTCCTCTTTGGGAATTTGGACTGTGAACCAAGGAGGCCGCCACAGCCGAATTTATTTTAACATAGGACCCTATGGAGAAAATCATTAAGAAATCTTCTCGTATGAAACAGCTTGGCCAATTGGAAACAGACTTGGTAGCAATGGTCCTTAGATAGTCCTCTTTCAGAATTGTTTCCGATGATCTGGACTGTCAACCCAGCCACAGCCGAAACAAGTATAACATAGGGCCCTATGGGGAAATTCATTTAGAAATCTTGTCTGAAACCACTTGGCCTATTGGAACCAGACTTGGTAGCAATGTCCTTAGATGGTCCTCTTTCAGAATTCTGAGTGTGAACCAAGGAGGCCGCCACAGCCGAAAGTAATATAACATAGGACACTATAGGGAAAATTCATTTAGAAATCTTCTTGTCTGAAACCAATTGGCCCATTGGAACCAGAGTTGGCAGCAATGGTCCTTAGATGGTCCCTTGTCAGAATTCGGAGAGTGAACCAATGCGGCCGCCACAGCCGAAAGTAGTATAACATAGGACCCTATTAGGAAAATACATTTAAAAATCTGAATTGAGTTGGTAACATTAATAATTGCAACAATGTTGATAAAATAGATATCTTCTAAGGGTTGACAAAACATAACACTCCTAGCTACATGTAGTAAAATAAAAAAAAACATTACAATGACAGTGGTTGTGCTCTGTCGTTCAAAATAACTAACCAGTGGTTAGTGGTTTCAGACGAGAACATTTTTGAGTGAATTTCCCATAGGGTCCTATGTTAAACTAAGTTCTGCTATAGAGGCCATCTTGGTTCACAGTCCACGAAATCAGATATATTTCTGAAAAAGGACCTCCTAAGGACCAATACCGCCAAGTCCTGCTCCAATATGTCAAGTGGTTTCAGACAAGAAGATTTTTCAATGAATTTTCCTATAGGGCCCTATGTTAAACTAAGTTCGGTTGTGGCGTCCATCTTGGTTGACAGTCCGGGTCATCCGACACACCTCTGTAAGAGGACCATCTAAGGACCATTGCTGCCAAGTCTGGTTCCAATTGGTCAAGTGGTTTAAGACAAGAAGATTTTTCAATGAATTTTCCCATAGGGCCCTATGTTAAACTATGTTCGGCTGTGGCGGCCATCTTGGTTAACATTCCGGGTCATTGGACATATTTCTGAAAGAGAACCTCCTAAGAACTATTACTGCCAACTTTGGTTCCAACTGGACTTGTAGTTTCATATAAGAAGATTTTTGAAAGTCACCCCCCCCCCCCCTTTTTCTACTTTTAGTAACAGCAGCCATCTCGGTTGGAAGTCGGGGATGCCAGACATAATTTTGGAAGGGGGCCACCCAAGGACCATTCCACCAAAGTTTGGTCTCAATTGGTCCAGTGGTTTGAGAGAAAAAGATCTAAAGGAAAGTTTACGCTGGATGCCGTCTTTAAAGGGCAAAAACTCCTATAAGGGGTCAATCAATGATTTTGGTCATGTTGACTTATTTGTAGATCTTACTTTGTTGAACATTTTTGCCGTTTACAATTTGTCTTTATCTATAATAATATTCAAGATAATAACCTAAAACTGCAAAATTTCCTTAAAATTAACAATTCAAGGGCAATAACCCAACAAAGGGTTGACCGATTCGTCTGAAAATTTCATGACAGGTAGATCTTGAACATTTTTACCCCATGTCAGTTTTGCTCTAATTGCTTTAGTTTTTGAGATACAAGACAAAAACTGCAGTTTACCCCTATGTTCTATTTTTAGTCACGTCGGCCATGTTGGTTGGCAGGCGGGGTCATCGGACACATTTTTTAAACTAGATACCCTAATGATGCTTGTGGCCAAGTTTGGTTCAATTTGGCCCTGTAGTTTCAGAGGAGAAGATTTTTGTAAAAGTTAACGGACGACGACGGACGACGGACGCCAAGTGATGAGAAAAGCTCACTTGACCCTTTGGGTCAGGTGAGCTAATAAAAAGTAATTGTTTAAAGGTTGACAGAGGACCAAACACAACATGTATCGCCAATATATTATAAAAACAGCCGGATCTTTAGAGTGATGTTGCTTCTGTTTATACGAGGCCAAAACCGCAATGCATTGCAGTTGCCTGAACGTAGCCTTTGATAAGAGGACGCAACAGAGGAAAAGAAAATATCCATAATGCACCGAAAACAACACTGAAAAGCAATTGTGCCTCTATACTAGATGTTCCTCTACTAATTCTAAACTATCTTGAACCCTTGAACGCCAGGCAATAATTTAGAAGATGAAGTGACGGATACAGCAGTCTATTCTCTCATTACAAGCGCTTGAAGACAACGATTGCCGGTGTAAGACACCCATGTGGAATATCCTTTTCTCACATTTCTATGAGAATGCAAAAAACGTCACGTCACAATGCTAGAACGCCAGAAAACACACACAATTAACATCGCTTCAATTTGAAAACCCCTGAAGCGCAACCTAAAAGATATCTTTTTTTTTCGCATACGATTTGTTCAAATATGTAATTAGAGATTTCTCAACATCTTACGAACGAACGAAAATCGCCCTAACTTGACGTAACTTGCCGTAACGAAAAAAGAGGGAGCGCTTATTTATTCATTAATTTTGGACTATCGGCTGTGCACTTCCGTTAGAAATTTCTTCCGCATAAACAAAACAAAACAAAAACATACATGCAGGTTTTTTTTTAAACCATTCTGAGTTTTAGAAATATTCTATTGACTGCAAATAGTCTCAGATATGTACTTTAGTGTATTTTTGTTGGGATGGGAGAGGCAATAAATATTTTTGAAAACTTATTTAAGCTCAAATTAAAGGTGAAAAGTCCAGGGCAAAAAAAGGGGTAAAATTATTGTGCTAGTTCAGTGATAATGGTCGTGTTTTTCATTTTTGGAAACAAAGATTCTTACCGAAATTTGAAAAGCATATTTTTTGTCTCATACTTTCCGAAAGAATCTTGGTATCCCTTTTAAAGATAAAAGTATATTTTAAAAATCCTTCAACATTGAAACAAAAACCTTTTTCACGTCACAAAAAAATGTACCTCCTGGGCAATCAATTATCCTGTTTGGTTAATCATTATCAGTCCTGTATACGTTTTCATTATTCAATAAAGCAGAACATAGAACTTAGATTTAACTACAGAAAAAACAAGACACCAAAATTCAAACCGAGTCAGGCTACTCTTACACTCTCTTGAAAAGTAACATCATATATCTTCTATTTTTTCAATTTATACAACTAAAACCTTGACTGCTTCAATCTGTGTAAACTGAACACCTAATAAATTCAAACAAATTCATCATTTTCAACATTTCCCTATATTTATCTTCTTGCAAATTTAGCTTGAAAATAAATCATTTAAGGCGAAGAAGTGCACATTTGGATTTAAGAGGTTTGGGGCAACAAAGTTATCTCGGATGCGAGGATACTTTATTTCTTAAAATAAATTCAAATCTTTTATTTTTATCTAAAAAGCGGGCAAACAAAACAAAATAAAGAGATTTTGTAGTAAAATAGATCTTGGACTTAACGCCTCTAGGGATAAGCCAGCTTTTAAATTGAAAATAGATTATGCACCTTTTGCAATAAAATCGATGATGAGTTTCATTTTTTTATTGAATGTATTAATCAATCATACTAGAACCATTTTACATTTTACATAGACAAAAATTTGTCCATACACTTCGACATTTTATCTTCGAATTGTGGTACACGTTCCTGCATCTTTATATACTTTTCATATGCATCTCTTGCAAGTTCTGATATAGGTTTCCTCTTTGGTGGGGTTGGGCCGTTATCTTGATCGTCTTGTACATTTTCATTCACCACCTGATCGTTATTCAACACCGCCTGGTCATTATTCGCCAACCCCTTATCATTATTCACCTGGTCGTTATTCACCACCGCTTGATCATTATTCACCACAGCCTGATCATGATTCACCACCGCCTGATCACGATTAACCACTGCCTGTTCCTGATTAACCACAGCCTGATCACGATTCACCACTGCCTGTTCCTGATTCACTACTGTCTGATCATGATTCACCACCGCCTGATCACGATTAACCACTGCCTGTTCCTGATTAACCACCACCTGATTATGATTCACCCCCGCTTGATCATTTGGCACAGCATCAATCTCATCATCTATTGGAATCGCAATTTTTCTATGATCAGCTACAAGCTCACCATTACCTTTCTGTAATAAAAAAAAATACAGAGTGACGACTGTTAAATGTATGAACACACTGTTCATGGGGACAGATAGAAACATATATTTGTATCCGCAATTTGTAGATGTTATTGCGATCCAGCATTTCAAATGAAGGGGAGTAGGAGGTAGGGGTCCGGTATGTTTCTGGAGAAAAGAAAGGGATTCGAATGTGTGTGTGTGTTTTTTTTTTAAATACTGGAGTAACTGCGTTGCAATTTCAAATTTTTTAGTTCAAAATTGAAAATAAAATGAGTTGAATTTCAGAAAGTATGTTATAATTTCAGAAAATATGTTATAATTTCAAGAAAAATTTTATCAGGAAATTTCAACAATTTTTTTAATATTTTCATGAAAGTTTCTTGAAATCACATTATACAGTTTCTTAAAATTCAACAAAGTTTTTTTATTTTTCAACAGTTTTCCTTATACTCTTATAACATAGTTTTTTTTTAATTTTAAGCATACAACTTGTAGTAGTTTCTTGAATTTCAACTTTTTTTTACCACATTTTTTTAAACTTCTAAATTTCTAGAATTTACGTGATGAAACTTAAATTTAGATTGTGGTTACATGTACCATTTCTTAAACTTGAAACTTTAAGGTTCATCTATACACTGCAACAAAAATGGCAGTGTTTACACCATGAAATTTTCTCTGAATGCAGACAAAACTGTGTAATTTTAATAATTTTAAATCCTGGCAGCACCTAGATATATACAAGTTGTATTAATTTTGTGTTTTAAAAAGAAAAAAACTTTTGTGGATTTTCCTAAACATTTTCTTTCCTTGCCACAGGTGGTGTAAAAATAAACAAAGTCTGGTGAAATCTTTGATATGGTCCCCCCTAAGGTAATTATTGTATTGCATCATATTGATTGATATGGACAATAGAGGGACAATAGAAATCTACTCACAACAAAGGTGATTTAAATAGTGTAAATGAGTGGACTGTATCAAAGAAAACTCAGGTGTTTGTTTATTTCACCATCTTTTGTGGCAAGGAAAGAAAATGTTCATCAAAATCCATAAAGTGTTTTAACTTTTTAGAACATAAATTGGATGTAACATTTATTTATCAAGGTGCTGCCAGGCTTTAAAACTTTTAAAATTACACAGTTTTGTCTGTACTCAGAGAAAATTTCATGGTGTAAACACAGCCATTTTTGTTGAAGTGTATAGATGAACCTTAACTTATACATAGAAAATTACCTTTCTGTGTTTTGCTTTAAGTTTCTTCTCGTTTGGGTGGCCTTTTTTGGTATATCTCCTATCGTTAGTCCTTATTTCGGCTATAAGCTGTCTGAGTTCTTCGTTTTGTATAGATAATGGGTCTTTTGATGACAATTTGGTTATCTGATCTGACATTCTTCTTTTAACTTTTTCAAAAGGCCCATCTTTGTAGACGGCTTGGCATTTATCTGGCAGTCTGTCTGTGGCCAGTTTCACGTCTGCGTACACAGAAGGCCAGTTGCATATGTTTTTTTGACATAACCTTTAACAATTAGAAGCTGTTCCTCCACTGATATTTCCACGTGCGTTCTCTTCTTTTCAGCCATGATTCGAAGACAACCACATGTGCATAGCACGGTCTGTTCGAATATTTGTTTTCCGTTTCGGTTGAGATAAGCTTGATGACCAAACGTAGGCGAAAAAAATTGCGGATCGGAAAAAAAAATCAAACTGTTGGACTTTTTAAAAGTAATAAAACGATGATTGTTTTCTTCATTTGTTTTGGGGATTATTTTTCAAGTGTGAATTTCAGTTACATTTTTTTAAAAAAGAAATATGATATGTTACAGTGTCATATTTGTATACAAAAGAAAAAAAAATACATGTTTAAAATCAGATTAAAGAATCCTTAAAAAAGACTTCTGATTTTACTGACACTAATGGTTGAGCGTTATATAACCTATATATATATATATATAAAACATTGTTGCGAGTTGTATATACATATAAAAAAAAATATTAGTAGAAAATCTATCTCTAACACTGTTTGGTGTAATTTTCAGACTTATATATATATATATACGTATATATATATATATAATAATTGTTATACAGTTTTTTTAGTTTTAATATTGAGAATGGAAATGGGGAATGTGTCAATGAGACAGCCACCCAACCAAAGAGTAGAATACAGCCGTGGGCCAGTCATAAGTCTTCAAAACACCGACAAAATTTACCACCCGAAAGGCTGGCTTCAGCTGGACCCTAAACAAAATATGTACTGGTTAATCAAATTTTTGAAATCAAATTAGTCGTTCAATATTTGATTTGATAACAATATCGACTTTTTTTAACAAACCCATTTGAAACCAATTCTGGTATTAAAAAAATATAATGCATCTCCAGCTTATCAAATTCCTAAAGCCGGAAAGAAATAGCAAACCGAGAACACATTTGTCGTTGGCTATTCAAACTGCTTAACTCACAACAAAATCGATAAAAATTAAGCAAGCCTAGTTAAAAGTATTATGGTTTCGGAGACAAAAATCGACCGTTGCATGTATACATGTATACCTCTTGTTAATAATTCCAAGATGAATGAAGAAGAGAAAACATTCGCTTTTTTGCTTTTGATGTATTTTTGCTTTAAACTGATGGCTTGTCCACCACCGCCATACATTCCAGACGAACAGTTCTTTTGTATCTTACTGCTGTTTCAGATGTACCAGGAATATTTAGGACTTTTAACAATGCCTTTACCATTTTTCAATATTCGCCTTCGAGATAGAATTTTAGAACAAGAAAACCAGGAACCACTAACGACGAATAATGTCCGCAATAGTGTACGCAACTCTCTGCAACCGTCCCTATGAATTTTGGATTCTTTCCGGAGAAACTGTTCGTTCTTTTGATAATTTAGTAATTATGATATCACAAAGGATTCCCCAGATTAGATTTGGAAATAATTATGTTTCTCTCGAAAACAGAGTGCTTTTAACATTGATTTGGTTAAGACAATATCCGACGTATACCCTGTTATCTCTATCTCTCGGACTTAGTGTACCCAGTGTAGGCAAACTTATTAACAACATGTGGGTATTACTTTGGGAAGTTTGTTCACCACTTGTTACTTGGCCGAGCGTACAAGAATGGACAGCGAAGCAAGGACATTGGAGAGAAATGGCAAATGTCGTAGGGTCCATCCATGGTACTTCTCATGAGATTATAGTTCCAATGGTTGAACCTCAGCATGAATTTTACAGTGGGCACCGTAATTATCATTGTATTCACACACAGGTGAGATAAACGGTTACCCGTATATAAATAACATGAAAAGCTAAATGTACACACACCTTATTTATCAAAATAAATTTTAAAAAATCATATAGACCTTTAGGAAATCAATGTTTTTTTTTTCATTTATCTTATTTTCATATTATCTTTAATGAATCACTCTCACAAGTGCATGCTGTGTTTTCATAAACTGGAACACTGGTTTTCATTTCCATGTACACCCCCCTTATTTCAAAAAAAAAAAATCTTCGACCATAGATTTCATCCAACAATAAAAAAAAATAAGGAAAGGGGTGATCAGATATTTAGTGAATAACATGTTCATTTTACACATCAGTTATAAATGAATTTAACAATTAAAGAAAAAAAATGATAATTACTGTACTCGAACTGGATTGACCCTGTTGCTTACTGGTCAATGTATACATTTAACCTGTTAAAAAGAATATGCGAACAGATTGAAAAATGAGCCTAGCATTTGGTTGAAATCTTAAAATTGTACTATGGTTACTTTGGTATAAAAAAAAAGTTCAATTATATATGACAACTATTGTTTTAAAAAAGTAAATACATATTTTTTTCATTTTTCAGGTGATAATTGACAACGAAAAGAATATTTGCTATATCCATTCTGGTTTCTTGTACACGAAAATGACGCTCATGCGTATCAGCAACTCGGACCAATTGGACCTGGCGCACCTTTACACTTTCCAGCAGAGTACTTTATTTTAGGAGACAGCATATAGCCAAACACCCCCCCCCCCCCCCCCCACCCCCCTCTTATCGTGCCATATAAGGCTGCCGAAATATTTCGGGCAGATGCAAGAGAAAAAAGGAGGATGAGAAAATTTAATAGACTACACAAGAGCAGGCGTGTTTATGTGGATCATGTCATCAAAGAATTGAAAACATTTAGAGTCGTTGGTTCCTTGTACCGTCACCCAAGATGGCAAGTGTCATGTGTTGTAGAACTTTGTGCTGGGTTAGCACAAAGACGTGTTGATATAATAAATGAAACGTACTAAAGTTTTATCATCTCAATCACTTTTCAATCCTTTAACAAAGTGAAACTAAATGCTAATATCGTCGTGATATGCATTGAGTTCTTGCCACTAAGCGTTAAACATCCAACAATCAATAAATCAATTGCACAGTGGCACACGATGCAAGTTTTTTTTAACAACGACATTAGAAAAACAATGTTCTTTTTTAATAGGTAAGGGAGATAAATCAAACGCATATATTCGACACGTAAACAAACGAATCTCAACGTATGAATACGTAACATTCAACAACAGAAAATCAATCAGACAACTAATCTTTAACCACAACAATAAAATGCAAGGTTTCAAAAAGAGTATATAATTGTTTATTGTTGTCTTTAAACATACTACAATAGCGTTAGAAATATTTTACTGCACGCAATGACTGCTCCATAACGATACGTTCGTCGAGTTTCGTCCGTTCGTAAGATGTTGAGAAACCTCTATTAGGGGCCTCGGTGGCCGAGTGGTCTAGGTAGTTCGTTATGACTACTAATGATCACTAGCCTGTCAACACTGAGGTTGCGAGTTCGAATCTTACCTGTGGCGGGGTGTGTTTGACTCCGATCTAAATTAACAAGGATTGCTAATTTTCCTACCGAAGGACGGTGGTTCTATCCGGGTACTCCGGCTTCCTCCACCAATAAAAACTGGCCGCCGCGAAATACCCAAATGTGCTGAAAACGGCGTAAAACCCCAACAAAACAAACAAATATGTAATTTATTTTGCACTAGGTTGTCTAGTTTAATAGAGCGTATTTTGGTGTCATTGCAGCCATGTTTATTTCTTTAAATGTTCGGCCGAGAAATGTGAGAAAAATAATCAGTCATTGTAAAAAATGTGAGACTGGACAATTCCACCCTCGAGTTCACATTTTCTATCATCAGAAGGAAAATGTAAACACTAGGGTGGAATTGCCCGGGTGGAATTGTCCCATCTCACATCTTAGACCATGACTGATTATTACATTCTCACATTTCTATGTGTTTGGGACAGATATATTCCGTGTGAGACACCAGGGCTGCGTTCAATATCGTAGCACCTAGCCTAGCTGCTATGCCCTAGATATCTATCTATGTTGAACGTTATGCTATGTAGCTAGCCTAGAAAAATGGCGTCGATGTCAATAAAATATCGAGAAAAAATCCTTTTGTTTGGAAATACTCCTATTACTGCCAGAACATCGCATTAGACTTTGTACAAATTTCGTACGCTATATATTGTGAATTAAGATACAATGTAAATATGCCGTCAATTTGATTTCTTTTACGTCATAATAGATTTACCAGCTAGCATGAATTTTATGGGTATCTAGTCCTACGTAGCAGCTAGGCTAGCTATGCGTTCAATAATAAAAAGCTACGTAGCCCTACGTAGCAGCTACGGTATTGAACGCATCCCCGTGTGAGATTCATCCATCTCACATCACATGACCTACCTTGACGTAACAATGGAAAAAAGTCACGTCAGAAAAACACACAACATAGCACAAATGGTATGACAACGTCAAAATTAACATCGCTTCAATTTGAAAATACCTGAAGCACAACCTAAAAGATAAGTTTTGAAAGTTTTGTACCTTTGGTACAAAACCAAAACCCACACGATCTTTTTGCACTAGGTTTCCTATTTAAGAGAACGCATTTTCGCGTCATGGCGGCCAGTTTTATTTCTTTAAATATTCGGTCGAGAAATGTGAGAAAAATAATCAGTCATGATAAAAAAATATGAGATTGGACAATTCCACACTCGTTTCTGACTTGAAAATGTGAACCCTCGGGTGGAATTGTCCAATCTCACATATAAAAATGGCAACAACAGATACACATACCTTGTCATTGGTAGGGATAAATCATACTTTGTTAAAAACCACTCTAAATCTAACAAAAAATATACAGAGGACGAAATTGTCCTGATGATTGAATTTTTGATCGACAACATATTTGTTCAATTTGGTGGACGTGTTTTCCAACAGACAATTGGCTTTCCTATGGGTACTAATTGTGCGCCACTACTGGCCGACTTGTTCCTTTACTCATATGAGGCAGACTTCCTTGACGGGCTTCTTAAGGAAAAACAGAAGAAATTAGCTACATAGATGATATCTTATCACTCAGCAATTCACGTTTTGGGAATTTCTTACATCTCATCTATCTCAATGAGCTCGAAATTAAGGATACAACAGACACTGCCAAGTCTGCATCTTATCTTGACCTTCACCTCGAAATTGACACCAGAGGAAGGTTCAATACAAAACTTTACGACAAACGGGATGACTTTGACTTTCCAATCGTCAACTTCCCATTTTTGAGCGGCAATATTCCAGAAGCGCCGGCGTATGGAGTATATATTTCACAACTCATATGTTATTCCAGAGCTTGTGACATATACATTGACTTCCTGGACAGAGCCCGGTTTCTGACAGAAAAGTTGCTTAGACAGGGGTACGTTGCTCCTAAGCTGAAGTCATCCTTATTAAAGTTTTATGGGCGTCATCATGACTTGGTTGACAGGTATGAAAAAACCGTTTCCCAAATGAAAATGGACCTGTTCCGTTGATATTATCCCTTCCGCATATCGGATTTGACATGGACAGCATGGCGGGTGTCCTGCAGGAAGCAGAGACTGCTTACTCTTCCGGAGCACCTGAGTCTACTCCCGGTTTTTTAGTGGGCTCCATGTTGTTCATATGTTTTTAGTTTTTAATTGTAGTGCATGTATTGTTTTGGTCTTGTCTTCGTTGTTCCCCGGAGTTTGTCAGTTGTTACGATTTTTCTCTCCTTCGAATATCCCTTTGGTATTTCTTGACTTTACTTAGACCAAGACTCAAAATTTTCAAGATTTTTATTACACTCCAGACAGTATACACTGTAACGTGAGCAAAAATAATATTAATACAATATACATATAGCATGCAAAAATGATAATAACTGACATTCAAAGTATTCGTCAAAACATAAACATGGATTTACACTATCTTTTTTCACGAACTGATAATGATAAAAAATAATAATAATATAATAATAATCATTGTGTATACATGTTGTATCTTATATTATATGCAATGCACTTAATCGAATATTATAATATTTTTACAATTTTCGTGAGTTAAAATTGATACATTATTCAATACTTTTTTGGTTACATAATGACAACATCCCCTTTAGTTTCTTTTCTGATGGATAAGTAGCGAAATACTTTGGAATATATCTTTTTCTCGCTTTTTCAACAATTTCATTTTGACATAAAAATAAATAATGAAAATCGTTTCCAATACCGTTACTGCACAATTTACAGTAACGTTCTTCACGAATTATATTCATATTATATTTATCATTCATACAGAAAGATGTAGGATAAGGAAATTCCAACTTCGCAAGCCTCGTGTCTGACAGAAAATGTGACCTCTCTGCATGAAAGATAGTTATATTCTTACAATCCGTCACCGATCAATCTGTCACAAGTAAAAGAAAGTCATTAACGAGCCAATCAGTTACATCTTCGGTTTCGGTACTGTATATTATTAATTAACTAGTGTATTATTGGCTTCAATACGACTAAAACTGTCCTTGCAATACAGAATCATTAACTCAGCCAATATCGAAAAACCCGGCCAATACAGATTTTTTGCTGTATTGGCCGACTTGTACCCGGCCAATATAGGGTAAGTCGATTTTCTCTAGAGTTTTGTTTGAATACATACGAAAACTCCAAATTTTTACAATATATCTAAATTTGTTCATGCTATGTGATCAAAGGTACTTCAAAATTGATGATTATAAATAATTATTAAGTAATAGCTCTGACTAAAAATATCATTCATAACCCTCATTCCAATCCTTCAATGAATAAACTTAAGAATTTTAAAAAAAAATCATACAGAATGTGCATTGTGAAAACTAGTTAATTAATAAAGATATCATTACATGGTTTTTCTGCATTGGCCTGGTTATTGGTCCTCGGCCAGCTGTATTGGCCTTCGGCTCCGCCTCAGGCCAATACAGCAAGCCTCGGACCAATAACAAGGCCAATAAAGAAACAACCATGTAATAATATCATAATATCGTTGACAAATCTTTGAATCTTTTTATAGATAAGTTGTTTATTTTGTTACCTGCCCTACATTCAAAATCCAACTACATGATTTAGACTAGATAATAAATTTCTATACGTTTTATGATTTTAACCTCTGAAGTCAATTTCAGCGCCGTAATTGATATTTTAATCTGGATAAAAGGGGTCTTTTATCACCCAGTTACTCTGACGTTGTTTTCGGTGAACACAGTCCTAAGTTCGGAACGTTTCCTCCTATTTATCGAAGATTGCATCAAGTACTCAGTGGAGCGAATATTTACTGTTTGCATCCCATAATCAGTGAGTTCGGATTAGGAGGGCGCTGAATACTCGTAAACATTTTTAACTCCAATTTATATTTTATATTAGCCTATCCCAAGTCAGAAACTTATTTTTTCAGTGTCGGTCTTTGTTAAGTGTTCTGCTGTAAGGGGGGGGGGGGCTGTTGCTTCTTGTTTTGGACCTAAGGATGGTCCTTTAAATGTTATAAATCTGTTGGTGTATTCACTCCTATAGATTGTTGTCTCATTTATACTTAACCTATAATTACATGTATGCGTTTTCATGTTTGTGTTTTGTACAAGAAAATTTAATAACACTATAAGTACATTTACGTGTATGAACTAATTTACATTTGAAGGCCTTGTACAACGGTCCTATGATCATATTTCCTATTCGTTTTTAATTTTTGTCCTACTTTTTATTATATTACCTTGAATAAACAAGGAAGCTTGGTTTTCCGTACACAGGGAAATACCTTTAACTTTTTTTTAAATTATCATGATTTTAGTAACGATCAAGTGGGAAGTACGTCGACTTACAAGTAAGTATTTTATAAATATACACTACGAATGATAACTTTTTGCATGAAATCTAAACTGTAAATAAATGTATAGAAAATACAGAAAAATGAAATAAATTTAATTTTTACTTAGTACGCGACCAAACAGAAAAATCATATGTGATATTGTTATTTCTATTTCAGATGACTTTTAAAATGTCTGTTGTTAAGAAGATACTTCGTGCTGCATTCGTTCTTCCATTTTCAGCAGGGAATCCGAAAAGCCATGATAATGATAACCAAATATCTCACGATGGAAGTATATCTGGATTAGTATTTCTTGTCAGTATAGTTGTTATCCTATGTTTGATGTTAGTTATTGGTACTACAGGTGAAAATTACGACAATGTTCATGTAAATCTTTTTATTGTCTCAATGACGCTAACAGCCAGTCTTGGTATAGCTATTTGTATCGGTGTTGGTGTATGTGCATCCGTTAAATGTGACATTCTGACACGAAATCCAAATTGGGATATTAGCAGCAGGATAATGATCAAATTCCTTTGGCTATTCACTCTAGGTTGCTTATCTTTAAGTTCTATTTATTTGGCTTTCCATATAGACTGCCTGAAAGGTGATTATGAAGTCGATTTCATAATAGAGCGGACAGTTTGCGATATTCTTCTGATTATATTTCGTCTTCTTCAGGCTGGATTTTTAACACGTTTTTCAAAATATACATTTAAAAGTGTCCTTGCTCTATATTACGGATTTCTGGTGTTGTTTTTGGCAAACATCTCCGTCATAGTAACAGAATTTGTTCGTGACTTGCGATATTTTCACGATTTTACATTGAACACAACAAACCAAAGCCTTAAACTTCCATGTAATTCATCCGTTCTGTTCGTCCTTGACAGTGCGGAAAACTATCTAGGACCTGCAGTATTGGAATATTCTTTGCTGGCGATTTTTTTCATTGCAGAAATATGGCCAAGAAGTACTTATAATATAAATTCTGCTAGAAGACGTTCATACATGTACGATAGTATTGATAACAATGAGAGAGAACTTCTTGTTTCTGATGCAAACCATTTTCAACCAATTAACAATGTTATAAACCAAAACAGAACTTTTAATTTGGCGTCTCATAGGACAAGAAAGTTTATAAATATAGCTGCTTGTTTTATTTTAACAATTCCAGGAATAGTGTTGTTTTCTTTAAAAATTAAAGAAAGCCATAATCAACGTGTTACATTTGTGGCCGATTGTTGGAACAGCTTTGAAATGACTGTTTCTGTTCTAATTATAATAAAATGTTTCTACCTTTTACAGACTGAATGTAAACCAACAAGCGAGGTATGTCCAATGAAATCAAAAGACTATTTGATACTTGTGAGTTTTATTGGATCAGTGGGTTATTATACAATGAGGATCATACCGTCGGTGTTGATATTAGACACCGATGAACAAGTAAACGCAATACAAATATACAATTTGGTATTAAGAATTATAGGGATATATCTGCAAACAATATTCATTTATCAAATGAGGAATTATGAAAAAGCTGATGTCCGGTCAACGTGGATATCAATACAATACACATGTCTCTTCCTGTCAATATTTAATGTAATGATGTGGGGAGTGGATTCATTCTTGGTATCCCAATATGTGTTTGCTGCTGATGCTCCAACAATTTTTTACGGCAAAAGGATATGGGTAACATCTTATTCATTTCTGTTTCCGTTCGTGATTTTCTATCGTTTCAAATGTTTCGTTGCTTTTTATGGATTGTATTACAGACTCAAGTGAAACCGTCACTAACATATATTACAATGTATAGCTAAAATTACTGACAAACTTCATTATTACATGTTTTTTTTGTTTTTTTGTTTTTTTTGTTTTGTAAGCTGTGCGTATTCATGTACGAAGTGATATCTATCCAACAAAAGATCAAAACGCGCACAGTTAAGTTTTAAATAGATATCAAATCATAACTTGTACTAATGTACTATGACATGACTTTTCGAGGGTGAACAAATCTTCATATTTCACGAATGCAAGGGAAATAAATGAATTATTCCACTAACTCGAGATAAATCCTGGGCATTTCGAATAACTGGGATGTGAAACACGAATCTGAGAGGCAAAAATGCTCTATTAATAGTTTTCAAAAGATTCTTTACGTTTTCCATTGAAGGGGATTTTAATTGCGGGGCGAATTCCGGAAATGCAGACATCACATATTTAAACTTTAATGGACGAAAATGCCTCAATACAACAATGTAGTTTCGGTTCCCACGAAAGAATTAAATAAATATTTTCAACATAATGCACATCCATGATAGAGGCCCCAAGAGGGTTGACGATATAAACAAAACTTTTTAAAAAATTGATTCTACTAGACGTGGAGTAATTTGTGTCAACACCTGATTCCAGTGTTTGACAAAGACACATTAAAGCTCCATAAACACGATTAATTCTCAATTCATTATATGAATATCTAATGGTCCATTCTAGTTTTCATTCGTTCTAGGTCTTTAAAAAAGTCAATTTACTTCTGTAAAATGACTGGAGAGTTTAAAATGAGGTACGGGCGAATATAATTGGGGTATCTTATGGAGACATTTATATTTTTGTGTTGTTTTCCATTGTTTGAAGAGTATAAACATAGTTCTTCTTGATCGGAAAATATATGGACACGTGGACATGTGGAACAATTCATTTTGGTGAATAACTTACCGCATCTTTCTTTCTTGAAGTCAAAAGTCTTTCAACTTCAAAATATCCATCTAAAAGCTTTATTCCAGACAATTGGTTTTTATCGTGTAGTATATTTCCATTCAATTCAGTAAAATCTAATTTGACCTTTCCTGTTTTTATTTAGTCAAGGTTGGTCCGGGATCGATTCGATTTTAAAAATTACAAGTCAAAACTTGTGAAAACCACGTGACCGTAATGAGTATTTATGAGCAAAACCGTGGGTCATTTCTGGCTATGTTAGATTTGTACAAGGACGTATAACTAACATACCAATATACGTCCTTGATTTGTATCATAAGTTGAGTATAATCTTGTATTTTTAATATTGTATTTTCAATATTGTATCTTTATATGAATAACGATTTGACATATGGCAAAATGCTGGGTACATTATTCATGGCATTTGCATCACGTGACTTCAGCCCTTTTAAGCAAATTACCTCCCTTAGTTGTAGAATTGTTTGAATTACGGATAATCGAGTCTTTTTCCGTCTCGGCTCTTAAACTAATGTGTCTATGAAAACTTCCTTTGGCGGATATTTACAAATTGTTTGTTTAATTCTGAGGGGAAAGGCTTCATATTTGAAGGATTACGCTATGGGAGACTTGAAATTATCATGTTTTAAAAACATTTTGGCCGAAAAGTTATGAAAGCAGGTGAGATAAAACTTATTTCCTCATTAAATTCATCCTCCAAAGTTGTTCTCTATATGCGGACAATTTATGTATGATCTCGCCTTGTATCTGTATCTGTAGTTTGAATTTGCATTTTTAACTAATTTTTGTTAATTCATATAGCAGTTATACTACGGTTACGCTTCAGTTTTTTAAACTGAATTGGCCGAAAGTTTTCAATGCTGACAATGTTTATTTGCACACGAAAGGAAAGCTAATATTGTGTAGAATGTACCTATATGCGGACAAATTGCTTATGAGTTATAAGAATTTGAATATTTGCATTTTTATTTTTTGGAGCAAGTTTAATGCTTTGTAATGAATGTCGTCAGAGAAATCCAAAATTGCCGCTATGCAAATTACCAAAGTACCCGCAATTTTGCCATATGATATATTTCCTAAAACAAATAGACCATTGTTAAAATTTAGGAAATTTTATTTTGTTGGGCGGGATGTTATGTATCATTTTGTATGGTCGTATTTGTTTTTGTAAATTTGAGTTATGTCCTTTTTCCCGCGCTTATTATTTTGTCAGTCTGAATAAATGTAAGAAATGGCAGCAGTCGTGTTTTTGCTCGGCCCGTTATAAAAGGCTAGGGATGTCACCCTAGTCTATAACAATTATATATACCTGCACAATTATACATTGAGTTACTATGACCAAAAAAAGAACACAAGATAAATAATAATAACCAAATATGCATTCTAAAAATATATGTCTACTCAGTGTTGCACATTGCCAAACGTAGCAATTAAAAATGATATTCCATGTTAAAGAGCAATGTATCAAAACTGGTAAAATAACTTAAGTCAGATGATTTAAAGGAGGTAAAGATTTAAAGACAATAATTCAAGCTTTTTTTTTTAATTTTTACGATGCACCTTACATATTTGTTTTTTTGTCAGGTTCAATGGATTGTTGCTGAGATATCTCTGCTTAAGTACTTAACTTTTAAATTAGCTCTTTCCGTTGAGGGTTTTTGATGTTACCTTTTTTGTTTGCATTTAAATTTTAAGTCATTATATCGGCTTTCTAATTTTTTGGCTTTGAACACTGCTTGTGACCCAATTTTTGGAAATGTGTACATTTCAGCAAATAATGATTATTATTCTAGATTTTTTTTACATAATGCAAATTTACAGATATAAACCTTCATCGATATCAACTATCACTGAAACGAAACTACTACGAAGTCTTCTACCTTTCTACCGGTATCTTCTTTCACGGTACTTTTCAAAAATTAATTATGCTGTAGTTATGGAGTATTCAAGGACACATGAAAATAATTGTAAAAATTTAGTTCCATTATTTTATTCATAAAAATCCTCTTCATAAAAATCATTCTGGATAGGGGATCTTTAAAATTTACCAAACAATTCTTTATTTTGTTCTTTTTTTTTTTTTGAGTTTCATACATCTAGTGCATATATAAGTTGACCTCAAATAGTTAAACAAAACCCGACATTATTCTATTTTGTAATTTTTATGAAACAAAGTTCTTATAAAACCTTTAAAAATATATGCCTTCGACTTCCAAATCGTTCTTAAGGTATTGTTGAAGATTACTACGTTCAACGCATGTTTAAGTTTACAAAGCATTGAGTGTCTTTCATTTGAATTCTTCAAAATTGGCACATAGGCTCTGGTTGAAGTAAGAATATTTTTAACGGTTTTTGAATACAAGCAAAAAATACACTTACATAAAAATATAGCGTGACGGGGACTGGTTGCAGTACAATAAAACAAACGACGACATTTTTCTAATAAACTAATTTACTGTAATATATAAAAGTCGTAGTTTTTATCGCCCAGTTATTAAAAGATCGGTGAATATTAGCCAAAGCATGACTTTTTCCCACTTTTAGCGTTTCTAACTATGCTCTGTGGGCCTCCTGCTGATTTGTCGGCCTATTTTATATTAGGGCCATAGGGATTTATAAAGTTTTGGAAGAAAATTCCCTAATGGAGCCTTTTTTAACATATAACCTTTTGGACGTCTTAAATTTACCCATTGACCTCTTGTTGGTGTTTCATTCACTTGCAAATATAAGCTAATTCACTAACTTACAAATGTAGCATACGTGTAATTCTATCATTTGATTGTTGACAATTCCTCTTTGTGGCTTCTAAAAATATACCATTTTGGACTCTGCTTAAAGTAAACAAAATATGAACATTTTGTTATTTATAAAATACTTCGTATTTATCTCTAATAGTTTTGAAAATATCACTGAATATAAGCCATAACAAGAAATTTTCACATTTGGAGCAACTCTTACTTATCTGTTTGGGTTCTTGTTGATAGTTTTTATATTAAAGTTCAACCTTTTTAAAGCTAAATTTAAGAGATCTGAAATAAGCCGAGTTTTATCATTCATCAATTCAAAACAAAGTCTTTCTAATACTTTTAGATAAAAGAAACACCATCCAGATCCCTTTAATCTTTACTAAATGTTTCAAAGTTGTTTTTTTTTCCTGTTGTCAAGTTAAAAAAAAAACTTTCTGTTTCTATAACAATAAACTGTTATCACAGAGATATGTCTCGCTTTTTTGTAATTTTGATTATGGAAATGTTGAAATCATAATAGCAATACCTTAACATCTTACACAAGTTATGCAAATATTCAAAGTCAATGAACCATGACTGAGTTACATGGTTAAACAATCTCCATTTAAATGAGATGTGTGAATGCTAATACAACTGGATATCAAATACAATTGACTTATTATAAGTCGTTCCCAAACCTAAATACAAAAATTTTATGGGGAAAATTTGGTTGATTTTATAGGGAATCACTGATGCGTGACTGGAGTGGGGCCCCCCTTAGGTCAGTCAGCGCCATCACCCTCTGCCCCCCCCCCCCCCCCCCCAACCCTCTTACAAAAAGTTCTGGATCCGCCACTGATAGCGATACTTTAACATGTAAATATTCAGTCAATGAATATGCACGAATTAGCATACCTATGTGTAGCTTTTCAACCCAACCTCATCATGGCGAGACAAAAATCTTTTTGCTTGGCTTTGTGTCCAATAAAATATAATTTTGTTTGTTTAATATTTATTTTTGAAATGTAACTACCGGTAAGTAACTTATTCAATGTATAACATTAGAATACATCTCTGTTTGATATTTTTCAGTACCTTTGTATCTTGATTATTGACTCATAATCTATGTAAAGTAAGGAAACCATTCAAAGTCAATAGACCATGACTGAGGGGGTGGAGCCAAATAATCTCCATGGCAATGAGATGTGGCAATGATAATACATCTGCATACCAATTATCATTGACCTACCACTAGTGGATCCCCATAAAATGACCTAATCACAAACTAATACATGTAAAGTAAGCAAACCATTCAAAGTCAATAGACCATGGCTGAGGGGGTGGAGCCAAATAATCTCCATGGCAATGAGATGTAGCAATGATAATACATCTGCATACCAATTATCATTGACCTACCACTAGTAGATCCCCATAAACTGACCTAATCACAAACTAATACATGTAAAGTAAGCAACCATTCAAAGTCAATAGACCATGACTGAGTGGATCCCCATAAAACTGAGCTAATCACAAACTAATACATTGTTGACGCCATCGCCGTCGTCGTCGCCGCCGCCGCCGCCGCCGACGCCGGAAACAGCATACCTATGTCTCGCTTTTTGACTCAGTCAAGGCGAGACAAAAATTTGAAAATTCTATGAATGGTAACACCTTCTTTTGAAGTTTCATTGAGATTGTACTGATTATCTTGGTCGGGTTGTTGTCTCTTTGACACATTACCCGTTTCCATTCTCTATTTTAGATTTAATTAGTAAATTTCCCGAAAATAGTGCATTATTATTAAAGCATGTTCGAGAATAGACATTTACACGTTAAACCAAGTCAAGTAACCGACTTCTTTTCCCAGTAGCTAGGCCAAAATGATGTGTACTCAATGCCGGAGGAGGAAGTCATACGGCAAGTGGTTTGGGGGCCGCTCAGGCCCCCCAGAAGCTCTGGGGTCAATGGTGCAAAATCATGCATTCTCGCAATTTCCTGGGACTTAAACTGACCTTCATGAGCAACAAGTCAACTTGTCAAATTTTCGATGTGTACGCAACTGCGTTTTTGCATAAGGGTTGCTACGCGCCTGTTTCCCACCAATAATCGATAACAAGGTTTTGCTTGAGCGGTAGCGCTTTAATTTATTGTAACAAGGACAATGTATTTCATACTAGTATCGGTTATAGATTGTATATGATATGTATGATAATAATTATCAATAAAAGACTAAGGTTTTCAATAAAAGACTAAAGGTTTGAACAATGTCAAGTTTTAAAATAGGCCTTTATCTTGATCACCTATCAGTCATTATTAAGGTCTCGGACTGACTACAACGGCAATATGAAAAAAGGCCACGTATGAATCTACTATAATAATTAGATTTTGCATGCCTAATAAAACAGCTGAAACCTGACTGTATTGCATATCCTGTATCAAATGCATGTATATGATAGTGAACAATCGTTATAAAATCCGTTATTGGTTACTCGGGTTGATACGGCATGTGATACTGATTTTGCCATGTCTTATTCTCTATATAAAGAAAGCATGTCCTTAATTCATTTAATATATATATATCTTTATTTTGATAACCTTTCCAGTAACAATGGTATACAGATGCATAAATATAACAATATAATACAATAAAGGTAGGAGATTTTTATTGATGCTAGTGATTATTTAACTTCGTGGACTGTGCTCAATGAATTTACCTAGGTACAGGAAACCTATACATCGAGTATTTACGGAAGAAATACAAGTAGGTACTTATACTCGTTCAATAGTGAAGAACCGGAAAATCTTCAACCCGTTTCTTTCCTATCGTTCCTCTGCGTTCCACTCAAGAAAGACGTGACTTTTAAAAACTCTTTGAAGATTTTCCAGTCTTCCCTTTGAACACGTGTAAAAACCTATAAGTCTTTCATATTAGTCTTTGTCAGCTGTCAGATATATGACTGGGTGGAAATTTCACGTAAGGATATGTTAGTGGGGATAATTTTTAAGAGATGATATATGATTGGTTCTTACTTTTGATTAATAAGAAGATCGTCGGTGGTTCACTTAAGCAATCGCCTCTTGTTTGTCACACTTGCTTCAGTGAACCACCGACGATGGGGTTATTGTCGGTTAGAGTTAAGTACGAGGCAGACATGCGACAAGGGTTAGAGGCAAGACTAGGGTTAGGGTTAAAGTTAGCGTTAGGGATAGGGTTAGGGTTAGGAGTAGGGTTAGAGTAAGAGTTATTGTTAGAGTTAGGACTGGAGTTAGGGTCAGGAGTAGAACTGGAATCCATAAACGTTCATTCCCGTCCGGAAAATTTCCGTTTTATAAGGGTGCTCTCTTTCATGTTCGCGATACATGGGAGCAGCTATCTTTAATGTCCATCGTAAGATCAACGAGACCGAAAACATTTGTTCCCGTCCGGAAAGACTCTAAAATTTCTGTTTCTTAAGAGTGCTCTCTTTCAGGTCCGCGTTACATGGACGCAGCCATCTTTCATGTCCATTGTAACATCAATGAGACCAAGAGATGATTTATTACGAAGCAGTAAGAATCACACCTCAACCTCCTCAGCACAGCTGCAGCAGCAACGAACAGCGACACCGGAAGCAGCAGCAGCAAAAAAAACGACATGAGCACGAGAACATTTAGCAGAGCAGCGATGACCAGCGAAGAGCAGCATGGAGCAATAGAAGAGCAACTATGGGCAGTGAAGAGTAGTGCAGAGCACGAGAAGAATATCGATCAGCATCAATGAGCAGCAAAGAGCAAGAAGAGTATCGATCAGCAGCAATGAGCAGCAAAGAGCAAGAAGAGAAGCGAAGAGCAAGACAAGAGCAGCGATGAGCAGCATGGAGCAAGAGAAGAGCAGCGATGAGCAGCATGGGGCAAGAGATGAGCAGCGAAGAGCAAACGAAGAGCATGATGAGCAGCACGTAGCAAAATAAGAGCAGCACAGAGCAAGACAAGAGCAGCGATGAGCGAGAGAAGATCATACGTGAGCAAGCGATGGGCAAGAGAAGAGCAGCGATGAGCAGCACAGAGCAAGAGACGAGCAGTGATGAGCAAAAGAAGAGCAGCGATGAGCAGTGACGAGCTGCGAAGAGCAAGCGATGAGCAATGATTAGCAGCGAAGAGCAAGATATGAGCAGCACGGATCAAGAGATGAACAGTGGTGAGCAAGAGAAGAGCATGATGAGCAGCACGGAGCAAAATAAGAGCAGCACAGAGCAAGACAGCAAAGATCAAGAGAAGAGCAGCAATGAGAGGCAATGAGCAGCGATGAGGGAGAAAAGAGCAGTGAAGAGCAGCGATGAGCAGCGAAAAGCAAGAGATGAGCAGCGATGAGCAGCGAAAAGCAAGAGATGAGCAGCGAAGGGCAGTGATGAGCAAGAGAAGAGGAGCGATGAGCAGCACGGAGCAAGAGATGAGCAGTGGTGAGCAAGAGAAGAGCAGCGATGAGCAGCACGAGGCTAGAGATGAGCAGTATAGAGCAAGAGCAGAGCAGTGATGAGCAGCACGGAGCAAGAGAAGAGCAGCGAAGAGCAGCGATGAGCAGCACGGAGCAAGAGATGAGCAGTGACGAGCAGGAGAAAGCAGCGATGAGCAAGAGAAGAGCAGCGATGAGCAGAGAAGAGCAGCGATGAGCAACGATGAGCAGCGAAGAGTAAGAGAAGAGCAGCGATGAGCAGCGAAGAGTAAGAGAAGAGCAGCGATGAGCAGCGAAGAGTAAGAGAAGAGCAGCGATGAGCAGAACGGAGCAAGAGATGAGCAGCGATGAGCAAGAGAAGAGTACCGAAGAGCAAGAGAAGAGCAGCTAAGAGCAGCGTGGAGCAAGAGATGAGCAGCGAAGAACGGCATGGAGCAAGAGAAGATTAGCGAAGATTGCTGGATCCAGCCACGTGACTGGCACCATTTCCGTTCACAAATAATGGAAAATTGGAGGGGAAATCCACCACTTCTGGTTGCACATGCACACAAATCACTTCCGGTACTTCCAGTTCCTCCCACGCATGCTCGGTCCACATATCCGGGTCAAAATACATGACAAAATACACTGCGCGTTGAGCATTTATGTTATAAAAGCATATTCATTGATTTTACTCGAAAAAAGAACCGACACATAAATCCAAGTTTCTTATTTAGTAATATAGATATAATGTCGGCTATAGATTTAATATGATAATGATGTATGTTGAAATAAGCTTTTCAATAAAATGTACAATAGTTCTATTGTTTACATAGGGCTTTATCTTGATCACTTATCTATCATTTATAATAAATGCTTTTTAACTCATTATTTTGCGTCCATCGTCCGCCCGTACGATGATCCTTGTAAGGTTCTTTCATAGTTTTTTTTTTTTTTTTTTTTTTTTTTTTTTTGGTGCTGATTGGTAAAGAAAAATGGCTGCGGTCAGTTCCATCGACCGGGACTATTCACCAAGATAGCTGCTCCAGCCAAACTTGGTTCAACAGAGGACCCTATTGGAAAATATATTAAAAAATCTTCTTGTCACCCCACTCGGACAAATTATACTGACTCCGAGCCTACCAGTAGATCTTTGCTCTTATTCCTAGACGCCGAGTGCTTGGCGGAGAAGCAGCAAACACCAATTATAATGTTTTTGGTTTGACCCGGCCGGGGATCGAACCTGCTACCTTCCGCACTCGAGGCGAGCACGCTACCACGAGACCACCGAGGCGGTTTGAGCACTGATACACCAACAATCGACACAATCTGACTCCCAACCTCTCTGGGTCAACCATCCCTTAGATCGATTGATTACTATTGCGAATTCTTTATCAATAATTATTTAAATAATAACATGCCATGTACATACAACAACATTGTATAGAATTTCATCTATGGCAGAATCATTGTGTAATGTCAATGTATTTAAAACCTGGACCACCATGAAGAGATGACAACCAGGAATATGTTATATAATATGTTTATCATCAGTTTGCATTTTTATGTAAATGTCCAGGAGTGTTAGTCTCAATATACGTATACCTGATTATTACATTAGAGTCAGAAGTACTTAATTAAATTAACAGTCTCTGAATAATTCGACATAAAAAAATGTCCACAGTCAAAAATCGGAAAATCGTACGTTTTGCATGTTCTGCAATGCTTGGTTTGCGTTAAAATCTCACAAATGTAAGTCACATTTTATTTTGTTTGTTTTAAAACATTTTACATTTTTTTCTGCGAAAGTTCTCACCTTGTAAGGCTTGTTTAAACTCCGTGATCAACATGGTTGCCGGTATTCGACACCTTAGAGGAGTCACTTCGATTAACGAAATGGTGCATATTGCGCTGTTAGAATCGAAATAATTCAATTTAAAGATGCAAATTTTAGTTAATTTTATTGGAGTTACCTCCCCTAGGACATGTTAGATTAGTTCCCTGTCTATTCAAAAACCCCGTAAATTAAATTAATTATCAACTCATTTGGCGTGCACAATGAACCATAATTACTATTGTGTAATTATTATCTATGAGCACGTATTTTAAAATTTATGGAACTATTATTCAAGAAAACAAGATTGGAATAAAAATTAATAATACTTCTGGCCTACATGATTGTCAGGATTCAAGGAAGGTAACTCTGAAAAAAATTGACGAACAGAAATTTGATTCCAATACACATAAATACTTTTTTCTAGTCCAAAAGAACCTTGAGTGAAAGAGCAAAAAAGTTAAGCATTTTACGAAACAATATGTCTAATGTTATAACTTAACTTGTACATAAAGCTAAAAATTACGTGTCACAGATTCTCCATCAGGTACGTGTGAGTTATGGAAATTCTCCACTTGAGATAGTTAAATTTGTTATTTTCAACACTCGAGCGTTTAGCGAGAGTGTTAAAATCTAAAATTTAACTATCGATAGTGGAGAAATTCTATAACTCACGAGTAAATTGAAGGAGAATCTGTTTCTCTTGTGATTTTCAACAAAAACCTCAAGAAAATGCCGTTGTTACGCATTCTGTTTACATGAACGCCATTTCGGAATTCTCCAATGGTTCATTCAACCTATGCTTACATTTTGAAAAAATATATAAAAAGGTAAAAAACGTTTGTAGGCATAGGTTGAATATTGTATAAACATAAATGTCTTGTGTAAACATTGTCTAATTAAGAAGATAATTGGTTAAGTCAGATATTCGGGTATTTTTGTATCTCAAGTTTTTTTTTGTTTTATATTTGATTCAATAATATGCATAGCAATAACAATAAGAACAAAGCACTAAAATTTACACTGACAGTAAACATTCAGCATTGACACTCATAAAACAATGACAGTAAACAAACACAAGCACTGAATAACAACTAGTGACATGGCAATTTAGTCCAAGTGTAACAGATGTGAGGCTGCGTCTAACTGTGCATTTGCCATGATTGTAACTTCAAATGATGATTGAAACGTGAGGGTCATGCTTTTTTTTATACCTATTCAGGCTTGGTATGCTCATCATCAGTTTGACAATTTAGCTAAGGCTTGGCAAACTCAGTATGAATTTCAATAATCACAGAAAGTGAACACCATTCATAGTGCCTCATTAAATATATAAAATATGTGATTGAAATATAACTAATTTTAAGATAGGCTTGGTATATTCACTTTAAGCTTCATGCCATAAATGAATAGCTTTCAGCGTGCTGTATTGAAATATTATATATATATATATTTATTATTTTTAACCTTCCAACACTTTTGAACATTTTTAACCAATAACAGTCCCCACATATTCATAAAATTCTTATATCGAACACTTTATTTTATTTGTAACTCACATTTATAAAATAAATATTAAAACAAATTCATACATATTATGAAATTTGGGTTTAAAACCGTTGTATTTACCTGTAATTTACCTGTAATTAACCCCTGTAATTATGTCTTAATTGTTATATAAACACCTATTGTATTTTGTTTGTAGGCATTCCTTGAATATGATTTTTCCAAATGTAGCCATAGGTTGAAGACACCTTTCCAATAAACGTTTAAAAAAAATCCTATGCAGAAATTTAATCACCGGGAAAGTGGTTAAAAATATTATATACTTTTATCCCATCGATTAAACACCTCAAGAATAGTAGAGGCTCTTCCGAGGTCTATTCTCATAATTATTTCATTATTATTGTATTTAAAGCATTGTTGATATTTTAAAGTTATAGAATATTTTATAAAAAAAACCCATAAAATTTTGTATTAAAAAAAAAGTTTAAAAAAATAATTCCTTATTATTTAATAAATCAGTTACTGACTTTTCATGAGCTCTACTCATGACTATACGGACTTTGTCAGACATTGGTTAAACTCGGTCGTTCATCAGATTCTTTTCTTGAATGTAATACGGATTTTCAGAAACTGATGTAATGCTTGATCAAATTTGTTTTGGTTTAAACATGTTTAACAAATGAAACATATTACATGGAAACCAGACATGCGCATGCAGCAAGAGAACCAACACATATATAAAAGTTAGAATTGTTCGTTTTGGCACAAAGAGGGTTTTCAGCTTCTAAGTTATTCTTTAAGATATATCCCTGAAAATGGTAAGTTAATATACCGATTAAAAGAATTTTTTTTGTGTGTAAATAGTTACAAAGGTGATCACTGTATTTGGAAAAACATGCCATCAATTTGTTGATTACATTATTACTTAAATTTTCTTCTATTTTATTTAATTGTTATTAATTTTTTTTTAATATTCTTAAATAGAAACTGTAAAAAATGAAAATGCATTGTTGTGTTGAAATATATTTGAAAATTTTTTGTTAAGTTTCTCACCTTTCAAAGAATACTTCCAGAAATACGAAAGAAAGACTTCCAAGTAAAATGAGTAATATTATACCAATAATCGGTAAAATTTCTTGACAAGGACATGTGTTAAGCGGTGTAACATGTTTAATAGACCCTTTTTCGTTTTCCAGATAATGAATATTATGTTATATATATCTATCTTGAAAGACTGCACTTTCTTAATTATATGCAATTAACATTTTACGATAGCATTTTCGATGCACTGTTACGACAATTTAATAAAACCTTTCTCATCAACTGTGCATACAAATGGAAAGCTGAATAATGTAATCATTATTTAATATCGAAACCTAAAAATTAATGAGGAACTGGTGTCAAAAGAAAGGAGATAATCGCTATATCAACAAACAATCTTCGAAAGTGCGGGAATAAAAAAAAAAACTTGATGGAATCTAGCTGTATAAATATACAATACATAGTCATTGTCGGAAAATATAAAATTTATTTGGGCGAGCTTTAGAAACATGAGAAAAGGCGAGGTTGTTGAGTTTGTGAGTGAGTCGGCCGAGTTTACACATCGATAAACTCATACAAAATCGTATTTAATCCTTATAATTCCATTTCAAACACAGAAAAGTTGCTCCTAACCGAAATTTAAAAAAAATAACTTTGGCCTTTTCAGGCGACATCCATCTTGAATCTGGTATTATTTTTGGCAGCTGAACAATTGAATAAAAAAGTCAACAGTCATTTACAAATTGAAAAAAAACAAGGAAACTTACGTTTTCATAGATTTTAACACAATCTGAAGCGTACATAATCCGATTTTTTTCCGTTTGAAGAATCCAACTTGAGTTGTTTAATATATGACGTTGCAATCTTGACTGTGACGTCACTCCGTGTAGCAAATGTTCGCGGAATTTTTGAAAAGCCAATTTTCATCAATTTTTAAACCATTTCTCATTAAATCTTAACTATTATTGTCAGTATCATCCTTAAAATTTATTCTTTTACAGCATTCTTCACATTTAATGTCTCATTTGAAACTTTAAATAAACAAGAAAGCGCATGAATATTCTTGCCAAATGCGGGTTTATCGATGTATAAACTTTTATGATTTTTCCCTTTCGGCCAGTGAAATTCTTGTATTTTATCATATGCAAATTAAAATGAAATTATTAGGTCATTGACCTAATACGACTAAAGTTTATTCTACCACTTTTATTAGACCTGAAATAGCTTGATTGCAGGATAAATAAATAATTCATTGAGCAATATAAAGAAATTTTTTTGGGCTTTTTTCAACTCTCCTGACGCCGTTGATCCTATAGCGTTGGTCATCTTAGGACCCTTAAAATAGCAACATTATAAATCAAAGTACTGAAGTACTGTCTACTCCGATGGCCTGATGATCTGATGGCTGATGAATTAATGATAGTGAATCTAACTGTATATATGGTACAAACTGTTGACAGGGAGATATGTTTCACCTGTATCCAATTTAAGTACAATTCAAATATTAAAATGAATAAGGCATCTCTTGACTGTTCCCCATACAACATGTACAATATAGTTAAGATTCATAGTCACTAGAATATAACTGAGGGGCCAAGCCAAATAATTGCGATGCGAATTCTAATACAACTGCTTACCAAATTCATTGACTGTCTATATGTGGTTCCCCATTTTTTAACTGACCTAATCGCCAACTATTAACAAGTTGACGATGTTGTCGTACAAAACAGCACATCTTTATGACTTCTGTGAGGCAAGGCAAAAATTGTAGTGATATGGCACTTTCGACTGCAACTAGAACACTTCCTGTTGTGTTTACTGTTTGTCCTTAATATATTTAAAGGATAATATTTTGTACAATGTCGATTTCATGTTGGCTCACTTCTTTTACAATCAGAAGTTCATTTAGGGATTAGAAATAAGTTTGAAATTTGTGTTACCATTTAAATGGCTATCAATGTATCAATTTGAGTTGCAGTAAAAACAATATTAGGTCAATATCAGTAAAATATATAAAAAAATTGGTATTCGGCACGAAACCGTAGAAGGGCAAAACTCGCCCTTCCCAAGTTTCTTGGCCTCATACAAAAATGTTTATATTTTTCTGACATTGACCTAAATGTTACCCAACTTGGCAACAATGTAAATATATTTACACCGAACTTGGCAACAATGTATATATATATAGCTGCACCCAACTTGGCAACAATGTATAATTGCACCCTACTTGGCAACATTATCAATGTATATAGCTGCATCCTACTTGGCAACAATGTACATAGAGCTACACCAAACATGGCAATAAATTATGGAATGAATATGATATTTAGAACAATCTTAAAAGGCGAGGGTATATTATAAATATATAACTGTTTTTACTTTTGTAACTGTTCCCATCTTTTCCCCCATTGTATCTTATCTAATATATGCCTGTTGCTCATAATATAACAACAGTTTTTATCCATCATAAACTTGAGTAAATTGCTAGTATTTTTTTTTTTTTTTGGCAGAATTAATAACTTGATAACTATTAATCATTTGAGGTCTTCTTTGACATTTGTGGATCTGTTTATGTGACTTTATAGTAAATCATTCCCTCTACGTTTTTTGACAATATATGATGTTCTGACTTTACATAGAACAAACTTATGTAAACAGTTTAAATTCAAATCAAAATACATGTAGTATGAATTGTCCTTATGATGAACTGTATTGATGTGTATCAGTAACTATCACAGATACATATTGTTTTATCACAGTAGTCTGCTTTTTTGACAAGAACCGAATGCTGCTTTGGCGCATTTTTATGTGTGATGCAAAATTTACATTTAATGCATAATGCATAAATATATTATCTATTAAGATAAAATATAGCAAGAGCACAAGTTTTAACATAGACATGATAGGTATAGATGTGCACAGTATTCTCCCATTTATTTCATATATTTCCATGCAAACAGGGATAACTGGAATACCATTTTGATTCCAAATATTTTTAATAAAAAATTACACTGCAGTATTCTCTATCCCACGTCTCTATCACAATTCTCATACACCGTATGTTTAAAACCTTAAAATTGTATGAGGGCCAATATGGTATGTTATTAGGGCCAACTGAAATAGACCAGTACAATCAGACTTGATCCGTTGATTATCGGTTTTCTACAAAGGTTTAACTACATTTCTCTAATTGTTTGTCAATTTAACCCTTTCTGAACTCGTTGTTTATCAAACATTTGATCACCTTGTGGTTGCCGATGATCTCAGTCGATGATTGGTTAAGACAAAAGGCCATATAACATGCTGGAACGATAACACCATACCAACAAATAAACATGTTAAGCAATTGTATGACGTAACAATCAGGGATGTAGTACCTTGTGCGCTTGACTTTGTGATAGCAATTTTTGTGATAAGTACTAGTAATTTAACTTGTGAGAAAATGTGCATCGAACGTGATTTTGGTTTTAAAAATGTGAAATCACTAGAGAAACAGTTGCTCGGAGTTATTATCTAGATAATTGAATTATCTATTTTGAAAGTCCTCGCCAAGGCTCGTACTCTAAAATTAAGGTCAAGATTCAGTAAATCAAAATTCCATAGATTTTTTTTTTAAAATTTAACAGTGAAAAAAATGAACTTTTTTAACAGCTATGTAAAAAAAATATAGGTCACCGAGTTTGTTTCATGGGAATGCAACTTTGAAATGAGGAGATTGAACGATGCTATTTATATAGAGTTAGTGGTTATGAGTGAAACAAAAACAGGGCAAAGTGGCCTTCCTCCTTTGTTAAAAATTGCAAGTTACTGCTTGATTTTTCTCTTCAATTACTTACAGGACCGCATGTCATTGTCATTCATGATTTTGGTCAGTGTACTACTGTATACTACAACAGTTGAAGGTAAGATTTATGGTCAATAAAATATGCCGCCTAGTGATAAATGTGAGCATATCATATATACTGAGCATCCCACATCCATGTAATTATAAACTGGAAATTGGAATCTCAAAAATGTCAAAATATGTAATAAGGGACCGATACAGTTCTGCACATTTTGTTTCCTCCACTTATAAATTGATTATTTTTTGTCATAAGTTTAGATGTCCAACTTTCAAAGAAAGCAGTTTTTCTTTCTATGAGTGAATCGTTGATTTTTGCGCTATTGTATGATGTACTGTAGCTAAATAATTCTGACGTAATTGCACAGGTGCAAGTGCTTTCACAAACGTATGAACCGTACTAATTACTGACCGATATTTGAAAAAAAACATGTATATAGAGACTTTGCTAAATAGCCACAACTTCCTCGTCAACACTATATCGGCATCTATCCAACATTTAGCTCTGGGTAAAGTTAGACATTTAGGAGTGAATAATGCCCTTTTAGCAAACCTTTTTTTATGCAATCAAAAATATTTCAAACTTTTTTTAATTATCTTAAACACTTAAAAATTTGAAACATCAAAATTTTCATAATTCTGATTCAGTTTTCGATGTTATCGTCCTTATTATATGCCTGATATATTCGTACAATTGAAATAATTTTTTACAACTTCCCCAGAAACTTTTATTTATTTCGTATTTTATTTTATTTTTTACCAGGGGCTGCGTGGAACGAAACTTGCACGGACAACTCGAATTGTACAGAAACACATAATACGTGTGGTACATCGGAGAAATGTGAATGTTTGAATACTCACTACAGAAAGGCCAATGCTTGCGCTGCTAGTAAGATTGAGATACGCATGACATAATTTCAAGTACTGTTAGAAATACGGCCACACCAAATTGATGTTTAGTTCTTTTGATTTTTTGACGGAAAAATTAGGTGCGTGCCAGCAAACTTAATTTAATTTTTTTTCTTGAGGACTAGTGTTTTTGGGCGAAGATCAATACGTGCAGCATACGTTTTTTTAACTAGGATATGGTAAACAATTGGAAAAAATCCAATTTTCAACAAATTTTAGGAGTGGACGAACAATTTAATTTTTTAATTTCTTGAAAAATTAAGAATTTGGGTCGAATTTTCAACATTTTTGCAAAATGAAGCGGGAAAAAAATTGCTTAAAATTTACAGAGTCCAAATATCGTAGCTGCGAAATCCATAGAACTAAAAATCAATTTGGTATGGCCTAAACAAAGTACCAACTCTGAGATTACCTTTAATCATCCTGGTAGAAATTCAGACCGAATTCCTTATTTGATAAATTAACAAGCATTTTGATAGTATCGCTGAGCCGGAAAACTATTATTTTGGAAATAACTTCTACTTTCAAGGGCATTAAGTCTCCCAATAATTATTCGATCACCGTGACACTCAAACTTGATCTGTTATTCATGAGTATAAGCTAAATACCAAAAATAAGCTCAGTTTTGTAAAAGGGTTTGCAAAAAAGTGCAGAAAACTTATTTTGGCATTAATTTCTATTTCTAAGGGCAATAACACGAACTATAATTATCCGATCAGCGTGAAACTCAAACTTGATCTTAAGCTCACCATTATAAGTTCACATAGCCAACACAATGTGACGGACGGGAAGATATCTAGGTAATGACATTGATTTGCGATTTTATACAACAAATTTCAGTTCATCTCTTCCAAAAGGCCAAGTGTGCTATTGCTACACTTTACATGCGTCGTCGCCTTCGTTTTCTCTAATTTAAAAATCTCCCCTGAAGCAAAAAGGACTCCATGGTCGACCTCAATGTAAAAAGAGAAATAAGCAAAACTATACTCAAAGAAACGTTGATTCATTGATCAATGGGTGCCCCTCTTTTAAAATTATTCTGGAGCCCCCAACCTGTGACGATTAAAATGACCTAGGTTACTAAAAAAGAGAAAATTAGGCCCAAAAAATATTTAAAAATCTTTTCTGAATTCGAAACTACTACAAATTGGGACCAAAAATTGGTAGAATGGTCTATTTATGTCCGTTTAAAAAAAATTTCCGGAGTTCTGGCTCTTGGATTTATATGCCCGTTGTTTTTACAAAAAAGAATCAAAACCAGCCAAACGTGATTTTAAAGTCTTCTCCCCTAAAACTACTGAGCCAGTTGAAACCATATTTTTAATGGTACGTCAGTTGATGATACTCTTTAAAAACTGAGTCCTGAGATCAGGACTTGGAATCGATTCTTCAAAAATAATATTTTAAAGGCGTGTCCTCTGAAATTGCTGTGCAACTTGAAACGAAACATCTAGTTTTCAATTGAAACATAGACCAAAGAAATGACGAATTGCAATAAGGGTTATAATCGGCATACACCAATTTTCAATTTAATATGTGACAATAGTTACTATATAGCTTTGACTTATAAAGTATGCTTAAAAAATCTCTCCATAATAATGAATGATTTCAGCGTTTTTTTCAAGACACTAATTACTATAAATATTTGAGTTCTATAATAAAAGAAATTAAAAGCAATTCACATCTATTATAAAGGTGTTTTGATTTCTAAATTTGTTATCAATAAAAAATTTAGTTCCAAATCTGGGGTGATGCCTCTGCTGGTGGACCCTAGATCCCCGAGAGTATTCGCCAACCCAGTCGTCAGACTTGTCTGACATAATTATTCATTGATTTGTTACAGAAATTACCAGTATGTAGCAAAATTCAAAAATAATAGAAATACTAAGGGTTCATTCCATCTATTGCACATGGTAGATCTCCTTCGGTATTTTTGGTTGAGTACTTCTTGTTTAAAATAAGTTTGGTTTTTGGTCTTCCAAATGTTTCGGTTTTAATGCTGTTGATGAGAGGTAACTCCTTGAAATGCGTCGTATACAGCATAGTATAAATTTACTATATCTAATATAAGTATCTTTGAATTGTTATTTCTAAAACACATTTTTTTCTGTTTGTATGCAAGCAATAAAAATTAACTCAATTGCACTTACTACTCTTTGTTAGAAATCGTTGTCAACGAAACCTGTGTTACAAGTGATCCCTCTGACCAATGTGCAGACGCCAATGCGGCGTGTGGTGATGATGGCATGGGAACAGACAGATGTGTGTGTAATACCGGATATGTTATTGATGGGAACAGTTGCACTGCAAGTAAGTACTTTATTAATTAAGACTTAGGGGACTTATAGATAGGTATATCAAAGTTGTCAATGACGGATCTGAAGTGCATGCATTAAGGTCTTATTTTTGTGTTCGGGGTCAATGCTAGTAAGCCAAAATATTGAGCTATTTATCTCCTATTGTTTTTAATTTAAATTGTTGCCTTATTTTTTGTCATTTTTATTTTCTACTTTTACCATTCAACAGTTCCTTTGTCATCGTCGCAAAAGTTCATTTCAGATGTCGCTCATTCTGAATTTGAGAATTATTGTGAACAAATATTATTCGAATTGTTTGCCTTGGTGATGACTCCTCGAATTTAAGAACCTAACTAAATATAAATTGTTCCAGCACCCTTATTCTTGCTGTTTATAATTTTTGATTGGCCAATAGGATAACATTTTAATCAATCTTTAAAGTTCACTTCTTGAATAGAAATTTTTAATATTTGATAATATAAAAAAATTCTATAGGGGTGGGCGGGCTTCTTTAAAACCTAAAACTTGCTTCAAAGGGTTATTAACTGAATAAACATGGCCTGGGTGACAAGGACTTATAATTATATTGTTTCTGTAAGTCACTGTATAACTAGATTCTTAAGAATGAAAATAGAAACCAAATAACATGTGTGATGTGGTTAAAATGTTAATAGAAATAATTAGTAAAAATAGAACAAATTGGTTAGTGGACTAAGGTGTGGCTGAACTGAAATAAACCTGTGTCTGCATGTTGCTTGACACGTGCATCAAAATTAATATTTATTAAATTCATTGGAGAATCACCAGCTCAGTTGCTAGTATTACGTTAATAGCCCGAAATGATACTTAAATTTACTATTACAAAAATGTTAATATTCTGTGAAGACTAATGAGTATCTTTGTTCTTAGATGATTTTGACTTTACACTCTTTGTACTTTTGGAATTTTTTAATTTGCTTTTCAACCTTTGTTGTTTTTGGTTTTCAAATTTTTAGGCCTTGAGCATAACTGATGAATCGTAAATCGACGAAATGTGTACATCATGCGCATCAAAATTGGTATGCAAAAAATTCACCGCTTGCATTACTGAATGGCGTTATAAAGTCTTATGGGACTGCAAGTGAAAACTAAGATTGTACTCCATACGATTTGCAGAAATGATCATCTGAAATTAAATATTCTTTTACATTTTAGATAGCGGGGTAGATGGTCTTACCATTAACTTTTGCCTGTTCTTAGTTGGTATTACCAGAGCATTTCATTCCGTACTATAACACAGCCAACAATACTGCTTAGGACATTACCTCTGTTTATTTTGCATTATTGAAATTAATTGTAAAATACTGTAAAGTATTTACTGCATGTAATGTTGTCATAAAATGAACTTGATCAGTTGATGTTATTATTTTTTTTTTGTCATGTAAAAAAAATGTTTTATAATGCTTTTTTGCAGTTAATGAATAACCTATTCCACTTTCTCGTGATTAACTAATATTATAAAGTGTTTATTAAAAAAAAAGATATTAAAATTATTTATTTTTTGTTTGGCCTTTATGTGTTGTTTTTAACATTCCGCCGTAATTACCATGGTTAATTTAACCAATCATTAAAATCGGCATAAAGTATTTTAGAATCTTCTTGGATTCTAATGTGCCATTTGCAGAGTTTGAAATAATAGCCAGCCCGACCGTCCGAGACAGCCTTTTTTAACGGCGGACCTGTAAAAAATTATTATCTCCGGCTTGGAATAAATGTCGGCTTTTGATTGGATAACGTGACGTGGGTCAATAACCCATGCCCCCGTCTCGTTGTGTAAACGTCTTATTTGTGGTCTCCGTGCTTTAGTAAAAACAGGTTTTAGCGAGCGCTAGTGGGAGCACATGGGTCATTTAGAAAAGTATTTGTTCAATGGAGGCAGCCATTCTCCAATCCGAAGAGAATTTATTTGTTAAAGCGAAAATGGCCCCATACTAGTAGTGTGCTACATATACTAAGTTCTGAAAAAGTTTCGTCACCTTAAACGGAAATAATGCATCGCCTTGTGACCGCATGCGCAGTGGTTTTATTTTAAAACTGAAAATAAAATTAAAATAAATCAATCATATGCTTAAGGTTTTTTTTAATATTAATCTAAGGCTTTCAGTGTTAGATGTCTGCGCATTTTTAAAATTTATAATTTACAACAGCTGAGATTTACTTCCCCTGACTCCATATTCTGGACACAAAATTTGCAATATTAAAAAAAAACTGTTGACTCGGTGCAAATAATCGATCAAATCTTTATGTTCTGCAATAAAATGTATATGGAATAATTCTTGAAAATACCAGGTTTTGTTCTTTCATATCTTTATAGATAAATAAATCTCTCTTAGTTTAAAAAAAAAAAGAAGTGGGACTCACGCAGAAAATTTTTGCATCTGATTTCCGATAAAAACGTTAATAACTTTGAACATAATGGAAATTAAGAACTGAATTTTAAACTATTAATAGATTTTATATGTACGAGCTGTGATCTCAAGTCTTATTTCTTAGGATTTCTCAAATTCTTTTCCGTCTGAAGCGGGCATTTCAGAGATTTTGCCGGCGTTTTACATGATTTATCCTCCTTTGCTCAAAATCTTTATACTACAACACCTTGACGTCCAATCAGAATTCTTTTGTCATACCTTTTGGCCAATCAGACGTAACGTTATTCAACTACATCGACTGTGCTGAATGAATGTACCTAGGTACAGGAAACCTAAAAATCGAGTATTTATGGAAGAAATAAGTACTTATACTCTTTCAAAAGTGAATGACTGGAAAATCTTCACCTGTTTTTTTTTAAATTCAATATTAACTTTTAATATTATCCTGTCTCCTCATAGTCTAACTGCTTTAGGTTGGAGCAGAAATGACTTTAGAAATCTTTCAGACAATAAAAAATAATATAAGATAAATAGAAACAAAATTAATAAAACGAAATCTGGTGCTGAATTCAAAAATACACTTAGACACTATATACAACCCTCCCACATGATAAATTAGAATATGTTTTTCGTGAACTAATTCACCAATGTTTCTACATTAAGCAAGGTTTACAAAGATATGAATATCTGGTATTAGGTAAGGACAAGACCTACTTTGTCCAAAAAAAAAAAACGCTGATTCTAACAAAAAGTACTCTGAGACTGATGTTGTTAACATTCTGGAATTTCGAACCGACAACATTTTTGTTGAGTTTGGAGGACATGTCTTTCAGCAAACGACCGGCATCCCAATGGGAACAAACTGTGGCCACTTTTGGCCGACCTGTTTTTGTTTTCGTATGATGCTAAAAATTTTACAAAGGCTAATGAATCGGAAAGAAAAGAAACTAGCCCGGTCCTTTAATTTCAGTTTCCGCTATATAGATGATGTTTTGTCACTTAAAAATCCTACTTTAAGGATTGCCTATATCACATCTATCCCAGCGAATTTCAAATTAGAGAAACCACAGACACACCAACTTCTGCTTCATATCTAGATTTGTACTTGTACATAGATAATAATGGGCAGTTGAAATCTAAACTTTACGACAAACGTGATGATTTTAATTTTCCGATTGTGAACTTCCCCTTTCTTACCAGTAACATACCAAGATCTGCTGCGCATGTGATTTATACGGCCACTTTCTCGGCAGGGCTAAAGTAATGTTACATAAACTTCTAACAAAGGGTTATATTCAGTCTATGTAATTTCATCACCCAAAAATTTTTACGGTCGTCATCACGAATTGGTTGGCCGATACGAAGTTCCTATCTCCCGTATGAGACTAGATATCTTCAGTTAAATTTCACGTCCTTCTGGAATTGACTCCCCATCGGACTTGACACCTCTTCACTGGCAATGTGACGAATGCCGTTAACGGAACATGACATGCTTACCCTTCCGGAGCACCTGATGTCGCTCCCGGTTTTTATGGGAGTTCACAATGCTATTGATTTAGTTTCTGTGCTGTTTAGTTTATTGTACTTTTTAGTTCTTTTAGTTATACAAGTATCCTTGTCGCGTTTGTTTGTTGTGTTCCATTCTCCTTACTTAGTCTTTTCCTTTGACTTTGAATTTGTGGACTTTTCCCCCTGTTTTGTCGCTTCAGTATTCTTTTGCCGATATTTATTTAATTTTATCCCCTTAATTCTTAGTAAGTGTCAAGACTTGAATTACGATTAGCTAATTTTATTAAAGGAAGCATATTAATAAACCTTTACACAGTGAAGCCTTATACACATGGTATATATTTTTCGTTAAGCTTTTTGAAAATTTTGAGCTGAATTTTACTGAATATCAGGAAAACAGAATTTAAAATACAAAGTAAAAAAAAACATTTATCTGATAAATACGCAAAACCAAACAATAAATAAGATAACTTACTGAAAGAACTGGTTTCAAAAATAGAGAATTGTGAACAAAATTTTGAGTCAGTTACCATGCATGTATTACATGTATTAAATACAGAAACCTGTCGGTACATAAATATTCTTACAAGAACATAGATTATGCTCTGATTGTAAAGAAATTGAAGATGAATGTTATTTTTTCTTCTATTGTAAATGAATGAGCAGTTTTGTGTTACATGTTTTCTTTCATCAGCTCAAATACCTCAAAATTAAGACGAAAACAAAAAAAAGTAACAAAAAACAAAAAAAACGACATTTATATAGAAACCCTAAATTCGAACTTTTACCAAATTTTAACGATCCATCTGTCTGTGTGCATGTTCTCTTTCGATTTAAAAAATATCAACTTTACGTTCCTGTAATTTCCTCTATATATATAAACCTCAAAATACTACCGGTTTTGAAGTCTGCGGATAAATTCATTATCTGGCCGATTTAAGACAAACGACATAACTAATGGTTTTAAGAATTGTTCATCTATAAAACATGTATGTTCATATATTAATACTTTATTCGCATATTTCACCCATATTGAGCAAGCAAATACTATAGTGTTATTAAATGGGTATTTTCATAAAAAGCATGTATTATGTCCGAGTCAGTCGTATTGGGTCGAGGTCAACTGTATAAGGCCGATCGAGACCCAACTGTACGAGGACATAACACAGGCTTTATATACAAATACCCATTTTTTGACACCTTTATTAACTAATGACTTAAAGTAACAGTACTTTTATTAAGCAATGACCTAAAATACATTATAAATTGTCTATTAAATACAATCCCATGTGTCTGAAACGGGTCATTAATACAGGTTTTATACAGAAAACCCGGAACTGTCATTAATACAGGTCTAATACAGAAAATCCTGTATTAGACCTGTATTAATGACCAGTTCCGGTTTTGTATTAACGGCACAGTTTTTACTGTATTTCAACACATTATTTAATAAAATACAGTATAATACAGATGATGAAATAAACAATATACATTGTACAATAATTGTGAAGTGAACTGATCGATATGGACTACACATAAGGCCAAACCGGGGTTAGATCCCCCTCCCCTCCCTCCTCTCCCCCCAGGCTGTAGAGATGTGCTTCCGGGCGGTACAATCTCAACGGCTATAAATGTAGATAATTACTCATCCTGAGCATGGAAAGGGGAGCATTTTCTGCATAAATTTGATGTCCTTATGCATGTGTAATGAACTTGACGTCGCATATTTCTTTGCTTTTCGTCCAACGATCATATGTTTTTGACACAGAAAAGGGCTGCCATTTGAGACCAAAATTTTTAATTAAACGAACCTGAGACATTTTTAATTAAATTGATAGTTAGAAATGTAAGGCATGAATTATGCATGATGAATTTCAGGAATATGTCAATAATATCAATCAGTTCAGATTTAATTGTCCACCAACATGATAACCAGGAACCAGTAATACAATAAGATATACAACAAGGTAAAATAATTATAGATTAATACATCGCCTTTTTCATAGTGTCCTTGTCATCAGCCCGAAACCTTGACATAGGCAGAAAAAGGCCATGTATTAATCTATTTATCACATATTTTGCCACAAGAAATAATTTACTACTGAATTAGATTTTCCTGCCGTTTGACCAGCATCTTGCTGTTCCTACATGATCAGATGATTCTAGTCGGGAGGAAGTTACGTCGCTGATGCTCACGAGAGAGCAGATAACATGTTATTGTCCTCGTATTATGTTATTATCCCGAGGGCAAATAATATGCTACAAATCACGCTTTCATTACACTTGCAAAAGAGGCGTTATTTTATTAAAATATGTGATAAGTTATGTTACCAGTAAATGACAATTTTATAAAAAAACCTTTTTACATTTTTTTACACATCTGCATGCAGTGTATGACAATACTCTAATCGAATTTAATACTTCGTGAAAAGGGTAATATATATAACTTTATTTCCCTCTCATGAAGGAGCGTATGTAAACATATCAAACATAAAAAATTTAGGCAAATAATACAGAGATAAAAAAAAAAATACTGTATATTGAAAGAGCATTTACAGTTCAATATATATGAAATTATATTTCCTGTTTATCGGTAGAAGTGTTTGCAAATTCTAAATGGACAATAATACATGGCCAAACCTATATCACATGCTATATCAACCCGATAACCCAATATCACCTGGGGGGGGTCTTTGGCACGAGGGTGTCATATTGGTCGAGGTTTGATATAGCATGACATATAGGTTTGACCATGTTTTATTCTTTCATCATATATTTCAAAAATAGACCATTGCTATGCACCCGAAGAACTCCGAACAAAATAAAAGTGTGTTCCGTGTGGGAGTGTGATATAAGGTTGGTATATAGGTCATGTATAATGCATATTAAAAATGTATGTATTTACTCTAAATGTATGATATAAATACATCGTACACAAGTCTCTGAGAAAAAGAGTCTGTTCTCTAAATAGATTTCGAGAGAAAAAAAGTTAAGTTTTTGTGCTGTTTCATTTTAATTTTTTATGATTTTATTGTGCTTTTATTCTTTTGGTTCTGTCTTTCTGGTATGTTGTTTTCTGTGTTACCGTTCTGAAGAAATCGCTTTGTCTTAATATTTTGATCTTACGATTTTATAGTCTATTGCTTAGGTGTTCTTTTCCTGATATTTAAAAGGATAATATGAAATTTCTCCAATTTAAGTTTATAAAAATGTATCTTTAGTACGTGTATTTATTCTCTCTTTTTTAAAAAGGTTGAAATTTTACAACCGCTACATATTCAATGAAAATCCATTTTTCAGATGGAAGATGATCTTTTCCAGCTGTCATAGTTCCGTAATTGGATCTTGTTTTTTTTATTGGTCGTTTGTTTGTAATGATCCCTTGACTTGTGCACATATTGATTATGTCTCTAAACTCTCAGAACTTCTATTAAAAAATATAAAATGAACAAGATAGCTCTTTTTCATTTAGCTTATGACTATAATTCACTAACAGTTTAGAACATAGAAGTATTTCCTATATATACGATTGTTTCGAATCATAAGACTTTATTTACGTTTGCCATTAGATAAGCGGTAATCTGGGATCCGGAAGTGTAATCCTCGTTGTCCTTAGCGGCCATTTGAAGCGAAGCTATCGCAGCGGAAAATATTTCATCAGGGTACCAGGTTACGGTTAGGTAAGCGGAAGATAGAATACTGTAGACCATCCTACGTCATGCTTTATGTTTGTGAGGCAAGCCTGTATCCCAAGCAATATCCATATATCTGTCAACAGTCAATATGTTTTTTAATGTACATGTAGGAATAAGATTCATCCAAAAAAAACAAAATTACTTACACCTCTTATCATGGAGAGGATGAATGAGGAGATACTTCTAAAAGATATATTTTTTCGTAATTCCATAAATTATATAAAAACTGAATCTTAAGCTTGTCACTTAACCAGATGTTATGCCTAACAATCTTGTGGAGGACCTGAATCGGAATAATCGAACTAGCGCACTGTTGCAAGTATACTACAACCTTGCCCGAGACAAGAATTATTTTATATATACATTTTTATATTGCACGTGTAGCATGAATTCAGATTTTAAAAAATGCACCAGCTCATGCTTTAAAATCTTCCTTTTATCACTGTACAATCACAACTGGAAAATATGCCCAAATTATAGTAAAAATCTACAAAAATGTCTTTAAAGGGTATTCCTTACTTGCAGAGCTCAGGATGCATACGTATTTTATCATATTTTGTCAGAGTTATCGTTCTTCACAGAAGGTGTGAATTCGAGGTCACTCGTGGCATTTCAACAAATTTGAAGGAAAAAGATCGAGGAGTTCAAACGAAAAACGGAATTCCTTAAAAACAATATTAACTGTGCAATCGAGAACTTAGGGCTTTTCCATTTTTTTCACTGGTAAGACATTGAAAATTTTCAAATGTATCCCAACTACATAAAATTGACAGTACATCCTATATAATGAGGAATTCCCTTCGGATTGAAAGATAAATTGGTGTGTTCCTAGTGAGACACCTGCTGTAAAGAACGACAACTTTTGGCAGGATAGTCAATCGCAAGTAGGGAATAGTATCCTGAAAATTGACCATTTTGACATTGGCCAAATTATAGCTTGTGCCTATACCTGATCAATAAAATGTTAAAAATTGAGTACTATGAACTTTCTGCTTTTAACTATGATACTTGAAAAAAAATTTCAAACAGAAAATAGGTAAATTTAAAGGAAAAAATACAATTTAAAATGTGTACATTGCTATATTAATTTAAACTTATTTATTTATAGTGGATTTGGAAACAAGTTATGCCAACTTATACTAATCCCTCTCCACCTGGTGGGCGCGAAAGTGGCCCCTGTAGCAGCATATTAGCCCGCTCTTTTTCGACATCTACAGAGGAGTCTTTAACGTGCTAAAGGTGTTGCTCTCCCATAACACGGGACATCCATTTTTCGTTCCCATATGACGCACTGGCATCTTTTACCGAGACCATCCTCGCAAAAGGTGTCAAAAGGTCGTGGCAAATTTGATCCCTGAAATTCTCATCCCAAACGGGAATCGAACCAGGGACCTACAGCTGAGATCAGTTCTAACCTCTCAACTATTCTGTCAGAGAGGACGGTTCTAGAACCATGCCTAGGCATAAATAAATATGGCTAACCATAAATAGATTTATGGCTAGGCATAAATCGAATTATGGATAGCCATAAGTATTTATGCCTAGGCATAAATCGATTTAAGGTTAACCATAAGTATTTATGCCTAGGCATAAATCGATTTATGCTTAAGCATTAATATTTATGCCTAACCTTAATTTGATTTATGCTTAGGCATAAATATTTATGCCTAGGCATAAATAAATATTTGTGACGCAAATACCGCGCCATAGGTGTGTATAATGTGGTTCCAAATTTCAATGCAGAGATTTCAAATGTGTCAGATAAATAACATTTTAATTTATTTTAAATTAATAATTTATCTTTTTTTACCATTTTTATATGGTAAATATTTGATATATTATAATATAATTAATTCTCTTTGCTCGTATGAACGATATTTATTTCGTTATGATAAGGTAGCAGATGATTGGGATGAGTACCGCCATTTGGAAATAAGAAGTGCATTTCACCAATGTATTAAAAAATTACATAGACATAAAGTATACAAAATAATTTCAAGAAGGGACGTGACTAAATCTTGATTTAAAGTTTTCTCTTGTCGAAACATATGTAGAGGAATGTTTTATGTACTAGAAAATAACACCGACTAGTTTTTAAATCATTTAGTTTTAGTAAATACTTTATTCTGAGTGAATTATTTTCTTTTCTTTTAACTCTAATAAATTTCGGTATGATAAAAGTTGATTTTAAAATTATGACCACAAATTAATTATTTATTTCTTCAAAAATCATAAACTATTGCGAGGGTCATAAATGGTTCTAGGTTAGAACGTCCAGAATGGTTCTAGGTTATATTAGAACTGTTATAAATGGTTCTAGGGTAGAACTGTCATAAATGGTTCTAGGTCAGAACACACCCTGTCATAAACGGTGTAAACGGTCTAAAGGTGTCAGGATGACAGTTCTAGGACAGTTCTAGAACATGTACAGTTCTTCTGACAGTTTATGACAGTTCTAATGAGAGGTTAGAACTGAGCTCAACTGTACATAGCTATATTCGTTGAAAATGATGCGCATTAATTGTAGTATTGGTTCAAGTGAAAAATTTTGCAAATAAAAGCAGTTTATTTTAAGTATTTTGACCATGTTTCATAAAACTCTTTCAACATTTCAAGAATTTATGCCCATATTTAAACTTATCGGTACAATTGTCAAATGCAATACTATTTACTTTAGAAATAAATTTTATGTATTTTATAAAAGAAATAAAACTTGAATTGTATGATTGATTTTTTTATATGTTTTACTGCATATTATCGGCTGTGAATAATAGTTCGGGTCTTTTGCACCAGAAATTCAGACAAAGCTTAATTTGACATAGTACACCCTACGGTACAAAATCTCGATTTTCAGTATTGCAGGGGGTTATAATATTAAAATTGTGAATCATCAGTTATGAAAGTTTAATGGTCAATTTTCTATACAATTATGGCACTTTACCGAGTGCAATATGATGTTTCATGTTTCATGTAACACTTAACAGTAATATTGCCCAAGGCCAACTTTCTCCACCTTCTCAACTATATGGGTAGATGGTGATTATCACATCTAAATCTACAAAAAATATATATAATACATGTATTTGTAGGTAAGTTTTTAAAATGATTTTCAATTTTAAAATCTGTTTTAAATAGCCTGAAGCTAAGTGCTTTAGGCAAAATACTGTAAATATTGGTCTATTAATCTTCTTTTAACACTGAGTAATAAGCACTGCTCTGAACATTCGTTGATATTTTGCCATACATTTGACATACCACAATCATCTGATATTCTTTTAATATACAAAGTCCATTTATTTTCAATATGCCCAGAGAAAAAAGACTTTGTTCTGGATGCAAGAGGCTAGATGATGAATACCATTTTTTTTCTTGCATTGTAAATTCAATAATCAGTTAAGAGCTAATCTCTTTGAAAAGATAGTTGAAATAAATCAACATTTCCTATCGGGAGACGAAGTAATCACAACTTTTTGATATTTTTAATCCAAAAAACGAACTTTTACCAATTGTTTTTGACTTTATAAAGCGGTCATTGGAACTGCGAAAATAGGGTCCACATCGGTCAAAGTTAGTTAATTAGTTACTTTTTCGAGACTATATCTTATCTTTATGTATTTGTTTGTTATTGTTCATTCTATGTTATATTGTTTAACCCCCATGGGTATAATTTACAATAATATAGGTATTGTTATTGAAGTTAGTATATAAAAATGACGACATTTTATTATTACTTTCTTGTAATCTATACCAGAAACTGAGTATACGTATATAGTTTTACTTTTTATAAATAGGAAAACGTCCCAATTCCCCATAGACCATAAAACTTGGTGTTGATTGTTTAAGATGAAGTATATGCTTACAAAATTTCAAATCCCCACACTTCTGACCCATAAAGTAGAATGGGAACAACACCTTTATCAAACATTTCTATTTGGCATTCAACAGATGAATTATTACGTCTACTCTTTTTAATAATATTATACATCGCTACTGTAGCTTTTTCTTTAAAATATTTTCTAGTTTGTAGAAAAGATCCACTTCTAGTAAAAATAATTCCAAGACATTTATAAGAACTTACAAATTCAAGTTCTTTATTTATCATTAATATAAAATTTACAATTCTTAGGTATTCAGCCTTCCAAAAAAATCATAACTTTTGTCTTTCAATATTGACTTCTAATTTCCATTTCTCACAATAATCTATTCAAAGTTATAAATCCTTAGCAGATTCGGCAAGCAAAATAATATCATCTGCATATGATAGTAAGAATATCTTTAAGTATTTCAAAATCACATGAAATTGATCGGAACCCGTTATAACTTATCACTACGCAATACACATTGTTTCTATATAAATCTTAAAGTACGAAATGTAATAATGAATGTTATTCCTTTGAAGGGTCTAACTGCCAAAAAATTAGCGTTTATGACGTTATACGTGTTTTTTGTCTTTATGACGTTATGTTCTTTATGTTTCTAACAATTTTTTCATGTTGTTTTCAATCGTTGCTCTTCGCAGCTCATCACTGCTTAGCACAATGCTCTCATGCTCATTTCGGTTTTTTTTTGCTGCTGCCGCTCTTCTCTTGCTCTGTGTTGCTCTTTGCTGCTCTGCACTGTACTCACGTTGCTCTTCTCTTGCTCCATGCTGCTCATCCTTGCTCTTGTCTTGCTCTAAGCTGCTCTTCGCTGATCTTCTCTTGCTCCATGCTGCAAATCGCTGCTCAGCACCATGCTCTCGTGCTCATTTCAGTTTTTTGCTGCTGCTGCTGGTGCTCTTCACTAATCTTGCTCCATGCTGCTCTCCGCTGCTCATCACTGCTCTTCTCTTGCTCCTTGCCGCTCTTCGCAGATCAGCATCATGCTCTCGTGCTTATTTCGTTTTTTTTGCTGCTGCTGCTGCCGCTGCTCTCCTCTTGCTCCGTGTTGATCTTCGCTCCTCATCGCTGCTCTTCTCTTGTTCCGTGCTGCTCTCCGTTGCTCAATACTGCTCTTCTCTTGTTCATCGCTGCTCTTTGTTGCTCATCTCTGGCTGCGTGCTGCTCTTCGCTGCTCATCGCTGCTCTTCTCTTGCTCCGTGTTGCTCTTCGCTGTGTCATGCCGGGCCCTTTCTGGTCCATATGTGTATTGTATTCATTTTATTGTTATGAATATATGTTTTTAGCATTGCGGCTGTTATAAACCTATTTAATTATTTATTGGTAAATTATTGTAGATGTAAATCCACTATTTACTTATTTATTATTAATCATATAAAGTTAAAGCACCTTTCACAAAAAGTAAACATGTTTTCATTCTAAGAGTACATCTCTGGAATGTCACCGGAAATCGGTATATTGTGTATCGCCACTCATGTGTGTAAATGTTTGTTTACATTTTTATCGTGACCTTATGGGTCCGATTTATCGTAAATTATTGACTTTTTCATACTGGGGAATATTATCTAAGAAAGACTTATTGTTACATTTAAATGGTGAATTCAATTTACTTTGCTATAAAGGATAAATATATTTATAACTTCTTTGTGTATTTGCGATACTTTCATGTGTCGGGGTCACCGGACAACTTCTAATTCAACTTTTACTTACTTTACATTATGTCACGCTTTAATTGTAGTATGTATCATTTCCTTATATGTTTAGTGATTGAGTCATATATGTATGAAAGTCTATAATTGTTTATAACAGCCGATATTTCATGTAAACTGTCGGGAATGTACATAGTTTCCCACGTTCTTTCGGCAATTTGCATACTCGCCGGAAGCTCCAAGTAACAAGCCGTGCCATTGGTCAATATTTTTATATAAATAGACGTCAGCGTCGCTCTGACGTCACTCACTCACTCCGTTTTCTTTTGACTGACAGGCGGTTATTCACAAAATTCTAACGCGTTCTAATTTATCTTTTAAACCATGTCTCAACAGCAAATCAAGTCGGACATCGGAATGGTTAGTCTTTAATTCGCGTGTTAACTTTGTTAACTTTTCATATGTCTAATTTATAGACATTTAATTCTTGAACTTACGTTGATGGTTGCACCTGGCGCAAATTTGTTGCACCATGAGCACCACAACATTTTAGACAACTTTGGCGATATATTCTTGATATTCTTGTCAAGTTAGCTCTCTGTATTTAAATAACCGTTTCATATAGAATATATTTATTTTTTAAAGCTCGTTTTCGATTTTTACCAAAAGAAATCAATAGAAGTATTACACCAAAATTTCAGGTGCAACGCTGCACCATATTACTTTTCACGCTCTGGTGCAAGTATTGCACCCAGACTTGATTTAATCTATTGCACCATAAAACCTTTTACATGTTTTGGTGCAGATACTGCACCCAAACCATGTTTTTATCAGTTGCACTCAAATTTTAGGTGCAACTGCACCATACTTTAAAGCAATTCAAGCTATATATGTACATTCTTGGGAGGGAGATAATTTAATTTGTTATAATGTTTGATCTTGTTTGCACCATATAATTATTGAGAATAGAAATAATATAATAAACAGGGTGTGAATTTACATAAATTTTAGTTGTTTGGCCATCAATTGTTTCTCAAAAGCTGGTACAAGACGGACCCAAAAATACTATATCAATCCAGATATGGTAATGTGCTGTTGCCCCCCCCCCCCCCCCAAATGTGCGCTTGGGAGAGTAACATCTGAACCATCTGCGGACGGCGACGCGACATATTTGGTTGGCATCCTCGGCGGGATATATAACTATTTGAGTTATCTCCCATTTGTTTACTTCTTTGAGAGTTATTCCTCTTTGAAGTGATATTAAATATATATATAAATTGTTATCTTGTACTAGTGAGATTTACTGTATAATTTTTGGGATAAGTAAATTTTAAATCATTTTGAAATTCAAAATGGATGATTCTGAAATAGTTTTCAACAGCAATATCAACCATAATGATTCTTTGCCTGGACCAAGCCATGCACCTGATAACCTGTTGGATTTTAATGTTCTTGATGAAACAAATTGTTCCCCTGTTTCAACCCCTCAACCTGTAAACCGAAGTGATTTAGAAATGATGATGAATAAAAATTTTGACAAAATTTATGGGAAAATGCAGGATATGATTAAAATAAATATGGATGAAATGATTGCTCGCACTCAAAAGTGCATTGATAAATGTGATCTGGATATTGCTACTTTGAGAAATCAGTTACTGAATAAGAGTTCTCCAATAGTGGGTGACCAGATCTCTCGTTCTGTACCTGATTCTAACCAAAATCAAGCATCTAGTTCATTTGACACAAATACTAATGTGGGAACATACGCTTCACACATGCAAACACAAAATGGCAATACATCAAATCATGATTTTATTCGGCATAATACAAATTTTGGTGATGATAGGCCACAACCATACTTAGGAGTGAAGGTTAATCCTCCATTTGTTAGACAACAGTCTCCTCAATATGACTACTTCCCTGAAAATAATATGTTGTCTCCTCCGCAAATGTCAATTAATAGATCTGCTATACATGATGGTTCCATGAAAATGAAACCACACTCTTATGATGGTTCAGAGGATCTGGACGAATATTTGTCACAATTTGAAATTCTAGCTGATTTAAATAGATGGAATTATAAAACTAAATCTTTGTATTTAGCTAGGAGCCTTAAAGGTGATGCTCGTTCTATGTTAGTGGAGTTGTCACCCACTGACAGGCGGGACTATCATTGCTTAGTTAGAATGTTGAATCTCAGGTTTGGTTCCTTGAATAGGTCTGAGATCTTTAAAGCTAATTTGCAATCCAGAGTTCGAAGGCGTGATGAGTCTATATCAGAGTTGGCACAATCAATAAAAAAACTGACTCGTCAAGCCTATCCTGAAGCCCCATACAGTGTCATCTCAACATTGGCTAGGGATCACTTTATTGATGCTCTCCAAGATTCAGATGTGCGTCTTCGCATTCGTGAAGCGCAAGTAAGAGACATTGCTGAAGCCGAAATATTAGCCCTCAGGTTAGAGGCATATAGAGTGGCTGATAGGCAAAAGACCAATCGATATCGGGGCCACCTTGTCAATAGAGTTGGTTCTCCCCCGAGACATACAGCTGATAATGCTAGTGACCCACAGAATCTCATGAAGTCAGTCATGGATGGTTTCAGACAAGAATTTAAATCTTTGTCCAATGACATCAAACAGGTGGTAAAGTCGCTTCAGGACAAACAACCTGAAAAAGATAATAAAAAGTTTAGACCACCTAACTTTAATCCATCTAATGGATCATCTAACTTTGATCCGCATAACGGACCACCTCCTTTAAACTCGTCAAACAGACCACCTAACTTTAATGCTGGGCAAAATAATAATTTTGGCCAAGGTAGACCAAACTTTGGGAACCACAATGGATTCTATAATCATAGAAACAGATATGATGTGAAAAATTCACAGGAAAACCAATACCAGTCGAACACAGGGGCCAGTGTGAGACAAACAGGACCGGGCCCAAAAGATTACAATAAATGCAACCAAGTTCGGAGATGAGGGGTTATTTGTTTCAACCCAAATACAGGATATACCTATCACAATGTTGGTTGACACTGGAGCTAGTGTCACTATATTAAAAAGGGAAATATTTGAAAACTTATCCCCCTCATCTAAAGATAAATTAGAACCTGTTTGTTTGACATTGGTTACTGCTAATGGTGAAAGCATGCCTTTCATCGGATCATTAACTGTAGATATTACTGTTGGTGAGCACATTTTCTCTCATAAAATTTTGGTTGCTGACATCCAAAATGATGGAATTTTGGGAATTGATTTTTTGAGTTCAAATAAAATTGATGTTTTGTTGAGTAAAAGTTGTTTGTCTATAAAAAATGATATGATACCATGTTTTTATTTCGATCATGGCGAACAACCAAGTATTTGTCGAATTGTGATTGCAAAGGATTTAGCTATACCTCCCAACTCTGAAGTTGTTGTTCGGGGGAAAATAATTGATTCTGTTGTTAATATTGAATATGCCATGATTGAAGCTGTGCCAAAATTTGTTAATAAAAGTGGTCTTTTAATGGCCCATACTTTTGTTCAACCTAAAAAGGGAGTTCTTCCCCTTAGACTGTTGAATATGTCAGACAAAGAATGTCAAGTGTGTAAAAATACTGTATCTGCTACTTTACAAACAGCAGAAGTAGTTCAACAATGTGTTTCAGAGGGGAATAGTAAGACGGTGAATAATCTTTCCACTACTGATGAGAACCCCCTCATTTAAAAGAACTTTTTGAAAATAGTTCAAAAGATTTGAATGAGAAGGATAAACATAATTTTAAAGCTTTGTTGATGAAATATCAAAATGCTTTTTCAAAAGACTCAAAGGATCTTGGAACAACAAATCTGATTGAGCACAGTATTAATACTGGCAATGCCAATCCAATAAGACAACCACCACGTCGTATTCCTCTTTCTAAATTGAAAGATGCAGAGGAAGAAATTCAGGATATGGCAAGTAGTGGAATTATCGAACCTAGCTATGGACCTTGCTCCTCCCCTGTAGTGCTAGTTAAGAAGAAAGATGGGTCCACACGATTTTGTGTGGACTACAGAAAATTGAATGATGTAACAATAAAGGATTCTCATCCACTCCCAAGAATCGATGACGCCTTAGATGCATTGTCTGGTGCAAAAATATTTTCCGTTCTCGACCTACGTAGCGGATACTGGAATGTTAAAATTTCAGATAGTGATAAACCAAAAACTGCTTTTTCTGTACCAGGGAGTGGATTGTGGCAGTTTACCAAAATGCACCAGCAACATTTGTACGTTTAATGGAGAAAGTTCTCAGGGGGCTGTCATGGAAAATATGTCTAGTCTACTTAGACGACATAATTGTTTATTCAAGTTCTTTTGAACAACACTTAGAAAATTTAAGTCAAGTTTTTGAATGTTTACGTAAAGCAGACTTAAAAATGAGTAAAAAAAAATGTAGTTTATTTAAAGACCAAGTTTTGTTCCTTGGTCATGTGGTTAGTGCCAGTGGCATCTCCACAGATCCTACTAAGTTAGAATCTGTTACAAATTGGCCAGTGTCAAAGACCGTGAAACAAGTCAGGAGTTTCCTTGGCTTGTGCTCCTCTTATAGGAGATTTGTTAAAAATTTTGCAGATATTGCAAGGCCCCTTCATCAACTGACTGAGGCCAACAGGAAATTTGACTGGACAGACTTATGTCAACAGTCATTCAATACCCTAAAAACTACATTGACAAGTGCCCCAATTTTAAGTTATCCTACATCAGATGATTCATTTGTATTGGACACTGATGCTAGTAATGAAGGCATGGGAGCTGTTTTATCCCAAGTCCAGAATGGCATAGAACGTGTAATATGCTATTATAGCAAAGCTTTTTCGAAGCAGGAACGTAGATATTGTGTAACAAGAAGAGAATTATTAGCTGTAGTGGCATCTATTAAAAATTTTCACCATTACTTGTATGGTAGGAAGTTCCTTGTACGTAGTGACCATGGCGCTTTGCGCTGGTTGTTTAAATTTAAAAATCCAGAAGGTCAAATAGCCAGGTGGCTTGAGATCTTATCAACGTACAACTTCAAAATTGAACATAGGGCTGGAAGAATTCATTCTAATGCTGACGCCTTGTTACGGCGCCCATGCTGTGAATCTAGCAGTAGATACTGTCTGCGAGCTGAAATAAATTATGAAAATGAACTGACTGACTGTAATGTTGCTCAGATAAATACAAATGAAAAATCTCTTTCAGATGTAGATCTGACTAAGTCCAATAAAAATGGCAACCAAAGTGTTTGTGTGGTGACTCGGTCCCAGACTACTTCAAATGATGATGGTCCATCATGTAGCACTGGAAAGTCGACCAAGTCTGGAAGTGATAAACACTTTGAGATTGACAAATCTTTGTTCAATGAACAAAGACGGGACCCGATTATTGGACAGGTGGTACAGTGGGTTGAGAATAATGAAAGACCTGAATGGCAACAGATATCACCAAAAAGTGTAGAACTAAAATATTACTGGTCTCGTTTTAACTCTTTTGAGCTTAGAAACGACATTTTATGTAATAAATGGGAGAATGAAGTAGGAAATAAAATTAATTGGCAGATTGTGCTACCAGCTAGTTTACGAAAGACTGTTTTTACACAATTGCATAGTGTCCTTGTTGCTGGACACCTTGGCGTCAAGAAGACTTTAATGAAAGTTAAAGCTAGATATTTTTGGTTCGGTTTGAGACGGGATATTGAATATTTAATTTCAAAATGCGATGCATGTGCATCAAGAAAAGGTCCCACTAAACGACCTAAAGCCCCAATGAAATTGTATTCCGTTGGTGTCCCAATGGAAAGATTAGCCATCGATGTTACTGGCCCCTTACCTCGTACAAAAAGAGGAAACAAATATATCCTTGTCATTAGTGATTATTTCACTAAGTGGACCCAAGCTTTTGCTATCAGGGACCAAGAAGCACATACTGTGGCAGATATGCTTGTCAACCAGGTGGTGTCTATTTTTGGTGTCCCTCGTGTGTTGCACAGTGATAAAGGTTCTAATTTTGAATCTCATGTTTTTACTGAGATGTGCAACATACTTGGAATTGACAAAACACGTACTACTACCAGACGTCCCCAGTCCGACGGTATGGTAGAAAGAAACATAAAAACAATAAAAGAAATGTTAACTGCCTTTGTTGATAAGACACAAAAGAACTGGGATCTAAACCTACCCTTACTTATGATGGCTTATAGGTCTTCAGTTCACGAATCTACTGAAGTAAGTCCTTGTTCCATGATGTTCGGACGGGAAATCACTCTTCCAGTTGATCTTGTTCTGGGTATTCCTGAAGAATAAAATAAAATGTTTAGTACTCAATATGCTTATGAACTTACTGATAGCTTAAAATCTATCCATGAATTTGCCAGAAATAGACTTAACATTTCTGGTCATACCATGAAAAACTATTATGACCATAAAATACGACACAATATTTACAATATTGGCATGCCTGTTTGGCTTTACAATCCAAAGCAAAAGAAAGGTTTATGCAGAAAATTACAAGGAGAATGGAGTGGTCCATTTATTGTCACCCATAGATTAAATGATGTGTTATATCGCATCCAGCTGTCCCCAAAATCAAAACCAAAAGTTGTCCATCATGACAAACTCAAGCTATACACAGGAGAAAATGCCCCTTCATGGTTTGGTAAAAAAATGTGTTCAATATACATAAACAAATTAAACAATGATGAATACATTTAATATGTCATCATGTGATTACACGAAGCACCTACTGTAGAGAATGCTCTCGTAGGCAGCGTAATCATTAATTGTTTATTTTGAACAAGTACTATAGTAATAACCATAGAGGGCTAAATCTTCTGGTGTGGATACCAATATTTTTATTCTGCTCATGTTAAAACATAAATTAATTATAACATATTTTTCAGGTGACGCAGTGGGCATGTTCCCTATGTGTATCTAATGGGAAAGACTTGTTTCTGTCAAGGAGAAAGAGTGTGGTTAAGAGACACCTGCTAGAACAACATTCCGGTGTGAGTCACCGATGTGATGTTTGCTATAAATTTTTGGGCCGTCCAGGCATGAAGCATGGCTCCTGTGATGTGACTAGTCCAACAACTCTTGTGGTCAGGCAAACAGGAGAGACAGGCAAGAAAGCGGAGGAAGTCCTGAATGCTTTCGGTGCAGGAGTTGAATCCAAGATTCTTCCCAGATTATTACCAAGGAACACTATTGTTCCTGGGCAGAAGGCTGTTAAGAGACCAAGAGAAGAGCCAGGCCACAGGGGAGGCAAGAAGTGGCAGCAACCATCAGTCACTTCATCTGTGGCTAGGGTAGCACCACCACCAGCACCCAAGTATGTAACATCTAAAGCCACAACTGACACCAGCACTACTTCTGCTAGACCAGTAGCTGTAGACAGCCCAGCACAGAGGGTAGTAATCACCTCCATGTTACCTGCCCCTACTCCAATGCAGAGCAGTGGACCAGTGCAGAGTGTCTCTGGGGAGACCCCCATGAACTCGTCACTTCCCTCAGATGTGGAGGACGGGGAATTGGCTGACTTAGTCAGCGTAGCTGTGGGCCCCCAGGAGACACTGGAGTCAACTGGTCCTCTGACTCCCTACAGGGTGCAGAAGCCACCTCCAACAGAGGAGATTACACCAGAGCTGACTGTTGCTGAGGCTGTGAACCCAGGTCGCCAGGTGGTCTGGGACAGAGTACTCAGACTCAAATTACATCTGTTCGCCTAGCCACCTGGAGTGACATCCAGACTGGTAGAGTAGTGCTGGATGTTGGTGGTACCAGATTTGTGACCAGCAAGACAACATTGAGAGCTGAGCCCAGTTCACTCCTGGCGGAGATGGTAAGACAGGGGTCACCTATGCGCCCCTTCCGGAAGGATGAGTCTGGCTCACCAGTATATTTTTTAGACAGGGACCCAGCACATTTCAGACATATTCTGAATTTACCTCAGATTGGGCAATCAGTGGTCTGCTCACTCATTACCCCGTGAGGTTCGTTACCTGTATGACCTCCGGGCGGAAGCAGACCATTTCCAGCTACAGGGGCTGTTGGACAACATAAACAGCAGAATTGCCCTTCTGAGGGATTCAGAATACGATAGCCATATTTGATGATTATTATATTTTATGTACAGCTGTGTACATGTCTATTTCCAGTAAGGTACTACTGTGTACCTCTTTTTTAATGTCAGCTAGTGACATTTAATGTAACTTACATTTCATTGAGCAGATGTCCAGTATATACCATCCTGTGACTGTTCATTCTTCCTTGCCCTGCAGATGACAGATGAAGATTCCAGAAGTGACAATTTAGTCACATTATTTTGTCTTAATTATGATATTGTATATTATTTTCATTGTATATAGGTATAGTATCTAGGTAAACTTTGCAAATTTTATAAATAATAAAATTAATTAACTTTGAATTTTAACTTAAATTCCATTTAACTTTCAAATCTTTCACATATTTTAAACATCATTAAAGAAATTTTATGACTAATTTTTGGTAGATGCTAGTTGAAATAAGATTAAATTGTTACCATACTAAATTTTTCATATTTTTGAACTTTGAGTCTTGCTTCATTTGTAGTTATGGTTCTTCATCTGAAATATAAACATAGGTACTGTTAATTGATCTTTTATAGTAAGTATGTGATACATATTTTTATACTAATCATAAGGTACATGCATTGATATGTTTGTGTGTCAAGACTACGACAGACAATTTTTAAATATAAAATTTATTATGCAGTTTTGTGGAATCCTTGGCCCTCTACTGTAATTCCTGTTGTTAAGCTAATTAATATGCAAGATAAAAGGTGGGTGGTTTATTAATATATATTGATATGTATACATGCATGACCATGTATATAAATTGTGAAGATACATGTACGTGAAGTATTTTGCTAGGTGAGTTTCAGGTAATATTATTGTATTTTGTCTGTATTTGAAACTCTTGGTATTTTGTCAGAAGTCATTGGTATTTATTATTGTGTATTTATACTTGTGTCAGATTCACGAGTATGTAGTGTGTAGACAATATGACGTAAAGCACTTTTGTCATTGACATATAAATCTGGATACTGTTTCAGAAAAGACGTCAGTCTATGTTGTTTAATAATATTTAACTTAAATTGCAAGTTAATTGTTGATTGTTTTTTTTTATGGTTAAATATTTTGGATAAAAGTTAATGGTAAATTAAATAAATATTTTCTTACCTTGCGTGCCAATTGGAGACCAATCCAAAGTAAGGTGGGGGCAGTGTCATGCCGGGCCGTTTCTGGTCCATATGTGTATTGTATTTATTTTATTGTTATGAATATATGTTTTTAGCATTGCGGCTGTTATAAACCTATTTGATTATTTATTGGTAAATTATTGTAGATGTAAATCCACTATTTACTTATTTATTATTAATCATATAAAGTTAAAGCACCTTTCACAAAAAGTAAACATGTTTTCATTCTAAGAGTACATCTCTGGAATGTCACCGGAAATCGGTATATTGTGTATCGCCACTCATGTGTGTAAATGTTTGTTTACATTTTTATCGTGACCTTATGGGTCCGATTTATCGTAAATTATTGACTTTTTCATACTGGGGAATATTATCTAAGAAAGACTTATTGTTACATTTAAATGGTGAATTCAATTTACTTTGCTATAAAGGATAAATATATTTATAACTTCTTTGTGTATTTGCGATACTTTCATGTGTCGGGGTCACCGGACAACTTCTAATTCAACTTTTACTTACTTTACATTATGTCACGCTTTAATTGTAGTATGTATCATTTCCTTATATGTTTAGTGATTGAGTCATATATGTATGAAAGTCTATAATTGTTTATAACAGCCGATATTTCATGTAAACTGTCGGGAATGTACATAGTTTCCCACGTTCTTTCGGCAATTTGCATACTCGCCGGAAGCTCCAAGTAACAAGCCGTGCCATTGGTCAATATTTTTATATAAATAGACGTCAGCGTCGCTCTGACGTCACTCACTCACTCCGTTTTCTTTTGACTGACAGGCGGTTATCACAAAATTCTAACGCGTTCTAATTTATCTTTTAAACCATGTCTCAACAGCAAATCAAGTCGGACATCGGAATGGTTAGTCTTTAATTCGCGTGTTAACTTTGTTAACTTTTCATATGTCTAATTGAACTTACGTTGATGGTTGCACCTGGCGCAAATCTGTTGCACCATGAGCACCACACCATTTTAGACAACTTTGGCGATATATTCTTGATATTCTTGTCAAGTTAGCTCTCTGTATTTAAATAACCGTTTCATATAGAATATATTTATTTTGTAAAGCTCGTTTTCGATTTTTACCAAAAGAAATCAATAGAAGTATTACACCAAAATTTCAGGTGCAACGCTGCACCATATTACTTTTCACGCTCTGGTGCAAGTATTGCACCCAGACTTGATTTAATCTATTGCACCATAAAACCTTTTACATGTTTTGGTGCAGATACTGCACCCAAACCATGTTTTTATCAGTTGCACTCAAATTTTAGGTGCAACTGCACCATAATTTAAAGCAATTCAAGCTATATATGTACATTCTTGGGAGGGAGATAATTTAATTTGTTATAATGTTTGATCTTGTTTGCACCATATAATTATTGAGAATAGAAATAATATACTAGTAATAAACAGGGTGTGAATTTACATAAAATTTAGTTGTTTGGCCATTAATTGTTTCTCAAAAGCTGGTACAAGACGGACCCAAAAATACTATATCAATCCTGATATGGTAATGTGCTGTTGCCCCCCCCCCCCCCCCCCCCCCCCCAAATGTGCGCTTGGGAGAGTAACATCTGAACCATCTGCGGACGGCGACGCGACAGCTGCTCATTGCTGCCCAGCACATGCTCTCATGCTCATTTCGGTTTTTTGCTCAGTGTTGCTCTTTGCTGATTTGCACTGTACTCATTTCGCTCTTCTCTTGCTCCATGCTGCTCTTCTTTTGCTCCATGCAGCTTGTCGCTGCATATCGCTGCTCAGCACCATGCTCTTGTGCTCATTTCAGTTTTTGCTGCTGCTTCTGGTGCTTCTGCTGCTCTTCACTTGCTCCGTGTTGCTTTTCGCTGCTCATCGCTGCCCAGCACCATGCTTTCATGCTCATTTCGGTTTTTTGCTCCGTGTTGCTCTTTGCTGATTTGCACTGTACTCATTTCGCTCTTCTCTTGCTCCATGCTGCTCTTCTTTTGCTCCATGCAGCTTGTCGCTGCATATCATTGCTCAGCACCATGCTCATTTCAGTTTTTGCTGCTGCTTGTGGTGCTTCTGCTGCTCTTCTCTTGCTCCGTGTTGCTTTTTGTCCTATGCTGCTCATCGTTGCTCTTCTCTGGCTCAATGCTGCTCTTCGCTTCTAATCGCTGCTCATCGTTGCTCTTCTCTTGCTCACCGCTCCTCTCCTCTTGCTCCATGCTGCTCAACACCATGCTCTCGTGCTCATTTCGGTTTTTTGATGATGTTGCTGCTGCTCTTCTCTTTCTCCGTGCTGCTCTTCATTGCTTATCGCTGCTCTTCGTTGCTCATCGCTGCTGTTCTCTTCCTCCATGTTGCTCTTCGCTTCTCATCGTTGGTCAGCACCATACTTTCATGCTCATTTCGGTTTTTTGTTTGTGCTGTTGCTGGTGCTGCGGCTCTTCACTGTGCTCATTTGCTCCTCTCTTGCTTCATGCTGCTCATCGCAAAGTGCAGGGATGAAGAGCAGCGATGAGTAGTGAAGAGCATCATGGAGCTAGAGAAGAGCAGCGATGAGCAGCGGAGAGCAACACGGAGCAAGAGAAGAGCAGCAGCAGCATGGAGCAAGAGAAGAGTAAAATGAGTAAAGTGCAGAGCAGCAAAGAGCAACACGGAGCAAGATAAGAGCAGGAGCAAAAAACCGAAATGAGCATGAGAGCATGGTGACGAGCAGCGAAGAGCAACACGGAGAAAGAAAAGAGCAGCGACGAGCAGCACGCAGCAAGAGATGGGCAACGAAGAGCAGCGATGAGCAAGAGAAGAACAGCGATGAGAAAGAGAAGAACAGAGATGAGCAAGAGAAGAACAGCGAAGAGCATCGAAGAGCAACATGGAGCAACAGAAGAGCAGCAGCAGCAAAAAAAAAAAAAAACGAAATGGCACGAGAGCATAGTCTTGAGCAGCGAAGAGCGGCATGGAGCAAGAGAAGAGCAGCGATGAGCAGCTGAGAGCAGCATTGAACAAGAAAAAACAAGTTCCAATCCGTTTTCTATTTCCAATTTTGAAGAAAAAAAATTTGAGAAAAAATTTTGAAAAAAAATTAAAACCGTTAGAAACATAAAGAACATAACTTCATAAAGACGAAAAACATTTATAACGCCATAAACGCAAAATACGTCGATACTTTCTGTGACGTAACTTCCGGAGCACCTCCGGTACCTCCGCCACAAATACGACTTGAACGGTGCGCATATACTACTAACCCGAGGGATGATATTTGTCGAGGGTGATACTGGATGTGATACGGATTTTGTCATGTTTTATACGCTTTATCGTATATTTGAACAGGAGAGTATAATCACGTGATTAATATCATTTTTAGGGGTATGATAAAGGGGTGATGATATCGATACCATCACGGTAGAAAATACAGCTGACAATGTTCTCTCAGTATCGTAGGAGATTTTTATTGGTGCGAGCTGGTGTATTAAACTTATACCTAAGTCCTCACGTCAAAAATGTAGACATATCTTAATTGGTATCTGACACCTCGTGTGGTAGAGTGAAATAAAACAAGCCAACATTACTCTCTCTAGCCAAGTTGACTAAGGACATACTTTGTTTATATCGTGGTAATGACAATACATACTGTACAGAAACCATCGATTACAGCTATGTTATCACTCTTCTACAAAACTAAAGTTAATCTTTTATCTAGAACCTTATAATTTTAAACAGTGTAAATCCATTTTGAAAAACAGATCAACAAATTATATAAAATTAATTTTTATGATAATTCGACATATTTATTCATCAATTTTCATCATTAAAATATTTAGGTGAAGTTATCTTTTGCTCAACTACTTTGTTGTAACCTTCGGCTTGACAAGTATAGAGTTTCATTGTGATTGGAAACAGATGGGGTGTTAGCCACATCAAATTATTACGACTTTCCATTGGATAACATACATTTTTCTACTTTACAAATAATGAAATCTGATACAGACATAGGTATAGGATAAAACAGAGTAACTCTATATCACCAACAAGATGTTACATTTATTTTTTGTAACAGATATCATGTCAATATTTTTACATGCCTATTCCTGCATGCTTCTGGTATTTAAAATTCTTAAAATAAATCAAAATGGGTAAACAGATACCTAGAAAAACATAAAGATGCATTGTTTTGAATCAGCCTTGATGTCACATGTATTTATTGGAACAGATATGACTTGGATACGAGTCATGCGCATACGTGAAGTCAGTTCTGCGGTTTTTTAACAGTTGTGTGTTTCCCGTATAGACAGTCCATATCTTATTAAATTTAGGAAAATGTTTTCCGTAATGGTAAGTTTATGAGGTACCATAGTACAATCTTGTTGTATCTTTCTGGAAAAATATCACGTTTAATAACTTTGTCAGAGGTTTGAAATACAGTTTTCAAATTTTACAATAGAACAATTTAAAAGTCATACAAAGAATACTTCTAACTAAAATGGTTGTTACTTTCTTACCTTCTTTACTCTATTACAATCGTATTACTATCATTATTTTGTTATTTGTTCATACATTAAGGAGTGATTGGACAAGTGACATACATTGTAGATGTTATCTATAAAAGTACATAATGAATTTTAGTACAACCTCAGAAACCAAATGAGTGTGCCCTAACATGACATTACAATCTTCGGAAATTCTTCAAGATCCCAAGAATTAAAAATATACGACACTGATTTTCTGATGCACTGAATGTTTATTTTTCATTTTATTTATTGGACAGCTACTGCATGTGCCGAAGAAATTTGAGGCAAAGCTATAAATATACATTTGAAATCCAAAAACTCTTTTCATCATTAGATCATGCTTTCAGAGATTCAAAAACAGAAAAATTCTCAAAATATTACAACTCCAAACGACTGACTTTACCTGCTATTTTGAATTTTATAAAAGTTTTGCTAGCTTTTCTGCAAATGAAAAATACTTAACTTCCTATAAAGTAATAAATTACTCTATAAATTTTGATGTATTAACTCGGATTTTGAATCTCATTATTTTTTTTAAGCGTTACATGTAATTAATTATAAGTTGTACACTTTTGAAAAGTTAACAATGTTGATATTGTTTTAACCTTTTCGACTTATCAAAACATTGTGATCACGTGTCATTATTCAACGGGTATTGCTTGTACCGATCAATACCGTGTGATAATGACGGTCATTCGGGAACAACCATTTAACTTCAAGAGGGGGGGGGGGGGGGGGGGGGGGGGGGTATGGTTTTTGTGAAAAAAAATATTCTGATTCCAAAGGGAAGGAAAAAAATAATCTGTTGCAGCAAGGGCCCAAAAAAATTCTGGTCTAGATATGTTTTTTTCAAAAATAAAAAATTGAATCCGAGAGTTTATTTAAAAAATCACAAGCATTACAAGAAACGCTTTAGACCATTATTTACGGGTAATACAAGCCTGACTTGATTTATTTTGAACATAATTAAAGATTTTCCTTAGTTTTTCAGTCATACTTGACCGTTCAGTGATTGACCATAAAGATAAAGAGCAACAATCATGGCAATCAAAGCATGAACAAAAGGCCATGTGAGCTTGTGTCATCACTTGGCGCCCGTCGTCCGTCAGTCCATCCGTCTCTTAATTTTTCACATTTTAATCTTCTCCTCTGAAACCACTGGGCCAAATTGAATAAAACTTGGCTGGAAGCATCTATGTTAGGTCCTTTAAAAATATTGCTCATTTCGTCCCGATTGGACAACCATGGGTAATTGTTGTTTCTGATTGGCTGAGTTTTGAAAAATCTTCTCCTCTGAAACTGCTGGCCCAAATCAAACAAAACTTGACAGGAAGTATATATGGGGGGTCCTTAATAAAGTTTCCTCATTTCGTTTTGATCGGACTACAAACATGGCCGCAATGGGCAGTTCTTATTTCTGATTGGCTGATATAAGAAAATCTTCTCCTCTGAAATCGCATGGCCAAATAGGACGAAACTTGACAGAAAGCATCTATGGGGATTCTTTACAAAGTTTCCTCAATTCGTCCCGATCGGTAAACAAGGAAATTCTTGTTTCTCATTGGTTGATTAAAACAGTTTTTTTTTCTCTGGAACAACTGTGTCAAATGGAATGAAACTTGAAAGGAAGCATCTATGGAAGAGCCACAATCATTATAATCAAAGCATTATTTCTCTTTAGCACACCTGGCCAAAGGCCGTGTGAGCTTTTGTCATCACTTGGCGTCCGTCGTTTACAAAGTTTCCTCATTTCGACAAGCATGGCTGCCATGGGCAATTCTTATTTCTGACGGCTGATTTAAAGAAATCTTCTCTGACACCACTTGGCCAAATGGAACGAAACTAGTCGAAAAAAAAATTGTGGCCATACCTTCAAAAAACAAATTTCAAACCAATAAAAAAAACCATAACCCCCCCCCCCCCCTATGAAGTTAAATGGTTGTTCCCTTATCATCAAGTGATAGTGACCGTTGTTTTTTTAAGAGCTACGCTCCCTTTTTAAAACGCACAAGTGATTCACATTTATTCAAGTGAATCAGGCATTATTGGTGTTTCAGTCAATACTACTGTCCCTTGGGCAGTTTATATTGGATGATTTTAATAAACTGTTCCTGCTTTGGAAAACAATAAAACAAAATGACAAAATATCACGACTAGTTTTTTCATAAGAGGGCAACACTTAGATTATCAGTATGCTGTTGGACAATAGTGAAATGTAATGAGTCGCTGAACTGATTTCTATATCGTTGAATTATTATGTTTACACCCATATTTAATCAAATATTTTTTAAGTTAAATTATTAGTCAAGATTAAAACAATACTTTCTTTCTTTATAAAAACAACACTCTTTTATAACACCGGGAAAATGCATCTATTAATTCTTATATGACTTATCAGATTTAATGTTGTCAAGCAAATATAAACTAAAAAATGAACAATAGATAATAGGCTCGGTAAAATAATCTGAGCACGAAAATATACCTAGCGTGGTTAAATGAGAACAACTTACCCTATGGCACATCAGAAAATATTGTACATGGTTACAGTCTATCAGTTTTATACACTTTATTAATAATTGTACAGAAAAAACCTCAAAAGTAGCTCGTTTTCGTTTTTCTCATATTTTGGTTTTGTTGTCCCCTAGTATTATCAATTTACTGTTTCAGCCTATAAATGAATAAGAAATACATTAAATCCGGCATAAGTTTAATATAATTCAAGTTGTCTATTGAATTAAATACAAAATTATAAAAACTAAATCGGAAAGTAAATACACTTTTTTGTGGAAAGCAAAACGATGATTTTAACTAAATTCCCACTGGAAATTGGTCTTTTTTCAATGAAAAAGTATTACTTACACCACAAAGCTCAAACGTCTGTCAAGAAACTTTAGTTTATTAAATCTATACTACTAAATTTAAGGGCTGGATTCCTTTTGGCAGTCATGACGTAACGACTGCAATAAACACGATTCAAATCAGAATTTGACTGATTGAGGATGAATGTGTTGTCTAAGAATTTCACAGTCTAGGTCGATACGTTTCTTTAATATGGAATTATCGATGATTTAACTCGAACGGAACAAATCATGTTTCGTCATTAGTCTCCATTTCCGGTCATGCAGACAAAAGACTCTATTTTTAACGTTTTCGGTCATGAACTTTCCATAAATTTATTACTTACTGGATTATTTAGCATTCGTTAAAATAAAGTTTTATGACTTTTGTCCCTGGTGCTGATAATGTATAATTTTGATGTATACAATTCTGTCGATTAAACAATTCAGCTGCAACTGTACTCTAACGTACATGTATCGATAATCTATATACAATGTAAGTTACGTAAAAATATTCAGACAACTCGGACCTTGGGGATTTTTGTCGATTAATTTTGTTGTTTACTGAGCTTTTACATTTAATTCTTGGATTTCTCTGTTAAGAACAACTCATACCGTTTTCGTTCATACTTATTTCCAGGCAAAGACGATATATCACAAGCACATGTGTGCATCCCCTCTATCCCCCGTTTCTCTGCAACACCCCACAACCTTCATTGTCAATTTTTTTTACATCATTTTATGAAAGGAATAAACACAATATCATAATATTATACGGCATAGCTGAAACAATTAAAAAAATCAAAATGAAGGTAAATTGTGGGGTGTTATAGAGAAAAAAGGGGCGAGAGGGAAAAAGGTGGGATGCAACAAACTAAATCCATTTCCCATATACTGTGTCAGTGGACGAATTTCGACATTTGAGTTATGCTATAAATGAGGTGCCTGTGCGATATACTATAAATCGTGCTTTATTCAAGGACTGGAAAGAGGGAGAGAAGGGGTTGAAAGAGAGGAGATATAAAAATTCTGACTTCTTAACCGTTTAGATGACGATCTTACTATCTCTCAAATCGATAGATATATAAAACATGATAACATATTATTTCACACATCGCTGTATAATACAGAAAAACCTCACCATAAGAAAATGGTGAAATTTCCCGTTGAAGGATTTATTATATAAGAAAAGCTATTCCATCTTGTTCGGATACCCGTGCTTGCATAGGTAGTTTCCTAGTTAAACATAGAATAATAAAGTCTTGCCACATGTTCAACATGAATGAAATCAAAATACACACTTTAACGTTTCGGTCCAAAATTCTTATAATATACAAGCGTTTTAAAAATGTCACGTCTTGCACATATGCCAAGACTTATAAAAACAATTCCACAACTTTTATATCAAAAATTTTTTTTCAGGATGAAATCTTATATTCATAACCAGTAAAATTGAAAAAATGCTGATTCAGCAATTTTCCTCCCCTGGCGTGTGTTTACACTGCTGAATTTAATTCAAATTGCTAAAAACCAGATCTTTTTAATAAAAGTCTTGGAAAAATGGGTATAATTGAAAAATAACTTATATAGTGTATGTGATTTATTTTCAATACTATAGGCATTATATGGAGAAAACAGTAGTATTTATTTTGTCATAGCGATAGATATGCACTTTTTAAAATTTTCACCACGTGTTAACATTCATAGTCAATTAAGTTAATTCATTGCTTACAGGACCGCATGTCATTGTCTTTTTTGATTTTGGTCAGTGTATTACTGTATTCTACAATAGTTGAAGCTCAAGGTAAGATGTATGTCAATAAAATAGGCCTAGTGATAAATCTGATCATATCAGATATACTACGGAGCATCCCACATAAACTTTAAACTGTAGAATCTCTCAAAATGTCAAAATATGTAACAAGGAACTGATATTGCACATTTTGTTTCCTCCATTTAATTTTTCCCAAAAGCTTAGATGTGTCCAAATTTCTAAGAAAGCGGTTTTTGCTTTCTGTGAGTGAATCGTTGATTTTTGCCGTGTTGCATGATTTAGCTTAAAAAATTGTGAGGTAATTAATTGCAAAGATGTTCACAAACATATGAACCGTAGTATCTGATAGATATTAGAAATTAGCCACAATCCTCGTCAAAACTATATCGGCATCCATCATCATTTAGCACTGGCAAAATTAGATATTTAGGAGTCAATAACGCCCTTCTAGCAACCGTTTTTTTTTTACATAATTAAAATTATTTCAAACCTTTTTTATTAGATTTAAGACTTAAAATTTGAAAACATAAAAATTTTAATAATTCGGATTCAGTTTTTGCAGTTATCGTCCTTATAACACGCCTGATATATTCGTACAATTGAAATACATTTTTACAAATTTCCCAAAAAGTTTTTTTTTTTTTTTTTTTTCACAGGAGCTGCGTGGAACGAAATCTGCACGGACAACTCGAATTGTACAGAAACACATAATACGTGTGGTACATCGGAGAAATGTGAATGTTTAAATACTCACTACAGAAAAGACAATGCTTCTTGCACTGCTAGTAAGATTGAGATACGCATGAAATAATTTCAAGTACTGTTAGAAATAATGATTTTTAGTTCTTTGGATTTTTTGACGGCAAAAATAGGTGCAAGCGAGCAAAATTTTAATTTTGACTGTTTTTTTTTCTTGAGGGCTACTTTTTTTCGGGTGAATATCAAATTTACGTGCAGCATACATTTTATAATTAGAATATTGTAAAAAAAAAAATTGGAAAATCGCAATTTTCACAAAATTTTAGAAGCGGGCGAACAATTTTTTTGAAATATGAAGAATTTGTGGCGAATTTTCAGCTTTTTTGTAAAATGGAGCGGCAAACAAAATTTTCTTAAAATTTACATAGTCCAAAATTCATAGCTGCGAAATCCAAAGAACTAAAGATCAATTTGGTGTGGCCTAAACAAAGTACCAACTCTGAGATTACCTTTAATCATCCTGATAGAAATTCTGACCGAATTCCCTATCTAATAAATTGCATGAAAAAAAATAATGAAAAATTGGAATAAACAATAAAGACAAACCTTTCTAGTAAAAAAATTTTGAACACTTTGAAGGAAATACAGTACAATGTAGCGATAGTGGTTTGTGATTTTATACAGCAAATTTCAGTTTTATTTTGCTACCTCTCTCGTTTAAAAATCTCCCCTGAAGCAACTGGGCACTATTATCAACGTCAATGAAATCAGCAAAACAATATATTTCCTCTGAAACCTTGATTCAATGGTCATTGAATTCCCCCTATCAAAACTGTGTCTGGTAGTCCAGACCTAATAAAAATAATAAGCCAAAAATATTTCAAAATCTTTCTGTAACTCAACATTCCATCCTGAACCACCCTAAAAGTTTCGGCGAAAATAACTAAGTAGATACAAACAGTGAAAAATATTAGCGAACAGTATATTGCTCGCGGACAAGATTTCATTTTAATTTCGTTTTCAGTATCTAAACGTATTCAGTACCTAGTATATTTACTGCACACAACAGTCATAATGTCAATAATGCATATTTTTACTAGCCTTCAAGAAGGCCTAGAATAAACTGTTGAAGTATTGTTTTGAAGATAATACCGATAATATGGTACGTGAAACTCCGTGGCAGGACATTTTCTATTAAGTGTATGTGTTAACTTCAAATCTCTGTAATAAGTATATTATTTATCCGTACCGTTTCGCCATGTAGAAAACATCAACTAACCATCACCAAGCCTTACCATATTTAACAGCGTTTAACTCGCATCTAAAATTTGTAATTTTTGCAATGTTTGTATTATACATCAAATCTCTTTGGACTCCACATTATAGCTGGGCATAACTTTCTAGGTTTGATACTTGTCTTTACATCCATTTTAAATTTTTCAAATTTTTAAACATTTAAAACAATGTTTTCGTGAAATACTTAAAAGCAATTTCAAGACATTGCTAGTGATCATATTTGAGTTCTATAATCCACTCAATATAAATAAAGTTTAAAATATATATTTAACTTTCCTCCTAGTAACACATATTACATTTACTCAATATTTTTTATTAGAAATCTCTGTGAACGAAACCTGTGATACCAGTGACCCTTCTGACCAATGTGCACACGTCCATGCGGCGTGTGCTGATGACGGCACAGGAACATACAGATGTTTGTGTATTATTGGTTATTTCATTGACGGCGACAGTTGCAGTAAGTTCATGATAAGTATACACCAAAGGAAACTGTTCTTATAAATTATTTACATTTTTGGTCACAAAATTCTCAGCAACTGTTGGCCACAACTAATTCATAATTGGACTGTACCTATAGCACATCTCCTTCCTGATTAACGATGCCGCATTTTAAAATTTCAACCATATGGATTGTGAAAATTTTTTATCGCAAAATGCTCATTAACTATCGGCCGAAACTGATTTATAGTTGGTGTAAAGTATGACCGTGATAAGTTGTAAGATGAGTACCGCTTTTATACCTGTTGCATATCTACTTCCTGTTTAATGATGCCGCCTTTCATCTTTCACCATAAATACTATGGAGATAATTGGTTACAAAATTCTAAGCAACTATAGGCCGTAACTTATTCTGATAGTCGACGTGAAGCATGGCCAAGATGATTTGCAATGTGGGTAGTGATTTTGAACCTGTGGCATACATGTATCTACTTTCTGTTTAATGGTATAGTCGTATATTTAGACCACTACTAATTTATAGATAGTTTGAAGCATGACCATGATAAATTGTAATACGAGTACCGATTTTGTATATGTTTAGTCTGTTGCACATCTGATTCCTGTTTAATGTTTCTGCCTTACATTTCTTTCACTATATGGACTATTCATATGTTCGGTTGCAAATTCTTCAGAAGCAATAGGTCACAACTAATTCATAGTTAACATGAAGCATGATTATGATGATTTGTAGGTGGGGGTAGCGATTTTGTATATGTATTTTTGTTAAATCTACTTCTGTTTAACAATGACATCTTAAATATTAAGAATTAGCTAAAATTTCTTTGAGCAGGGTCATTTGTAAACTGTAAGCTTACAGCTCTTTCATCTTATTATAAGTCCGATTTCAACACCCTCTAGCAAAGATGACCTAAAGCAAGTTTTGTTTTTCCTGATTCTTTCTGTCACAAAAAAGGAAGAATCCCAGAAAAACAAATTGTAAAGCAGTATGCTGTGATAATAACAAAGAACGATATCATAATCAGATTTTAATTTTACTTCTTTACCAAACAACATGTGGCCAAAACAACAAAATACTAATAGAATATCGTGCAGAAAAAATTATAGTTGAGACTACAAATACAAATGTTTATGCTCTAAAATAGAAGAATTAAAGTTTGTACTTATGTTGAAGTCAAGTCTTTAATACTGAACTAGGAACAGTCAACAGGAGCCATGCTTAACAGTAAACTATTCTTTAGCGTTTGATACTTGAAACTCGAATGTTTTTTGTTAGGGACCCTGATTGTATATGAGTGTAGAAACTGAAATGAATACTCTTAATGATTTGCAGAAATTGTAAAACTATTTCCTTTTTTCCAGGTAGTGGAGTAGATCGCCTTGCCGTTAATGTTTGCCTGTTCTGTTTGGGTATTGTCAGAGGATTATATTTTTTACTGTAAGCAGCCAACATTCCTGATAAAGATATTACTTTCATTTATTTTATAACCTTCTGTTGAATAGTGAAATTTATAGCATTTAATATTACTTATTGAATTAAGATTTTTTTTAAATTTTTTTGTTATTTCCGTTGTAAATTCACTATGTAACATATGTTGACGAATTTGTCACATGGAAAAAATGTTTTTGGAACAGCGAAAAATTGGAACCTGCTTCAATTTTTTTTCACCTAGAAGAATTTCAGGTACAATGACCAGTGGAAATTAGGTCTGAGAATCACCAGAAGGATTTTCGTTGATACCAACAGAAACGTGCCTGTCATCCAACGGCTGTAGGTTTTACTGAAAAGAAAACTTCACATTATGCTACTTCAATTCTTTATTTTTTACCTCTTTTGTTTTTACCTGCGTCACCAACGGTGAAAGCAGGTCTAGTAGCCGCTCGACTCCGTCCGCCCGTCCGTCCGTCACGCTTAGGGGTACATACTTTGTGTAATCTGTAACTAGGACTGTATTGAACCAATATTTTTAAAACTCTGCATAGTGTTTATATACATATTGAAGATGTGCACCTCCTATTTAAAAGTAAGCCGATAGAAAAAAGTAACGCGACAGAAGTATCACAATTTTGACATGAACGGCCACTGATATAGAATTGCAAATACAAATGAGGGATAAAGGCTTCTGGCATTTGAGAACGTAATACTAATTGGGAACGATGAAAATAAATAAACAGGCGATAATACACGAGGAACAAATTTAATTTAAATAAAATTGAGCCCTAAAAATTAGTTAAAAACAAAGTCAGGCTAAAATATGTCGATACAAAAATCAAGGAATGAATATTATGTTCATCTCTGAACGTCAAAGGTTCGGTAAAATGTCCACGATTCGCGTTTACCCTTGTTCACCCTTGTTCACCCTTTCCGTCTTAACAATCACATTTATCAAACATCCTTATTGATTTAAGTTACTACGTTTTAGATTAACTCGTTTCGTGGATAACAAAACACTATTGGTATTTTCTGTATTTGTGAAACCATTCATTCTCGTTACCTCAAACTTCTGTTACAACAATATGCAAGTTTTTTAATGTCATATTTGAAATGTAAGGCATTATTTTGCATGATGCACTCAGACATACTTTAATTGATAAATGAATAGGCGGTATAAAATGTCATCAATATGTCAAATAATCTTCTCATTAAATTGTCCACCAGATCTAATTTGAACATAATATAATAAAATTATAATCCATTTTGTGAATCAAAGGTTGCTTTATAAAATAGCATTGAGATGACTTTAATATAACATGTAATAATATTGGAAACCAAGAGACTCGAATTTACACGTATTTACATGGGAATAAAGACGACATTTTTAATATTCAAATTAGCGTGAGAATCTTGTAGTACATGTATCTGAGGTTTCAACAAATACCCGGTTTATTGAATTGTGACAATGACCTCAAATATTTTTTTTTTAGAATATTTTTGTGATTTTTGTGAGTCAAGACTTAAATTTATTTATGCTATGTACATTGAACTAGGAATACATTTCAAAGAACAATAAATATCTTTGTTATTCCTTTATATTTTTACGCTATAATGCATTTTAATGTTGTTACATAAGAATAAGTAACACTTTAACGGTTTTAAGGCTTTCTACATGTACCATTATCATGGTGGAGGGCAATCAACATACGTTTTCTTTTCATTGTGTGTGTGTGTGTGTGTGTGTGTGTGTGTGTGTGTGCCCTCAACACATTGCTTTTTTTATTCTTTTCCTGATTTTTGTGAGGGAACAAATCCTTGGTACGTACTGGTACACCAGCCTCTATTTCTAACTGTTACGGTCGTGAACTTTCCATAAATTTATTACCTCCTGGATTATTTTGCATTCGTTAAAATAAAGTTTTTTTATGACTTTAATCCCTGATGCTGACAATATATATTTACGTAATTCTGTCACATCAGTTAAAAATTAATATCTGAAACGGCTCTAACGTATACTTAAATATTTTCGGACAACTCGGACCTTGGCGGGGATTATTGTCGCTTTATCTTTTTGTTTCTTGAGCTTTTACATGTATTTCTCGGATTGCTATGTTCAGAACAACTCGTAGGCTTTTTACTTGACGTTTTTCATTAAGCCAAGGGTAAACTTCGTTAAATTAAAACACAAAATAGGAGTTGAAGCTATATGTTTAGCATTGATTAGCAGTTGACCATTGAAAGATACTTATCTCAACAAACTATGTTTCAAATTTTAACAAGATATATTGAGCCCATCTAAGTCGACACGTTTTTTAATTTACCCGAAAATTGCTAATTTTGTGATTTTTCGTGCATATTTGATTTTTTTATGGACAAGGCGACTTAACTCCAGAACAACATCTGACTTTCATCAGGTAACAGTAAATGAGTCTAAGGAAATGTCACTAGATAAGTCTAGTGAGTCTTGTACCAGTCTTTTTAGCAACTTTAAAACTCTGATCACAGATACAAAGAACTTGGCAATATTTCGAAACCATTTTTCACCATTTAAGTAACGATGATTAAAGTTTTTTAGAATAATTATGAATATTTACACTGGAACAATAAGAAAAATTGTTTTCATATACTTATTAATAAAGTTTCATTTTTTAAGTAGAAAGGCTACAACTCGGACCGTTTTCATTCACGCTTATTTCCACACACCCTATTACCAGCTATCGGTACGATTACAATAGGATCTGTGTTACCGATTGTCATTACAAACAATTGTTATTGCTATCGTAAACGACAGATTGTTTCCCATCTGCCGTTTACGATAGCAATTACAATTGTTAATTCGCCTCCAAATTGTGTTTGGAAAGGCGAAGTAAAATTAACAGGCTAATAAAGCACATTTCCCATTCATGCATCAAAAAAACGTATACCGAGGTGCACCATTCCACATTAAAATCTATTCACATGTAAATTTTCACGGCTAAATATGCAGCAGTTTTGCAAAACGACAGTCTATGAATTAATAGAGATTATCAAAATTTTATATTTTCAATAATCTGGTTTAATTCAATCAAATATTTGTGTGGGTGTGGCAGCCTTTAGCTCATTGCCATATATGGCATGGCCATAGAGGGCGCTCTCACTTGGAATTTGAATTTTGGAATTCCCGTATCTGTCACTTGTTAATTTGCTGTCGACAACGAAGCAGGTGCTGCAGAAAATAGTTTAGTTATTTAAAAACTAAAAGATGCCAAACAAAAGAAATGCCAGGGGATCGCCATCAAGGGCCATTGGAAAGAAGAGGAAGACGACCAGCAGGAAAGAAGGACAGGGAGTTCGGAACGTAGACATCACTCAAAAGAAGGACGGAGTTGGACGCAAACGAATGGACAGGAAAAGACAGGAGGTGGAACACGTGGAGACACAAGGACCAGAAGAAAATGCTGAAATAACATCAGGTAATGAGTCGGAGGAGGATGCACGGGCATTCCCCCCTTTTAGGCACGACCCGTCACACAAAAATTTTGAAATGGCAAATAATTCAATTGATTTCACCCCGACACAAGAGGCTAGCATTCATGACACAGTGGGGGAACACGTGCCTTTTGAAATTAAGGAAAAGATTTGGGAGGGAAAGTTTATTGAGCTACATATTCTTTTGAGAACGCAAAAAGAAATGGAGGAGGTTGACAAGGCGATTTGAAATTAAAAAGGGGGAAAATTTGCATTGAAAAAAGATCGTCGGGTGTTGATTTGTCCATAAATGAATGGACTTCAGCATTCATGGTTTTTATGAGTGTTTACATTGAGAAATACAGGACTCGGGCACAGGAATTATTAAAATATATGCGCGATATAAGATTAGCTGCAACGAGGTCAGAAAACTGGGCCACCTATGACGAGCAATTTAGGCTAAAAATTGAAAAGAATCCAAATTTATCTTGGGGAAACATACACGGTGAATATTGGCTATTACACATCACATCTCCCACAGTACAAAACAATGAGTCAGTGCAATCACAGGGTTATAGAACAAATACACAAAATCGTGGTCATTATAACTCAAATGCAGCTACACTTTCAAACACTTACACGAGAACACATCAGCAATCACAGGTAACTAGTGGTAGTACAAATATGTCATGTAAATACTATAATAATGGAAATGACTGTCCCTACTTCCCTCGTTGTAGGTTTAAACATGTATGTGAAATATGCAGTGGCAAACACAGAAAGGCCCAATGTAATAACCGAGCCCAAGGAAGAAGTAACAAAAAGTATTAATTTTTATTCATTAGGAAATACTCCTGTTAAAGTATCTGTCTTGGAAAATTATTTAGAATTTTACCCACATAACAATGTAGCACATGAAATTATATCTGGTTTCAAATATGGTTTTTCATTAAAATATTTTTGCTCTAGGGAACCAATGGAAAGTTCCAATTTAAAAAGTGCAATACAGCTACTCAACATTTTTAAAGAAAAATTAATGAAGGAAGTTAAACTTGGTCGCATTACTGGTCCTTTCAGATACCCGCCTTTTCCCACACTTCAGGTATCACCAATCGGGCTAGTGCCAAAAAAGGATGGGGATTTTAGACTTATTCAACATTTATCCTATCCTGAGAATAATTCAATAAATGATTTTATTGATAAAGATCATTGTTCAGTGCAGTACAGTTCAGTGGACGAAGCAGCATGTTTGATTGATAGACACAAAACATTTGCCCGTTTAAGTCAGTGTGATGTAAAGGCGGCTTTTCGCTTATTGCCAATTGCCCTGCAGGATTTTGACTTGTTGGGGATAAAATTTCAGGGTGAATATTATCTTAATAAAATGCTGCCAATGGGGGCCTCAATAAGTTGTGCCCTTTGGGAAAAATTTGCAAAAGCTTTGCATTGGATAATACAGCAAAAAAGTGGAAATGATAATATCCTCCATTATTTAGATGATTTTCTTTTTGTCGAGTCGAGCCAAACATCAAAAGTTGGTAATACTTTGAAGATATTCCAAGAGGTATGCGATAAAATAGGTATTCCTCTTGCTAGTGACAAGACTACTTTACTACATTACTTACTTTTTTGGGTATAGAATTTGATACGCAAAATTTAATCATGCGGCTTCCAAATGAAAAACTTGTCAAACTCTCACAAAAAATCAGAAATACCTTAGACAGTTCTAAAATAACTCTTAAGGACATGCAATCTCTTCTTGGGCTCCTGAATTTTGCTTGCAAGGTGGTTGCTCCAGGCCGCACCTTCTGCCGCAGACTCATAAATTAAGCAATGGGGGTAAGAAAATCATATTATAAAATTCGAGTAAACAAGCAGATGAAAGCAGATTTAGAAGTTTGGTTAGATTTTTTAAAACAATACAATGGTGTCACTGTAATAACCGACAATGTATGGGTTTCAAACGAAAAATTAGAGTTGTTCACGGGGGGTCCAAAGGGGGTATGGGATCTATTTTGCAGGTCAGTGGTCCCAAGGCATATGGCCAAAACATTGGGTTGGAACTGGAATCACCAGAGATATGACATTGTTAGAGTTGTTTCCAGTTGTAGCAGCACGTATATCCTGGGAATCATATTTTGTTAACAAAAAAGTTATTTTTCATGTTGATAATCAGGCGGTTGTTCAAATCATTAATATGAAAACTAGCAAATCAAGTAGATTTATGACTTTAGTAAGACAAATGGTTTTAATGAACTTAAAAAATAATACATCAGTTAAGGCAATTTATATCCCTTCAAATTTTGTGGAGGTGAGAACCCAAGTCACCTTGGGTATCTGACTTGGGCTCTCATGTGGCGGTCCAGGGAGTCTGGTAGTGATTGTGGGATTATTTCACTCGGCCCTTGCTCTGGGCCTGACAAGTTCTACAATTTGCAGGTTTGGAAAATGTGGTTAGTGGTAACGATGGGGTCTACAGATGGGTAACTCTGGGACCTCCTCCACCTCATCTTTTAGAGGGGAGGACTACACTTGCCAACAGGTGGAGCACTAATAACTGGAGCATTGGTAATACGAGTGTTTTCCCCGGTCACTCCCCATGGTAGGTGGTGGTGTAACCATGTTTAACTACCAGGGGTTTTATGACACTATGTCAACATAGGTCAGCTGATAGCCATTGTGTATAGGTAATCGGTAGTCACTCTGGCGCCTCAGCAAAATATTATAGAATACTCTGTAGCCAAAGTAATGCCACAAAGTAAAAATGTATATTCTAGTCATGAAAATGTAAATACAAGTTGGTGTAATAAATGTATGTTTAATTAGAATGATTGTTTTTTGTATAAGTGATAAAGATTATAAATGAATAACAGAGGATGGAACCTTTACACAAATGAGTATAGTATACAGAAAGTCTGTAGTATTTTAATCTTGGTATTTGTGAATTACAATTAACAACAGACAAAGAGAGACAACTGTATAACAATTTTAATCACTTTGTGATTAAAGGAAGGACTTCAACATAGTTTAGGCTTTTTACTTGACGTTTGTCATTTAGTGAAGGGTAAACTTTATTAAAGTAAAACACAAAATAGGAGTTGAAGCTATATGTTTAGCATTGATTAGCAGTTGACCATTAAAAGATACTTATCTTAACAAAGTATGTTTCAAATTTTAACAAGATATATTGAGCACATCGAAGTCTACACGATTTTTAATTTACCCAAAAATTGTTAATTTTGTGATTTTTCGTGCACATTTGATTTTTTTACGGACAAGGCGACATAACTCCAGAACAACATCTGACTTTAATACGGTAACAGTATAGACATGATAGAGGAGCCTTTTAAAGGAAATTTCAGTCTAGTGAGTCTTTTTAGCAACTTCAAACTTTGATCACAGATACAAAGAACTTGGCAATATTTTGTAACCATTTTTCACCATTTTAGTAAGGATGATTTAAGTTTTTTAGAATAATTATCAATATTTACCCTGGAAACAATAAGAAAAAAGTGTTCATGTACTTATTAATAAAGTTTCATTTTTTTAAGTAGAAAGGCTACATAGTTTAGAAAATAAAACAACAACTCTTGATCATTGTTCTTCATCTCATAGTTATTCGTTCAGTATTATTTGAGGGTCTTCTTCTATGAGTATTGCAATTAATACATTCTATGAAATGTCGTGCACTATTTATTTTCTTATTTTATCAAATAACAATCAAAAAGGTTTTATTAACTTTAAAATTTACCCAAACGTACTTACACGGGGTCTTCCACGTACTTACTAGGGGTTCTTCCCGGGTTTGTCTGTCTAATGGATTGCGTTCTTTTTTTCTTTTTTTTTGTTCCTTAGTTATATTTGTCCTCTTCTTTAACACTATACCGAATTATCCGCACATGCAATGTGACGTATGCTGTTTGTTTTAAATTGTGGCCATAAACGTGTCAGATTCTTCATTTACATTTGTCTTTATGATTGCAAGCCTTGTAATTATCTAAATACACCACGTGACACATTGATCTTGTGTGAGTAACAGACATCCGAAAATAAATATGTACCTATCAAACCTCAAACCCCTTATCATAGAGAGGATGGTGACACATATAATATTTCGTAATTCCATAATTCATATGAAAAAAATTTTAAGCTATATCTTTTCAGGTGCATGGTAAAAAAGATATTAAATATATAATCACAATGTATGTTTGTAACAGATATATCACATCAATATTATATATAGTTAGCCTGTTTCTGCTACTGATGTTACGGAAATACATGTTTCAAATACTTATAATCAAAACAAAATATATTTCGGGATATATATTTATTTTCAAACAAGCATTCAAAGTCCCTACCCGCAATGAAACCACTGAATAAGGCTATACACGCTAATCTTTAATATTAGTTGAAATAGTACATTTCAAAGGAACGTAACTTCTACAAAAAATCATCCAGGTTAATGGTTGAGGCGTTTAAAAAATGCACGAAAACGAATATTTTCAAATGTTTGTTATTATTAGTGGATCTCATAATCAAAACTGTAAATCATAAAAATCATTTCACAAATCTTTCACAGTTCATTGTTTGGTATCCTTTCTTGGTATCGTATCTGTTTCCAGCGTTTAATTATTTGTTTTTAAAATTCATAGTCGAAATCAAATGTCAAATAGTTTCTAGTCACCAATTATAGTTACTTTATTAGACGTTTCCACCACGGGATCCACCTCGGATTTTGATTGAATCTGTTCTTACAGATTTTCTCGGAGATATCTGTCTGGTAGTTTTTACTTTAACGTAAGTTACTTTTCCTGAATTCTCTAATTGTTTTAAAATCCACAATCTTCTATTATCTGCTGACACATATTTACCATTATCCAACGTTACTTTGATTTCTGGTAGTGCTTTCGTAGGTATCCTACCTTCATTTATATCAGCTAAAACCTGCCCTATCGGACGGCCATTTTTAAATGTGTTTGCTATAGAATCTTGAGAGTATAAAACTTCCGAAGGCTTTACTCTGATATGCGACATTTTTAACTAAATAACTGCTAGCTTATTCAATTTCCAAACTTCGGTTAGAGAAATAATATTTTATTATGTTTTATATAGATATATAAAACTAAAATTCCCAATTTCTATAAATCCACTTTCAGAAAGGAAATTTCAGATTTTCTAAAAACAGAAATGAAACATTGCATGTGATTTGAGTAATTTATCTAAACTTAAGTCCTTATGTAATATGCAATAAATATATATAAATTTTATTATCACTTGGACTTTATCTGATTGATATACACAAAGGTCTTTCTAATGTATAAATAACATTTAAAATTTACTATAAGAATATTGTATTCAGAGAAAGTTGAAGTAAAAAAACTATGAATTCAAACGTCCCTCGAAATAAATCCAAAATAACAGGTGACTTAGTGAGAATTGGGCCCCACTATAAGCAAGTAATATTTTTGTTCATTTATTTCCTATTTTATTGTATACATTTCTCCAACTTATTTTCCAGATACCCTCCAATTCGATATTCGTCATAGAAGGGTTATGTTTCTTAAAAAGCTATTTGGATTATCCAAATTCATTATAATGCGTCTTATGAGATTGTCAGTATCTGTTATATCCATTGCTAAATTTCATATTATCATTCATACTAAAATCTGACATGGTGAAGTTTCCATGAGGAGATCCACCACGGATTTTTATTTCTTTGCAGATTTCGTCCGCGCGCGCGGTATCCTTTGGGCAGCTTGGGCGTTAAGTGAGTAGTTTTTCCTAAAGTGCCTAATTATTTTTAAAATCCACAATCTCCTACTATCTGAGGAAAGATAGCTACCATCTATATATTTTACCTTTATTTCTGGTAGTGATGTCATCTAAGGAGTGCAAATATACCTAAAGAGCAAATAAAAAAACGCAGTCCATTGTACAGACAAACCCTGGAAGACAAATGAACAACCACAAGCACAACAAATAAACATTGAAAAACAATGAACAACACGAACTCCTACAAAAACCAGGAGTGAACTCAGGTGCTCCGGAAGGGTAAGCAGTTCCTGCTCTGTATACGGCATACTGTATACAAAGTCAATCCGGTGGAAGTTTCAAATCGGTGGAGGTACATGAAATATTACGACAGTGGGAACAGGTCAAACATCATCTTACATACGGTCAATTCGTGATGTCGACCGTAAAATTTACTAAGTGATGAGATCAACTTATCCTTGATAAAGCCCTGGTTAAGAAGCTTTTTTGATGGCAGTAATCCTCTTTGTCGAAAGTCAGGCTACCCCACGCATGCCCTTGAAGATCAGATAGGCTGAGGAATGTAGACGCCATATGCAGGCGATGCTGGTATATTGTTACACAATAAGGAAAAGTTAAAAACAGGAAAGTTGAAGTCATCACGTTTGTCATAAAATTAGGTCTTCAAATGTCTCTCATTGTCTATTTCAAGAAACAAATCCAAATATGAAGCGGACTTCGATGTACCGTATTGCAAGCAATTAGAGCATGTGGAACTGCATATGAATATCGAAAAAATATATAACTTTTTTACTTTCGGATATATAGCAAATTGAATATTCTGTAGAAAGAAGTACAAATGTATAGGATGCACGTAAATATCGCAAAAAATATTGAAAAAATTTACTTTAAATTGCCTTTTCTCAAAAACGTTTTCTACGAATTTTCTTAAAAATTGATATGTTATTGCCACTAAAATTTCCGTTTTATTGATATGAAAGCTATAGAGGGTCACCGAATTAGTTTTTGCAGTATAAATCATCCATGTGTCTCTGTAATACCTAAAAACGTCGAAAAATAGGATTTAGAGCCACGACGTCACGATTATTTTTCCTTTTCGGCGCTTTTTCCACGCTGTACAGCAGATTCAACTATCCATACTCAAAAAACGAATTCGGTGACCCCCTATAAATTTTATATCAATAAAAAGGAAATTCCAGTATTAAAAACATATAATTTTTAAAGAAAATTCGTAGGACAGGATTTCGAGAAATGTTAATTTGTAGTCAAAATTGCTGAACTTTTTTACGATATTTACGTGTATTCTATACATTTGTACTACCATTTTCCGGATTTTTAATTTGCTATATCTCAGAAAGTGTAAAAGTTATATATATCATTTTTTCGATGTTCTGGTGCAGTTCCTCATGCTCTAGGTGTATGCAAAATTTAATAAAATTCCGTGAGATTATCCATTTACGTACCTGTCAGTTTAAATAATTTTGGTTTGTCTTAAGTAATTGTAAGGCTCTGAAATATTGACCAATGTTTACTGGATCAGTGCTATTCAAACATTTAACCAATTAACAAAAAGTTCTTCGTATGAGAGTTATTTAAGAAGCAACGGCTACACACATTCATATAATTGGTGTGGATTCATACGATAAAAAGTGAGGGTTTCCGGTGTAATATTACTTAGGTTTTTCTTAGTTAAGTAGAAACTCGCTTTATGCATATGACTTAAGTAAATTGTTTACATGTAGCTAAGTCAATTCTTAGCAAAATATTAGTTTAAGAAATACTTAAGTTAAGATGTTTTATGCATACGGGCCCTGATCTTATAATGCTAAGTGGAGAGTCCGGTTAGATGGGGAGATGTCATTATACTAATTTCCAAGCAAAAGATACCTAGTTTGTATTTGATGGCTTTTTGTATAATATTGACTGTATTTTTTGGGCAAATTGTAACCCTGTCACGTTTAGTATGAAAGTTCAATATAACATAGACTGAAGTTTGACTGCTATGTCATCTGCACAAGTAGGGCAACCGATATACTAGTCCAAATCTGTTCACCCGCGAGTCGGATATGAGATTGGTGACGTACTTGGTATAGGTCTTTAATAATGCTCCAGAGGGTTGAAGGAATTTCAGTTTCTTATAATTTGCCAAATAGGATGGTATGACTAACTAAATCAAAGCCCTTTGGACTGTCTACCGGAAACCATGAATGCAGCCAAAAGCATAGATGTTCCTGTTTTAAATCCAAATTGTAAGGGACACTGGTCAAATCTAGTAGTCAGTTTTAGCAGAAGGATATATTCATTTACTTTGGTCAAGACTGGAGTTACAGCTGTCCATTACTTTTGGTTTTTTGCTTTTTAAGGATGGAAGTTAATATACATCATCCTTTCATGATATAATAAAATACATGAAAAAAAAACATTGTTACCAAGTTATTTATTATTGCATAACATTAATTCGTGTGATCTGAAGTCTTTTAACAAATGGATAATCTATTCCCTATAGGACTATGCAAGACAACAACTCGTGTACAGTAAATTGCCTTATTCAAAAGGAGATGAGGCATCAGTGATGATGTTAGAATATTGAAGGCCAGCAAGTCTATGGTACAGACCCGAACTTTCTCATCAGTGATGATTTTAGAATATTGAAGGCCAGCAAGTCTATGGTACAGACCCGAACTTTCTCATCAGTGATGATTTCAGAATATTGAAGGCTAGCAAGTCTATTGTACAGACACGAACTTTCTAAAATTCGACACTTTACGAGTATTGAATTTACTGCTGTCAATTAAAACATGACAAAGACGTGTATGATAATGATATAGAGGGAACATTTTTTGAGTATGCATTACGGTAAGATAACACACCGGAAACACAACTTCACTTACAAAACAGGAGATCCTTGACAACCACAGGACTGTTTGGAGGAGAGTCAAAATTACCTAGCAAGCAATTAATAAGATAAGATCTAGGAGATCCCTCCGGATTACTTGCACTTTATAGATGTCATTGTTGTCTAAATGTTTTGACCTTATTTCACCTGTATTTCTATGCTGTCTGTCCGTTTGTGTGACCTTAGATGGTTTTGAACTTACAACTTTGGTCATTTTTGCACTTTTGAATTTTTTCTTCAACTTTTTGGATTGTTGGTTTGGTTTTCAACATTTTAGGCCTTGAGTACAACTGATAAGTCGTAAATCTACGAAATGTGCACATCTTGTGCATCAGAATTTGTATCAAAGCATTTCTGGTGGACTCAAGTCCCCGATGGTATCCTAAGCTCAGTTGCTAGTATTTAGATACTAGCTCGAAATACTTAAAATTTACTGTTACAAAATTTTAAAATTTGTGAAAACTAGGGAGTATATCTTTTGTGCATAGCTCTGTCCTAAGATGGTTTTGGCTTTAAAGCTTCTGGTGATTTTGGCATTTTTTAAATTTGCTCTTTAACGTTTTGCATTGTTGTTTTGGTTTTCAACATTTCAGGTCTTGAGCCCAACTCGACGAAATTTGCACATCTTGTGCATCGAAATTGGTATCAAAGAATTGTATTTTATGTCTTTTAACTTGCTTCAAAGTATTTTATCTAATGTTTTTGTGCATGACCATGACTGATTGAAAGGCTATAATATCTCTTCTACTTTCTATTTTTAACCTGAATGAGAAATTCTAACATAACCAACGGAATAGATAAATAATCACAAAAACGTTTCGTATGTTTTAATTCTATATATAATAATTATAAAAATGCAAAATTTAGAACTTACAACAAAATTAATATTACACAAATATGACGATTGATTCTTTCGACATAATTCTTGGGCAAACATTCATGATAAATCATTCGTATCAATGAAATGTTGATTTTTTAATATAGAATTGCATTCTTCTACCTGTTCGTCAAAATCATATTACAACAAGTTATTTCAATAAAACAAGCCACTCTTCTCTTGATATATCCGTTGTTAGTAATCTATCATAAATTCATTCTTGTCGTTAATAAACATGTACTTAAATCTGATACGGCAAAAGTCCCACACGGATTTTTATAAACTCTGTTCTTCTGAATTTCATTCTAGGTATCCTTTTGGCATTTCGGACCTTAATTTCAGTAACTTTTCCTATAGGGAAAATAGTATTATTTACTTTCCAGGTACAAGGTTGCTCAAATTTTATCCCTGGCTTGGAAGACGTGATTGGCTAGGGTGACGTCGGTTAAACACCCATGCCCCCCGTCTCGTCGTTAAGTATCCTAATTACCGTATTAAAATGTCATGTGTTCTCTATATTTTATATAACACACATTTATACTTTTGAACATTATTTTACTTAGAACAAAGACGATTTGCTTTCCAGTGACATCATTTTGAAGCTATTTTAACGTCAACATGTACCATTTCGCGGACAAATTGAAAATAAAAATTCAAGAAACACACAGATCTCTGAGTTTGGTACCATAGGTACCACCTCGACATAGTAAGTAGGGCATTTTCTGCAGAATTTCATATCTGTTTAAATGCGTAATGAAATTGACGTCGCATTTTTCCTTGCTTTTCGACTAACGTTCATATATTTTTAAAATGAAAAGGCCAAACCGGGAGTAAATCCGTTATCTACGTTTATAGCCGTGGGCATTGAGATTGTACCACCCTTCAGCGCCACTGCACAGAAGTGCTTCCGGGTGGTACAATCTCAGTGCCCATGGCTATAAACGTAGATAACTGATAGTGTACCCTACTCAGGTCGAAATATAAGAACATTGTTGATTGAACAAAATGTCAGTCTGTACTCAGGACATCTTTTCAAGTTGTAGGATGAATGGGTGTCTAAAAATATGAAAGAATGTTACATCCAGGTGAAAATGAATTTTAAACAATTTTTTGTTATTTTGTACTTACTGCACAGAAAAAAGGCGTCGAAGTATCGGTAACCCTAATTTTGTTAAGCTGGCGGAATAGGAAGATGGTCATTATGCATTTTCATATACATTTCTGAATACTATAATGAAAGTAATTTAATTGACTATGGATGTTGGTTCTGGGTTTTTGTTAAAAAGTGGTGAAAATCTGGAAAAGGGTATAATTATCCCTATGGCAAAATAAATCCTACCGCTTTCCCTAAAGTCTTTAATTGTTAGCTACTGATACATGCATGTAGCTACCATCTACATATTTTACTTCTTTTTCTGGTAGTGATGTGACAGACATTCGAGCTTCAACAATATCATCTAAAATCTCGCCGATCAGGCGGCCATATGTTTTTATTTGTTTGATATTGAATTTTGAGAGTATAAAACCTCCGACTTCACTGTGAAATAAAGCATTTTCATCAGTTTGACTTAAAACGTCCTTCATTTGATTGTTATTGTTCACTTTTCAGCGTTGAAATAAAGTTGATCAACTGAATGGTTGGTTTAAATATGATTTGAACTTTCTCGACCTGAAAATTTCAAACTAATTTAGACACGGTATTTTCCGACTTTCTGAAAACGCTATAGCTACCTATATTTATCGCAAATAGAATATTTACGTAATGTTCAATATATATCAATTGAGCAATAACCTGCACATGTATAATTATATATACAGGTGTTTTCCAAAGATTAAATATAGCATACACTTAAAATATACATTCGGTGGCCCACACTGGAAATAACTGACTGAATTTTATATGAAATGACGGACTAAAATTTAAATTGGAAATTACTTTTATATGTACAAGTGTAATCTAAAGTACATGTATTATTTAATAAGATGGTCTAATTAGATCGATAATACAGCGGAAACAACTTCACTCACAAAACAGGAGATTCTTGACATCCACAACACTGTTTTGATGACAGACAGAACTAGGGATTACTTGCGTTTATATGTGTCAGTTTTGTCTAAATGTTTTGTCCTTTGTTCACTTGTATTCCGACGCTGTGTGTCCGTTTGTTTTATGCCTTTTGAAATGCTCCAAAGTATTTTCTATCTAATGATTTTAGTGGACCAACATGACTGATTTCGGTGTTATTGTATCGCTTCTAGTTGATACTTTTAACCTGAATGGGAGGTTCTAACCAAACCAAGGAAATAGATAAATAAATCACAAAATCTTTTCGTAAGTTTTAATTCTATATATAATAATTATAATATTATTAATATTGTCCACTTTGTCAAATATAATGATTGATTTATTTCGACAAAATCCTTAGGCAGGCATTCATGATAAAACATTCGTATCATTGAAATGTTGTTTTTTTAATTTATTTTCTATTCATTCATCTGCATGTTCATCATAATCATAGTGCATCAAGTTATTTCAGTTTCACACAAGTCACTCCTTTCTTCTTCGTAGAAATATCTATGCGATTGTCAATACCTCTAGTATCAATTTATAGTAATGTGTCATATATTCATTCTTGTCATTAATATACCTAAATCTGATACGGCGAAGCTTCCACCAGGTGATCCACCACGGATTTTTATTATCTCTGTTCTTGCAGATTTCAATCTCGGTATCCTTCTGGCAATTCGAACTTTAACTTCACCAACTTTTCCTAAAGTCTCTAATTGTTTTAAAATCCACAATCTTCTATTATCTGCTGATACATAGCTACCATCTATATATTTTACTTCTATTTCTGGTAGTGATGTGACAGACATTCGGTCTTCAACAATGTCATCTAAAACCTCACCAATCAGGCGGCCATTTTTGAATTTGTTTGATATTGAATTTTGAGAGTATAAAACTTCCGAAGGCTTCACTTTGAAATATGGCATTTTCATCAGTTTGACTTAAAACCTTCTGCATTTGATTGTTATTGTTCACTTTTCAGTGTTGAAATAAAGTTGATCAGTTGAATGATTAGTTTAAATATGGTTCGAAGGTTCTCGATCTGAAAATTTCAGACTAATTTAGAAACGGAATTTCCCGATCTTCTGAAAACGCTATCTATAATTATCACAAATAGAATATTTATGTAATGTTCAATAAATATCAATCGCGCGATAACCTGCACATGTATAATTATATACACAGGTGTTTTCCAAAGAACAAATATAGCATACACTTAAAATATACTTTCGGTGATTAGTCTGTATTATGTATTATGTAATTTAATCTGTCTTTATGAATATACTGAAGTTGAAAAGGGGGGCTGCTCAAAGTGGTGAGAGCTCATGTACACGTATAAAAATGATACCAAATGTGATGCTCAAGATCGAATTACTACTATGGGTAGTAGCACTCTGCTAAGCACCCTACATATAGGAGTAAGAGCAAAGATGACATCGCCTTGGAGTCAGAAAATGTAATTAACGGCCAACACTGGAAATAACTGACTAAATTTTATATGAAATGTTTTTTATTCTGATATGAAGACGATACCAAAGTAAGGTTGACCATTTATCTATGTAAATCACAAACACCTTCAAACAAATTTCAATGGTACATTTTTCAAAAGATCTCTTAAACACAAAACAACAATGATAGTCATGAAATGCAGGGTACACTACAGTTTGCTTTTAGCTTAAAAGTTATGGAAAATATTTAACAATTTATAGATATGAGTTAGAGGGTGTTATAATTTAGACATATATGCAAGAAACTCTTAATCACATCATGATCATGTTGAATTTTACAAACACACCCTTTACTTCCGCATTTCGAGACTACCAATACAGGTAAACAATTCAAATTTAAAGTTTCACTATATATTTTACGATATAAAGAATATAGCAATAAAAAACACCTCAAGGCACCAATGAGTCTTCAACGCAGCGAGAAAATCACGGACCCAGAGGCGGGCTTCAGCTAGCCCCTAAAAAATAATGTATTCTAGTTCAGCAAAATTGACGGCACACTACACTTCGAAACATAAAATGAACCATAATAAAAAAAACCACATAAGACTAACAGAGGCTAGAGGTTCTTGACTTGGGACAGGCACAAAAATGCGGCGGGGTTAAATATGTTTTGTGAGATCTCAACCCTCCCCCTGTACATCTAGCCAATGTGGAATAAACAAACACACAGCGATCCACACAGTAAAACTCAGTTCAAAAGATGTCCGAGTCCGATGTTAAAAAAGGTAACAGAAGAAACTAAGCAAAATGACAATGATCAGTATATATAAAAAAAGGACTACTAGCATGTACTGACATGCCAGCTCCAGACCTCAATCAAACTGATCGAAAAATTATGTCTATATCATATGGAAAATCAGCCACAATCCCTCCCGTTAAGGGGTTTAGTATCATGCGATCATAAATTATACGAGAAGAACATAACCCGTATCATGCCAACAACTGGTTTTAGAATACATGTGTTTATTTCCGATGCAAAGACCATATGAGTGAATCAATATTAATTTTTTAAAAAATGCCATCTTTAATGACTTTACAACAGTATTGTAACTATATCCCTTGTTAATAAGTCTGTTTAAAGGTTTGATTAGCTTTTCAGGTGAATGGCGACATTTTTGTGCTTTGTATAGAATATTACCATAAAAGATGGGATGTGAAATACCTGAACATATAAGATGTTTGCACGTTGATTTATATTAACGAATGAGGTCCTTGTACCGATGATAAAATTTAGTAAAAGTTTTGACAAGTTTGTGATATCGAAATCCCGGGCTTAATAATTTTTCAATAATACAAAGATTTCTTCGTTAAAATTAAATAATTTGTTGCATACAGGAGCGATTCAAACAAGTTGAGATATATAAACACCATACGATGGTGCCAAGGGAACGTCGCCATTTAAAAATTTATTGCCTATCTGAATTAAATTTATGCTATGGAATATATTTCTTAACACTAAGAACTAAGCTCTGTCTGGATTATTACTTAACCTCAACAAATTTGTAATATTTGAAAAAAAGTGTATTTCATTTGGTCAATACATATTTAATTTTTCCACTTATTTGAGTATTCAGCTTCTTATTATTGTTTTTATTTTATTTTTTTATAGACTTATTGACAGTGGACTTTTTTGTCAACTATTATTAATGACACTTTCTTAAATCTTTCATTGATCATGATTTAATGAAATAAAGAAATGAATGAATTATAATTAACGCAAAATAAATGAAGTTAATTGATATTAGCAACAATGTACAGCTATTATGGATATATGTTTTTAATTTTTCTCTTTCCTTTGACTTTGTTGTAAGTTTCATTTCTTTTTATGTTCAAAGCGTCATATCTGGTAAAATAATATATTCTGTACGAACTTTACAATGTTATATTTTTGGTCTTCCAAACAGAAGAAAAATTACCAAATATCGAATTGTAAAAAGATATTTTAACTTTTACCGAGTCAGTCTTATGGTATGTTGTTTCATTTACATGAAATAGTAGAAAAAGTTTATGTAAACTCAGATTGGAAGTTTAAAATAGCTCATGCTTAAATATATTATAATTTTAATTTGATCAGTGGAAAGCACCTGTGTATATGAATATACAAGTAGCAGATACATGTATAAGGTCAATGTTATATTTCTTGAACATTTTGTAAATACGTGCGTTTTATTTTCGATTGATACAGGTAGTGTTTTCAAGAAATCGGGAAATCCTCTGTCTAAAAATTGGAGTATTGACAAAATTTGTTGTTTTTAAAACAAGAGGCTCAGTGGGCTGAGCCTGTATCGCTCACCTGGCAGTCACAAACTTTTGATTTGATTTAACAGACTAGATTGATTTCTGGAAACTTTGTAAATGATCTTCTATAAATGCTTCATACCAAGTATAAGTTCATTTGCCAAACGGTTTCAGAGGAGAAGTTTTAAATTTCGACCAATCAGAACATATAAAGGTTTCTGGCGGCTGTTTTGTTTCGCGGACTAGAAAGATTATGCGAAGTTTGTAAAGGACTTTCCATAGATGCTCCAAAACAAAAATCAGTTCATTTGGCTTTACGGTTTCATAGGAGAAGAAATTTAAATTTCGACCAATCAGAACATGTAAATGCTCATGGCGGCTATTTTGTTTCACGGACCCGGATGATTTATGCAAACTTTGTAAAGGACCTTCCATAGATGCTCCATACCAGAAATCAGTTCATTTGGCTTTACGGTTTCAGAGGAGAAGAAATTTAAATTTCGAAAAATCAGAACATGTAAATGTTCATGACGGGTATTTTGTTTCACGGACCCGGATGATTTATGCAAACTTTTAAAGGTCCTTCCATAGATGCTCTATATCAAAAATCAGTTCATTTCGGTTTACAGTTTCAGAGCAGAAGAATATTTAAATTTGGACCATAAACATAACATTTAAATGATCATGGCGGCCATTTTGTTTCACGGACCCGGATGATTTATGCAAACTTTGTAAAGAGGCTTCCATAGAAGCTACAGGCCAAGTTTCAGTTCAATAGGTCCAGGGGTTTCAAAGGAGAAGATGAAAATGTCAAAGTTTACAGACGGACGGACGACGGACGGCCACGGACGCCAAGTGATGACAAAAGGTCACATGACATTTGGCCAGGTGAGCTAAAAATTGGAAGTGATTTTTAAACATTCTCGGTCTGTCAAAGTTTCGGCTGCAAATTAGAAGAATGTTATGGGATTTTTCAGCAGTGTATTAATGTTTTTACTGATTAAGTTATTTTCTTAATGGATCAAGGATAATAGTGGCTCTGTTTTTAAGTATTTTAAGAATTAACTTTTATACGAACTGGATTTGGAAAGATAGCTTCGGCAATCAGTTACGTTTGTTTTTATTCTTTATTTTTATTTTTTTTATTTATACTTTTTAGAAACATCAGAAATAATAACAGATCCAACGCATATTCTATTTTCTATTATCATCAAAGAATTAAAAATTTCACAAATGATGTATTATAAACTTTGTGCACGACGCACTATTTTCATAGTTCAGTCAAAACCTTTCTATGTTATTACCCATCATATCAAATATATAGTTTCTTACAATGCAGCAACTTCAATTAAACATCGATTGTTAACAAAGCAGTTTTTAAATAACTTTCGGAAAAATAGCTCCACATATGAAGTGACGAAGTATGATCAACTACACATTTTTCACTTCTCTTGAAATACTATTGGTAGCTGTCAAGATTGCGAGTGTTCTTTTCGGACCATTTTGTTGAAATTATACTGCACACGTTTTCAATCTGCATACTTGCTAATATCGCTTAGTTCAGACAAACCTGCCCAAGTCCCACCAGGAGAGCCTCCTCTTATTCTTACATACTTTGTCCTTACACTTTTCTTGTGAGAAATCCATTTCGTTTCTTTAACACAAACAGTATTAAGCTTATCTAAACTTTCTAGTTGTTTCAATATCCATAGTCTCCTGTTGTCAGCAGACACATAAACTCCATCAATATATTTCACCGCTATGGTTGGAAGGTTTGACACTGACATGTGTTCGTCCATAATGTCATCGAGAACCTCTCCAATGTATTGACCATTTTTAAACGTGTTTGATATAGAATCTTGTGAATATAAAATGTCCGAAGGTCTCAGAGATAAATATGACATTTTGATATATTTAATGTAGCAAAGTATTAAGTCACCTTGTTTCAGGATTAGACAATGTATAAATGGGATATAATATGAAGTAATAGTAAATAGTACTGTTACAGAATATTCTGGAGCTGAAAATTTTCAGATACGTATATATTTTTAACCTGTACGATTATTACTTGTTTCTATATATAAACATATATTGTGGGTATAGATTAAAGAATATATCTATTACATATTATGTTATCAGATATTTCAGCTGAATAGAATGACTAGTAAAAAATTGGATTTAATATAAAATGTGATTATAATTTTTTCGTGATTTTAATATTATGAATGCCAGAAAAAAAATCAGATAGGAAATTTCCACGCAGAAATGAGTCGAAAATGTTTCTTTGCTTCAAAATTTAGTTAGTCCGTCTCAAGAACAATTGTTTAGTCTTTCCTTACACAAGATCTTCATGCTTGGTATTACTATGAAAGGGCTATCATAGTTCTCAATTTGAAAACAAAATTATCACATTTGTCATAGAGTTTTGAAGTATGAAACTGAAGTGGATGTGCTGATATTCTCGGCTCATGTAGCGTTCTTTAGAATAAAATTTTGAAATGTGCATCTCCAGTGCATCAAAAAGTTTTCTAAAGGTTTTACCCTTTTTGATTTTTCACTTGTATTCTGAGGTTGTCTGCCCGTTTGTTTTATGTCTTGAATTGCTTCAAAGTATTTCTAACCAATGATTGACATCGGAGCTATGGTATTTTGTCTTTATTTAGTTGTAATTTCTAATTACAACCGACGAAGTAGATAAATAAATCACACAGACCTTTCGTAAGTTTCAATTTATTTATTATAATTATAAAAATTACAAAAAAATATAATTTACAAAATTAATATTATCCACTTTGTCAAATGTGATCATTGATTTATTACGACATAATCCATTATAAAACATTCGTATCAAAGAAATGTTGATTTTTCAATTTATTTTTTTCGATTCATTCTTCTGCATGTTCACCATAACAGTTATTCATATCAATTTACAATTCACCCCCCTCTCCTTATACGATTTGGCAACACTGAATTGTGTGATTGTCAGAACGTCTACTACCCCCTCCTTTAATGCCATATATTTATTCTTGTTAGTTATCTGTCAAATATTCATTCTTGTCATTAAATCTGACATGGAACAGTTTCCACCAGGAGATCCACAACCGATTTTAATTCATCTGCATGTTCATCATAATCATAGTGCATCAAGTTATTTCAGTTTCACACAAGTCACTCCTTTCTTCTTCGTAGAAATATCTATGCGATTCGGCAGAACTGAACTATGCGATTGTCAATACCTCTAGTAATATGTCATATATTCATTCTTGTCATTAATATACTTAAATCTGATACGGCGAAGCTTCCACCAGGTGATCCACCACGGATTTTTATTATCTCTGTTCTTGCAGATTTCAACCTCGGTATCCTTCTGGCAATTCGAACTTTAACTTCACCAACTTTTCCTAAAGTCTCTAATTGTTTTAAAATCCACAATCTTCTATTATCTGCTGATACATAGCTACCATTTATATATTTTACTTCTATTTCTGGTAGTGATGTGACAGACATTCGGTCTTCAACAATGTCATCTAAAACCTCGCCAATCAGGCCGCCAGTTTTAAATTTGTTCGATATTGAATTTTGAGAGTACAAAACTTCCGAAGGCTTCACTGTAAAACAAGGCATTTTCATCAACTTGACTTAAAAAAGTTCTTCATTTGATTGTTATTGTTCAATTTTCTGTGTTGAAATAAAGTTCATCAGTTGAATGGTTGGTTTTTATACGATTTGAACTTTCTCGATCTGAAAATTTCAGGCCGATAAAGACACGGAACTTCCTGGTTTTCTGAAAACAATACCTATATATATATATCGAAAATAGAATTTACGACATTTTCAATATATCTGTGATATATACATGTATATTTATATACACAGGTGTTTTCCAAAGAATAAATATAACACTTAAGCTATATTTAATATGTATTTTAATCTGTCTTTATGAATATACAAAAGATGTGAGAGGTCAGATAATGTAATTTACGGCACACATGTTATTCAAACTGTAGTGATTGAAAATCAAAATCTGACATGCTATCGGTAAAAATAAAAGGCTATGATATTTACGAAATTGTATTGTTTTTTGGAAAATTTAGTTTGTTTTGTAAAGAACACACGGTTTAATGTCGACAAATTACGGAAATGTGTTTATGTATCGCATACATTATTAGGTGTACCTGAAAATGATGCTCAAATCTCTTATACAAGCTTTCGTTGTTGCATATATCTAATTCTACATAAATTAATCTCTATTTTTAAAACATTGTAACAAAAGTGGCTGCCGCAGAGTGGTTTTCGGTGAGGTTGCCATTAAAGTCTTTAATGACTTTGAAAATACTGGAAATGACGGGATGAATTTAAAATTGGAAATAGATTTTTTTTGTACGAGGTGTAATCTCAAGTATTCATTTCATCATATGTTTTAATTAGAAAACGTGAGTTTCTTTTCCATCAGGGGCGGCTCTCAGATCCGAAGTTGCCGACAACTTACACCAGATATCCTTTTCTCAAAATCATATAACACTATTTTGTTAACACAAATTCTTAAACAATTTTGGTATTCGTTTATAAATTTTAAAATATATATGAAATAAATTGGTTTAGAAATGTAAAATGAAGTAAGAAATAGGACAAATATCATCAGGCTTCCACAGCAAAAGGGTCTATTTTATATGAAATTTTTATCTGATATGATGACAATACCATTTATCCATGTCAATAACAAGAACCTTCCAACAAATTTCAATGGTACATTTTTCAAAACATCCATGAAATATAGGGTTCAATGCTGTTTGCTTTTAGCTTCAAACTTATGTGGATAAAAAGATAAAACATGTTTAAAAATTCATACATATGTCTGCAAATATATGAACTAGAAGGTTGTTGAAATTCAAAGTTATATAGTTGAATATTGCAATCACACCTTCAATAACAACCTTTACTTCCCCATTTCCAGAACATCAACACAGGAAAGCAAATTTAACCATTTAAAGTTTTACTATATATTCTCGAAATAGTATTTTTGACTAAAGTCCTCGTTCGATATCATTCTACCAGGTACCTGTTTTGACCGATTGTCACAATTCAGTCAAATCGACACAAATAATTATCTTTCTATTTCTTATTACCCATCAAACCAATGCAACAACTTCAGTTAACGCTAGGTAACGAGGTGAAAACATCGACTGTTAATAAAGCAATTTTCAAACAACTTCCGAAAAAATAGCTCCCCATATCATTATCTGAAGAGGTAAATCTATGATCAACTACACATTTTTTACTTCTCTTGAACTACTATTAGTAGCTGTCAAGTTTGCGAGTGTTCATTTCGGACCATTTTGTTGAAATTATACTGAACACGTTTTCAATCTGCATACTTGCTAAATATCACAGTTTTTAAATAAATCGCTTAGTTCTGACAAACCTGCCCAAGTCCCACCAGGAGAGCCTCCTCTTATTCTTACATACTTTGTCCTTACACTTTTCATGTGAGAAAGGCATTTCGCTTCTTCAACACAAACAGTATCAAGCTTATCTAAACTTTCTAGTTGTTTCAATATCCATAGTCTCCTGTTGTCAGAAGACACATAAACTCCATCAATAAATTTTACCGCTATGGTTGGAAGGTATGAACTGACATGTGTTCTTCCATAATGTCATCGAGAACCTCTCCAATGTATTGACCATTTCTAAACTTGTTTGATATAGAATCTTGTGAATATGAAAAGTCCGAAGGTCTCAGAGATAAATATGGCATTTTGATGTAATTAATGTAGCAAAGTATTAAGTCATATTGTTTCAGAATTAGACAATATATAAATGGGATATAATATGAAGTAATAGTAAATAGTACTGTTACAGAATATTCTGGAGCTGAAAATTTTCAGATACGTATATATTTTAACATAGACTACCTTTACTTGTTTCTATATATAAACATATATTGTGGGTATAAATTAAAGAAAATATCTATTACAACTGTACTTGGAAAATGCCCAGCACCTTAAACTTATATTCAGTTAAATGTACAATGAACGCATCTTAAACGAATGATTACGCATTATATATTTTATTCTGATCATTACATGTATTGACTTGTTTCAATACGAAAAAATATTATGTTATAATATATTATGTTGCTAGTGTTTTGATACTAGTTCCAAATTGATACTTAAAATTTACAGAAGAATTGTAAAATTTGTGAAAACTAAAGTGTATCTCCCACGTTCACAGCTCTGTCCTTAAATGGTTTTGGCTTTATCCCTTTTGGTCATTCTGGTATTTTTGAATTTTCTCTTCAACATTTTGGATTATTCTATTGGTCTTCAACATTTTAGGCATTGAGCACCACTGATGAGTCGTAAATCGACGAAATGTGCACATCTTCTGCATCACAATTGGTATCAAAGAATTGATTTATATATTGAGCTGAATACAATGACTAGCAAACTAAACTGGGGTTAATATAAAATGTGATTACTTTTTTTCTTGATTTCGGTATTATGACGTGCAAGAAAAAATCAAATAGAAATTGTCTACGTCCTCAAATGTTATATGCTTCAAATATAGTTATTCCGTTTCAAGAACATTTATTTAGTTTTTCATTACACGAGATCTGCATGCTTGGTATTATTCTGAAAGGGATAGATGTCAATTATCATTTTTGTTACAGAGTTTTGAATTCAACTGTCTAAGAATGACATTGAATTGGGTGTGTTAATTTTCTCTGCTCGTGAAGCATACGTCTTAAGTTATTGACACCCCCAACACACACACACACACAAGAAAACATTTTTTCAAAATTTTTTGAGCCTGAAAAACAGCAAATTCGAAAAAATGAGCCCCAAAAATAGAATACTAATAGTAACAATTCCCGGGGCCCTTTTTCATCGAATTTTGTTTTGATCAATACTTTTGTTTCCCTTCCTCCAAAACAGTTAGTACATGTGGTCTCAGGGGATATCACATTATCTATAACTTTTTCCGCGTTTCGAAGTATAGCGGAAAAATATTGTCTTATAGTTCAAACGAATATATTTATATGAGTTTATCCAATGATTGTGTCTGATTTGTGTCAGATGAATATGTGGTTTCGATATGCAAATTATGTTTCGGCGGTAAAATTGAATAGGATTAGTAGATTTTTCATTTTATCCGTGGACTTCGTTTAATCAAAACATGGATGAGCCTGCGCAGTTAGATTCAATTATAAATGAAAGCGTAAATGAGGCAGTTAACAGTGCACAGAGTGATATGCTACAACGTATGAATAAAATCTTTAAGAGTAGTTTCGATTCTTTCCAGAAGACTATGAACGAGAATCAAAAGCAGTTATCAGAACTTCAGCTTGCAAAAATTGAGAAGATGAATTCCGATAATTACTTATTCAAAAGGAAGGGTAACGAAAATGAAATAAGATGAAACAAGCTCATTCTTTTTTGAAAGATGACACAGAACCAAGTGATCAAAGTTGTATGGCATTCCGGAGTATAAGTGAAGGTTTGGATATTTTAAATCATCGACAAAAATTAGTAAAATTAGCAGATCAGTCAGAAAACGGTCGGTGAACCGTCACGGAATACGAAACACACAGTTTAGCAGATGACTCCGTGGATGAAAAGAGGATTATCAGGGCCGAGAACAAAGCTGCGAGGAAGATGAAATCTGATAAGAAAAATAAACAGAACAGGCCTACTTTATACAGAACCACGCAAGTGCACAATAATCCTTCTCAGTATACTACAAATGTTCCGGTTCAGCGACCCGGAAAGTGTTACGAGTGTGGAATACCTGGTCACTGGAGGATAGATTACCAGAATGGTGTGTTGGCACAAATGAACAAATCTGACAAGATAAGTAATTTAAAAGATTATTCCTATCATGAAAATTCAAAAAAAAATTAACGCTTGTTAAACATGAAAATACATTCAGACAAAATGAATTAAGTTAATGTAATAAGGCAAACTCGATTGAGTCTCTAGTCGGAAAACTGAGGAGTGCATGTGAATATTAGAAATTTATCCGGGCTAATGATAATGTTTTAAATATTATATAATTTGGTTATAAATTACCATTTTCACTGAGCCAGAACATTGTTTATTGAACAATAATCGGTCAGCTTTACAAAAAGTTTTTGTAGAGTCAGAAATTTCGAAACTATTGAATATTGGTTGCATAAAAGAAGTTTCTATGAGACCAATGGTTATAAATCCGCTTACTGTTGCTCAAAATCGAGAAAAATTGCGTTATGTACTTGATTGCAGACACATAAATCCACAGATTCAAGTATGAAGTAGCAAGTCCGTTGTTTGAAAAGGGGGGCTATATATTTACCTATGACCTCCGCTCTGCTTATCATCATGTTGAGATTTTTGAGGGGCATAAGTCATGTTTAGGCTTTATTTGGCTTTATTAGAACATTCACAAAACGAAATATTTTGTTTTTAATGTTTTGCCATGACGACAACGGGAGTTGAGATGAGATAGGAAAATCACATTATTGTAGTATTACAGTGTAAAAAGTATTACGATTGGCAGGCTTTCTGATAGCCGAAGAAAAATGTAACTGGTTACCTAGCCAAACAGTGAGATGGTTAGGTTTAGAATGGAACATGTACAAGGGAATTGTATATGTCACACAAAGAAGGGTGAAAAAACTGTTGGACACTTTAGAAGTTATTAACAGTAAGAGTGGATACGGTGAGATCAAGGTAACGGCTAGGTTTCCAACATCAGTTATTGGTCAGATGATTCTATTGGTCCCGTAGTTAGGCTTCGAACTAGAAGCATGTATGATTGTTTATTGACAAGAGCATGTTGGAATGCTCCAGTAATTTTAAACAGTGAAGCTGTTTGTGAGATAGTTTTGTGGAAGGAAAACACAGCCATACTGAATGGCAGGGAATTAAGTATAGTTGAACAATACCCAAGCATAGTATATATTGACGCTTACGTTGTCAGTTTGATAGACAATGAAATCATGGGAATTTGGAGTCAAATTGAAAGTTTAAAAAGCTCCACCTGGAGAGAATTAGAAGCAGTTTTTAGAGTATCGGTTTCATTGTTAATAGAGTTGAAAGAACAAAAAGTAAAATGATACACAGACAATCAAAACATAGTACACATTATAAACAAAGGCAGTAGAAAAGTAGAACTTCAAAACATTGCAATAAGAATAGCAAATGTATGTTCAACAAATAAAATAGTTTTGCTACTTCAGTGGGTGCCTAGACATGAAAAAAAAGTTGCAGATGAGATTATTAAAAAAGTCGACTGTGACGACTGGGAAATTAGTGATAATACTTTTTTGTGTCTAGATCATGCTTGGGGTCAACATACAGTGGATCGGTTCGCATCTGATTACAATAAAAAATGTACAATTTTCAATTCTAAATATTGGTGTCCAGAATGTAAGGGTATAAATGCATTTGATCAGCACTGGGGGCAGGAGAACAATTGGGTTGTCCCTCCACCCTCATTCATCGGAAATTGCAAACAGAAAATGAGACAGGAGGGGGCAAATGGTACACACATTGATCCACTCTGGAAATCTGTGCCGTATTGCCGTTATTACACACTAATATGTCTAGTTCAAAAGAATATGAAAAATTCATTTCTGACAGTAAAGTTATGTCATCAGATATTATTGTTAGGGGTTAGGGGTAAATGGTTTATTTGGGAAATGTTATCGAGAATTTAAAATGTTAGCTTTAAAAAATAGATTCTAATTTTGTATTTTATCATAACAGGTATAGGTTTGAGATGTTCAATACAGAAGGAGAACAACGACTGAGGACTCGATTCGGTTAATTTAACTCGACTTGGAGAGAAAATGGAAACGTATTTATTACAGTCGCACAGTGATAATACTAACATCAAATATTTCAACGCTTTTAAAAAAAAAGGACAAATATACCTAAAGAGCAATCAAAACTAGAGACTCTCAAGAGCCTGTATCGCTCACCTGGATTTAACTTTTCACCTTGAGCAGGACTAAAAATTTAAGTGTTGCAGTCAATTTGGCTGGTTTTTCTATAGGGTTCTATGTTAAACTAAGTTCAGCTGTGGCAGCCATCTTGGTTGACAGTCCAGGTCAATGGACACATGTTTTAAAGAGAAACATCTAAGAACCATTACAGCTAAGTCTTGTTCCAACTGGCTTTGTGGTTTCAGACAAGAAGATTTTTAAATGAATCTTCCAATAGGATCCTATATTAAACTAATTTTGGCCGTGGCGGCCATTTGGTTGACAATCCAGGCGAACTGACATCATTCTGAAAGAGGACCATCTAAGGAACAATGCTGCCAAGTCTAGTTCAAATGGGCTCAGAAGTTTCAGACGAAAAGATTTTTGAGTGAATTTCCCATAGGGTTCTGAGTTAAACTAAGTTTTGCTGTGGCGGCCATCTTGGTTCACAGTCCACAAAATCCGACATATTTCTGAAAGAGGACATCCTAAGAACCACTGCTGCCAAATCTGGTTCCAATCTGTCAAGTGGTTTCAGACAAGAGGATTTTTCAATGAATTTCTATGTTAAACTAGGTTCAGCTGTGGCAGCATCTTGGTTCAAAGTCTGGGTCATCGGACACAATTCTGAAAGAGGATCATCTAAGGACCATTGATGCCAAGTCTGGTTCCAATTGGTCAAGTGGTTTCAGACAAGAAGATTTTTCAATGAATTTTCCCATAGGGCCCTATGTTAAACTTAGTTCGGCTGTGGCGGCCATTTTGGTTAACAGTCCGGGTCAGCGCACATACTTCTGAAAGAGAACCCCCTAAGAACCAATACTGCCAAGTTTGGTTCCAATTGGCCTTGTAGTTTCATAGAAGAAGATTTTTTAAATTCATCCTCCCTTTTTCTGTTTTAGTAACAGCAGCCATGTCGGTTGGAACTCTCGAATGCCGGACATATTTTGGACGGGGACCACCCAAGGACCATTCCACCAAAGTTTTGTCCCAATTGACCCAGTGGTTTCAGAGGAAATGATCTTTAAAGGAAAGTTTAGGCCGGATGTCATCTTTAAAGGGCAAAAACTCCTATAATATGTCAATCAATGATGTTGGTCATTTTACTTATTTGTAGATCTTACTTTGTTGAACATTTTTCTTGTTAACAGTTTGCCTTTATCTATAATAATATTCAAGATAATAACCTAAAACTGCAAAATTTCCTTAAAATTAACAATTCAGGAAAAATAACCCAACTAAGGGTTGACCGATTCGTCTGAAAATTTCATGGCAAGTAGATCTTGACCTGATGAACATTTTTACCCCATGTCAGTTTTGCTCTAAATGCTTTAGTTTTTGAGATATAAGCCAAAAACTACAGTTTACCCCTATGTTCTATTTTTAGCCATGTCGGCCATGTGGTTGGCAGGCGGGGTCATCAGACACATTTTTTAAACTACATACTTTTGGCCAAGTTTGGTTTCATTTCGGAGGAGAAGATTTTTGTAAAAGTTAACAGACGACGGACGACGGACGCCAAGTGATGAGAAAAGCTCACTTGACCTTTCAGGTCAGGTGAGCTTAAAACGTAATCCATTGGACAGACAGACCCGGGAAGACATATGAACAACCACAAGCACAACAAATAAACACATAAAACTAAAAAAACAATGAACAACACGAACTCCTATAAAAACCAGGAGTGAACCCAGGTGCTCCGGAAGGGTAAAAGATGGGATCAGTTTATTTAAAAAGAAGGCGGCAATTCCGTACCAGCAACTCCTATTCACATTGCACTTTATTTGACACACTTATTGGATAAAGGATCATTATATAGTGTAATACAATCCGCGTAAAATGGTATTAAGTGGGCGCATAATCTATAGGGACTTCAAGATCCGACTAATAATTCCTTTGTGCATAGTTTGCTCGAGTCATCCAAAAGACAACCACACAAGCCAAGATGCAAGAAAGATCATATAGCTTCTGATGTATTTATAGAATTGTGTTCAAAAATATATAAATTCTATAGATTTAGCTGTAATAAGAGATTTAGCTATGATTACTTTATGTTTTTCTGGTTTTCCTTCGCTATGACGAATTCAGTTCTATACGTGTAAAGATGTAATTTTTAAAGATAATTATTTTCAAATAAACCTCTTGAAAAGCAAAACTGACCAATACAGGTTAGGTAATGCGATTTTTATTTCTAAAGGTCAGTCTTCAGTGTGCATATACTATACTCTTAAGATATTTTAATTTAGCTGGTATCAACAGTGGTTCTGAATTTTTTAATTTAAACCTTTATTTAGATCCAAAATTGTCGTTCTTTAATTCACAAAACCAATGTAGGTGTACACTCTTTCGGAGCAGGTGGCGCTGCAGTAGCAGTCAATTTTAACGTTAACGAGCGTTGCGGGAAGAGGCATGGTAGACGGAAAAGCGACACGGCTAAGGATGGTTACGCAGCAGATTCATTGCAGAATAGGCTAGCGGTCACAAAAAAGCTTGGACTTTAAATATATAATATTCATTAATTAATTTTTGACATTTTTTATCCGCCCTTTCTTTGTAAATTTATTCTAGTCAGTTAACACAGCGAAATGCATATTTTGGGTTGAGTTTTTTTGTAATGCCAAATGTAAGTGTATATGAGACATTACTTATTCCGCGCCTCGAAGTATAGCGAAAAAATATTGTCTTATAGTTACTCGTATATTTATATGAGTCTATCCAATGATTGTGTCTGATTTGTGTCAGGTGAATATGTGGTTTTGATATACAAATAGGGTTTTGGCGGTAAAATCACAGGGGCTCGTTACAATTGACACAGTAAGTCATCTGTGACTGATCCGGCCCCGATCTATAATACCATAACAAAAGGGAGGAATCCATTCCGAGAGCGGCAAATTTCAAATCGTCAGAATTTTTTTTTTCTGTTCTCCATCCAGTCTGCTTTTTTTGCTCATTTCTGCAGTAGAATGATTATATTTTATCAAAATGCTTATCTTTTAGTTCTAATTTCCAACCAATCGAAATAAAATTGAATACGATTAGTAGATTTTTCATTCTAACCGTGGACTTCGTTTAGTCAAAGCTTCTTTTCTGATATATATACATGTATTTTAATTTGCTTGTTATTTATTTTGATATATTTAGAATAAAAAGCAATGATGAGGTGCGGCATCATAACCTTGAAATGGAACTTGCATTGCCCCGTAACACAGGTTTCCAAATTTGTTTTTTTCCTGGGCGGCGAGCTTTGTTAAGGATAGGTTTATTATTCTTATGACAATGTGTTGGCATATTAAATTTAAAGGCAGGTTTTATATTGGTCATGCATTGATTATTGTTATGTTTTCTCATTACACTACTATTACATTATTGTAAATTGTGTATTACTTGATAAGATTAAACGCCGGCTTGTCAGTTAACACGGCAAAATGCATATTTTGTGTTGAGTTATTTTGTATGGTCAAATGTAAGTGTTTGTGAGACAACGTGATTTCCTTGTATAGATAATTTACTTTAAAAAAAAAATCTATTTATAGGATTACCTTATTTAGTGCGTCACAAATTCAAGTATTTGTAAACACGTATACGTAAATTTCCTGGAAGTAAAATGGCGCAAGTGTCATTGAAAAGGTGTAATTTGTGCTCACAGGAAAACGGTATTCATTATTGTTATGAGTGCAAACATGCTCTTTGTAGTGTCTGTCGCCAGAAACACGACAAAATTCCAGCTACTAGCGAGCATACAATCACAAGTCTACAGTGTGTTGACTTGGCGTCTTTTAGCACAAAAACACGATGTTTAACTCACGACAAAGATTTTTGTTTCTTTTGTGATAAATGTAAATATTTAATTTGTAATAAGTGTGTCACATCTATACACAAAGACCATTCATTTGCTGATATAGATGAAGTCGTAGCTGATCAAAGAAAGAACATTATGACTGTACTGTCAGACTTACAAAAGGAAAAGGAAAAAATAAGACAATTATTGCAAACAGCTAAGGAGAATCATACAACAGCTTTGCAAGAACAGGTGGCCTTGCTTCAGTCAACAGTAGAAGATGTGGTTAAGGAAATCAAAGCAAAGGAGAAGATAAAAATTACAGAATTTAAAGACTTTGAACAACTGGAAAAACTATCAATAGAATCATATATTGACAATACTGAACAAGTATACAGAAAATATTGTGCTATCTGTAACGAAATTGAAAATGTACTTGCGGAAAAACATGACATTACATTTTATTTATGTTGGAAGAACCTTGAAGACGACGTAATAAATATAGATAAGCTTCCGGATGAACTGTGCAGTCAAGAGGTGCCATACTTCGACACTGAAGCATTTCTTGCCGAAATATCAAACAGTATCAAACCAAAGCTTAAAACTGAAAAATCTGAACAACAGTACGTATAATAATTCTTATATATTATCTGTATCATAACTAAATATAGGTCCAAGATTCCTCAGATGACAAACAAACAGAATAGAACTAACTGTGGAATCTCAAAGTTAAATACATTTACACTGTGTAAAGAAATATAGTATTATATCTGTAAATCTTTAAAAATATTTAATCAGAAATTCAGTATGTAAATAACAATTCTTTTGTTTTACAATCTTATTCTATTGGTTATACAAACTTGGACAATTATTTTAAAAATATTTACTCTATTATTACAATATTATATTTTAGTACCGATATGTAAACATCAGTAAATTTGATTGGACAATGAGCATTCAATATTTTTTAACAGTCTTTGTTTATCTCGACTAAGGGAGCAAAATTTTCCCGCGATTTTTTTAAAGTGTTGTCTGGTGAAGTATAGTGCCCAAGCCTAACTTTTAAAATAACCTATCGGCTCGAGCATTATACCTCACTAGACAACACTGTAGGAAAACGTTTCCTTCGTGAGAAGTCCATAGATTGATAATATGTACACTATAATATTATTTTATTAACTGGAATTTTTCCAGCGAAGGTAAGTAAATTAATTCACTATTTAAACAAAAGCATTGAAACATAATGTCAATTTTTTATTATTATTATTATTTTTTTATTATTATTATTTATTTTTTTTATTTTTTTTTTATTATTATTATTTTTTTTTTACTATTATTTTTTTTATTGGTTTTTTTTATTATTATATTTTTCCTTTTTTTATTATTATTTTTTTTTTATTATTATTATTATTTTTTATTTTTTTTATTATTTTTTTATTTTCTTATTATTTTTTCTTATTATTATTTTTTTATTTTTTTTTTATTATTTTTTTTATTATTATTATTTTTTTATTATTTTTTTTTATTTTATTATTATTTTTTTTATTTTCTTTTTATTATTTTTTTTATTTTTTTACTATTATTTTTTATTATTATTATTTTTTATTATCTTTATTATTATTTTTATAATGTCAATTTTAGCGAACAATGTGACTGATAGATTTGAATATCGACAAGCTCTTATGTGAAAAAAATAAAATGTATCATTTACATTTTACATCCTGTATATTTCCTATAAAAATCAGACTATTCTTTAAAATGCGCATCAAAATTCATCTAACGTTAAAATATATGATAAAAATAATATGATACATGTATTATATGGCTATTTTCATAAAGCTCCCTGGCTGATATGGGGGTCTCAGGTTGATATGGCGTGTGATATAAAAAAAAATCCATGTAATATTCCGATTGATATAAAACAACTGACCGAGGGAACAAGTCTTTAAAGATGAATATTTTTACAGAGAAGTTAAATTGGTGATGCTGTTCATAGATGCGTCACTGACAAAACCTGTAAAGCTGGCATAACTTTTATAGATGAACAGTTTTACTGTTGCCGTTTTAACACTTTAATTGTTGTATGCTTTGACTTGGACTATGATTGTAGTGCTAATTAGTTGATTTTATAAGTTTTAACGATGTGGGATATATTTAAAACTTACCATGCCCAAAATCCTACCCCCCCTTCTCTTTCCGCCATGGTGTTCAAGGGGCCTGGCTAACGGTAGAGGTAAAATTTTAAAAATGAGGAATTAAAATATATTGTTCAGAAATCAGGTTAGATGAAAATCCTATTCGCGGACAAGAATCATTACGAATCAGGACTTTTTAAATTACAAGAAAAAATCATTTTGATGCCTATACTGCTCGATAAAATTAATGTTGGTGTACATGTACTATAGAAGAATATAGAAAATATCTGTAATCGTCTCGGAACTGACAGAGCCTTGCATTTTCCCCATTTCCTTACCCTCGTACAAATATTTTCTATATTCTTCTATAGTACACTAATGTTGTACATGTATATGTCTCTAGCCAGAGCCCTTTATATTCAGTACTTGATAAGTACATATTATCAGATTTTCTGCAAACATATATCGTAAAATATCAGCCGCGAGACACAATGTGAAGCTTTTCCGGCGAGTGAGCGTAGCGAACGAGCTAAAAAGCTTCATATTGTGTCGAGCGGCTTATATTTTACAATGTTTGTTTGAAGAAAACTTGATGATAAATTTTTCGTATTGTTAACTGGCAATCTTAATGGAATTTCTTACTTTTCAATGGCCATCTGCCTATAACGTGGGTCTGGAAGGGGTCTAAGCGTGACGCGTGATTGGCCGATTTTCGGAAGCGTGACACGTGAAATAATGAAAAATATTACGTGAAAACGTGATTTGAAGTGTGGCGTGATCCGTGAATTTTGCTTTTTAATAACGTGATTTCGTGAAAAGTCTTTAAATTTTTAAGCGTGAAGCGTGAAGTCTTCGATCACTTCATCGTTTGCTGTCCGTTTTGCATTATTAACCGAACCGATAAGTCTTTCCCTTTTTACTTTCTCAACATTGATTTGTACGCTATGTTTGCACACATATGTCACATTTTGTACCAGTCACAGTTCAATTGGGGCCTATCCAGGGAAAATAGAATAAACAAACCATTTCAGGTAAGTATGATTGGTGTTGTTATAATTTTAACATTTATATTACTATTAGTAAAGTTCAAGTAACTGGCATTTTCTTGCCATAATGGTTATCGATGACTCGTGTATACTTTATTACCCCAATCAGTCACCTAAATTACTTAATCATTAAATCGTTTTACAGAATAAAAAACAATAGACTGTTGGGAAGAAATATTTTAATTATGATTTAAAAAGTAAATAAGCGGTTAACATTTAAAATAAAAGAAGATAACTTGACATGGAGCTGAAAATAATGATCCACGCTCATGACAATGACAAAATTATTCAAAGAGAAAAGACAAGCTGTAATCTTGAGACATTTCCTGAGACATTTACAGACTTTAAGTCATATGTTCATAGATTTATTGGAATAACAGAGATGTCCAAGGAACTCAATTTTCCTAATTACGACACAACTTTTGCAAAACTTGTCAAATCACCAACATTTACAGAAACTTTCACCATTAGGACAAACGACCAATATGTGTCAACAAAACAATCTTTGACAAATGATAACACAATGCTCCTTATCAATCTCATCAAGAGGACAACATCATGGGAAAGAGGATCCGCTAAAATAGTAACAGAAAAGAAAGAAAATGCAAAGAACAGTGGTACATATCTTCTAGTCCTTCTGGTGTTATTAAAAAAAAATGAAATACATGTACAATCAATAAGAAGATACCAAATAAAAATGTAGATATCTAATTTAAAAACATGCAATAACTTGATTAAAATTAGATACCCCCCCTCCACACATTTTTTTTTCTCAATTCTGGTTAAAATAAATGAAAATGTCGAGGGGAACTATTTTTTTAATAAGGACTTTTTACAATAAATGGCTGCTAAAAACGTAGCTGCGGAACCGTAGCTCTTTATGGTCCTTGTGTTATTTTTTTTATTTGTTGCGGATCTATGGTCCGCAACTAATAAAAAAAAATAACACAAGGACTATAAAGAGCTACTGTTCCGCAGCTACTAAAAACGATACTGGCAGTGGACCCATTCTCGCCAGATATCCAATCGTGCCACATGATGATTTTCTTTTAAATGCGAGAACTTATCCTAATTTTAATTAGTTGTGCTGATTGATGAGTGTTTACACGTATGAAAAATAGGAAAAGTTTGAAATTATCTAAAACTTATGAACGCAAAAAATGCCTGTTGGCGAGATTGGGTACCTGGCGAGAATGGGTCCAGCTGCCAGTAAGTTGTAATTTAAATATACGCCCCAAATTGTCAAAAGTACCGAACCCTTCCCGGTATGCGTAAACTTCAAAATTATATAAAAAACAATAATAAAGATAGATCAAATGACAAGGTCTAGAAATTGGTGAGGTGAAAATCGGTTACCCCCCCCTTTTTCTTATATATTCCAACCCCTCCTTATCTATTCTAACATTCCCGTGTACAAGTGTATAAGAGGGGGGTAAAGGGGGGGTCTGATCACGATTCACGGAAAATAAAAATTGAATATCACGGGTCACAGAAAATAAAAAATGCTCAATCACGGTCATATTTTACGCTTATCACGAATCACGTTGAATAAGACCCCCAAAACACGAGTCACGGAAAATAAAAAATGCCCAATCACGGATCACGAAAACCCCCCCCCCCCCCTCGTATAAAGCACACAAAAATATAAACAAAATGACCTATGTGTACAAAGTAGGTTCTTAATTTAGAACACAGGATAAGAAAGTGCTCGCTACTACGGGTAAACTAACTTGAACAATACTAGCTGCTGGTTAGAAAATGTCCCACTCTTATAAAAAAATATATCAGAAATTGCCTGCATTTGTAACTCATAACGGTTGAGCGATCGAATTTGTAGTAATAGTTTTTTGTACTCTTTACCGGACTTTGGAGTAGCTCGAGAGAATAGGAATTCACCTAAAAACGCCACTAGCCGTTTATAAGAAATAATTTTGAAAAAATATTGATAAGGGTCGACGATAATTGCAAAGTCGCGACGAGTATACCACTGTTTGGGTTTCTTGGTGTCCACTCATAGCTTGTTGTTATTACATTTCACGTTATAATAATAGTTTATTGAACCCAAAGGGTCAGGTGAGCTATTGCCATCAATTTGCGTCCGTCGTCCGTCGTCCGTCCACATTTCACATTTTAATCTTCTCCTCTGAAACCACTGGGCCAATTGGAACCAAACTTCAGTGGAATGGTCCTTGGGTGATCCCCTTTCAGAATTATGTCCGATGACCCCGACCGCTAACCAAGATGGCCGCCGTTACTAAAAATAGAAAATATGGCAAAAAATCATTTAAAAATCTTCTCCTCTGAAACTGCTGGGTCAGTTGGAACCAAACATTGGTGGAACAGTCCTTTGATGGTCCTCTTTCAGAATTGTGTCCGATGACCCTGATCGACAACCAAGATTGCCGCCGTTACTAAAAATAGAAAATATGGCAAAAAATCATTTAAAAATCTTCTCCTCTGAAACTGCTTGGCCAATTGGAACTAAACTTTGGTGGAATGGTCCTTGGGTGGTCCCCTTTCAAAATTATGTCCGATGACCCCGACCACCAACCAAGATGGCCACCATTATTAAAAATAGAAAATATGGCAAAAAATCATTTAAAAATCTTCTCCTCTGCAACTGCTGGGTCAATTGGAACCAAACATTGGTGGAATAGTCCTGGGATGGTCCTCTGTCAGAATTATGTCCGATGACTCCATCTGCCAACCAAGATGGCCGCCGTTACTAAAAATAGAAAATATGGCAAAAAATCATTTAAAAATCTTCTCCTCTGAAACTGCTGGGCCAGTTGCAACCAAACTTTGGTGGAATGGTCCTTAAGTGGTCCTCTAAGAAGTATGGTGTAATTTTTCATTGCAAAACAGACAGTCATGCCCACACACGCCTCAACTTAAGTTTTTGAATCTAATATATAATAAATTTGAATATACTTTCGTCTACCTTCGATTTTACTAATGTAGAAAACGAATATTTACATCAAACTCCCGTTGCAATATGATAAAATCGGCGATTAACGTCAACAAGTGTTCAGGTACAACAGCTATTACTTGTAATTAATTATCATATACCTTTAATTGTTGATTTCTTGTTATAATAATCTTTTTGTAATGTAACTTTTCATATTCACATTACAGATGTTCCACTTCCAAAGAAGCGCAAAAGAAGTGACCGATATGAAGACAGGCTACTCGTTAATCAGCTGAAGACTTCAACCACAATCGTCCGAAATGAAAGACAACAAAAAGCCTTTGACGATCTCAAGTCTATTCTTTCAACAATGAACGGATCAGAAGCTTTAACAGAACATAAAATTAAGTGTGGTGTTTGTAAGGAGGTTAAACTCGTTTGTGCAGCTGACAGAAAAAATGACGGGAAATTAACATATTTCAAAACCAAGCATTACGACAACTGTCTTAAAAAGCATGGACTTTCAAACAACAGCGAAGCTGCATCTATCGGACAAATGAGTCAGTTTATGACAAACTTCTTCAAGAAGTCAAGTAAAAATCCTGATGATGAACAAAATGAAACAGCGGACACAGACATTGATCCAGATCTTAGTCTACAGGATATAGATACAATGTAATTTAATATAATAGAAATAGAAATCGTTGCTATGCAATATCAAAGTTGAACGGATAAGGCACACATAACTATACAGTTCACTGAAATTGTAAAGATGTATTCTTTTTCAAATTAACCTCGTTAGAAATGGTTTCTTTCAAAGTAACAAATCTATACTGTATAACGAATCACAGACAGACAAAGCAGAAGAAAACAGTAACACTTTATTTTGTTTGATTAAATATCAAGGTATTAATTGTAACTACACAACGTTTCATGGGTAACTGCAAATACAATTCTACGTCTGTATGCCTATAGTATAGTTATAATTGTAATCTATATTTCATTTTAAATGTATTTCAATTAGTTCTTCAAAATTAAATATGAAGCGGATGTTTCATATCTTCGTTTCTTCTTCAATGCATCTGTTTTGTATACATGCACCTGAGATACGAATCTAGACTTTCCGAAAAGGGTCCTGCTACATTTTGTGCTCAAAAAGTGGGACCCGGACCAAAATTTGACCAAAAATACCCGTACATTTAAAAAAAATATCAGATAAGGGGGAGGGACACCTGCCGCTTGGATCCGCCTATGCACCTTTTTCATGGTTCAGCAGCTTCAATGTAAATATTTAGTTTAAGGTTTTGGATTATTTCATTAAGTTCACAGGAACTATGCATGATAGATCAACACAATTTGCTATATAAATATTTTGGTCTCCATTCCGAGCTGGTAAGATCCATACTAAATTTCTGTCGCAAATAAAAGCTGATATGAACTAGTTTTGAAAATTAGGACCATGACGGTTGCCATGAATTGGGCAGTAGATGCTAACATTTCAGAAGCACCTAGTATCACTGCCGATTTTTGTAGTGGGAATTCTTGTTGTCTGTGCCTTTTTCTGATTTTTTTTCTTTATGTTTGTACCATTGTTGTTTTGTATCTGGATTTTCCCCTTTTCTGAATATTTATTCTAGCATTGGTACTAAACATTTGTGTCGCAGAGTGTCATATATCACCTTACTTAGAAATCACAGTTCATAGGTCGTGTTAAGTTTTTTGGATTAGGTGTGATTTGCAGTAACTATGAAAGATGGCTCAGCAATATTTGTTATTCTGTCATCTTTGATATGCCACAGAATGAAATTGTTTGGAAATGATAAATGAACCTATGATCCCTGGAAACGATAACCGACAGCACAAAATGGAAATGTACTTCTCCATCGAACCGTAAATTGCTATATAAGGGACACTGCATCATGATTATTGTCGAATTCATTAAAGACCTTGCAATTTAACTGTATGCTTTTTTGTGAACCTCCCGAAGAGATGCCAATTCCTATGTAGAATCCAATATACGGTAACAAATGCAATTTCGAAGGTGATAAAAAGTGAATAAGAGGACGTATTAAAAATGACGACTATTGTCAAAACACGATTCGATTTAACAGTAAAAAATATAGATGCTGAACATTACTGTTGACATTCAGTCATCTAAAACACGATTTAAGATTCCATGTTCAGTAAAGTTCAGTGTACTCATCATAAACTCAACCGAAGTTTCTGTATTGATTTCACATTTCCATCCATGCTTAACCTATTACCAAGTCGTCAATGTGTAAAGCAATCACACATTTCCTTCGCTTCTTTTTTTAAGGTTGGAAATAACAGAAGACCACTACGGTAGTGAGGAAAATGACCTGTCATTTGAATGTGAATTTTGTATGGAAAACACTTACAATGAAGACAATGAAATCATTTGTGAATCAGGTTTGGGTTATGATGATACACTGAACAATGACTGCAATATGGATCTACAACTACATTCGCCTCATCAAAATGAACCGGATAAACTTACTACAACTTTGCAAAATGTAATTGACAAGAAAAAACTGACACCTGATTGTTTCATGTACAAGTACTTAACAAATGTTTTCAATCATGCTCTGGTCGATCCAACTTTAAAAAACAATTTTACATGGGATAAGGATGTTCTCGAATTCTTCAATTCTGTTCAATATCTAGGGGGCGAACGGACAGTTAATTTTATACGAGGTCCAATTCACGATGGTCAAGGCTCAGGTGGCGAAAAACACTTTACATTTGAAAATGCAAACTTAGGAGGGCCATCTCAAAAAACCCGTTTAAAGTTAAAAAGTGGATATACATACAAAAGCGGTATCCACAAGAATCTTCTAGAATCATTCCACGCAATATCTTATAATAAACTAGAACCGCACTTCAAAAACTCTTCTGTTGAAATAATTGCCGTTACAGTTGCATCAGATGGCACAGCCATAAAACCTGCCATTCAGTTTGATCCACTATACAAAGTGAACGTCGGACTAACACGGGAAGTTGATATTAGCTATGTAAAAAGTAACCCGGAGGTCAAAGGTGAGACATTAAAGGATGACTTTGTATCTGAAGCAGTTGTAACATTTTGTACAGATGTTTCAAACTCAGTATCCCTGCCAGTTGCCGTCGACTATGTGTCAAAGAAAGGAAAATCAGGTACAAACATTGTCAAATCAATCTTTGAAAAAATCCAATTGATCCAAATTTGCCAAAACTGTATCCATGAAATGCCTTCGCATAAGATGGTGTTAAACATAAATGAAATAAAATGCAATAGTAAGTGCGAAGAGTGCCTGCAACTAAAATCACCATGTATACAATGCTCTCAAATCGGGCATACCTCACACGTTCCATCATTGCGCGCCTGTAACTGTTGTATTGAAAACGGAAATGTCTGCAAAAAACTTGCAGTGTATGTAATCACATTAGATTGCGAGGAGGGAAATAAACAAGCAATGTTAGAAATAATGAGGCAGAAAGAATCGAATGTAATAGACTCAAATTTCCTGCTCTTAGTTCCAATGCCTGATGTTATTCATGTTGGTAAAAGTCTTAAGTGTTCATTTGCAAATTGGTTTATGATGTTTTCCGGATACAGGAGCGCATTATCTCTGATAAGGTCTCTTCGAAAGTACGGTGAAAATGAAGTAAAAGATAGACTACAGAGTCTTCTTAAAGCAGAAGATGTTCGTAATCGTGACCGCATGGCTGTGGATCCAGTTATCCGCATTACCAAACATGAGGTAGGAAACGTTCTATCATCAATGGATAGGGTTGTATGTACCATTGTTCCAGAGAGAATGAGACTAGAAGACACAAATAAGACTGGGATGTATTGTCCAGTATCCGTATGCATGGGGCCTTATGGGTATTTGATCTTCATTGACTATGATTCAAAATCACAAAAAGGTCGAGTCGTTACAGCAAGGCTGCATTATCCAGTTACATGCAAGATTGTCTGTACAAATATTGCTGATCCAAGAAATGTAGTGTATCAGAACTACACTATATTCGTTCCAGAGTACACAACAGGAAAGATAAGAGCCATTGCAATGGGAAAAGATGCAAGTTTAAAGATCAACCAATTAAAGAAAAATGAACTCAAAGAAGAACTGCAAAAGAGGAATGAAACGATGGAAGGCACCGTTAAACAACTACAGGCTCGTTTAAGGGAACTTTTAAATGAAAGGGCTAAACTCTACGACCAAAAGAAATTGTCAAAGGACGAAGTGAATTTATCTGAGAATTCAACTAAATTTGTCCATCCTTCCGCAATAACAGCCTCTGACAATATATTGTATGTAGCAGACAATGGCATACATCAGATTTGCAACTTGGAGATTGAGAAAGATGGAATAGGATATGTTGGTTACAACAAGACAATATATGAATTTCAACAATGGCAGGTTGTAAATGATATTTGCTGTAACAAAACATCGTTGTTTGTAAGCCATGAACATGGCATAACCGAAATCAATCGCCATACAATGACACATTCAAATGTATTTGAAAACAGCAATGAACATATGGCCTTAGGAGTTGACATTTGTAATAAAGGACTAGTCTTCACTGATTCTATTGAAAAGAAAATTAAGATGGTAGAAGCTGATGGAACAGTGAAAGATATAGCCGGAGCAGGTCCTACATTTGACAACGACAGAGATGGAAGTCAAAACTACGCCACATTTGCACAACCCGTCGGTGTAGCATGTGAAAAAAACACTTTATATGTATGTGACGCTAAAACGAAATCAATCAAATTGATAACAAATTTGACAGAAACAGCTAGATATTTACAAGCCATCGGTAACTTCTACTCTGCATTTGGCATCCACTTAAAAGGTAAAACACCTCAAAAGGCAACAATAACAGAAGCCAGAGAAGAAACTTTGAAACTTCAGTTGTTTTTGGATGAAGCTGGAAACTTTATTAAAGAGACAATTTTTGATGGAAAACAGGCACATCTAAATGGCCCTGAAGGAATGGTGTCTGAAAAAACAGTAAAATCAGTAAATCTTATCAGCCAATCGTTGCTTTATTTACAAGAAGATATGAAATTGATTTCCAATGTCAACCTCCAAAGTTTTCTTACCGGACAAGTAGAACATTTTCATGCTACAACCCATATAAAATTTGATACTTCAACAGTGGCACAACACGCTAGGGAATTTTATGATACGGTAAAAGAGTCGATAAAAAGAGTCTCAAATTGGTCTGCCCATTATTACACACACAGTAAACATTACTACCCTGTACCAGACAACTCTGTAAAACTATCAGATTTGCAAGTGTTTCGCAAGCCAAAAGCAGTCGAAATGAATGAAACTGATAGACGGCTTATGTTATCGTGGGCAGAAAAACATGGAAAGTGTGTCCGCCAAAGAACAGTTCGCAGTGATACAACAAAAGATAGGGCAGGGACTCTCCCTGAAACTGCATATGAAAGTACCACGAATCCCCAAGCTGTAAGCTTTGAATATCCTAATGCTACAATCAATGAGGAAGTTGAAGAATACGACTATGAAGAAGGAAGCGATGATGAACACATAGAAAACATTCACATGACTGAGAACATTTCCGAAAATGAAGGGATATTGAGACTTAGCACTAGAAGCGGGAGAAACATAAGACCTGTTTTGCGTATGGATCTGTAAATTCACTGGCAAACTGTATTTTTATTATATAAATGTCATGATCCCATTGATGTGTCTTGTTGTTTGATGAAAATTATACATACGAAAAAAAGCAACGTAATACTTAGCCCCGTCAAAAGATAAAGTATTCCTTATTTGTTTTTGCCAGACAATTTCGCACATTTTGAAGGTAAACAATGAACATACATTTCCTCTATCTCTAAGGATTTTTCTGAGTTATAGTGGATTGTAAGAGGTCGTAAATGGCCAAATTAAAAAAAATTCTATCTAATTTCAATGCCTTTTTTTCATTGAATTCGGGGAAAGATTTTCTCAGTGTTTTATGGTTTCCGAGATATATACTGAATCATGTAAAAGGTGCCTAAAGTTTCAATTATGTGTAGGAATGTAGCGCCAATAATACGAACAGCAGTAACCTGTAGCAAAACTAAACCTTGTGTCCTGCAAATTACTGCATCTCCGTTCAATATAAAATGCATGATATTTGACTTGCAGTGGTCATATCAAGCTGCAGCCTGGTGTGATCTTTTGTGTTTATACCGTTATTGTTTTGTTTGCCGGTCGTGCCTGTCCGAATATTCCTACTTAACTGAGTATCCTACTTTTATAACTTAAGCGTGAAACGTGAAACGCCAAATTTTCTAAGCGTGAAGCGTGATTTCACTACTTTTTAAGCGTGATCACGTGAAAGGTACCCCCCCTTCAGGACCCCCTATAACCAGATGTTTTCCTGATATATTCGGGTCAACGTTGGGTCAAACATTATGAAGTCGCTGATATAATCGGGTCAGCTCATATTAGGGTCGGGTCAACTCTTTACGATGTCACAGTGCCGAAATACGGGAAATTGTGAAGGCCTCAGCAGGTCGATATAGGCATGGGGAAATACGATAATAAAATGGATATGACTGTTGATTGATTTATTGGGCTTTATGCCACCTTCAGTGCAAGTATGTTGGAGAAATTAGGTAAATAGTGATGAGACAACAACCCTGAAACGAACCGAAAAAGGTTCAAATAATGTATACAACAGAAAAACAACCTGAAACGGCATCAACACCTAAAACACAACATGAGCAGGGGTAGAGCCTCCAACATGGACATTTGCCTATACTGAATAGAACCTTTTAATTGTCCAAAATATAAGATTTGTATTTTCTCTCATTATTTTCGGGGTCATTTGTAAGGTAAAAATACTGACGTGGAGTTAATTAATGTAGTACAGTATATAAAAAACAAATCCATACAATACTGGTACATAATTGTAAAAACAAATGAACAGAGCTTTTATTGTCGTTATTAAATTTGTTTTAAGATTTTTAACAATAAGCGGGAGTATACCAATGATATCTTAAAAATTAAATGTTTGGCAAAGTGATCCTTCAAAAATTGATATCCGTTTTGTCCGACAAAAAAATAAAACAAAAGACAAACATGATATCTACCTCGGTCAGTATCAAGATAAATATAGGAACATGGAAATTGATAAAACTAATGGACTGCATATAAAATTTAATAATGAGTTTCCTTGTAGTCTTTGCTGTTTTTAATACCATTTTTCTTCCTTTTACTTCTCTTGTAGATAACCAAATTTTGTTCACTGGAGGCACAATGGGTAAGGTACTTTTTCTTCGAAGGTTCGGGCCATTCTAATGGATTTCAAAATTACGGACATCTTTTGAATTGAATGCATATAATGTAATATATTTTTTCACTTGTGATAAAATTCAGTAAAATTTCACGGTTTGTAGGTTAGAGATAACCTTGGGCAGATTACAGCAATTGGAGAGTGAAAATGCAATGTTGACTGTAGAAAATGAAACTTTACTGAAGAGGATCTCTGATCTTGAAACACAGTGAGTGCTCATTTATATAATGACCAATATAATATAAAATAAATAGCTATAGTGCTAATGAAATTGAAAACCAAATGTTTATATCATATTCAATCCTGTAATTTCTTTTTACATTTTCAATCTTTCTTTCTATTCGTTAAATTTTGAGAACTCCTTTTCTTTAATTCCTATCTGACCCAAATCAAATGGTACTTCCCTTAATTATACTGACTTTCAAAGAATAACATTTACAAGCAATGTATGCAGACATTTTCAAATATCGATAATGCAAATATCGCTGATTTATATTTTTCTATCAGTGTTTTAAAAGAGCTAGTTGGAAAAACTTAAGGCAATCCAGGAGTTACATTTTGATATTATTTTAATGTGTGCTTTATCTTATTAGAGTGATAAATATGAAAATTAGAAAATTAAAATTTCATCTTATGATCGTATTGATATTTGCGTACTAGTATCTTGGACTCGTGTTCAAGCAACTATGCCTTCTTTAAAATAATAAGGGTATGCACAGCATTTCCCTCTTGTGGTCATTGTAAAAAATATTCAATATTCATACACATGTATGTACCAACAATTCCACATACTACTTTTATATATGTGCTATAACTTTTATTAATATAAATTAGGAAACCAGATTTACCTATAAACTAAGTTATATTACAAAGTTACAGCGCATTTGCAAGTGTATCATATATGTTTTGTAGGCTAAAAGGCATAACGGAAAAGGAGGTATGTGTGCAGGTAAGTTTCCATTATAGTGTTCTTCGCGTCATTCTCGCGCATAAAACTGTATTGTGTATGTGGCTACGAAACAATTTTTGGGGGAGAGAAAACGAGAATTTGACAGCTATGTATTAACTGGGAGATAATCAGGCCACAAATTCTTGCTCTAGATCCCAGGGGGCACCTTGTCAACCATTTGACAGGTGGGTTCTTCCAGCACATTTGAACCCCGACCCCTTTCCATAAAAAAATTGACCATGTTACATACCCCATTACAGACAACCTGTGTCTATATAATACCCTTTTTTAACCAGCAATCCAAATGTAGAACATTAACATCCAGATTTGGCTTCAACTTCTTGTCTTATGTTTGTTTTCCCCATGTAAGTATCTTTTTTAAATGTGATTGTGACCGAAATTCTATGTTTCCTTCAAATTATAACCCCGTTCCAGATGTTCTTGGCATATAACTCCATTCCAGATAGTCAGATATTACCCCTTTGTAGAAAAGAGAAAAAGTATACCCCTTTACAGTCGTTTTTCGAAAAAAAACCGGTCCCTTTTGTCAGAACATACCTAGCACCCCATATGTAGTAAGTACCCCCCCCCCCCCTCCCTCCCCTCCCCCGAGCTCTAGATTAACCTTCTACCATTACTGTTTAAATCCTAGGCTAAAACAAAGGCGTCTTCATCCAACTTGACTGATCCCAGAATGAGTGCTTTAATTTATTAGTTATACTTTTCGCTTATAATCAGTCATAACCGGTCGTTCTAATCTTCATTTTTATTCTTTTGTGTCATAAAATTGTGTATTTAATCCTACATTAATATATATTTCAGAATTTTGAAGGTCAGTCAGGACTGTGGAATGGAAAGTATAGACAAAATAGCGAATCATACGCGTTCACAGTCAATCTATTATTTCAGGGTGAAAAAGTTAGTGGAAATGGTACTGACAGCATTGGTAATTTTACGATAAACGGCCGTTATAACCTTTCAAATGGAAGTATCAGATTTATAAAACAATACAAGGGAGCCCATTCTGTGGATTATTCAGGACGATTATCTTCTGGAGGACGGTCTTTAAATGGAAAATACACGGTTGGGGCTGCCTCAGATACTTTTAACATGTCTCTCAGTATCTAATTTTGTGGAAGTTTTGAATCATTGCTTTGCAATGAAATAAAGAACAATTTTACTGTTAGATGCAGTACTTTTCATTTCAGGCATGCAAATTTTTTGTAATTTTTCAACATTATAATCTTAACAGATTCTCAAACACATGTAATTTTTGTACTAATAGACTCTTTAATCTAGATTTTTATAATAGCTACGTATATTCGGAAGTAGTTCTCAACTGAATACATCATCAATTTGAAATTGTATTTCCCAACGATTGGATGTTTTCAATTACACCTATTTAAAGAAAAATGAACTCTTTCTTTGACCCCGAATTCATCATCATATCTTCAATGACAACCGCCCCTGTGGTAATGCAGTATCACTGGTACCCTCCCCAAACACACACCTAAAATTCTCCAACCCCTGGCTGATAAATAATTACCGTTCCCAAAATGCACAATTCAAGCGATTTTATCTGTCCCTTGTCCGTCTGTAAGATGACTACCCATAGAAAAGATTGTAATTATAATAAGACTACAGAGAGCTGGGGATTGGTAGTACGAGTGTGTCGCAGTAAAGGATCGGATATTCACGGTCTTGCTGTCTTAAATTCTCAGACGTTAACTTATTTATATGCAACTATTAGTGTTCAGTCGATAAAAATCAACAACCGATTATCTATTACTATCGGTTAATGGACGGCAAGTATCTACTGTAATCAGTTGATCTACATACTGTGTTAAAAATCATAATAATGGATCACAATTTAGTATAACTGCATTAAAACATGTTCGGGGCAGTTTGCATTTTAATCTTCATATACATTAATAGATATATGCACTCTTTTATATACATCGTTATTTTTTAATATCCCATTTGAAGTTAAAATAGTGACCGAGTGAGTAAAAATGATGAAAATTGCCCTGATTTATGATCTATAACCAAAGTTTTGATGTTTGATCAAGAAAATTTATTTCCAAAAAGTTGTCCAAAAGTTGTTATAAAAAGTGACCAATGATTTTGATAGATAGTCGGCTACTGAATATCTTTATCCATTAAACCAGCCAGAAGCTTAAGCAACCGATTTGACACTTTTATTTATCATCAGAACACCACTATTTGCAGCATTATACACAAGACAAAGTGTCACCGTTTATAATTTTATTTCAAGTCAGTTGAAAGGATTGTCAGACTTTATAGCCAGGGTGGTAATAGATATAGACCACACGGGTAAAAGACAATACAGTAACAAACCTCATTCATCAACCCAGAGGTAGTTAAAAATATCATTAAACAAGGTTTTAGCCAGTCAAATATTGAGATTACATATAGACCCATTGTCAACAAAAGCAATTCCCCAACTTGTCGAATTGAGAAATTCTTAGATCTAATTTTTAAACCTTTATTGAGAAAAGATCCATTCTTCATTCAAGACTCTAAAGATTTTATTGTAAAATTAGAGAAAGAAAAGATAGAAAACAAATGTTTTCTGATTGCCTATGATGTACTTCGATTTATACAAACATGCAAATAAAAGATTTGCAAGAAACATTAATCAACAATCTAGAAAGAATTGACAGACTATCATATGATATTCAAATCCCCAATTCAGCAGATTTAACTCAGCTAATTAAAATAGTATGAGAAAACAATGAATTTGAATTTAATGGACACATATAAAAACAGATAATAGGCGCCCCCATGGGAGGCATTTTATCGCCTGCATGCACAGATTTACATCTGGCCTCTATACTAAAGATGATATTAGATAAATTCCAGTAAATTACACTGTCAATACAGAGATGATGGCTTTATGGTCTTCACTGGTAATATGTTACAAATTAAGGATTTTTTTTAGCATTGCTAATAAGATCGACACTCTGTAAAAATTTACATATGAAGTATCTGAAGAGTTAATGACCTATCTAAATTTAGAGATTTATAAAGGTGATAGATTTCGTATAAATGGAATCTTGGATGTCAAATCTCACATCAAGAAGACGACGGAAACTTACCAGTATTTGCCACCTAATAGCTCTCATCCACATAGTACCTTTAAAAGTGTGGGAGAAACTGTACGGCATATAAGAAATAATAATAATGAAATTGATTTGAACAAGCACCTGTTTAACCTTGAACAAAAATGAGTAAACAGAGGATATAATGAACGCATTACTAGAGGTCTAATTTCAGACACCCGCAACAAAGTTAAACGTTGCAATACATTAACTAGAATGCCACTAAAGAATATACCTTTGACTCCTATAACTAAATATAATCCGACAGTTAAAGGGCTGGGTAGAGCACCCAGAAAGTCCTGGGATAATTTACAGTCAGATGAGTTATGCAGACAAATATTTAAACAAGTGCCTACCACTGCGTACAAACGCAGCAGAAATCTTAAAGAATATTTTGCTGAAACTCGGCATTAGTTGGGAGACTTTTGAAAAGGGACCCAAGATAGGCCACTTACAGAGTGAGCCAATCTAAAAATCCCGAAACACCGTTATTAAAACTGAATTCATACTTAGGCAATCAGAAATAAAGAAAAAAGGTGTAAAGTCTTGAGTTTAGCTATGTATGTTGGTTGAGGGAACTCTTGTTTATAAAATTATAAATCCTTCCAAATTAAAGGCTTTCAACTCACTTTTTAGGAAAAATAAGGACAATTTTAGGGAGATATTTTATGAAATATAAGGGCATTTGTAAAAATTAGGAATTTTTCCAAAAAATTATGGTTGAAAAGCTTAACTAACCTACAAAAATCATAATTAGCGATGCAATAATAATATCTTTACAAGAGATAACTGGGTCATAGTCATCAACACATCAAGTACATTTCTGACTACAACCAATCTCCAATAGATCTTTATCAGTATCTGCAAGTACTAAAACTACTATTGGTTTACATAATATAGATCATTAATGACATTTTACTACAATAAAAGAACAGTGTTCCAATGGCACTTCATTGAATGAAGAAAGTTAAATAGATCCAACACAATAGTTGCTTAGTACTTTGTTACCGCACTCGAATTTGAACTTGGTCTAGATACCATCAAAACAAGTCTTCCTTATAAATTTCATCAAAATCCACAAATAAATGTAGGCGTGAGAGCGCTTACAAGGCAATTTTTACCAAATTTCAAAGTTCAAAAGGCAATAACTTTGCCAAAAATAATAATTACCAAACTCAAATTTTGGACTTGATTTAGATATTATCCAAACAAGTCTTCCATATAAATTTCATCAAAATCCGCAAATAAATGTAGGCGTGAGAGCGCTTAAAAGGCAATTTTAGCAAAATTTCAAAGTTCGAAGGCCAATAATTGCGCCAAAAATCATGTTATAGCACTTGAATTCGAACTTGATCAAGCTCCTATCAAAACACCTCTTCCATATAAGTTTCATCAAAATCAGTATATAAATAAAGGCGACAAAAACATGTTATAAGAAAGGAATAATACATCATGTTTGCAAAAAGTAGGAATTTGATAGAAATGTAGGGCAATTTTAGGACTCAAAATTTTTTTACATTTTATCTCTATATAAATTGCCTATCGTTAAGATGATCCGTTTGCAAGGGCAATCAGCAAAAATACACATGGTCAAGTAGCATCTCCCCTCCCCCACGGTATTATTTTTATGGACGTAACAAGCTGCAACAACAATCGAAATATCTCTGAAAGAAGGAGATCAAGATCATTACATTAATATCCCAATATATAAGAATTATTTAACAGAGAAGTAAGAGATTCAAAATGAAAAGTTATTTATTACATTTTAAGCAAATTTGAGTAGGATAAAAGGTGAAATATCATTCATTATTATAGCTAGTGATACCATCGGGGACTTGGAGCCATAACCAGAAGTTTCGACTGAGTGATGATAAAATTTCATGATACCTATTTTGATGTACGCATTTCGTCGATTTAAGACCCAGGGCCTTGACTAATAACAATTGAGGAATTGGTAACCGTGAATCCTTCCCGGCAGTGTACCTTTTCCAAAAGGAAAAAATACACTACTCTAAAAATTCTATGACTGTTTTAGACTAGATTTTATTTCCAACGGAAAAAACATAAACAGTTAAAGGAAGAAATATGCTAGGATATATCATGTCCCGAACATCCGCACACCTGTAGAAAACTACGCTTACAAACTGACTAAAAGGAAATTAAAATAAAATATATTTTAACAACGCTTTTGTGTTAAATAGCCTTGTTCAAGAGATAAAAAGGCACGTTGATCAGCGCCGTGATGAAGATATAATAATAACTCTTTAACATTTTTGTAGCATTATCCATTTGATTGATGGATTGATTGATCTATTGTTGCGTAACGTCAAGTGGCAAATATTCCATGCCTTTTCAGAACGAGAACCAGTTCAATTTATCTTGAAAAACAATTCAAATAGGGGTGGGACAGGACACAAAGTGGAACCAATTTTGACTGCCACTTTACATTTTTTGTAAAAGGAGCATGGTTGGGTATGGTCGGATAATTAAGCTTTCTGTAGCGGCATTAGCCTACTCTTTTTCGAAAACTACAGAAAGGGTATTTAGCGTGCAGGGAGTGTGGCATTCTCCAAACACATTACCCACTATGGTCCGCGGTCAGGCTTACCGTATCATGACCTGCCAACCGCCTAACGAGAGGGTCTCCCCTATCCGCCACCTGGGATGCGCTAGGCAGCTCTGTAGGTTAAGCCCCCGTGATCCATCAAGTGTGCCTAGCATTGTCCATTTGAATGTATAGTAGAACATTAACACGTGATTTAGTGTACTTTTTAGTTTTTTTTTTTTTTTTTTTTTTTGGACGTAGGATCAGCCTAGCTAACTGATTTGATAAGTGCACTGGGATATGTAAAGACTTTGTTTTCGTTGAGCCTAAAATTCAATCTAATAAAACTTACCGTCGCTTGGAAGCCTTTATAGGTGTAATTTTTGCCCTGCACTTGGTCTATCGTTGGTCCTCGATTTGTGTGGGCAGCTTGAAACGAAATGAGTTTTCCACAATCTACACACTGATAGAGGGGCAATAACCAAAGCTCCGATAAGACAAAACTAGTAAATTGATATAGTGTAGAATGTAATTGTATAATATTTTTTATTAGTATTAATATTTATGTCATTTGGTTAGGGACGAGATCAAATGTTCAATGTAGGATAAAAAAAACTTAATTCACATAGTTTTTTTCATTGACCCCCCCCCCCCCCCCTTTAACTCTTAACTTAATTTGGGAAAAATTGATTGACCAATATGAGCATATCCGAAAATCGATGTCGGATAACAAAACTTGCAGCAATTTTTACCCCAACCCCCACCCCCCCCCCCCCCCCCCCCCCCCCTCAACCCCAAACTATTTGAATTAAGTTTTTTATCCTACTTTGAACTATTGATCTCGTCCCTTATCATCAGCGTAGGAACGGAAAATTGATAACTTTATTAAAAGCGTAGGGAAAACGAAGGCCACAGTGCAATCGATAGCTATATATAAGCAGGACCGTCACCATGCTAAACTATTTCTAATAAAAAAGGGGGGATACAGAATAATTAAAACTATGAAAAATACATACCACAAAAATAAAATTTTATTAATAAGGGAAAATTAGTATGAAAATAGAGAGAGAAGAAAGTAAAATTATATCAAACATTTTATCAACTAAATCAGCTAAAGAAAAGAAATTTGTCAGTAAAACACAAGTTGGTGTAACATTAAAAAAAACCTCACCAAATCCTCCAAAAATAAAGTAAAAATAAATATTTATGTTAAGGTTAAATACAACGTACTTATCAGATACATAGGCATACTAACAGCCCCGTACACTACAATACAACAGTAGTGTATGGTGCTTGTTATTTGTATAAAATAAACGCCTGTGTTACCAGGCGCAATTACCAGAATTGGAACGTCGCCTTCCAAACCGACATACTGCTATTCAGGTAGAACACAGAAAATATTGCGACGGAGTGATCTATATAATAATTAAGACAATTAAAAAATAATATTCCTTTAAACAGTGAATGGCTGTCACAATAATACCTGAATTTTGTAGATAAGGGTAATTTTAACGACCAATGTGAAACTTTAGCCTAAACTAGCACAGGATTCACAATATGCACAAGAAACCCTCCAACGAAATGTTTGAGTTCATATTATCAGTGACTATTTCAAGGGTTTGTCTTGTGATACAGACAAAAGAGTACTTTTGACTATTTGAACGTATTTATATGCTACATGTTTATGTATTCCGTCCTCGTTAACTTTTGTATATTACACCAAAAATTAATTGAAGTGTGCTTTTAAAGCGCTTGTTTCAGCAAAGCCAAGCTTATTTATCTCCCTTGTTTCAGTACTGATATTAACAATTTGATTAAATTCCCTTGCATTCTTAAAGTTAAACACAAATTATGTGACAGATAAGTAAATAAAGTATTTTTATATAATAAAAAGCACTTGTACGCTTCATTTATATGAACATATTAAGAATGGAGCCCTCTGAATTCTTATTTCAGACCCTCTTATATACAAAAAGATTATAAATTATAGGCTCGTTACAAATGCTCTTGGTACATACATGTATTTTATTCTTTGACAAACAATTCTCTGCACTAGTGGGGATTTACTACAGTTTGAAATGTGGGAACGAATACCAGAATCATGCCGGGATTGAAGTTTTTGGGCTACAAATTTAAAAGCGAACGTGATGGCCATTGATTTCTTGAAATGTTTCCATGTAGCTTGAGCAGAAAATATACACATTAACAGTGGTGACTCAAAATTATAGCATCTGTGTTCATTTAGGGGTCGAAAATAATTAGTACAGTTTGTTTATAAATTTTAATGCATCAATTGTGTGGTCTCTGATCAAAATATAGTATAGCAACTTTATATTGTTAATTTGATAAACCCATCACAACCAGGGACGGACCCAGAATAGGCTACCTAAGTGAGCAACCATTTTAGGAGGAGGGGGTCATCGGTTCAAATTTGAAATGAAAAGCAAGACAAGAATTTCGACAAAATAAAAAGATAGGATCATTTTAGGTGTGAAAAAAGGGGGAGGACCTGTGTCAATCAGAATTTTTTTTTTTTTTTTTGTTTAAATTTATATTTTCTTCTTTATCTCTTTCTAAATAAATTCTGCACTTTGTAATAAGTAAGTGAAATATTTAAAAAATTTCTCAATATTGCAATATTAACTATGTAGGTCCATGGGTGACTTGATGTCTGGTTACTTTTTCCCCAACATTAATGAAGAAAAACAATTTGCAAGTCTACTCTATCCATACTGCTCCTCAAATAATCTTAGTAGAGTGATTTGAAACATATTAATAAATTTTATATCACAACTATTTTTTTGCTGTTGAAAGACGTTTCATAAAGAAAATGTAAGGCTGGACAACTTCAGACCGACTATCGATAATGTTCTCTAATAACCTCTTTAAACCTCGTTATCGGAGAACTGATAAGACACAGCTAGACTATATTTTTAAGAGATTTTTTGCTCAAACGGACCAAAAGGGCCATGTGAGCTATTTCCATCACTAAGCGGTCGTCATCCGTCGTCGAAAACGGCAGTAATAGTGTTTAAGTGGTCCTCTTTCAGAATTTATTCTGATGACCCCGCCCGCCATCCAAAATATGGCCGCCGCAGGTGAGCTTAGTTTGACATAGGACCCTCGGGAAAATTGACTTAACAAAACCGTCTTGTATGAAACCAGTAAGCCAATTCGAACTCAATTAGGCAGAAATTGTCCGCAGGTGGTCCTCTTTCAGAACTGTATCCGATGACCCGGATAGCCATCAACAATGCCTGCCAGAGGAGAACTAATTTTAACATAGGACCCAATGGGAAATTGACTTAAAGATCTTATCTGAAACCATTAAGCCAATTTGAAACAAAATTTGCAGCAATGGTCCTTTGGTGGTCCTCTTTCATAATTATATCCGATGACCTGTATCGCCACCCAAGAAGGCTACCGCAGGTGAAATTAGATTAAAATAGGACCCTCTTAGTCAGTTGGAACCAAAGCTGATAGCAATGGTCTTTCAGAATTATATCCGATGACCCGGATCTCCATCCAAGTTGGCACCCAAGACGAACTTATTTACCTATGGGCAAATTTACTTACTGAAAGAACCAAATTTTGCATCAATGGTCCATAGCTGGTCCTCCTTCAAAACACTACCTAATATCCAGGACCTCCACAGTTAAATTTATTTCAACATAGGACCCAATGGGAAATTCTCTTAAAGTTCTTTTTGTCTGAAATCACTAAGTAGATATGCCATATAAGTATCTCATATTCCATACCAAGCATGCCTGCCAAGGTAATTGTTCTTAATGGGGAGAAATGGTGTTCCCTTAATAACATAAACTTAAGATTTAAGTTTGTTTAGCTTTAGTCATCCAAATATGGTCTTATTTTCGATGTATGACCATAAATGATTGATGTTCTATAAGCAGATTTTGTACCATACATGTATTACTTTGCTGAAGCAATTCGCGATTTTAATGTGTACAAAGTAATTCTTACTTACAATTTTTCAAAGATTTTAAAAATTCCAAATTATTGGTTTCAACAAATCTTTGAAATCGAAATGTTACACAGATTTAAAAATTGATGTTTGAAACATGAAACCTTACCTATGATGTATATTTATTTTATACTTATAGATATATCGTTAGATATTCTTATGTTAACATAAATAAAGAAATTTTGCCGTCAAGAACTAAGAGATTCACTATATAGGGAATGAAAAATCATCTAATTTTACGATACATGTATTTAGAGGTCAAAAAATGGCCTTTGCCCCTCTCCAATAAAAACCAAATAAATATCGGTCACCTCATACTTCCGGTAGGTGTAAAAAAAATCCCAAAACTGTGCTGCTTAGTTTTATATAAATCAATTATTATTTTAAAATTTGGCATCTATGGAAATCTAAGGGTTTTTGCAGAATTTATTAATTATTGGATTAATTTATTCAAAATTTTTGTGATTTAACAGACCAATAGAAGGGATAAAAATAGAGCATGAAATTTTATTAATGTGGAAACATGACCTAATCATAATTTTTTTTTAGTATATAGTATACTTTTTCCCATATCTTAAAGAGAAAAAATAGACTCTTTTGGGCGGCTGCACATATGTAGTTACCATTGTGGGAAGTTAACACGCCCACCCCCTTAGGGAAACGGTGTCCAATTAAGTGAATTTTTATTGGGATCGAATTGCAAATCTTTGCATAGTGTGATATGGCATTTATTCCTTTTATAAAATAAGAAAAATAAAAATCATATTGACAGTGGAGATGAGGAGAGGGGTTGCAGACAAAAAAATAGGTGCAACATACTAAATCCTTTCCCAAGGTGCACGTGATTTTCACAGTTTTAACTGACATACATGCCAATAAATGCTCCACATTTCACCCTGAGCCTCAGCGGGAATTTGACCCCTCCTAACCGGGTAACTGTGTTGAATACCTCTGGGTTGATAGTAATATTCTACCGGATTTTCAATTTTTTCAGATTCTGCCCCTATTTTTTCCATATCAGAGGTAAAAAATTTAACTTTCGAAGAGTATCTATTTTTTCCACAAGAAACGTCAAATCAAATACCTTTAAAATTTCTTTTTCGGCAGGGATGCTTCGCCCACTAGGCCCCCTACAAGGGCTTTGCCCTGGACCAAATGGGTACCTTAAGCGGTCTCCAGACCCCTCGCCGATTTTCTCAGGGTTTCGCTTATTTATATATTGGCAAGTTTGTATGATAAAATATTGTTTGGCAGTTTGACTATGATTATGTCCCTTTGTGAAAAAATCATATTTTCATAACACGTACACAGGAGTAAAATAACAAGTTTAATTTCTAAAAAACTTTATTTTCTGGTACATTTTTTATTTAGCTAATATTTTTAATTATCATAATTAATCATGTATAGCGTATACTTAAAGTATTTGACGTTATTTTTCTAATAATACCAATTGTATTATTTTGTGATTAAAAATTATAGACGAAAGCACGCCTCTCCATTATTAAGATCATACTTTTAGGGATCATTTCTATAGTATGCATCGCCGGGACGTCAGATAATTCTGACTGGACCTAAACCCACGATGAAGAGACAAAGCATTTCCTTCTGAGCGTGAAGCAGATCAGAGCTGTCTCGTGCCTGAAGAGACGAGGCTCTTGATCATTGATGACCGTTCCTTCTCTTCCTAAGTGGAGAGTTGGGGGAAGGGAATGCATTCTGAGTGGTATAATTCAATTAACATGAAAGAGCAGGCCAACCATGCAATCGGTGCATTGTTTACAATCCAAGTAAAAACTAAAGGGGCAATACATATTTTTGGAAGACGATCTGCGATTGAAATTTATATATATATTTTTAAAAAATCTTGGTTTACGACCGGTTTACTTATTAATGCCCAAATAGTTAGTCCATTTAGACTTAAATCATGGCGACATAAATTTAACGGGGTAGCGTACATTTATCATTAAGTCTCCCAAACGAAGTGGGAGACTAATAGATTTGGATTTGCGATTTTTATCGAACATTTTTTTTCTTCCTCTCCGATTTTGTTCGTTCAAGTTCTCAATAACCGTCAGAGATATGGGTCAGATTTTCTCAGTCCATGATGAAAGATCAATGTTGGTAGATGTGCCTAATACTGTTCATTTTTGATGGGGTCACTGAGACGTATAATGAGCAGTTCAAAGAGGCTAAGGGTTTACTATAAGATCCTATGGGGAATTTTGTTTCATCGAAAAACTCTACGAGAGTGAGCAATAACCATCTCATATTATTTTATTATACACCGTCACAACACCTATTAAATGACATATAGCTCGTTCCTCTAGGGGGGTCATTCCCACCCCCAAAAATCGATAATTTTGAAAATTTTCATATGCAAATAAAATCTATAGCTTTAAATCAGATATTTTATTATTCTCCATAACAAGACGCATTATATGACATGTACCTCATTCTTTCAGTAGGGTGATCCCCACCCCCATAAATCAATAATGTCCAATTATCTCATAAACCGTTATAATCCGCACCCCTAAACCATATATTTTCTTATTCCCCATGGTAAGACGCACCAAATAACACATTCCTCGCTTCCCCAGGGGGTATCACCACTCCCATCAAATCAGTTATGTTCAGTTATCTCAAAAACTGTTAAAATCCCCACCCCTAAACTATATTTTTTCTTATTCCCATTGGTAAGACGCACCAAATGAAACATACCTCGCTTTCCCAGGGGGTTATCACACTCCCATCAAATCAATACAGTTCAATTATCTCATAAACCATTAAACTCCCCACCCCTAAACCATATATTTTCTTATTCCTCATGGTAAGACGCACCAAATGAAACATACCTCGCTTCCCCAGGGGGTTATCACACTCCCATCAAATCAATACTGTTCAATTATCTCATAAACCATTAAACTCCTCCCCCCCCCCCAAACCATATATTTTCTTATTGCCGGGCTTATTCCCCATGGTAAGACGCGTCAAATGACAATACATCGCTTCCCTAGGGGGTTATCATCACTCCCATCAAATCAATACTGTTCAATTATCTCATAAACCGTTAAATCCCCACCCCTAAATCATATATTTTCCTATTCCCCATGGTAAGACCCACCAAGTGACACAGACCTTGTTTCCCCAGGGTTCTAAAGTAGAACCGTCAATTTTCATGTCCGATAACTCTGTATTGATTATGGCACGTGCTTCTCGTCTTCGCCTTTTCCTAACTTTTAAAAACATTTTTTGAAATATGTAGTAACATTTCACATCGATTATAATTTCAATATATGAAATTATGACAATAATTAATAATATTAAATGTATGACCAATTTATACAAAACTGCAAAAGTACATACATGTGATAAAGACCTACGGTGCTAGTTTTTTTTAACCCACAAGAAAAACGAATTATTGTTTTTGCTAAAATTTGTGTGATTTTTATCTGAAGTAAATTTACAGGTAAAGAAATTTGTTCTCCGTAATACGTTGTGTGTTTCAGGTAATTATAACTTTTATTAACATTCTGACATGTATATTTTACCTTGTCTGTCCGGATGATGGTTGTTCCAACCTTTAAGGTACACAGATACATGTGTATGTATACAGGTAAACCGTTTTGCAGAAAAAATCAGCGGGGTTTCAAATTTTTATAACGCAACATTTTAAAATAATTAATGCAGCATTTGAATAAAAAGGTATGTTCAAGGCTGGGATTTTAAATGTGTCAGATAACAGGGATCATATAATACTAACGGGATATGTCACTCGGTTATAATAGGATATTTCTAGGACTCTTATACAAAGCCAGGAATCGATAATTTACTTTCGCATTTAAAAATTACACGAACAAAGCTAGCATTATTTTCGTATTTATAAAAAATAAAATCGAGTTCGGTAAGTTGGACAAATATCCGGCTTTGAGTAATTCGATTTATTTATATTTCAGGATGTTTCTTTAAATGGAGGTTACTCTATAATTTATTTTGAAATTAATTTCAGTAATTTAATTACATATTGTGTATGTATATAATGTTTCAAAAAGTTATATGGAATCTTTTGGGACACGCAAGCTTTTATTGTCAATTCATTGTTGGTGAATTTTGTGATGGGAAGTGTTCGACTCCGATCTAAACTGACAAGGATTGCTAATTTTCCTATCGAAGGTCGGTGCTTCTCTCCGGGTACTCCGGGTTCCTCCACCAATAAAAATTGGCCGTCGTGAAATAGCCAGATGTGCTGAAAACGGCGTAAAATCCCAACTAAACAAAAATAAAAGTTATTTCTTGTCGTGGGACGACAGTGACCTGAACTTAGATTTTCCCATCAGGGAGTTTACTGTTTCAGATATAGACTCTGATAGTGAAAACCCACCACCTAAAAAAGCCAAGAAAGACATTAAAAAATTTATGTACAAGTGCCCCGAGTGTGACTCTTCTTATTCTTCCGTATCTGGTTTCCGTGGTCATCTTAGAAAGAAGCACAGTCTGAGCAACATAAAGCGTAACTCAAATTTCATAATTTCTTTTATACCCAATTCATTATTTTAGTTCTGGTGCGGAGAATATACTTGTGTGATAATTAAGTTTTAACACTATTTATTGTGTCGGTTTAGTTTTTTTCTATTTTTATGTTTTAGGTTTTAGTGCTTGGCGGCTTATTGAATCTAGTGCTTATTGATTTTTATCGTTTGTCATATTATTTTGACCACTGACCCATAATGTAGGGGAAGGGTTGAGTACTCACAAACAAGAATGTAACGAATAATGAGATTCATCAGTTTTTAATTGAAAAAGTACGTGGTATTTGAAGATTAAGTATATGTATATTGCAATGTAAAATTGTAAAACACTGTCAGGCTTTGTAGTAGGCCCATCAATCAAATGTAGATCAGGAATCTCCCAGAATCTGTTGTCTGAAAAAAAAGAGTATGGTCATTTATGAATTTTCAGAAAGGACAGACCTAAATGCCTCTGTCATTATCAAGACAAAAATCCAGCGAAATTTAAACAACTTCTAGCTCTCCTAATTAATGTTTAGAATAGCAAAAACTTTATAAAATTGTATTAATACTGTCACAATATACATTAGTTTTGAGAAAAAAATGGTTTTAATGAACTGGAATAAGTGATGAAGACGGCCATAAAAAACCATTGGGTTATAGGGGGTGATTTCTCGGAAAAAATCCAGCGAAATTTAAACAACTTCTAGCCCTCCTAATTAATGTTTAGAATAGCAAAAACTTTATAAAATTATATTAATACTGTCACAATATACATTAGTTTTGAGAAAAAAAAATGGTTTTGATGAACTGGAATAAGTGATGAAGACGGCCATAAAAAAAACATTGGGTTATAGGGGGTGATTTCTGGGAAAAAATCCAGCGAAAATTAAACAACTTCTAGCCCTCCTAATTAATGTTTAGAATAGCAAAAACTTTATAAAATTATATTAATACTGTCACAATATACATTAGTTTTGAGAAAAAAATGGTTTTAATGAACTGGAATAAGTGATGAAGACGGCCATAAAAAAAAACATTGGATTATAGGGGGTGATTTCCGGGAAAAAATCCAGCGAAATTTAAACAACTTCTAGCCCTCCTAATTAATGTTTAGAATAGCAAAAACTTTATAAAATTATAAAAATACTGTCACAATATACATTAGTTTTGAGAAAAAAATGGTTTTAATGGACTGGAATAAGTGATGAAGACGGCCATAAAAAAAACATTGGGTTATCGGAGGTGATTTCTGGGAAAAAATCCAGCGAAATTTAAACAACTTCTAGCCCTCCTAATTAATGTTTACAATTGCAAAAAAAATTATAAAATTATATTAATACTGTCACAATATACATTAGTTTTGAGAAAAAAATGGTTTTAATGAACTGGAATAAGTGATGAAGACGGCCATAAAAAAAATATTGGGTTATAGGGGGTGATTTCATATACAGTTCCTGCAGATAAGTAACATTTTAATTTATTTTAAATTAATAATTTATCTTTTTTTACCATTTTTATATGGTAAACATTTGATATATTATATAATTAATTAATTATCTTTGATTTATTTCGTTATGACAATTGAGGATAGAAGATGATTGGAATGAGTACCGCTATTTTCAAATAAGAGGTGCATTTTACCAATTATCGAAAAATTACATAGACATAACGTACAAATATGGACATTTTAAACAATAATTTCCATTCAATTGACAAGGAACGGGATTAAATCTTGATTTAAAGCGTTCTCTTGTCAAAACATATGTAAAGGAATGTTTTATGTATAGGAAGAATTTCTCATTTCTGTCTCTGAAAACAAATAATTAATTGAATACAATGCAAGGCATTCCAGATATCAGTTACTTCGTTTAATATAATAAGATTAAAACTCCCTCAGGGTATATCTTTTGTATGTTCCTTTTAATATAACTAAATTTAATCTTCCAGGGGATTTTCACACTTACGTTTTCTGCATTTTTTCATGACCCGTGTTCTTTTCTTTTTTTTTTTTTTTGTTCTTTTGTAGTTCCGTTTCAAGTTGTTGTCTCCTTGACATTAACCCAACACCTCTTTTCATTTCTATCTTGAAACTGATATCATAACATAATGAGAAGTTATAAATTGAGTTCGAAATAACTATTTATACAGTATGCTTACCTTTACAAACTGTCAGACGCTGGTAAAGGATATTGAATTGACATAGCCTCAGAATGTTTGTTTGCCTCTGATCTTACTGGTATACTTTCCTATTCACTTTCAAAGTACTTCCCAAATCACTTTGGTCCAATGAGGGTTCGGGTGAACCAACAAACCATTGTCATTGTGCACAGACTACCTATAGACAAGGACTTTTAGAAACATCCGTAAGTTAACCGGGGGGGGGCACCAGTTGAGGTCACCAAATATTTTTATATGTGAATATGAAAGTGATCATAACATAATTTTATTACATACTCATATAAATATCTATTATTTGATTTGTTTAGATTATGTCACGTGATATTTGTCCATTCGTCATATCACCTGTGGGTCGGTATATCACATAGTAATGTCAACTGCACGCTAGACAATCCCATGTAGCCTTTCTACTTAAAAAAAATGAAACTTTATTAATAAGTACATGAACACATTTTTCTTATTGTTTCCAGGGTAAATATTCATAATTATTCTAAAAAACTTAAATCATCCTTACTAAAATGGTGAAAAATGGTTACAAAATATTGCCAAGTTCTTTGTATCTGTGATCAAAGTTTGAAGTTGCTAAAAAGACTCACTAGACTGAAATTTCCTTAGGCTCCTCTATCATGTCTATACTGTTACCGTATTAAAGTCAGATGTTGTTCTGGAGTTATGTCGCCTTGTCCGTAAAAAAATCAAATGTGCACGAAAAATCACAAAATTAACAATTTTTGGGTAAATTAAAAATCGTGTAGACTTCGATGTGCTCAATATATCTTGTTAAAATTTGAAACATACTTTGTTAAGATAAGTATCTTTTAATGGTCAACTGCTAATCAATGCTAAACATATAGCTTCAACTCCTATTTTGTGTTTTACTTTAATAAAGTTTACCCTTCACTAAATGACAAACGTCAAGTAAAAAGCCTATCCCATGGAAATATCCTCGTGAGCGTCACGTGTTTGCAAATTTGGTAACCTCCCTTTGTAATTACAATAAACGCCATGACGGCGAACAGGTTTGTCCGCATAGACGATGAAGAATAAGATCGTTTGATTCATGACAAAGCTCTTGAATTTGTGTCTATTCGTATGTGTCTTGTCCCCCGGTCTGTGGCTGCTGATTGATCCTTCAGTCTTTCTGCCTTTTATCATTTTGTACAGGCTATAAAATTGCAAAAAAGCAACTGAACAGCAAATATGGTCTTGCCAATAAATGCTGCAAAGCCCCGCTTTAGTGACGTATCAAAATATGGGTAATGGCGATCACCATAAAAGGCTTGAATTTGCACATGATTTTCCTATTGTTCATCTGTAAAAGTGGCGTAACAATAGAATTCGCGACAAAAGTCGACTGAGATAGATAAACAAACACGTATTCAACAGCTGTTGAATTAAAATAAAAATGTCGTATACATTTAATAAGGACAAGAAAGTAAAAGGAACCCGTCAGTTGAATGAAAAAAATCCATCGATTTACTTGTCCCTAGGCCTTGTTTCCCCATTTTTACAACTGTTTATATATTTTTTCGTGGAGTTCGCATCGAAGTAGTGTAATATGTATGCACAGGCAGAACTTTGAAAAAAATTTCTATCAAAAACTTATTTCGGGTATTATTCTTATTCTTTCTACACACTATGTGAGTAAAATTTCTTATTCAACCAAACAAGACAATTACAATGTACATTTATTTTCGTGTATTCCAGAAATGTTTTTCCTGAACCTTTCATTCAACTTCTAACTTTATTTGCATAAACCTAATCTATATATCATTTTTTTAATCATATTTTTAAATTTCAAACATTTCTAAACATAATTTGTACATAAAGAATTTAAATATTGAGCACGCATTACTTCCTATTTTCAATGTTTAAAACTTGAAATTGGACTAAAAGGTTTGTTTGTCGTAACTTCTAGCACGTGCTGTTTACTATTTTCTTCTCCTAGAAAAATATTTTAAACACGGGTGAGTAACCAAATTTTGACGAATGCGTGGATAATACGTTGTAGTAAAAGCGCGGGCTATACAACAAGCCTTTTATGGTAAATGTTATTGCTCTCTGCAACATCCAGAAAATCTCGTGCAAAAACAACCCTTTTATGCTGATGGCCACCTCCTACATTAAGCCGGAGCTTTGCAGCATTTTTTGGCACGATAATAAACAACTGTGGATATCAAATATGGTGTTATATAGTCGATGTAATAAAACATTTATCACACTGTTTGCCATGTGACATGACGATTTGTCTCCCTCTTAAGAATAACCTTACTCTGACAGGGAGACAAATCGTTATCTCACATGTCAAACAATGTGATAATTGTATAATATTCTACTTTTTATCGTAAACGATTTCTACCTACAATTGTCATGTATAGAGGCAATTTGCTCAATTGCCAAGAATTTTATATCACTTTTTTGAAGATTGCAAGGACACTGAGAACAAACTCCATTCTAGTGTCACATATAGTTACTCACGGCAATTTGAATGTCACTTTGAAAAACTGTCCGTTAAGGGATACGATACAGAAAGATTCATCAACTGATTACTGGTAAACAACCTTGTAAAATGTAGTATCATCAAAAAAAATTGAACAACCCATATTTGCAAATCAAAGGCTAATAAACCATCATTCAAGTGTTGCATGTTCGAACTTTATGAGCCATATTAGACAAGGTACAAATGTACATCCGGACATATGTACTTAGGCAGTATACGATAAACAAATTAATACATGACCGAGTTATGGATTATACCCGGTCCGATATATTAATGAATGAATTTTCTAAATTCAAAACTACTTTTTGGGCCTTTACTAATAATTTTCTGCTTTAATGTATTTTAAATAAATACCTAAATATATTATATTTAAATACAAATACACATATTAAAATGTGTACCATACATACGTGTATATCCATGTGGGTTTTTTAACATATATATCTATTTCGGGTATAGAAAAAATACTTACGTAATTGATTACTTATCACACGAGTGAAAATTTTCATGGTTAAAAATAAAATAGAAAATCAGGATAGAGAAAAAGTCCCTTTATTGATAAAAAATTATCAACAATCAAACAAGAATTAAGAATCACTTTGGAGTTGCCCGCCGTACATCGCCAAACGAATAACCGGATTTTTTCGATTAAAACTAGTTTTTTTCCAGCTAAATGAGGCGAATGTTTCTAATATAAATGTATATTTTGAACTTATATAGTAGTATCTACTTATATGTAAACGGCAATGTGATATACAAAATACCGCCAGAGTGTAGATTATGGAATATTGCTATAATTACAATCTTTTCTATGGGTAGTCATCTTACAGACGGACAAAGGACAGATAAAATCGCTTGAATTGTGCATTTCGGGAACGGTAATTATTTATCAGCCAGGGGTTGGAGAATTTTAGGTGGGGGTACCAGTGATAATACATTACCACAGGGGCGGTTGTCATTGAAGATATAATGATGAATTCGGGGTCAAAGAAAGGGTTCATTTTTTTAAATAGGTGTAATTGAAAAAGATGAGTCAAGAATACAAAATGATTATAAGTAATAATGGTGTTCAAGAATACAAAATTATTATTATAATAATAATAATTCAATATCTTTATATAATTCCACCATAGAAATATCATGCGATCATTATTTTGCTGTTTTATGGTGATGTCATCCCTGGGTTTCAATTTTACAATGTTCAGAGTGCAATTTCATCATTTCTAAATATTAAAAACCAACACTTACTACAAACTGACACACAAAAAAAGCAAAGCCTTTTTTTCTCTTTTTTTTGTTTGGTCTTATGTAATGTTATAAATTAAATAAATTTAAAAAAGAAGTACATGACAATTGTGTAACTGGCGATTAGAAAAATGTGTAAAATAAAGGAAAACACCAAGTTCGTCCTCAAACCCAATTCTTCAAACCTAAAACAGATTCGAGAAGAATCAATAAAATTGAATGGAAATCTGAATTTTTCTTAAATGAAACAACAGGTATAGCATAAAGATGCCATTTTCTAACATTTTCTACCTTAAAAATCTGAAAAAATTGTCAGAAATATTTATGACTAATAAAGAATTTTATTCAACAATTCATCTTTAAAAATATTCTTTTAAGGTGTGAAGGAAGTCATTTAACCAGCAGTGATTTGCAATAGTAAAACACGTTTTAATACTCATTCTTGTTAGGTTAGACAAACAAAAATAATCACTTTTGTTTATTCACAATTAATAAGAGCGACTGTAAACGACAATGTCAAATTTCATCTCACATTTTCCACTATTTGTAGAAAAAATTCAATATTTAAAACTTTGGTATAAAAATTTAGCATCTTTTAATTTTTAGAAATTTTTATACGACCGCAATTATTTCACTATCTCTCTCCCTTTCAGCGTTATAAAGCACCGAAAAATTGACAAACTTTAATTTTATTATTTCTTAATATAACCGAGTTTGATGATTTTTTTAAATGGTTTGTAATAAAAAATACAAGAAAATTTTGGAGGACACATAAAATTTTATTTTACATGATTTTTGTGTTAATTGATCTTGTTGAGTGCCTTCAGTATATCAACAGATTTTCCTTCGTTTTACGGTTTTCGAGATATAAAGGGTTAAAAGATGGGAAAAAGCATCGCGGCTGGATATGTAAATTCATTTTTATTATTCATTTATTTATTTATTTATTTTTGTTCTTCATCTGATTTTTTGTGGTAGAGTAAAGCATAATAGTGTTTTCACACTTGCTTCAACTGTTCACCTGTCGACATGCATGCTGTGCATATGGAGACCCTTTATCGAAAATAAGGTATCGTTTCGTGTTCCTTTTGTTTTTCTGTATATACCAACAAACTAAGACATCACTTCATTCTAGTTGGTGGGAAGGGGGCATGTCTCCTTAACATGGTTCTTTGGAGAGGTGTTTCCAAGGGACCCCCTGGCTGATTAAGATCGATTAATAATGACCGTTCCCTTACTTGATAATTGTGCAAGTGGGCAACCCTTTACAAACAAATGGATGGGCACAGCCACCGCTGTAAATTGTTTACATAATTAAAAAAAACACAACCAAAAATGAAAAATGAAAAATAAACCTGCCGTTGAATGTTACATCTTCTTAACAAGAACGTTTAGACTTGCTACAAGTCCCTCTTTAATTAATTAATTAGTATTTTAATATAACAGTCTATATCATCTGCTGTCTTGTAGCAAGTCTATAGAACGTTCTACAATTGTGAGTTTTCTATTTTTAATTTATATTGACTAGACTTTAAAAATAGATACATTAGTCAATGGTAAATCCAAAGGCTAAATATATTACAACCACATGGTCTGTCCAATGTTATATTTTATTCAAATATTTCTAAAACGAGAAAAGGCTGCGTTTTTTTCTCTAGAAAAATAATCGTAATGAAGCTGCCAGAAGAAGGGTTTAGATTTAATTGTGGGTTTGATATTTGTACATATCCAATACAATATTGTGACACGGGTGAGGATAGATGTGTATATTGTTCTGAAGATGTGTGTCGTTCTGATAGGATCCCTGAACAATGTACGGTAGAATGTAACTGTAAGTTCGTTTTATATTTTCCATATGTCAGAATTTATATTTTATATTTTCCATATGTCAGAATTTAATTTTCACTCTAATTTTAAGTAGGGATGGGGAGAATATAATGAATATGAAAAAATCAGGCTCCAAAATGTGGGGGAAAGAAAAGGCAAGAATTGTTTTAAAAAAACGGTCTCTGTAAATCTTCAAAGGGAACACTGTAACGCAGAAGAAAACGTTAAAAAGTAATATAATTATAAAAGATCGTGTATATATATATATATATTGTTACGGCCGAAATCACCTTTAAAATGTAGCCAACAAAAGACACAAATCAATAATAAAATTTAACAAGATTTATTATATATACAAAGTTTACAAAAATATTACAAAAAAAACTAAAATGTCAACTTAACTGTTCAAAATCCTGTTTTTCCTTGATCCGGAATTCTGGTCACTGTTGCCTGAATCCAAACGGAGTATTATATCCAATCAGTCACAATCTAGTATGATGTAATGAAAATAACAGTCTGTCAAGTACGATGTATGAAACGTAAATAAATCCAACAGCTGAGAACACAAGAATGTCTATGTACGGTCCAATATGCTATGCTCTGCAAGTTTAACTTTCGTGTCCATATATATACTGTAGAACGGAAACTTCTGGAATACGGTAGAAGTTCGAATCACACCATAATTATTACGTAAGTCAAATAGAAAGTTCTAGTTATTCCATCAGTATCCATTATTGTTCCAGTGATTTCTAAACTGCGCAGTTATAACATTATTTGGTAAACAACTATAAGTATTATGTAAACATAGTATACATGTTATAAGGCTACGCAAAACAAATTAGGCCAAGATAAATAATATAATAATTACAATACCATATCAAAATAAATATAATAATACAATATCATAACACCTCCCCCCTTAAAAGAAGTTGGAGGATAACGAGAACTTCGCATGAACAATATATACAAAAATATATAATATGTATACAGTGTTTTAATAAAATCTAGATAAATAATATATCTAATTTCTTGTCTCATAAACAAATCAAGTTTAAGTGGATTGAGCCGGTAAGGATATTGCTTAATTGGAGAAGCATCGCCTACATCATCATGACAAACAGCAGTGGTTTTGTTTGGCACATCTGGAAAAAGATTTTTAAAAGAAAATACCAAAGTTTTCAATTTTTCTCTGCGATCGAAAGTCAGATGTGCAAGTTTTGAGTCTAAATCTGATAAAATTTCAGAATTTTTCAATCTAACAGTTTGTTCTATAGTCTTGGAATCAAAAGATGGTTCAATTATGTCTGGTTTGTCATGATCTTTCTCTGTTTTAACAATGGCTAAAGTGGCAACTGGTTTACTCTCACCTTCATTAGTACGCTCAAAATATGGTTTTAACATATTAATGTGACACACTCTATTTTGTTTACGCCGACCTGGAGTTTTTACAATATAATTCAAATCATTGATTTTACTGTCGATTGTATAAGGACCACAGTATTTAGCCTGTAAAGGATGCCCAGGGATTGGCAAAAGTACAAGTACCTTATCACCAGGCTCAAAAACTCTGTCCCTGGCATCTTTATCATACCATATTTTCATCTTATTCTGTACAGTTTTTAAGTTTTTCTGAGCAATTTGACAAGCAGTATACAATTTTTCTTTCAATCTAGATACATAGTCTAGAAGATTCAAGTCAGTGTGTTCAGTAAGCCATTTTTCCTTAACCAATTTCAAAGGTCCCCTTACAGTATGACCAAACACTAACTCAAAGGGGCTAAAACCAAGGGATTCTTGAACAGCCTCTCGAACAGCAAAAAGTAGAAAGTGAACACCATCATCCCAGTCCCTGTCAAATTGAAGACAAAAAGTCCTAATCATGTTCTTCAATGTTTGATGAAAACGCTCTAAGGCACCTTGAGATTCTGGATGATAAGCACTTGATCTATACTGAGCAATCCCTAACTGGTAAACGACCTGCTGAAATAAACCTGACATAAAATTTGAACCCTGGTCGGACTGTATAGACTTAGGAAGTCCTACTAATGTGAAAAATTTGATAAGAGCTTTGACAATAGTTGGTGTCTTAATATTCCTTAAGGGAATAGCCTCAGGAAAGCGAGTGGATGTACACATGATCATCAGTAAATAAGCATTTCCAGTCTTGGTCTTTGGTAAAGGTCCAACGCAATCAATAAGCACTCGGCTGAAAGGTTCTTCAAAGGCTGGAATTGGCAGAAGTGGTGCTGGTGGTATTTTCTGGTTAGGCTTGCCAACAACCTGGCATATATGGCATGATTTGCAGTACTCTGTGACATCATTTCTAAGTCTGGGCCAGTAGAAATGTTGTAATATCTTAAGGCAAGTCTTCCTTATACCTAAATGTCCAGCCAAGGGGGTGTCATGGGCAAGACCTATAATTTCTTGCCTATAGACTTTAGGCACCACCACTTGGTATACCACTCTCCATTTCTCCTCTGGGATAGCATCAGGGGGCCTCCACTTCCTCATTAAAATGCCGTCTTGATGGTAGTAACATTCGGCCACTTTGTCTGCTTCTTCTTGGGGTAGAGCCCTCTTGCAGAGCTGAAGAACCTCAGGGTCTTTATTCTGTTCTTCCCTAAATGTTCTTTTGTCTAATGAATGGCTGTTCACGTCTGGCCATGGCATAATTACACGTTTGTTAGTACCAGGTGATCTTATTATGGCCTTTTCTGAAGTACCGGGACCTTCAATGTCGGCAAGAAAAGTGTCAGAAAGGTCCATATAATCATACTGGCCTTCTTGTAAATCCTCGTCTTGTTGTTTTATTGCCATCGCCCTAGTAACAACACAAGCTGGATACAGTTCAGCATCATCTTCAGGTGATTTAACATCGACCACCGGTTCACTTGTAACAATTGGTTCAGCAACCACTTTGTTCCTAGCTAGATCATTTCCTAGCAATAATGAAACACCCTCTACAGGGAGAGTAGGACGAACACCCACAACAACTGGTCCAGTAATTAAATCTGACTTCAAATAAATACGATGGAGGGGAACATCTATACAACCTAACTCCACACCTCGTAACAAAACGGAGGCACCAACGGACGTCTTCTCGGACAAAGGCAACACACCTTCTAACAACAAAGACTGAGAAGCTCCAGTGTCCCGTAAAATCTTAATAGGCTGAGGAGTAGTATTATTAACAATAGAAACAAACCCATCAGACATAAAGGGTTGATAATCCTCCATGTAATCACAAAAACTGGACTTAAAAGCCTGACTCGCAGGACATTCCAACTTATTGGTAAAAACGGGTGTCGTACAAGCACTGGACTTGGGCTTATGATCTCTTTCATTCTTCTTCTGGAGTCTAAAACAATCAGCCATCAGGTGACCATTTTTCTTACAATAAGCACAAGTTAGTGACTTCTTCTCAAAAGTATCAAATTTTGGACCAGACATATTATAACTAGACGGACTCTTATTCTGTGCAACAGGCTTAAAATCAGTACGCTCAGTGCTTTGATTTTTGTAATTTCCGCATGAAGTATTAAAATTTTGACCTTTGAAACTTCTTTTATGTGAAATGGTATAATTATCGGAAACAACAGCTGCATCTTGCAATGTCTCAACAGTTTTGTCATCTAAATGTGTTTTTAAGTCTAAATTAACACACTGCTTGAACTCTTCTAATAACATTAATTGTCTTAATTTATCAAAATTTTTATCTATTTTCTTTGACGTAAGCCATTTATCAAATAAATCTTCTTTTTCCCTAGCAAATTCAACATAGGTTTGTGTTTCAAACTTTTTATAAGACCTAAATTTCTGTCTATATGCTTCTGGCACTAGCTCATAAGCTTTCAAAACTTCCTGTTTAACAGTGTCATAATCAGAACTTTTTTCTGAAGAAAGTGCTGAGTAAATTTCAGCGGCCTTGCCCACAAAAACACTTTTCAACATTGTAGTCCAATAAGGCTTTGGCCATTTCAAATTTTGAGCAATTTTCTCAAATTGTGGAAAAAATTTATCCACCGTTTTTTCACAAAATTTAGGAACCAAACGTATATTTTTTGCTGCCTCAAAATGTTCTGATTTTGACTTAGTGTTGCTTTCTACTTTAGCCATTTCTATTTTTATTTTCTCCATCTCTAACCTTTCCCTCATTTGAAGTTCTGCCTGTAATTGTTTTTCTTCTTTTTCTAATTGTTTTAATTTAAGTTCATGTTCTAATTCAAGCTGTTTTAATTTGAAAGCATCAACATTTTCTACCTTGAGGTCAAGAGCCTCTTCACCAAAAATTTCAGAGTCAACTAATTTGTCTATTACCAAATTTTTTATAATTTGTTTTCTCATAGATACTCTAAAATCTATTTTTAAATGTTTAGCAAGCAACACTAATTCTTCTTTCTTTAATTTATCAAACCCTTCCAGGTCTGGCGTTTTCAAAAATTTACCAGCATCAAATTCCATTTTGTAGAATTTTGTTGGCTAATTCTAATAAAAATACTGAAAAAAATTATTAAGATATTAACGTTCTCCCGAGACGAGCCCCCAATTTCTGTTACGGCCGAAATCACCTTTAAAATGTAGCCAACAAAAGACACAAATCAATAATAAAATTTAACAAGATTTATTATATATACAAAGTTTACAAAAATATTACAAAAAAAACTAAAATGTCAACTTAACTGTTCAAAATCCTGTTTTTCCTTGATCCGGAATTCTGGTCACTGTTGCCTGAATCCAAACGGAGTATTATATCCAATCAGTCACAATCTAGTATGATGTAATGAAAATAACAGTCTGTCAAGTACGATGTATGAAACGTAAATAAATCCAACAGCTGAGAACACAAGAATGTCTATGTACGGTCCAATATGCTATGCTCTGCAAGTTTAACTTTCGTGTCCATATATATACTGTAGAACGGAAACTTCTGGAATACGGTAGAAGTTCGAATCACACCATAATTATTACGTAAGTCAAATAGAAAGTTCTAGTTATTCCATCAGTATCCATTATTGTTCCAGTGATTTCTAAACTGCGCAGTTATAACATTATTTGGTAAACAACTATAAGTATTATGTAAACATAGTATACATGTTATAAGGCTACGCAAAACAAATTAGGCCAAGATAAATAATATAATAATTACAATACCATATCAAAATAAATATAATAATACAATATCATAACAATATATATATAGCATGTATAAATTTTATTTACAGCCTTACTGTCATCAACAACACAGGTCACAGAATATAACGACGTTCAAACGACAAATGTTCCAGTTTCCCTAGAAAATGGTATGTTGAATTGATATTCTTTGAGCATTGTCAGGGGTCTTATTTCCGGTGGAAAGTGATTACTAAAATTTTGAATGTTAAATATGCTGAAAAATGTATTGATCCGTATCAGGTAAATACAAGTAGTGCCTACATATTGTAAATGCAGGCACGATGTCAGTTATATTCTGGAAATAAATCCGTCTTATAAAAACTTATCAATAGAATACTTGCATTTAAATACATCGTAATCTATACTATACATGGTGACAAATGGACAATCCACTCTAAAAAAAAATCGGCACATCCCCATAATCTAATACATTTTTAAAATAGAAGGTAGGACCATCCCAGTCTCTGAGGTTTTATTTGTGTGATGATCATGATTGATGTTGCACAGGCACTTGGATTCCGGACCCCCCCCCCCCTTTCCCCCCAAAATGCCCCTCCTATAATACCGGTATGGATCTTAAGCTGAACTTTCTACTTTTGACCATCTCATCTATGTTTAACCGCGTTTCGTGATACAATTGTCTCGTTGTATTAACATTTGTTTCTAAGTCCAGCTGCCATTTACTGACAAAAACTAAAGTTAAGCAACAACCGCTTGAAACAAAGAGGAAACCCCCGCTTCGAATCAAAATTTTACCATTACGCACTATTCTATTGGTCGTTGAAAAGTGGTTCTCCAATCAAGGACCAATTGAATGGCGAGAAACAAATGTTTCTCAGATCTAGGTTGACCTCCTGAATCCATACGAGTGGGGAAGAATCATCTGCCCCCGGGAGGAAAAAGATCGGTTTCGTTAATAAATATTGGTCTTGGCTGGGTAAATAGTAAATACTAAGGGGATGAAGGGAAATAATTTCTGAGGCGAGGACAGGCGACAGTTACTCTTTAATCGGGCTGGTAATGGTAAAATTATGAGTCGAAGCGGGGGTTCCCTTTTTGTATTTTGAGCTGTTGTTGCTTACCGTTAGGTTTTTTTAGTAAACGGCACCTAGAAACAAAGGTTAATATAACGAGACAATCATAACACGAAATGCTGTTAAACATCGATAAAATAGTACAGAGTGGTACTTTCAGATTAAGATGCATACCGGTATCACAAGAGGGGCCGTTTTTTTGAAAAACGGGGATCCGGAATTCAAGTGCCTGTGGTATGTTGTACCAGAAATGTTTCCAGCAGTTCAACAAAACAATTTATGTTCTACTGAACAGTGAAAACATCATATTCATCATCAACTAGCATATCTGTATTTTTAACAAAGAAAAGGCATAAGGGAGCAATAAATTGTTTTTATTTGGGTCGGCTAGGATCAAATTTGAAATAAAAAAGCAGGACCGGGATTTTGGGCAGAATAAAGACAGGATCACTTTAGGTGTGAAAAAAATGCTGGACCTGTGTAAATCAGGATATTTTTTGGTTTGAATTAAAGTATAAATTTAGGCCAAAATTTCTACGAAAATAATAGGCAGGATCAAACATTTGATCCTACCACCCCCCCCCCCCCCCAAAAAAAAAATCAAATGGATGCTCCCTAAACTTTATAGCTTGCTATCATGAAAGGAATGACACCAGATTTTTTCTTCTTTTTTCCATTCTAAATTGTACCCCCTACATAAAACCAAAATCATGAAAGGAACAAACTGATTTCTCTCCAACAAAAAGATAAAGAATTTTTGTTTTGGAGAAATTTATAGTTGTTACTCTTTTAATTATAGGTTGTTTCGAAAGCTAGATATTTTTCATGGTGCTTCTTAATAGGCGTAATACTTTATCTAAGGATATTTTTCTTTCTTTATTTTTGTTCTATGGATAGCAGAGATTATTAAGTCCTCATTTTATAGTGATGCTAGGCAAAATCGATCATCAAATAATCTTCAGTTATATATGACGTGACAAAAGTTTACGTCAATACTTATTTGAACATGAAAAATTTCAGTTCTATATTTAATCTGGTGGATCATTGTTTATTTTTATCACAATTTTCCCGGAACTTATTTATAAGTAATTGTGGTTATCTTAACAAACACGGCACAAGAAACAAGAACGTCGAGGCTTCCCTTGTGTCATATAATCGTGATAGGTAATCTATCTATTATAAATTAAACATCAAACCTTAGACTTGCCAGAAGTCTCTCTGTAGAGATATTAAATATTTATACTTTTTGGTATTTACTATCAAACAGTGTACATCAATGTCAGCATATTGATAGTAAATAAGTATGGATATAATAGTACTTAATTGTCATGAAAAAAATTAAAAGTTTAAAAAATAATTACATGTAGGCCCATAAGTGCTAGACGCGATATTTATATACAAAAAAAAACGCACCTATATCACCTGGGTTGTGTATAAGCCTGGACTTGTGACAAGTTTAATGAACCTAAACCGTTTTTAGAAAAGGGTCTACCCGTAACTTCTATCAGTATATATAACGTCTATCCTTCCGTCTCCAAATGTTTGAGCGAATAATTTTCCGCTATTATAGGCCACAACTAATTCAGATTTGGTTTGATCATGATGAGTTGTAAGGTGAGTACCGAATTTGTACTTATGGCACGTCTATACTTCCAGTTTAACATTCAATATTTTTCACCATATATGGACTATGGAGAAATATTTGGTCACAAAATTCTCAGCAGCTGATTTATAGTTGGTATAAAGCATGATGAGGATGAGTTCACTGATTCTCTATCCGTGACACATCAACTTCTGTTTCACGATGCAACCTTGCATTTTACACCATATTGTAGCCTTTCTACTTAAAAAAATGAAACTTTATTAATAAGTACATGAACACATTTTTCTTATTGTTTCCAGGGTAAATATTCATAATTATTCTAAAAAACTTAAATCATCCTTACTAAAATGGTGAAAAATGGTTACAAAATATTGCCAAGTTCTTTGTATCTGTGATCAAAGTTTGAAGTTGCTAAAAAGACTCACTAGACTGAAATTTCCTTAGGCTCCTCTATCATGTCTATACTGTTACCGTATTAAAGTCAGATGTTGTTCTGGAGTTATGTCGCCTTGTCCGTAAAAAAATCAAATGTGCACGAAAAATCACAAAATTAACAATTTTTGGGTAAATTAAAAATCGTGTAGACTTCGATGTGCTCAATATATCTTGTTAAAATTTGAAACATACTTTGTTAAGATAAGTATCTTTTAATGGTCAACTGCTAATCAATGCTAAACATATAGCTTCAACTCCTATTTTGTGTTTTACTTTAATAAAGTTTACCCTTCACTAAATGACAAACGTCAAGTAAAAAGCCTACATATTGCCTTTGGAGAAATGTTTCGTTTCAAAATTCTTAGCAACTGTAGATCCCAACTACTTCATACTTAGTGTAAAGTATGGCTACGATAGGTACTAATTTGTAACTGTTGCACATCTTCTACCTGTTTAACGGTACCACCTTTTATATTTCACCATGTGGAATAGGAAATTTTCGGGTGTCGTACAAGCACTGGACTTGGGCTTATGATCTCTTTCATTCTTCTTCTGGAGTCTAAAACAATCAGCCATCAGGTGACCATTTTTCTTACAATAAGCACAAGTTAGTGACTTCTTCCACTCTAAAAAAAAATCTAAAAAAAAATCGGCACATCCCCATAATCTAATACATTTTTAAAATAGAAGGTAGGACCATCCCAGTCTCTGAGGTTTTATTTGTGTGATGATCATGATTGATGTTGCACAGGCACTTGGATTCCGGACCCCCCCCCCCCTTTCCCCCCAAAATGCCCCTCCTATAATACCGGTATGGATCTTAAGCTGAACTTTCTACTTTTGACCATCTCATCTATGTTTAACCGCGTTTCGTGATACAATTGTCTCGTTGTATTAACATTTGTTTCTAAGTCCAGCTGCCTTTTACTGACAAAAACTAAAGTTAAGCAACAACCGCTTGAAACAAAGAGGAAACCCCCGCTTCGAATCAAAATTTTACCATTACGCACTATTCTATTGGTCGTTGAAAAGTGGTTCTCCAATCAAGGACCAATTGAATGGCGAGAAACAAATGTTTCTCAGATCTAGGTTGACCTCCTGAATCCATACGAGTGGGGAAGAATCATCTGCCCCCGGGAGGAAAAAGATCGGTTTCGTTAATAAATATTGGTCTTGGCTGGGTAAATAGTAAATACTAAGGGGATGAAGGGAAATAATTTCTGAGGCGAGGACAGGCGACAGTTACTCTTTAATCGGGCTGGTAATGGTAAAATTATGAGTCGAAGCGGGGGTTCCCTTTTTGTATTTTGAGCTGTTGTTGCTTACCGTTAGGTTTTTTTAGTAAACGGCACCTAGAAACAAAGGTTAATATAACGAGACAATCATAACACGAAATGCTGTTAAACATCGATAAAATAGTACAGAGTGGTACTTTCAGATTAAGATGCATACCGGTATCACAAGAGGGGCCGTTTTTTTGAAAAACGGGGATCCGGAATTCAAGTGCCTGTGGTATGTTGTACCAGAAATGTTTCCAGCAGTTCAACAAAACAATTTATGTTCTACTGAACAGTGAAAACATCATATTCATCATCAACTAGCATATCTGTATTTTTAACAAAGAAAAGGCATAAGGGAGCAATAAATTGTTTTTATTTGGGTCGGCTAGGATCAAATTTGAAATAAAAAAGCAGGACCGGGATTTTGGGCAGAATAAAGACAGGATCACTTTAGGTGTGAAAAAAATGCTGGACCTGTGTAAATCAGGATATTTTTTGGTTTGAATTAAAGTATAAATTTAGGCCAAAATTTCTACGAAAATAATAGGCAGGATCAAACATTTGATCCTACCACCCCCCCCCCCCCCAAAAAAAAAATCAAATGGATGCTCCCTAAACTTTATAGCTTGCTATCATGAAAGGAATGACACCAGATTTTTTCTTCTTTTTTCCATTCTAAATTGTACCCCCTACATAAAACCAAAATCATGAAAGGAACAAACTGATTTCTCTCCAACAAAAAGATAAAGAATTTTTGTTTTGGAGAAATTTATAGTTGTTACTCTTTTAATTATAGGTTGTTTCGAAAGCTAGATATTTTTCATGGTGCTTCTTAATAGGCGTAATACTTTATCTAAGGATATTTTTCTTTCTTTATTTTTGTTCTATGGATAGCAGAGATTATTAAGTCCTCATTTTATAGTGATGCTAGGCAAAATCGATCATCAAATAATCTTCAGTTATATATGACGTGACAAAAGTTTACGTCAATACTTATTTGAACATGAAAAATTTCAGTTCTATATTTAATCTGGTGGATCATTGTTTATTTTTATCACAATTTTCCCGGAACTTATTTATAAGTAATTGTGGTTATCTTAACAAACACGGCACAAGAAACAAGAACGTCGAGGCTTCCCTTGTGTCATATAATCGTGATAGGTAATCTATCTATTATAAATTAAACATCAAACCTTAGACTTGCCAGAAGTCTCTCTGTAGAGATATTAAATATTTATACTTTTTGGTATTTACTATCAAACAGTGTACATCAATGTCAGCATATTGATAGTAAATAAGTATGGATATAATAGTACTTAATTGTCATGAAAAAAATTAAAAGTTTAAAAAATAATTACATGTAGGCCCATAAGTGCTAGACGCGATATTTATATACAAAAAAAACGCACCTATATCACCTGGGTTGTGTATAAGCCTGGACTTGTGACAAGTTTAATGAACCTAAACCGTTTTTAGAAAAGGGTCTACCCGTAACTTCTATCAGTATATATAACGTCTATCCTTCCGTCTCCAAATGTTTGAGCGAATAATTTTCCGCTATTATAGGCCACAACTAATTCAGATTTGGTTTGATCATGATGAGTTGTAAGGTGAGTACCGAATTTGTACTTATGGCACGTCTATACTTCCAGTTTAACATTCAATATTTTTCACCATATATGGACTATGGAGAAATATTTGGTCACAAAATTCTCAGCAGCTGATTTATAGTTGGTATAAAGCATGATGAGGATGAGTTCACTGATTCTCTATCCGTGACACATCAACTTCTGTTTCACGATGCAACCTTGCATTTTACACCATATTGTAGCCTTTCTACTTAAAAAAATGAAACTTTATTAATAAGTACATGAACACATTTTTCTTATTGTTTCCAGGGTAAATATTCATAATTATTCTAAAAAACTTAAATCATCCTTACTAAAATGGTGAAAAATGGTTACAAAATATTGCCAAGTTCTTTGTATCTGTGATCAAAGTTTGAAGTTGCTAAAAAGACTCACTAGACTGAAATTTCCTTAGGCTCCTCTATCATGTCTATACTGTTACCGTATTAAAGTCAGATGTTGTTCTGGAGTTATGTCGCCTTGTCCGTAAAAAAATCAAATGTGCACGAAAAATCACAAAATTAACAATTTTTGGGTAAATTAAAAATCGTGTAGACTTCGATGTGCTCAATATATCTTGTTAAAATTTGAAACATACTTTGTTAAGATAAGTATCTTTTAATGGTCAACTGCTAATCAATGCTAAACATATAGCTTCAACTCCTATTTTGTGTTTTACTTTAATAAAGTTTACCCTTCACTAAATGACAAACGTCAAGTAAAAAGCCTACATATTGCCTTTGGAGAAATGTTTCGTTTCAAAATTCTTAGCAACTGTAGATCCCAACTACTTCATACTTAGTGTAAAGTATGGCTACGATAGGTACTAATTTGTAACTGTTGCACATCTTCTACCTGTTTAACGGTACCACCTTTTATATTTCACCATGTGGAATAGGAAATTTTCGGGCTCAAAATTCTCATCTAATTCTTAGTTGATGTGATGTGGCGATTGTGAGTTGTAACGTGGGTACGGATTTTGTATCTGTGTCACACGTAAGCTTACAGCTCTTTAATTTTTAGAATGTTACCATAAAAAATGCGTGGTCTGAGATTCCTCTGACGTCAAACAGTTTTAGATTTCAGTAGGTCGGGATTCGTCATAACGCACGCCACAAAACTTTGAAATATTGAAAACAATATTAAAATAACTGTTTTTCTTTTCCTGATTTTTTATGTTTGAACATTTGAATAATTACATCCAAAAATTATTTTCTTTATCTTCAGACGGCCGTTTTTGACCATGCAAGATGAAGGTAGATGAAACAAATACACATTTTTCATCTAAATGTACATCAAACAGTTATCAAATATTCCATTCTTAATAATTAGCAGACAAATAGTTATGGAATTGAAAAATGTAAGGTTTTCGCCGTATATAAAGCACTGATAAGTACCGAATTTGACAGAAACAGAAAATTCCCAGTTTCATATATTTACGTCACACGACCAGAACCAGAAATTCTGAACTTATAAATGCGGTAGCAAATTAAACTTTCTGCTGTATGAATCAAAACTAAAATTGGGAGACTATTTTGTAATTAAGCACGGACAAGAGTCATTTCTAACCATAAAAAATTACATTATTCTGCCTTGTCATGATGTCCAACCACCTCATTTTAGTATTTTCCACGAAATTCACCTTTTAAACTATTTAGACTAAGAAACTATGACATGAACCTTGTCGACCAAGTTTTTCCGATGCATCAGAAACCATCGTTTATAACAGAAAGTGGTGAATTACAGATGGGATCAGTTCTAACCTGTCTACTATTCTGTCAGAACGCTTCTAGGTTGGAACCAACCCTGTCGTAAATGGTTCTATGGTAGAATTGTCATAAATGGTTCAAGCGTAGAACTGTCCATAATGATTTTGGGTCAAAACTATCCAGGGCGGTTCTAGATCAGGACACACTTGTTCATAAATCGTTCTAGGGTAGAAATGTCATAAATAGTTCTAGGTCAGAATTGTCCAGAACGGTTCTAAAGGAATAACAATTAGATATAGCCTGTGCATGAAGTCGGTTGTTAAACTGCAATTTCTAGATTTTGATCCATTAGTTCCTGCGATATGTCGAAAAGATCATTCTTAAGTAAAATCATACAATTTTTGATAATTTGATGTAGTAAATTTATAAATACAATAAATTCCTATCTTTGCAGGTCACATTTTTAATGTCAGACTCTAGGAGTTATTATTTTATTCTAAAAACTAATTTAAATGTTGCAACAAATTAAGTATCTAAATCCTTCAAATTTTATGTTTTAAAGTAGTAAAAACTAAATTTCCTTTTCATTATGAGTGAAATTTTACTTTTTTGTACTCTGTAAACTGTTACGGTATGTTAAGAGTACATTTTTAAGGTATTACAACAAGTATATTATCTTATTTCATATAAATTTGATATTCTAAATCCATAAACTACAATATTTCTTTTGGAAACAGATTTCAATTTCAAGTTTATGCTTAATAAGTTCTTGCAGTACTTTGAAAAGATCATTTTTTAAATTTTACAATAAGTAAAGTCATACAATTCTTGATGATTTGATGTATTAAATTTATAAAATATATCATATATTTCTGTCTTTGTCGTTTTTAATATATTATATCTAAATAAATTATCGCAACTCTCTCATGCATGTTTTGGGGTAGAACCGCAGTAACAGGTTCTAGGGTAGAACTGTTAAGAAAGGTTTTTGGGTAGAACTGTCTAGGATAACTGTCAAGAATGGTTCTAGGTCAGGACACTCACGGTCATAAATGGTTCTGGAATAGAACTGTAATAAATGTTTCATGGATAGAACTGTCATAAATTGATCTGGGGAAGAACTGCCCAAAATGGTTCTAGGTTAGAACTGTGCTGAACGGTTCTAGGTCAGGACACACCTTGTCATAAATTGTTCTAAAAGTGTCATGATGAATGTTATAGAACGGCTCTGCTGATAGTTCTAAATAGAGGTTAGAACTGAACCCAGCTGTAGTTAATCTTTTGAAATAGGGTTATGAGATACAAGGTAAATTGGACATAGAGGGGAAATAGTTTGATATTTGGTTGAGAAAATACATAAAAAAAATTAGGTCTATCATTTATATTTTTACTTTTCACGGATTTTTTCCAGCATTAGTTGGTGCATACGTTATAGCGATTGTAGCTCTTGTTTTGGTTTTGATGCTTATTATGTGGATATTTATCGGAAGAAAGATGCGCAAAAAGGATAGAAATACACAGGGCGGAATGTACAAACCTGTGGTACATACTATACTAGCCGAAACTCCTCAACCTACTACAGTAACACTTAATAAGGATGATAAAGAACTGTTAGTTGTTAATAATACAGGCAAAGAAGAGAAAGAACAACCAACAGCACCTGAAGCAGGTATTTTTATATATACATGTATATTAAATTCCTGTTTAAGTTTATTCATTAAAATATTGAGGTATTGGGGAAAAACTACTCAAAGGTAGGAAAGGATATAGTGTAACAATTCTGACACAAAAACCACGTATGCACGGACAAACGTTCAAGGAAAGAAATGCATCTTTAATTACTATTCTTCGTCTTAAAGTTACGGTGAAGCATTAAACATAAAGAAAAAATATTAATCACACTCACTAAAAATCCAAGTTGGCCCCTAACATCAAATTTAAGCTGTACACGGATGTGAATTTTGAAATTAGGATAAAAAAAAATTTCCACCCTTGATATCTTTGTAAATTTTGTAACATAATTTGGTTGAATTTAATATGTAATGGTGAAAGAAGGATGTGTGCGGATTAAGTCTTTCTAACTATGCAACATATCCATTGTCAAACCCCTTTTGGTAAATCCAATCACAGTTTAAGCACTGTCCAAAATTGTAAAATGTATTGCATAAATATCGTAAACGGCACTAGTATAGGACCAAATACTATTATTAATGCACAGAGATTCAACAAATTTGGTTATACGCATTACCCACAAGAAATACTAATTGTAGAATTTATTTTCTTTTTAACCTGTAGAATCGTACTCCGACTCAACAATAGTGACACATCCAGATGAAGAGATCTCGTCCAGATCACACAATTTTGGGGAACATAATATTATGCCTTCCAACATGGACGACCAGCCCAAAGAATCGCAGTCAAATGGACCATTAAGTCAAGCAGAAAACGATAAAAACTGTGAAAAAATGGATCATGAAATATTGAATAATAGCACACATTTTGGAACAAATATTACAAACAATAAACATAAAGTCAATGGAATAGATAACATGAACACTTGTACCGAATATTTAGGTTTTGGTGTAAACATGACTGAAACTCTTGCCAAGGAAGGGCCTCCACCGACAAATAAACTATGTTACAGTAGACTTCACATATAATTATAGTTCAAAATCTTATTTATAATTTGCTTCATGGAGAAATGAGTGTCATCACATTTCCAAGTCTGTATTGAAGTAATGTGAGAGAGAAAAGTTTCTGAATAGCATTAAATCAGTTAAAGGTTTGGTGAACAACCCGTTTCAGTATATTGTGGGAAACTATCATTACTTGGCGTACATCACAAGTCAAATTTCCTTTAACCAATGTGATACCAATTCAAGAAATTAAACTTTTATATTCAGAACATCCCTTTGTGTGAATTTAGAACATAAACATTTCATTTAAAATCGAAATAAATGTAAGCTGGGTGAGCTTCAGTGTTAAAGTATATATGTTCATGAAGTTTGCAAGAAAAGCAACAGGCGATTAGACATTTAATATCTTACAACGAACATGCATAGAAAAACTGTATAAGTAACTTGTTCGAACCCTTCTTCAATATGGGGGTGTTAGATGTTGAAAAACTAGAACATGTCCAGCGGAGAGCATGCATCACTGCTACAGCAGCCTTTAGGTTAACCAAACTTGAAACCCTTTTACAAGAAATGGGTCTCTTCACACTAACATGTCGCCCTCGGTACCATAGACTTGTTTAATTGGACAAGATCATGAAAAATATTACACTAGATTACCTTTGATATATACAATTTGGTTAGCCACAACACAGTAAATTATAATCTGACTTTAATTCCTTTAAGAAGCAGGACCGCTTGTTATCACAACTCCTTTATTCCGACAATAGTTAGCAACTGGAATAATCATCGGTATCTTCGGCAGAATCACCAACTTGCTTTAAAATGTCGTCGATAAAGATTGATAATGTTCCTTTAAAAAAGTATTTTCATTAGGTCATTGTTATGAAAAACTTTTACATCCGAGAATTCGTCTAGGTCTCAGTGGATTAAATAAGCACCCTTTCTCTTACAATCTGCGATAAGATAATATTCTGAGAAGATTGTAACGAAAATGAGATAGAAGATGCGCAACACTATTTTCTAAAATTTAGCCGCTATGCGATACCCAGGATCTCTCTTATATTTAATGTTTAAACAAAGTATTTGTGCTGGTATCAATATAAATTTGTCCAACATATCTTACCAAAATACTACTTGAAGGTAACGATGACTTATCAACAGATATTAAACTTTGAATTATTCAAATGTGTTTTTCGATATATAAAAAATACTGAAAAATGTTAAATTTGTTAACTATATGGATCGTACTCCTTCTGAATGCTTACTGATAGTAACCACTTTGAAATGTGAGACTGTATGGATTCGAGTGTGTGGGTTGTGTTTTGTCCTGTTTATATTTGTCTTGTCTTATTTCAGGTTCTTGTCTGTATGTTTATATGTTGAGGACAGCTACTAGTAGCCTTTGGATGTATGTAATTCACTATAAATAAATGAAGAATTAGATTAAATATTCATGAAGTTAGTGCCGACATATATATTTATATCGAATATTGTGATATCAAATTTGCATTAAGTTTTATTTATTTTGATACTTTGTTTTTTATTGTATTCATATATACAAATGCGATCTCAAAAATTTTGTGATAAAATCACATTTTAACAGAATTATGTTTATTCATAGAATTGTTAAAAATATACATCTAATTAAACGATGCATATCAAACATTTTATATAATTAGATTTAAAGGTTAGCCTATAATACTAGAAGGAAGCTGTGAAATATGTGTCTGCTCACATGGGCCAGGTACCATTTTATACTTGTGGTTGTTATTTTATTTACCTGATACATTGACGTCCGGGATCGATGTAACTCACTTTACTTTTTCTGATATGTTTATGATGGTGAAAGACTGAAATGTTTTTTTTACGGAATTGTTTGAAAAAGTAGGCCATGGTTGCCGTCGTTGGTATTAAAACTTTTTTTCTTGGTTTTCTTTATTTTCGAAGCTCCTACTTTCGTTTATAACTCCAATACAAGATTTTGCATAAATATGAGAAATACATCGGTTTGTTTATTTTACTGTGTGTTACAAATCATTCCTGTATTCTCTGATAAGAATACCGATTTCTGATATGATTTTTTTTCGACCGAAATAACAATCTTGAAAACACATCAAGTTTCAAGGTAAACGTGTTTACAGTTTTGCTTTTATCGATAGAGGGTTTCAAATTTCCAAACATCAATCTGTTTTGTGATTGGTTAACTTTCTCTTTGAATCAGATCAGACTGATATTCCATGTCTTCAGTACGAAGCATCATATAAATATTGTTATATCACTGCACCAAAAATACACGTGTGTTCAATATTCTTCACTGCATGTTGGCACATATCATATGTCTAGATCATTAGTTTCTGTTATATCTTAGTGGAAGTTCTTTCGTGACGTTGTAGAGGTCGGAATTTTACCTAGAAAGTGGTGGTAAGTCCCAATTTACTTTTTATTATAGATTGGTCTTATATAACCTTGAACAAACTAGATATTCCCAGATTATATGCACTACCTCTTTTTATTTTCAACACTTTTGCGAGTGTATTTTTTTGTCTCTAAATTTAATTTAGATCTATTTCATAAAGCATAACCTCAGTCCAATGGGATTCTGGAAACTTAAAATTATCAACCGACCGATATGGGGAAATATTTACAAAGGTAAAAAAGAACAAATGTAGAAGAAACTTTAAAAACATTTTCTGGATCAGTGCTGTGGATCTGTAAATCATAAATGTCTTTAATGTTTCATCATGTTCATAGGTTGGTGTATTATAAATGAGATATAAGTGTAAATTAAACAGTAGACCGAATTGGTTGCTTTAAAACACAACAAAAATATAAAGATACCACATGGACGAGAATATTCACATAAAATTTGTTACTTGTATTACAAAAAACTTTCACTTGTTCAAACGAAATATGACTGAATACTTTTAACTGGCAGACCGTAAAGTGTCTGTGTGATATTTAGAGTTTTAACTGGCAGACAAAAGTCATACTTGCCAACATATTTTTGCTAGAATCCCTGATAAAATCGGCAAGAGGTCGGTCCAGGGCGGCGAAAACCCCCAGAAGAAAACGATTTTAAGGTATTTGGAAGCTGTTTTCAGAGCGCAAAAATGTGAATAAATGTTTACGTATTGCTGGTGAAGTTTCATAATCTTCGGGCTTTTTATCAGAGCAAACAAATACGTTTTTTTTCAAACCATTAAACGAAGTATAAGCACTGAAAAAATCCCTGGGAAATTTAGAAATCTCGGAGAATATTACAGTCCACCGTGTAATCCGGTAATGGCGTCAAATTTCCGGAGGTTCCGGGAGAAATCCGGAGCATTGGCATGTATGAAAAGTGTCTGTGTGATATCTAGCGTTTATTTTGTACAGTTGTTTTAAAAAATGTTTGGCTTGGAGGATCGCTGAGTTGAATTAATTTTATAAATTTTCTTGTAGTAATAAGCATGCTTATTTGGTATTTAACTCGACTAAATGTAATGAATTACCATATTTACCTCTGAGACCGCTTGGAAATCATTCATAAAGTCACTTTTTTTACAAGTTCACCTGGCTCCAGGTGTTACAAAAATAGAAAAATCAGAAAAAATTACTTAAAATTCTTCTCCCTGATACTGCCGGACCATTTGTGGCTTAAAGTTGGTAATAGGATCATTGCAAAAGTAGCTCGTGGAGGTCGGAACCTTTGACCAATATGGTCGCTGTTACTAAAAACAGGAAAAAAAACAAAATAATATCTAACAATCACCTCCTCTGAGAAACTGGGCAAATTTGCACTACATTTTAAACTTTGGTGGAATGGTCTTGGGTGGTCCTCTTTCAAAATTGTGTCTGGCGTATGGACTTTGAAACAATATGGCTGTTACTAAAATCTGCCAAAAAAATATTTAAAATGTTGAGGCTTAACTTTGATTAAATGGTCCTTGGGTGTCCCCTTTGCAAAATTTGCCAATGAAGACCAGCCTTTGGTTAAATGGTCCTTAGAAAGTTCCTTTTCCAATGGGCGTCGAAAGGTCCGGACCATGGATCAGTATAATCGCCGTTATTGAAAATAGGAAAACCAGCAAAAATATCTTAAAATCTCCTCTCAAAGCACCGTGACAATTGAGATCGAAATTTTGCAAAGTGGTCCTTAAGTCGTCCCTTTAAAAAAGTATGACCAGGGGTTGGACCTTAGACCAGTATGGCAACTGTTAGTGTAACTTATAAAATACAACGAAAACATATCTAAAATTTTGTCTGAAACAATTTATACAGGCAATTAATGCTTTCCTCAGATGACTCCCCTTCAAAATCATGTCTAGATTATGGTTAAATATACCAATTTGGACGTTACATGAATCTCTTAATATTCTTTATACACTAATAGGATTGTCCCAAGACCAGCAAACAGAAACACAAAAGTGTTCATGGAAATGTTCAATTCCATCATTTCCAGGTATGATTTCCTCATGAAGATAAGGTACTCCTCTTCATTAATCTTACAGTTTTTATATAGTGAAAAAAAAAGAGTTGAGGAAGGTGTAAAATCCAATCATTATTTTGTAAAATAATCTGTTCAACCTAAACTCCTTTATCATACAGTACCTTTACATGCTCAGTTACGTCACGATATCCCATTGCTGCCACCATTTACGTAGTTTATGACTCTATAGTACATCATTACCTGACGATTATCTGCGATAAGTAATTGCAGATTATAATGTTATCATTTTATTGGATATAATGGTTTAGATAGACCTAGGCATTTTTTCTTCCATTGCCGAAAATGCAAGTTCTCTTTCTTATCTGTTTGATATTCTTATCACAATCTGTAAACCATTTCAGATTTTCTTGATCTATTAATTACATGTTATGTAACTCTCCAAGTTAAAATCTGCATATACTCTTAGATATTTTATTACCCCGTACTGTATGTTCAGTAAATACATTAATTGGATATACATAATGGTGAGTACCCTCACTTTTCAGAAATCTGTGCGTTAAATAAAATTCTTTGATACCAATTTAAAAATTAATATTCATAAATAGAATAAGCATATTATAATACTGGTAAATCTGATACTTGTTATATCTTGAAATTCATGATATTATAAGTAATGGTATATAGTACTTTTCACTAAACTTACTCATGATATTTCCATTTTCCTGTTATTTCATGTAGTAAGACAAATTTAATACATATAGTTCATATGATACATGTAATAGTCAAAATGAGAACATTTCTTTCTACTATTCTAAATCCGAACCTGACTCTCTTTTGTTTCGATGTTTGTGTTTTGGGCTCATTTATATTATTTTTGTCTGAAGTGATCAATCGATTGGATGGCGTTGTTATTGTAAATTGTTTGTTATGTCATGTTTTCTTACTTTTAAAACAAAGAAAACATGCTCGACTCTTAATACATGTACTTCTGAAAATCATAAGGTTATTTTACCAAGTTATCGCCCTAAACAAAATATAAACAAACTACAGATGATAAACAGATACAGGAGCTGGCTTATGCATCATCATTGGCAGTGTTCAACTAAGACAGAAATATGATATTCCCATAATAGAGTTACCAGAACATTATACAATCTATATTTCTTGGGTCTGAGAAACATGGTTCAGTGACAGTTTGCAGGTTTTGATTTTGAGGATACCTTGGCCAAGAAATATTTATCCTTTTTCTGTACTTTCCTTTCATAATTGAAAACGTGTATTTAGTCATTGTTATTTTGGCGGATAAACCTTTCAGAAACTATTATGGCTGTTCTTCATTCTCGTCACCAACGGGGACAATAAGTTCTGGTGTTTCAGTATACTAAAACAACTAAAATGGCTAACAAAAAATGTCAACAAAGACATTGTAATATCTGCACTGGGTTCGTAAAACAGTAAGTCATAACATATTAATCAATAACACAAAACAGGCAGAACACGGGACAAAAATAACATAAAAGAGCACAAAACACAAACATAAACATAACAGAGAGTTAGGATAATCTGACTTTTTTACAGATTCTGAACAGTGGTGGGGTTTAATTGGTTTTATAGGTCCCCAAACCCCTTACCATGAACTACTCTCACTTCCAGTTTTCTGAGCTCATTCCTCACTTAAAAAGGATCGGTCATGGCTTAAAAGGTTTTTGTGTAGCGAGCAATATTTGTATGTATGTAATACCAGGTGTTTTCCAAATGATTTATATCCTTTAGATTGCTTCCATACCATTCATGTCCATATTGTAGATTCAGTTCTGTGTTCGACCAGGTACATTCATACTCTTATCGTGTGCGTTTTCATGTCCTGTTCATAAGAATGGAAGATTGTTTGAAGGGTTAAATATTACAGTTATTGTAATGTATGTATGATATCCCACATTGGGAGTTAAAATTACAGATTAGTTGCTCATTAAATTGGATGTTAATTTTGTTACAAGTTAATTTGACAGTAAGTAGTTCACTATATTTACATAAGTCAGCATGATTGGAAAACGCCTTTTCATTATAATCAATACTTTGGTGGTTGGAATCTTTCATCCTACCATGGCGGCATCCATATTTTTTATTTGCGAATGTTTCTGCAACTTTTGACGATCAGTAATCGCGATACGACTATAATATACCAGTGGCGTAGCTTCCATTAATACAGTGAGGCAATTACCTCACCTGAAGTTTGACCGTCAAAGCAAATAAAAATAATAATAAGTAAATACATTTGTAAATTGTATTGAAATATTAAATTTTCATTGGAATAAGAAATTACAGATATTTACTAAAGTCACCAATAGGCCTCAGGAAAATGTCATAAGCAATTTTCTGTGTAAAGAGAAGAAACACAATGATGCAATACATGTAATTTCCCCATTCAGGGTTAAAAGGTTACCACACTTCACCCATAGTAATTTTTTGTAAACTTTATTTTACTTGGCCTGCAAGCCCTGTTCCGAATGAGAGATACATACATCCATATTTCAGATTTTAATGTATGACATCATTTTTCCTCGCCTAAAAAATGTGGCAAGCAACATTATTGTATTATGAAGCCCGATAGGGATATGTCTAATTTATACAGTGATGCCATTATTTATCCAACGCCCGTTGGAGTAACAACATCAGAAGAATGTTTTATTCTTCTAGTGCTGTCACAAGCATAAATTTCAATAGAACACAAATTGTTTTATTAATAATTGCACAGCTATCTCTTACTCAGATCTGTGTTATTAAAAAAAATATATTATGTTCCCTTTTCGATCGTCATTGGTTCGGATCAATTAAATTTAGATTATTATATAATATTTGTAATTATTTATTTATCTTTAGTTTAAAACCCTGCTTGTTATTATCAGCAGCCATAGTAACAAAATAAAATTTGGCAATCTTAAACAACATATAGGTTTCTAGATAATTTTGACAGGGTGTAACCTATGTTTTATTTGTTTCTGAATATGTTTTACGTCAAATTGCAGATTTATCTACATTTTATCGTTTAATCAGAAAGTTTCATCGACAGGATAACGGGTTCAGAACAAATGCAGAATGCACTGTATCAAAGTGTAATCGTTCAACATCTTTTCATGTATTCGGAATATTTGGTATATTCTTGATATTTGATAAACTCTCAGTAACCTTGTACTTTTATAAATATAGGTTTTTCAGTCGGGAGATATTTTGATCTGTTTTTCTTTCTTAAGGGGGTACAGAACACCTAAGGTAGTTAACTCTTTAAAAATCAGCTGAACGTTTTAATCACATACTATTAGTAAAGAGAAATCAAGCTTTTCAATTATCAAAATTAGTTACAAACTGCTATTTCCAATGAAATTATTCCCGTAAATTTTGTGGTTCAAATTTCTTGAAATTTTTATATTTTTGTCAACAGGTCAAAGTAAATATTTCGTCAAAATTTTATGAAAATTAAACAAGCCAAATCTCTTTTTAGGACTTTTGTTCTTTTATGTCCTAAAAGTGTTTCTAAGCAACTCGACACTCGATAAGTTTATTCTCACTGATTGAGTATGTAAAGAGCAGTTAGACAATTACATGCCTAACGATGGTCATTGTATTGTGAAATTTAACCGAAGCTTAGGTATAATTTTATATGCCCAAACCTTGTATAACTGAAACGGTTAGATATGTTAGAAACTTTCGTTAAATCTAATATACATTTCTGTTATTATTTAAATAATTTTTGACCGACTAAGCTAAGCTAAATTAAATCGCCTTCTATTGAGTGTTATAATAGAAATTTGATTTTCTTCGACAGCAAACAAATTGAAAAATGACGCTCATTTTTGGCAACACAAGAAGGTATAGTCTTGCTGGGTTGGCCATCTTGGTTTCTGGTTAGACTCAACGGATCCAATTCTGATAGAAGTCCACTCAAAGAATGCTGATGCCAATTTTGGTTCGAGGTTTGCCCATTGGCCCCTGAAGGAATATCTTTAAGTGAATTATCCCATAAGTGTATAAATTTAACTTACTTATAGATCGTTGCTGTGAAATTGGTTTCAACTGAATCATTTGGGTTTGTTTATACATCCGGGTTCAGATGATTTTGAAGCTAATTAACCAGCTAATGAACAGGAATCCTTCAGCTTTTTAACTGGTCAACTCCTGTTTACTTGCTTACAGGTTCTATGCAGATGATCAGTTTAGCTAGTTAACGTATTCTAGTTTTCCGATAGATTTGGATTTAAGTTATATTTTCAATTAAATTTTACTCAGCGGGATATCTTCTTACAGTTTATGTCATTCTGGTATACAGAACAAACACTTCGTTGTCTGTATACATATAGTTTACAAAATTACGTGTATTCTGAATGTCTGTAAATGATCGTTTTATCTTCAGTATGCCCTTGAACAAAATATAAACAAACTGATATTTTCTACAGATGATAAAGTCATGCATTGCAACAGAACCGTATAAAACAATATTGGCAGCAATGCATTTTTTCTAGATACATGATAACTATTCGTATTATCAAGGTATCGATAACCAAACGTTTTAGGGGCGACCGTTTGGGATTCTATTGCAAGTGGAAATTGAAAATAACCTGATGTTCAATAATTCTGTCCAAAGTCACATGGTTGTTTAAAACACAAATTAATTCATACAGAAAAACAATTTCAGAAAAAAAAACTTGCTGGAGGTCACCAGAAGATGAATTCGTCAACCACCATACTCCATTAGATTCTTCATAAAACTTGACAGTAAGACTCAATACTTTCTGATTCACACGAGTCTCTATTTGAAACTTACAAATTACTGTTGAGTATAAATTTAATATTTTGTTTTATGTGTATAAGATAAGATAGATAAGATAAGATATTTTATTTTCCAAATTAGGTCCCCAGGGGGGCATACACACATAACAAATATAATCGTTACAACATACAGTATTTTACATGACATTCATATAATACACCTAAAATTGATATAAAGTTATACAGGCTATTATATGTTAAAAAAAAATTTAAAAAAAGTATTTAAGAGTTGCTACTCCAGAGATGTGGCAAATGTTCTCTCACTTGATTTATTTGCAGTTGTTTTTATTTTATAATATTTTTGCTGGAAATGTATAAATATAATTGATTGTTTAGCTGCAACAGGTACCAAGGGACGATGCTCTAGGATTGTGAGCTTAAAAGCTCTAACAAGCCTCCTCGTATCTGATGCAGAGAAACAAACATAAATGTAACAAAATTTCAAGTTTATTCACAGCAAATAAAATATACTGCAGGAATAGGTATTGAGAATAGTGTAGGTTTCCCTACTGCAACAGACACCAAGGGGCGGTGCTCAAGGAGCTGTGTTATTTACACAGTCCTCCTCGTGTCTGAAGCAGACAAGAAAGCCACATAATTAACAATTTTTAGAAATAAATTTACCAGCAGCAGTGAGAATTGACTTATCTTCTGTGTTCATAAGCCATATCATTTTATCCCTTGAGTTAAGAGTTAAAAAATTGGGACAACTTTTAGTTATTTCTTGAAATAGATGAATGCGGTCATCATTAAATTTAACACATTGAAATAGAAAATGATATTCATCCTCCACATCTCCGGAGTTACAACGAGTACAAGTTCTGTCATTTAGGAGAGTACCCTGATACCTTCCGACCTCAATTCTTAAGTGGTGTGATGAAATTCTGAGCTTTGTTAAGCTTCGTCTCTGTTCATAATTCCCCATAATGGAAAGATATTTTTCTCTTCCAAAATTTGATTTAAATGTTACATAAGTTCTAAGTTTACCATCTGAATACTTTATCAGTTCAGTGTGCCATACGTCTATAAAATATGATTTTAAAATTTTTTTCACATTAGCTTTGAAGCTATTAATTTTTGGTAATGATAAAGATATATGATTGATGTCTGGGATCATTTGAAGAATTGACTTCATAGAGCCATACCAAGATGGTTTTTTTTAATGAAAAAGATTTTGTGATGTTACATAAGCGTCTTTGAGAAGAGAAAATCTGGTATCAAGATTTTCCAAGCGATACCAGTAATTTAACATAGATTTAATTATATCATAATATAATGGGAATCGCCCTAGCTCGGATAGAATTCCAAAATTTGTGGATTTTTTTTGAACACCTAAAACAAGTTTACTAAATTTGATGTGTAGTCGCTCACATTTTAAACTGGAATAGACTTTATCAAATGGTAGAGTTCCATTTCTGAATCTTGCTGAAAATGGGTTAAAAGTTCCCCATATTTCAGACCCATATAGGAGTATTGGTTTTATGGTATGATCAAATACATGTAAACTGGTACTTATGCTTGGATTAAGTGATAACAAATTCTTATACAATTTATAATAAGCCTTCAAAGACTTTTTATATAGTTCAGTCTGAGCATATGAAAATGACCCTGATGCACTAAAGTGCAAACCAAGATATTTATAATTATTAACACTATCAACCAACTTATTTTCATAAGTAAATTTTTCACAAATGTGTCTGCCTGCTTTGTTGAATATCAGAACCTTTGTTTTGGTGGGATTTACACTTAAACACCAATCTTTACAATATTTTTCCAGGATGTTTAGTCTTGTTTGCAATCCTTTAGCAGATGTTGATAAAAGGACCAAATCGTCTGCATACAATAAGCAATTAACTGGTTTATCGTTAAGTATAACCGGGTCTTCACTTTCTTGTAAATACTCTGGCAAGTCATTTATAAATAACTTAAATAGATTGGGACTTAAATTGTCCCCTTGTTTAACTCCAAGTTTTATCGGGAAAAAATCTGTTACTCTAGATTGAATCTTAACACAAGATGTACTTGATTCATACATGTGTTTAATAACATTATAAAATGAAGTACCTACTCCGGCAGACAGTAATTTTAACTTGATACCGGTATGAATGTATATATCTTATTGACTTAAGTACTGTTTTGAATTTCTATTTGCAATTACCTGAACGGTAATGAGGCATTGTGTAAAATGTAGAGTGGAGTCTGGAGTTGGAGTCTGGGGTTGGAGTTTGGAGTTTTGGAGTCTTGATTGAAGAAAACATATTATTTGGCAAAATATTGCGGAAGCAAACATAGAGCTTCAGATCAATAAGTTTTATATCAATCGGTAAATTTTGGAACTTAAAGATGAAATATTAAAATTGTATGCAGTAAAGAAATAAAAAAGCCCCTTTTGGAACCTCACCAGTTTGTTTTTAAATTCTTTTTAAAACAAATTGTTGGGGATGACAGTGATGACAGCTACTTCTGATAAAAGTGTACAAAATTGAGATAACATTAATGGTTTTAAACTTCTCTTGTAGAATCGTCTGTTGTGATAGGTATAAATGTCACTGCAACTAGCATTGTTAAGTATCAAGAATACTTTGTTAAAATTCCAGCAAATTACATTTCTAAAAATTCCATTATTAAAACATCTACATCTGATAACTTGATAAAATAATTGATGTTGTTACTTGTAACACATTAAGAAAAAACACACTGCATCAATTTTAAGGTTTTTAAGTGCATTATCATAATCATCACATCAGGTCAGCAACAGAATATTGTAAGTTTAGATGATACAAATTTCATATTTCTTATTTACCTTCAAATTACTTTGTATCATGTTGGAACATGTTTTTTATTGTGACAAGCCTTAAATGATTTTTATATTAACATGCATATATGCAACCATTTGAAGAATGTACATGTTTGGACCATATTTTTTTCATAATAATTATTAAAAGATTTCCATAAAGTTACAAAATGCACTTCAACCCCAGACTCCAAACTCCAAACTCCAACCCCAGACTCAAACTCCAGACTCCACTCTACATTTTACACAATGCCCGGTAATGACTGGGCTAACTAGTCTTACGCTGCAACTGGTGGAGACGCAGGTCTTCCTTGAACCCACGACGTCTCGTGACAACATAAGTTTTGTTAACCATTGGTTGTTTTATTATTTTTAAATTAATTTTTTTATGAGTGAGTAGATCTCTTGTACTTGAAGTATTTTGAGGGACTGTTAGTGCTTGTATTGTGATTTTGAGTTAAATATATGAAGTATGTGGACGAGGTGACCTGTCTTAATGCATCTGTGGTTGGTCTTGTGTTTTGTCTCCTTGAAGTATACGCCATATCCTTTCATTTTCATTTTAAAATGTACCTATTATTATTGAATAAAATGCACTTTTGACTAATTGTTGCAGTACTGCTTTGAATATATGATCAAATAAGTTAGAAATATTTAAGTGAGTATTGTAAATGGATTTGATTAGAAATACATGTTGCCAGATTATCAAGACTTATCTTTGTTATATCTGATTACGAAACATTGCTATTTTAATTTGGTAAATGCCAGATGATGTCGAAGGTGAATTAATAGTGTTAATTAATTAAGAGGAAAATAAGAAACACGTGCAGCCATAAATTTATGGTTTCAGGTAGCTGTTTATATACTTTGGTAAAATCTCAAACACCTGTTAAAATGTATAAAAATGTTGATGTATTGCCATATATTGAATAATACAAAAACGATTGCAATTCTATAAATTTCGTCAATTACAAGTCATTTGTGTGATTGAAAGACGCACTCTCTAAGTCGTATCTACAACGTACATAGAGTATTTAACAAATACTGTCCTGTCTCACCCGACAATCTTTGGTAAAATCTCAAACATCTGTTAAAATGTATAAAAATGTTGATGTATTGCCATATATTAAATAATACAAAAACGATTGAAATTCTATAAATTTCGTCGGCGAAGAAGCTTAAATCAGTACCAGTGACTGTTCTGGTCATAATTTTGTCCAATGTAAAAAAAAAGAGATAATGTGTGCTTTTAAAAACTCTCCTATGCACGGTAAAAGGAACGAGCTCTTTTTGTTGTTCTCTACCAAATATTCACGTGAGGCCTAACTGCATGTTAGAACAGGTTTCGGTGGAATTCTTTTTCAAATGTCAATTACAAGTCATTTGTGCGATTGAAAGACGCACTTTCTAAGTCGTATCTACAACGTACATAGAGTATTTAACAAATACTGTCCTGTCTCACCCGACATTCTCAGAATGTTATGCTAAAGCCTTCCAACCATCATAGGAGATATCAAGATATATATTAGATAAGGTGACGATAAACGTTGAACACATTGTACATTTTTTGATCGATTTAATACTCGTCAATAGTGTCCAAGGCCTAAAATGTTGAAACAATAACTCAAAATATCAAAAAGCATAATGAAATGTCAAAATAACAAAGAGGGTAAAACCAAAACCATCTAAGGATGCAGCTATATATGTGAAAGTTTTTTTATAATCACACAAGCCAAAAGGCCTAGTAATACAACGAGAAAATGCATGTTTATAAAGTCTATGTAGTATTTTGTGTCGTTTGATATTGTTCTCTGGGTATTTGTCAATAAGTGACAACATATTGTGAGATTACATTTTGTACTTGCATAAGTTTTATTGAATTTTTGAAAACAGCGTTTTAGGAATGCATGACAACTGTTATTTGACAAAAATAAATATCTACCCATTAGTATTGAAGATGTTTCGGTAATATAATTTTAAATACATTCAGCTCTTTATTATCGAACGGAAAGTTTATTAATGTTCAAAATGAAACAACAGTATATGTAAGATTACAAATCGTTGCGTTCTTTTTTTAGGTTTTCATTTGATTTGGATAATGCCTTGTCATAATCAATTAACTGTTCTTGAATATGACTAAGATGAACAATTAGATTGCTTCCGCACCAAGGCAGCGACTTCTATCGTCACAGAAAATTAACTGGTGCTATCTTTAACAACATAATGTAAACATCAATTCTAACACAAATTATTTTCTAGGGCTACCAGCTACTACCTCTGCAAGGGAACATCAATTCTAACGGCTATGTAACAGAAGAGAAACGTTAAGTCTGATATTTCCTGGGGAAACATGGGCAGCGGTAACAGATTTAATGTCACACTAACAGGTGGTAGCCCGTGGGGATTTCGGTTGTTTGGTGGAGATAATATCCCGCTACAGATAGCCAAGGTATGTCTTTATTATGTATTTATTACGTCATTCCAAGTATATATAATCCAGTCAAGAATTCATATAATAAAAAATTGGAAAGGGATTCTTTAAAATTTATCTGAGATATACTAGTAGTAAAAGATTTGAACTGCAAATTTTTCTGCAGTAGCTTGATTGTTGTCTTTTTGCCAAAAGTATTTCATTTTGTTATTTATTTAATATGCACCCAATATAACTTTATTAGAGTTGTTTAAGTTGCATAATTTTGAATCCTTTTGATGCAATTCAAAAGACACACTAACAATCAAACTGAAGATAATGTCTTATATTTCTGCAGCAAAATTACTATCACAGTCAGTGGTTTTGTGCAGACAAATCTTTGTAGCATGTTCAGGCTTTGTTTCCATGGCAACTGCAAACATAGATACATGTATAAATTAACGCCAACGTCTTATGTATGTTGTCCTCCAGACATACAGATATTTATGAACTGAAGATGACAATAATATATCTTTGAAAATATAATTATTTTTTTAGTGGATGGAATTAAAACTATTCCTATTTCTATAATAACAATCAATAAATATTTTGTTCCAAGTTAAGGTCTGTGCAATTTGTTTTTAAATTCCAAAAGTGGATTGTGTATGAAGAAATATACATTTATTTGAAGTTTAAATTGTTTCGAGTTCAAAAACTATCATCACTTGAAATTAATTCCGCATTTTTAAACACTCTAAACTGATGTCTCTAAACAATAGAGTATATTTAAAAACACAATGAGACTTGTTATTTTCAGCTACAGATCAAATGAATGGGTCTTTAAGTTTCAAATGATATTGTTAATGAATACCAATTGCAATTTGTTTGCCAATTTTAAGTGGTGCACCTTAGCGCTCCCCTCCTCCGTGAATCCACCCTTTGTGTTAAAACCTCATACTGGATGAATCAATATTACTAGTGACTTTCTGATCATCGATTATAATCAATATTATTATATTTCGTACTTTTTCAGATTTATATATAGAAACAGTATGTTTCAAACTAGTCTGTATTTTGTGATATTGCACTGTGATAATAAGTGATATTTCACTGTGATAATAAGTGATATTGCACTGTGATAATAAGTGATATTAAACTCAGTGAAATGCCATAATTGTATAAAATGGTTAGTAAAATGCAATAATTGTATAAAATCGTTAGTAAAATTTCATAATAGATTTTAGAGTTAACCAAAAGCTTAATTTCTCATTGCTTACAAACGTACTTTTTATTTAAAACCATTCTTTTCATGTGTATGCTCTACGATTTAATGATCTTTGTACACGTTAAAACACAACCGATTTTGAAATCGATAATCAGTTCAAGTGTATTTGATATCGGTTGGAATTTGTAACCAAGTTGTTACATAGATAACTTTTTATTTCTTTCAATTTATATTTGTGCACTGAGAACAGACTCTAACAAGTGAGTAATTGTTGTAAGGGGCATGTATGTAAACTATACACCGAATATTTATACTCCCCCACAATGGCATTATATGATAAAGAATCTGGTAAAAATCATTTTTGGGGTTTCTTTTCCCAAAACATGGAGTTTGCCATTGGCTTATATAGGGGGTGTTCGTTTTGTATCCATTTTGTATCCGCAACTCCTCATAAACCACATTAATGAAACATTCTCGTATTCTTTACTATACAATGCCAATGTGCACCTCCTATTCTGTCAAATCATTTTTTGGAGTTTCTTTTTCCAAATATGAACTTTGCCAGTGCTTTATATGAGGGTTATGGGGGTACCTATTTTGTATCCGCCTAAACCACTTATTATAATTTAATAAAACATCCTCAGATTCTTTATCATATAATGCCATGGTGCACCTCCTATTTTGTTTGTGGCCAAAATCATAAAAAATCATTTTATGGAACTTGTTTTCCTTTGGAAAGGGGTGGGGTATGCATTTTGTATCCGCAACTCCTCCTTAACCACTTATCAGAATTTAATGAAACTCTATCAGATTCTTAATCATATGATGCCATTGTGCACCTCCAATTTTGTTTATTTGTCAAAATCATTTTTGGGGTTTATTTTTCCAAAACAAGGACTAACCAAAACATGGATTTCTTCCGTCCGACGTTGCAAGCGGCGGGAGTATCATAATGTGAGCTTTTATCACAGTACTTATAGATTAATACATGACCTAATCCATATTGGACCGGATATCATCGCGAGACTCCCTTATCGGACTGAGGGTTTGTCGAGGTCCGGTATGGGTCGAGGGATGATACCCGATCCGATATGGATTCGGTCATGTATTAATCTTTTTATCATATACTGCCTAAGTACTTATTCCGAACTCATCCGGTCTGATATAGCCATATCAGCCTGACCACGTGGCTCATCCGGTCTGATATGGCCTTATCATCCCGGGTACGTTCAAATAACATTTGAATAATGCGTGTGTGCAGATATAGATTGTTCACTTCCGGTCGTTACACATGTGCAAAAACCATCATATTTAGTACTAAGTATATAACTCTAGTTATTATTTACCATTAAAGGTTAGGAAGAAGAGTAAAGCTGATCAGATGGGTATGGAAGAGGAAGATGTTATACTTAGCATCAATGGAATATCTATGGCGGGAAAGTCGCACCAAGACGCCATGTATGTTGTTGACAATGCCGGGGACACTATTACATTTGAATTATCAAGGTACATTATGTATTTTCATTATTATTTTCCATTATTTGAATTATTTCATTGATAACAGTGTTGTTCCATACCAGGTATATACAGTTCCCTTTCTGAAAACAGTCTAAGAATAATTTCTTCACGTGAATAATTTCAATGTATTATATATAATCAATCTAATTAAAAACCAATCTCTCATCGCTCCCGTTTTCTGATATGTCGCGTGGGAGATCTAACGAAACCCGCTTTGAGGTCACATGTGAGTGACCTCGTAGGTGTGTCCTGTTCGACCAATGAAATTGCGGCTTACGCGATCTTGTAAGTTGATTACGAAGAAATCGTCAGTCCCCAGAATTCATAAACTTTTTTGATTGGCTTACTGATAGGAAGTCAACTCATTTGCGTGTCATTATAAATTCATAAGTTCCAGTTCACTCACATGTGACCTCAGAGCGAGTTTCGTTAGATCTCCCACGCGACATATCAGAAAACGGGAGCGATGAGAGATCGGTTTTTAATTAAATTGATATATAATAGACCTATATCTCCAGGGAAAGGGGGTAGCTTTTCCGTTTGCTGGAATTGTTTGTATGTGAAGAAGATCATTAAGCTATTTCTCAAGTTGACCAAGTTCAGATGTGTCGGCGATCTTTTAACTGGTTCATGAAATATAATTTTAGGAACATTGTTGCCAGTTGGCATAGTTTACAAAAATGTATTTTTTTAACAAATTTCATCAAGAGACCATTGGATTATCGGTAATAATTAACCAGTCAATTTCAAACAAGAAGACCCATGAGCAACACCCACCCCCACCCCCAACCCATTTTATGTATATATTTCTTTTTCTTTTTCTTTTGAAAAATACCCCATTGTATTTTCTATATGCATTACGTAGTATTTAGAACAAAGCATTGATAATTGATTCTTCCCGCTTTATATGCGCGTTAGTGTGAAATCTGTTACTTTTGACATTTTCTTTTTTTACAGAAGCGGAAATAAACGTGTTGACCAATCAGCACCGGTTGTAAATGGTTACGACGCTCTCCAAGCTGACGACAGAAATCCGAAGAATGAGCGACTAATTCCAGTACCGTTAAGCCAGAGACGATCGCCTAGTCCTCGTCAACAAGATGAAAACAGAATACAAGCGTCATCTCCAAATCCAAGGGTTCGTCCAGCGAGTACTAAAAGATCACCAAGTCCGTACCAACCAAAAGTAACAGAAACAGCATATACAACGACAAGGGGTGACACGACAACTCACTTGCAAACAAGACAATTCCAGGATTCGTCTCCAGATGGACGACAGACCAGAAATGTCTTTCAGCAAAGACAAGTAATAACACAAACGCCAAGTTTTCAGCCAAAACAAATAACTACACCAACTACTCCTACTATTTGGCAACCACCTCAAAACACAGTATATGACTCGAAAGAAAACATTTCTCCAAAGAAAGTTCCTCATTTCAACGTCAGGAACATCAAGGGAACAATTTCTGCAATGCCCAATTCAAAATTCAAGTCAGGACCGCCTGTTCCTCCAAAGCCGTTACAAGAAAGAAGAAATTTTGAAAAGAATGTTCACACATTTGGCCTGAAAGATAGACAATATATTCCGGACCCCTGTATGTACAGCCATGATTATCATTTTCCAGAGGTAAAAATGATAGACGACGATGATGAAATCATCGATACTCATACACATGAGGACGAATTTCACCACCACCATCACCATCTACCCGTGTTTGCACCAAAAGTGGAAATTTCCTATGAGGATTTTGTTAAGGAACAGAACCGTTACAACGAGGAAATGGGTGGAGATCGGGGGAATCTGCCACCACTGGAAATCCACAGAATAACAAGTCTGCCTGAAAGCGAAGCTACAGGACCAGGAACCCCGGATACTGAGTCGACCGGTTTTACAACAAAGAAGAGTAAGTGATATTGATTATTTCGACATTTTAGGTGACCGTTTCTTTTAAACTAAGCCTTTGAGATTTTTCTTCTCTGAGAAACTAATTTAAGTATTTTAGAATCTTAAATTATATATAGCAAAATTCAATACCTCGGAGAGCGTTGTGTGTGATAAATATACCTTGGTACCAATTCTCATGCACAAGATGTGCACGTGTCGTCGATTTACGACTCATCAGTTGTGCCCAAGGCCTAAAAGTCCTTGAAAAGCAAATTTAAATTCCAAAAACGGCATAATGGTAAAGGGCAGAGCTACAGACGAGGGGTATTCACCTTGTAACACTTTTAGAACAGTCAATTTATAATATGAATTTCATGCTAGTATCTTTATATTAGAAACCAACCGAGCTGCTCTGTCATTCACTTAGAATAATTAAAAAGAGGGAGAGAAATTTTAAAACAAAAAAGAAAAAAGAAAACAAATCCAAAACGTGCCAAGATGCATGCTATTTTGAAGCTGCAGTATATAACATCTAGATGTAATTAGTTGTAACGTATACCGCTGTAGAACAATGGTTACAAGGACGTAGGGTGCAATATGGGACAAAGAATTTAACTTCTTGTTACTTTAGTTAAATGGAAAATTATGTTTTTGCCAAATCAAAAAAATTACTGAAAAATAAATTTTCCCTTCATTAATTCTGATATAATTAGATTATTACCCTTATAGTGATATTGTTCTATCACATATGTAATTAATCAACGCAGAAAATACCAACATTTCGTTTATTCATTAGTATGATCAAAAGAATGTACAATTAGTACTGTGCACCTAATTATGCCAAAGAAAACAATGCCAGTTTTCTATACTGTGTAAAACAAGATTTTACTAATTATTTTTTCCACATTAGAATATTAAAAAAATACAGATCGTTGATTCTCACTTTATTTGATATTTTTTGTTTAAAAATGTATATTTCTTTTACAAGTACCTGATTTTACTCTATACATGACATTTTTCTGAGTATAGATTTTTCTTCCTTTTAACATTATTTACATAATTCTGTAACAATTACTTTATCAAATTCCAGAAAAAATGTATGCAGACTCTGCTTTCTTTGACAACCCTGGTGCTAATTATCCCACTATCGAAGAACAGATGGAACTATGTAAAAGGATTGCCCAATCACTGACGTCGGCTGCTAATCGTAAGGCACGTGGTGCCAAGATGTTTGCCAAACGCAGGCGAAAGTCAGCGAAGTGGGTACACGACGAAGAGACGTTCGGATCATCTACTGGTGGGGACATTGCTGACCTTCGCGACCTGGATAGCGAATTTTTCTTGGACGAGGGAGGAAGCAAGCCTTTGTTCTCCTTTCGCATACCTAACATAAAAAATAGGCTTGCTGTTCCGGACCCGGACGCTCACAAAATGAGTTTAAGTCAAGATGAATTCGAACGTCTGAGATTGAACAAAAAGAGATGTGATCATAGAGCAGTGTCACCAAATACATGTCACAGTCTGGTGGCAGATCTACATTCTCCTAAAAACAGGGGAGCTAAATTATTTCAGAAGCGCCAAGCAAGGTCGGAAAAATGGGTCATAGATGAAAGCAATGCCAGAAGGCCAGAATCTGTCCCACATAGTCGCCTGGAAAGTATGCTTTCTCCGAAACCTACGATGTCTCCTTGGGAAGCAGCAATGGAAAACCCACTTGGTAGTGTTGATGGTGCATTTAGTCATTTGGATCACAGAGACAATTTAAAAAGAGTGAATAGAACATTGCAAAATGTTAGACAAGAACCGTTTTCTCCTCATCCAGTCTCAGTTCCTTATCAAACGTCACGGCCTCAAACTAAACTTCAAAATCTAAGTCAGTTGGAGTTACTGCAGGGTGAGGATTTCAATCGAAAGGCAAGAGGATGGTGTCCAGTTCAGACTACACAACGTAAGTCGTGCTTTTGTTTACAAGAAATGTATAATTTTTTTATCTAATTTAATTAACATGATTATGCAGTTCCGTGTTTTTTAAATAAGTTCTGCAATTAATGAATAACATATATGTTTATTATTGTTTTGGTACAAATTTCTAAATATATAACTCTGAGTGACAGCATGTTTCCATTATGCTTAAGTAATTGGCTTTTGGCAAAAATAAGATTGAAGTGAGATTTTTCAATTTGTTTTGTTATGTTTTGAAACGCTTTTAAAGAATGTTTTTACTTTTGCTTTCAGCTGTAATTTTGTAAGTATGTGAATTGATTTGTGCATGATTGTAAGTCATATAATGTTGGATCAATCTTTAAATATTGAAACTACAATGAACGTAATTTATATTCCTTGTATTAGAACCTCGTTATTATAAACCCACATGTGTATTGGTGTCCGATACCGACCCATTTCAGCAATACCCACCCAGACCTGCATTTTCAGTCTCAAAAGTTTAGTCATAAAAACTCATACATGTGATTTCGTTCTGTTCTGGCCATATGATGATTTTTTTTTACAGGAAACAACAATTCTTTTTATTTATTCGGTCGATGGAGGGGGAAAAAGAAATTGGAAATGCTGCATGGAAAATGATAAGGACGAAATAGATCATTTCCCTGCGGAACCTCCGACCCCCACCCAAGTTTTAAAAATATCAAATTGTAATTGCTCTCATAGAGACTTATAGTCACGATATGAGATTGCTTTTTGTATGTGCATCAGATGGATTGCGTCAATATAACAGGTTACGTAATTAACCTAATAACAACCTAACGTACACTAGATAACCCTTACCAAATGGTTTTGATTGATTAGAAGTATTAAAACAACAACTAGTTGGCTGATTCTCAATACTTGACACCAATTTGTACAACTACTGGGGGGTGATGCCTCCCCTTTAAGTAAGCATTTGTATGCAAAATTAAAGGAATTTTTGTGATAATTTAAAATTTAATGACTATGATATGGTAGGTCCTTTATACGCTGCTAATAAGAAACATTGGTCAGTTATGCAATTGTTCTAGGGAAGAAAAAAAATAACCTTTCTTATTAGCCAAACAAACGAAACGGAATAAAGAGAATTATATTATATTCCCCAGTGTTACTTTGCGAATGTAGATTAAAAACAATGATTTTTTCATAAAACAAATATCTGTTATTTGAAAAAATATTGAAAGCTCTTCATACTCTTCGATCTCGGAGAGAGACCCTTTATACAAATGTATAGCGGCATCAGTTCTCCGATTTTCATATTAATGTGCAGAATGGAAGTCGCAGTGCATTAAATTTTCACAACTGCTTGTGTCAGGTTGGTCTCTTGAGGGGGGGGGGGGGCAATTTCCAACGAATGTTTAGTGACACAGTCCATAGATTTTGTTCTTTGCCTACCAGCATCACAGTCTAAGATGCTCAGCACAAACAGATTTTGCTCAGACCTATTTTATCCTTATTTTACCGAAATATTCCCAAAATGTATTTACTTATGGCCAGTATGACTGTTGCTACTAAATATAAAAAGTCTTTAGAATATTAACTTACCATCTTTACTATAAAATGAACAGTTTCGATAATGCCTGTCTATGGCAAGCCGTTTTACTATTTATTCTAACTTAAATATATCTCATATAATATATAACATATCTTATAAACTTTATTAGATATCTTATATAATCTAGTTTTTATAAGATATATTATATACTTTATAAGATATAAATAAGTATATACGATATCTTATAACGTTTATAATGTATCTTATAATAAAGAAAATTATATCTCATATACTATATAAGATATCTTATATAATTTATAAGATATCTCATATAATTTTCTTTATAACATATCTTATAAAAACTAGATTATATAAGATATCTTATATATTATATGAGATATCTTGAAGTTAGAACAACTAGTAAAACGGCTTGCCAAAGTCGTTTTACTTTTTATTCTAACTTCAAGATATATATATACTTTATAAGATATCTCATATAATTTATAAGATATTTCATATAATTTATAAGATATCTTATAAATTTTATGAGATTTCTTATAAACTATATGAGATATCTTATAAACTATACGAGAATTCTTATAAAGTTTATTAGATATCTTGAAGTTAGAATAAATAGTAAAAGGGCTTGCCATACCTGTCTGTTATATTTGTTCGATAGTCATTTTCAATGGGAACATATTTTGGAAATCATGAATAGGCCCTAGGCTAGTGGTTTTCTATAATTATGTTCCCAGTGCCTTTACGATTAAGAAAGATTGAATGACAACCTTTTGAAGTCCATTGTTCCAAAAGGTGTTAGTTTTCTAGTTTAATAGTAATATTGCATAATGGTTTAGATAATTAGCTGTTGAAACTAATGATTCACTAGTGTTTATGATGTTTTGTATGTATGGTTCTTTTTTTCAAACATAGAGTTTTGACCACAGAGTTTTGAAATGTGATTATATATGGTTCCTACATGCACTTCGCCTATTTAAGAACAACACGAATGTATATGATTACTAGGTACCTCTCGTAAAAGACAATGGTCTGGGGTCCTTTAGGAATGTTTCTTCTGTTGCATGTGAGTGTTTGTTTGAAACTTTTTTATGTCCCCCAAAGATGTGGCCAGAGCATATAGAGTTACCGTTATTCATCCGTTCGTATATACGTACGAACATATGCCTGGTTCGGTTTTTATACACCCGTCGTATGGTATACCAATGTCCGTCCGTTGTACCGTCCGTCTGTCAACACTTCGTACCATAACCCAAATTTGCTTCATTCAATTCTCATGAAATTTTAACGCAACATTAAGATTGACGTAAGAAAGCTCTTTTCGATTTTGACGATTTTCACTTTGTCATTCTGGAGTTATGGGATTTAGATTGTGCCAAAAAATTTTTTTCACACGTCCCGCACTAACTCCAGTACGCATTGACTGATTTTCTTCAAACCTTAACACATTATTATAAATGGCGGTCTGAGGGCTTGTATATTTTTTGACGATTTCCACCTTTCTCATTCCAGAGTTATGGGACTTAGATTGCTCAGCTATTTTTCACACGTCGCATACTGACTCCAGTCACTTTACAATTTAATATTTTAAAAAGTTTTCAAAATTTATAGTTTTCAATTTTTAATCAGTTCTAAAATATCAACATTTTAAAATTTTGAAAATTTGAAAATTTCACCAAATAATTAAAATTTTAAAATTCTAATACTCGTATTAAAATTTAATATTTTACATTTTTAATCAAACTGAAAATACTAAACTGAATGTACAGTTTTTATAATTGCCCCCCCCCCCCCCCCCCCCCCCCAAAAAAAAACAAACAAACAAAAATATGTCCAGGTTTGGTCTGAAAATCTTTTGTTATTTCCCACTATATTGCGAAAAAAATTAAATAAGCCTGAATATTGAACACAAAAAAATATGCTCCATGGCATAAATTCCCCCAAAAAGTGTGTAGTTTAACCTTCAAGATGTGTGTACAGAGTAGATCTAGAACACGAAGAAGGACGTTTAAGAAATTGTCAATTAAAGAACTATTGAATATTGTTCACATATTTTAAACTCCTGCTGTATTTCCCTTTCGGCTTAACTGGAAAATGATGACGTCACAATTTTACATGAAAGTTTGTGTTTGTCTCCTTCCCCCCTTCCCGCCAGAATACTGTAGTTCCGTAGCAAGAAAAGCACTTTACTGGCCTCATAATATCTGAAAACTTTAGGTTTTTTCTTAAATATGTCCGTGATAAGCACCCTTTGGTTGAGATTCGTTTGGTCACTGGATGGCTGGTGCTGCTCAAAGTTTCCATACAAGGAATGACTTTTTTTGTCATTTGCTCAGAAATTAATGGGCAAATTGTAACCAAAGTTAGCAGTAATAAAAGGACATATGCAAATGATTCACATTCTATTAGATTAAAGGTCAAATGTCAAGGTCACGATTCAACAGCCTTGTGGATACAACAGAGCTTACATTTTCAAATGGGCCAAAAGAAGCCAGGTGAGCGATACAGGCTCAAATGACCTTCTAGTATTTATTCACCTAGGTACCAAGGTACAAGAAAATAGATATATATGTATGTATGCATCCTCAAAGGTCAGAGGTCCTGCTTTTAATTTTAGAACACATCCTGCTAGAGAAAATTGAACGATTCTAACATTTTGTATGGAATTTGAATCTTTTCTCACAACCACTTTCGTTCAAGTCAAATACCGAACCACGATAAGAGAAATAGTTTGCTCTTTCTACTCAAGGAGTCCGGTTAAAGTCGGATGCTACCGGATAAGTTCTTGGTTACCATATTTAAATTGTGTACATATTCAAATTCAAATTTGTAAATCTCATCAATTTATGGCTTTGTTGTTTGAAACAGAAAATTAATTGAAAACATTTCTACGGTGTCTATATTGTTTAAAAAGACGCAAAGTACAATTTTATTGTTCAAGTTCAGTCCTTCAGTTTCATTATTTGTTTTTATAAACATCTATTTTTCGTAATGAAGATCATATTGTTACATCAAGGAATATAGATTTCATTTTTATGAATTTTATTTCCATTTTAGATACAAAAACGACATATACCCGGGAAGAGAGCTTCCCGCAACAGACTTTTAGACAAGAACCGCCGCCTGCACCCCCATTGCCAAAAATTAAACAAGACAATTATAATAAGAAAATTCGCGCTTGGAATACTGGTCCTGAGCAGCAGGCCAGTACTGTAAGAACAGAACAATCCGTACAACGTGTTACGTCTGATTCAAACTATGGAACATATCCAGGTCGCCGTCAAAAGACAAGGGATTATAATTATAATTATAAAATGACTGCTACAGAAATACCTGGAAGTGATTTGTGACAGATGTGTATTCCTCTGATTTGTTTTATTTGTATATCTAATGTTAACCAGTATTCTCAAACGGAAAATTTCCGATTACCTTTCATTTTGTGATATATTTTTTGAGAGACCGTGTGAGTGATATTAAAACGTAATTGATACATTTTGTAGTTTAGAATAACACTTGTGTATACATCGACTACATTGTTCTTTCTGTTTTTTGTTTGGTTGCTATGGAAACTTAAGCATTCCTTCTGATAGTCATTATATATGAAATCTGGCTACCTCTCTGTGATCTCTGTTTTTATCAAAGATTCTGCTCTTGTTTCAGTGCCAAACAGACGATCAGCCGCGATGCATTATGGGTTATGTCACAAACATAATCTCGCGATATCTTGTGTCTGCATTGCAGTAGATATTAGTTTACATGGAAACCTAATTTGGGTTTGAGCCATCAAGATATTGTTACTGAATCTTGTATCAATGTTTTCTTTATACATAATGTTATCACTTAGTGCAATCAACAGTGGTTTTGACGTTACTGTCATAATTAATACTTAAATATAATTATTTCGTGCCTAAGGAGGGATTATCTGTTAAGTGGCTTCGTCAAACACATTTTCATCTTGAATACATTGTTTTGGGAGAACGCTGCAATTCTAAGCGAAATTTATTTCTTAGTTGAATTTCTTTTTTCAAATTTAAATGAAAGTTGTAACTGTCCTGTGATTTTTTTTCTAGTCTAGCAATCCAGGTCAATTCTTGTATCCTCTTCTAACAGTAAGTTTTCATTGAATATTTATCCGAGGGTATCCCCAACTCAGTTGCTAGTATTTCGATATTAGCCGGAAATTGATACTTAAAATTTAATGTTACAAAATTGTAAAATTTGTGAAAACTAAGGAGTATCTCCCTCGTGCAAAGCTCTGTCCTTAGATGTTTTTGGCTTTACCCCTTGTGGTCATTTTGGTATTTTGAATTTGATCTTCAAACTTTTGGATTGTTGTTTTGGTTTTTACTGATGAGTCGAAAATCGACGAAATGTGCACAACTAGTGCATAAAAATGGTATTAAAGGATTATATTTATTTTAGTGAATTAATTTTCCCTATTATCAGTGTATTTTTTTTTTAAATTATTTTCCTAGGCATCCATTGCTCAACATTATCTAGCAACTTCCCATCATACATTTATGCGCTACTATTTTTTTTATGAAATGTTTTATTAATATTCCCTCATTTGATCTAGTCTACTGTCAAAGTTCCTATTATTTCGAGTTGTACGGTTAATAGGTTCAGTAGACTTGTAGGCTAGAGAAAATTGTGGATTGTTATATTTCTTTGTATTTAAGACATATTTTTAGACACTTTAAACATTTGTTGATACACTTAGGCTTTGTAATATCAGTTAATATGTAAAAGTGGTTTTGATAGAAATTGTGAGATATTCTGGTTTATTTATTACGAGTGTAGCCCTTGTTCAAAACAAGTTAATAAACTTTCACTTATGATTTTACTATAGTTTTTATTTACGTTTTACCCATATGAGTTTTGTGCAACACTTGGCGTATTCTATTCACATTTCTTTTTTCGCTTTTTAAACCAATTTTATTTGCATTCATGAAAGTTGGCCTCTTTTCCATCCCAGGCAACTCTTGTATTTGACTTGTTTCCATATTCTTTCGGGAAAATTAAAATGTTAAACTGTATGATAAAAAGTCACAGGAAAAAAAGTCACGGGAAAAAAATTCACAGAAAAAAGGTCACAAGAAAAAAAGTCACAGGAAAAAAAGTCACAAAATGGTAAGAAAAAAGTCACAGGAAATAAAAGTTAAAGTTAAAGTTATTCTGTTCTTTCATATACTATTTCTCAGTCAAAAATTCATTGCATTGCCGGAAAGGCAAGAACATAAATAAAAAGTATATAAATTTTTTACATTTAATAAATATTAAATAATTAAGCACATCACATAAACATGAACTAAGCAACAATACATATAATAATTTTGACAAAGTATATTGTTCATAGCACTAAGAAACAGTCAGTATCAATCACGGCACACGGAATTAATTTTTAAACAAATAACGTTCACTATAGGCTTTAGGTAGTGTTTTGACAGCCATCAAATAGGGTTTCAATTTATGGTTTTCTACACCTACTAATGACAGATGGCATAAAATGTTTAAAAAAAACAAATAGTAAGGCTTTGAAAATAAGTAAACAAAACATTTTTAAATAAAATACAAAGAAAATAAAAATTTTACTATGCAAAGTTGTGTAAAAAATTATTTTTTATCACTATTAACAAAAAATAAATAATTCATTTAAATTCAGTTTATGTATTTAAAAAAAAATAGAAAAAATTATAAAAAAAACCTTAAGTTGATTATGGTTTGCAATTTTCATATATAATAATATATAGTGTGACTTTTTTCCTGTGACTTTATTTCCTGTGACTTTTTTTCCTGTGACTTTTTATCCGTGACTTTTTTTCTGTGACTTTTTTTCCTACATTCGATAATTAAGACATTCCAAAAAAAAATTCAACAAGAAAAATACCATGATGAGATCGATAAGAATGACACGTAACTGTTTTATATTCAAATGTTCATGTTAATAGTTGCAGTTACGAACACTAATAAATTCAGAAATTCCTATGTGTAACAGGAACGAGAAAATGCTATTCGTGGTTATAGGAGAATTCAATATGAAATTTGCACGAAAGTTTGAAGGCCGCCTTACACGAGTCTCCAGTCGTTACACAATAGAGTAATAAGTGAGTAAAGCATTATTATTAACGGGAATAAAAAATGCTTCTTCTACTGATAAAACGGAAGAAAATCACCGCATATAACCTCATGAAAGATATACGCATGTAGAAATGTGTCTCGACAGTTGCGCTCTGAAAGTCGAAAATGTAGAAACAAAGCAGTAACAACTTGGTCGATGACACAATAGTGCAACTACGTGTATTTAGAAAAAGAACGTGCTATAGTTTTTATCATACATATTTTCTGTCAACTGTGTCATACATTTACGTTCTGGGATATATGACCAACTGACAATTTTTCCTTTTTAAACAAGAGAGATGTATTTGAAATATTTTTGCTGAAAAATTATAGTAATTTTTAGAATATTCTGTTATTTTATTTTAAATCATTTGAAAAAAGTGTTGTTGAAAAGTAATAATATTTTTTTTTATAAAATTGTTCTATTTTATTTTAATTCGTTTATTTATTTATTTAATCTAAATATTTGGTTATTTATGAAATAATTCTTAGAAAGTTGATAAATCGGAATTTTTCAAAGTAAATATAACAAACCCCATTAAATTTTCTATCAGACTATTAGAATTATTTCTCAGAAAATTTCTGTATCCGCATTGTTCTCAGAATATTAATTAAGACTCATTAAAATCATATTGTTATGTTTAATGATAAACTGTTGATTATTTTTCAATCAAGCAGCGGTAATATTCTTAGATCTTTTTAAAGCCCAATTAAGATGCGTTGATGGGTAATTATCACCTTTAAAAACAGCTTGTAATAAAACATTATCACAACATCCACAATGATGCAAACACAAGCTTGGATTTATTTAAAAATAACGCCCGCAAATAGATTAAAGGGCCGATAATCAGCAGCGCTTGTTGTGAGTTTTATGGTATGATATAAATACCCCCTAACATCTGGGATTTTATCATTATTGCGAAACTTATTAGTCGACAAAAAAAAATCGAGATGGCAGATATGAACGCCGTATGGTTAAACCTATCCAGACCGGCTCCATTACCGATTGAAATAACCAGAACGACTACAGTAGACGAATTTTTAGGAGCGCAACGAATGAAACAAGGTAGAATGTCATCCCGATGCCAGACTGCAAACCCATACGCAAGACCATCAACTATGACTGTACAAGCAAGGGGATACAGATATGTGCCTCCACATAATCAGAGACTCGGAGCTTTCCAAGGTGCATATCAACAATTACATCAGTACAGCCAACCGACTTTCCAAACAACAACACTGGCATCTAAAGCTAAACAAGGAACAAGTCAATCTTCCACTGATCAAGCTGCTTTGATCGCCGATAACCCGGTTTTCAGTATAATCTGCGATCCATCATATGTACGTATTACTGGTAAATCTGACTATGTAGAGAAGCGTTTAGATACACTTTCAACTCTATTTCCAATCCAAATAGAAGAAATATCTACAGAATATCACACTGCAACAGCTGAGCTCGAACTACAGAAATTAACAGCAATGCTGGAGGTGTCACCAGAATGTTATGTTCGTGTTAGTCGGTACTTTAATCACAGACGCCAACTGCTTATCAATAGAACGGAAAAGAAACTTGACAGTTTAGAAAAACCAAGCATCAGTAAAAACCAACCGAAGTCGAAATCCGATGGAGTTCATGTGCTTCGAGATTGGTTTAAAAATCATCAACAACACCCGTACCCAAATCTACACGAGATGAAGATGCTATCCCAGATGTCGAACATAGATATTATAAACATTAAGATATGGTTCGCTTCAGAGAGACTTCGTCAGAACTCAGCATTCATAAGAAAACGGGAAAATTTGTTTTAGATATCTGTTATTCAAAACTGATCCTAGTGTTGACATTTTACACGTTATGAAAGTTGTGAAATTGATCCTTTTTGTTTTATTGTGCTAATAATTAAACTGTTTATAGCTTAATTAATGGTATTGTCTTATTAGTTAGGAGGTGTATATGTCGACAGCATACATACAATGCAATATCGCATAATCCGCTTGTAAAAGACTATTTTGTTGGTGCAAGTCAGTGATATATAACCTGTCTAAAGACCTATTCTTGTTGACTAAATCTGGACAGGAGGTCATTTATCCCCAAATATACACCCTGTCACGGTTCTTAATTTTCCTTTTATTTGCATCACGGTGTATAATTTGCCAGATGACACGGTTTTCTATGTGATAGTAAATGAAAAATTTTGGGTTTTTTTAAATACGTGGTCATTTACCCACTTCAATCCATTAACAGATAAGATCCCACTGAGTCAAAAAGAAAATAATTTAATATAAAAAATTCATATATAAACTAGTTATATACCCAAATAATTTTTACCTTACCCCAAATATACCTAGGTTTACTGTTTAAAACCAATTCGCTGCACTTATTTTTATTGTATATTGGGAAATCAGCCCAACAATTTTACAATACACCCGTGAAAATGCATTATTTCATTGTGATTTGCAGTAAACCTCATGATAATGTATTATTTCACGGCGAGGACTGGGGATTCTGTTATTTTTTATTTAAAAAAACCCTTGACATAAAGCAACCATCAACAATAGAACCCACAAATAAACTATATACATATGAATTTTGGTTACACTAGGTATATGGTATAGAATTCGTATTATAAGCTGCTGTTGACGCAGTCGCTTGAAAAGTAACATAATTTTCTGTTCTTTGGTCGGGTTGTTGTCTCTTTGACACATACCCCGCTTCCATTCTCTATTCCATTGTAACTGCTGAAAAAATGAACTTCCGTTGAGGGTACATATGAAAGTGAATAATATATATATATGATAATTATATGGAATTATTTAGGTAGATAGACTGAAATAAAAATATTTTGATATATACCGTCACGATAGGCACTTAAAAAAGTAGATTATTGCTTATGGGACAGAAACATAAAGTGTGGGGTCAAATGTGAAACAGACAAAGGTATAAACTCTCTACAAGTACAGAGCTATATCTATATGTGGGAGATATTTCTGATTTTAAAAATGACTATTTGATAACAGTCAATTCTTATTGGTTTAAAGAAAAGTTCCTGTTTTACTGCAATTCCAAACTACACCTATGAATGAAGTTTGTAATCATAGATACCTTTAGTTTTTTGCTCATTTGTTGAAAAGCCGACACCGAGTGGCTGAGATTCTCCCGACGTCAAACAGTCTGTTATTGTTGTATGTCGCGGCCATGGGGAGCGCACGATATATCTAAAACTGGGAAATATTGAAAGCAATAATTATCAATGTTTTTTTTCCAGTTTCAAATTAAAATTGGCAAAGAAGGGTTTGTATGCTCATCTCTGTAATAAGATTTTCTTAACTTGAATTTGCCTTTTTTATAGCTCTGTCCTTACACTGGTTTTGACTTTACAATTCTTGTTTTTTTTAATTTGAATTTGTTCTCCAACGTTTTGGGTTATTGCTTTGGCTTTCAGCATTTTAGGCCTTGAGCACAACTAGTGAGTCGTATATTTATGAAATGTACACACCTTATCCATCAAAACTGGTATCATGGACTATTTACTACCACTGAGTTCATACCTCTACTGGTGAACTTCAAGTCACTGAGGGTATCACCAGTTCAGTTGCTAGTAAACTTTTTATTTACTGTTATACAATGTTAAAATGTAAAACTAAGGAGTTTTTAAATAGTGCATTAACGTATTAGTCGTAAGACACGGCTATAAGTGCCGATATTGGAAAGAATCAGTCATTTTAACCGTTCTATATATAGATGGAGCACATCGGACAGCCAATTCTTAAACAGGACATTTGACGTAAAGGGAATCTTAGATAAAAAGATTACGTGAAATAATTTTATTATTGGAGATGAAAGATATTCATCAGGGTCAATTTAAATATTTAAAAAAAATTCTGATTTTGTGAAAAAAAATATAGCGCTTGGCGTGTATTACTACAACTTAATAATTGTTTTCTTATGTAATCCATGAAGATAAAAGCCAAGGGTTGCGTTGAAAATTATAGGTAAAGAGATTTAAATCTGGAAAGCTCAAAATCCGAATCTTTATCATTTACCTAGCCTTCCTACTACTACATTGAGACCAAGAGCATACAGTCATGTGAGTTGCCAGAATGAAATATTAAAGCTTTATGCACACTAGCCCATATCAAATTTTAATTCATTAAACCTGGTGCTTTCAGCAGAGATTTTTCAAGTCCAATCGAATAATTATAGATTAGAATAGAATAGTCTAATTAATTGACCGACCGGAACTAAATATGAAATTTATATAGACCTCATGTAGATGCTTAAAAAAATTTCAGCTAATCTTGGATATGCAGTTTTAGAAGGAAAGCAAATAATGAGTTGTTCTGGGCAGCTATGTAAGTTGGCCGGCCGTCACGGTAAAGGAAAGTTTTATTTAACGTCGCTGTGTACAAGTCATCAATCATAAGCTTTGTAGAGCTTTTTTTTACTGAGTGCGAGATTTACGACCGTTTGACAGATTGAAAAGTACAATGACATGCATGCTATCTTCAAAAATTTATTGTTGACGCCATTTTCTTGCATGGTCGCCAGGCTTTTCGGGGAGGAATGTCGGATATTCCAGGCCGGAAAATCTATGGAACCCCCGAGCTATAGTTGCCTGGAAACCTTGACACATGTGAGGTTTGAACCCACAGCGGTGTCGACCTCGTGGTTTAAATTTCAGTGCCTTAACGCCTCGGCCACCCTGCTCCACCAATATTTTTTAGAACTCTTGAATGTTAGGTGTTTTAATGAAACTTTCAGTTTATTTGGTCTATTGTTTTCATGACAGAGGATTAAAAAACGAAAAAATAACGGACGTCAACAAGATTTAAATAGCCTCACATGCCAATTTGGGACAAGCGAGTTGAAAACGTGATGTATTACTCTTGGAACTGAGGAACGGATGCTAAAATGACACACTTGTGCACTTTTGTTTACAATGTTGCAATCTTCAAAATTTTATTGTTGACGCCATTTTATAATTTACTTGAATTAAATATATATAAAATGGGACAGCTATCTACTCCATGTTCCTTTATCATTTATGTAATCAAAATAGCCACAAAATGTTGACCTGTATGAAATTGATCTATGTCTTTTAAGGAAGATTTCGTATTAATCTACCATACTTTCCAATCAGTTTTAATCCTTACTACAGCCATGAAAATAAAATTAAAACACGATAGGCAATAATGTTCTCTTTATTATACAAACGTCTACATGAATAATGAGAGTACAAGGAAAGTAACCAGATTCACGCATGTATTATGTTTCTTGTTTAAAATTAAAGCACTAACGACAATAAGAAAGCACTAATGAACATCCAGTTTAACACTACCAACACAGAATGCTTTAGTAAACGTAAAAATATGTTACTTATCCGTGTTTCTTCTATAAGTACAGCGAATATTTTGAAGATTTTGTAAACAGTTAACTTGCTTTATACAAAAACAATACTTGTTTGGAATACATCGTAACTGAACTGCACTACTGAAGTTCTGTAATGTCATTAATTTACTCTCACTTTATTAATGTGTATTACCTCTTAGTCGCTGAGTGTCGCATTCTTTCGAAATGGAACCATGTCTGAATGTCTTTTTCACTAATGTTTCCTAGCATGGCAATATGTTCAATATCCTTAGCGGTTGGATAAGGATGGTGCTCGTTTTTCTTGTACCAGTCCTGCATAACCTTGACTGCTTTCCAGTTAACATCTTTGTTAGAATCCGCTCTGCATTTATTCTGTAAGTCCTTGAGTTTTTTCTCCATAATGGTTATAAGTTTATTGCGTTGGTGGTTGTAATGGTGATTCAATCTCTGGTGCTGAGTTCTTGCGGAATTCATAATAGCTGTCAGTTTGTCCATCTCTATCTTTGCTGTAAGTCCATGGTATTGCCTTAATAACACTTCTATCTCCCCGGGATGAGATGATTTGAACGATTGAAAGGTGTCTTCGAGAAGTTGGCCTCTCTGTTCAACTCGGTGAAAATATGTATCGCAAACGATACTGAATACAGGGTTACCGAACATATAATCCACCGATACGCTCTCCGAATGGCTTGGCGATTGTGAAAGAAGAGAAAGATTCTGTACGGCGTCGTTCGTTTCCATATTTGTGTTGGTCTATCCGAGCAGCTTTATTTAAATATAATCTGTCTATTATTGTTGTAAAAACAATGTGTCGTTAGTCCTTTGATTTTGATGTTTGACGCTAATTAGAAAAACTGATTTAATTAGATACACCCAGTGAATCTAATAGATCAAATGTAATTAGTGAATTTGCTAGAATTCGACTGTTGTGCGAATTTTTCTTCTCTCAATACAAGCATAAAATATCCATCATGTGTATTTACAATAGCATATTATTCAGAAATTAGACTAGGCTGTTCTGGTATGAATAAATGGAATGTAACAATATAAGTATCAAGTAAAGTTTGTACATGCATGAATTCTTCTTTACAGGGTCATCGGACTAAATCTGATGGATTATTCTCACTATATAGCTACCGAATGCGTGGAAAATATATAATTGATAGATAGATCTGGGGTTGAATTTTGAATTTTGTCAGAGGATAAAAAGGTGCAGAAGCACAAATATAAATGAAATTATTTAAAACCTTGATTTAAATAATTATATGATTCTTGAAATAAACTGGAATATCGGATATTTCGCGCAGAAGAATTCTTCCACAGGATATTTCGGCCCAATGTCGGATTTCACATCCACATACTTGAATTAATGAGTTTGTAAGATAACACATGTATATAAATTTGTTAATTATTATTAATATATGGCGTATGGCTTATGATAAGTTGTAAAAAATAAGTGCCATTTATCCTAAAATTGTATTTCGAAGAAAATAAAATAAAATAATAATAAACAACGAGATTGATATTTCATTAAATTTTTGGTATAAATTATAATTTAAACAAAACTACATTTTTTTATAAATTGACCATGTTTTAAATTCATATACAGTGTTAAAGGTTTTCTCCTATTTTTGACGTGTTTAATCGGTGGGATAAAAATACATATTTTTAACCACTTCCAGATGATTAAATTTCTGCATGGGAATTCCCGCCGTATTTTTTGGAAAGATAAACTAGAGAAGTTCCGAAATGGCGTTCATGTAAACAAAATGCGTGGAAACGGCATTCTTGAGGTTTTTATGTTGAAAATCATAAGAGAAACAGATTCTCCTTTAATTAATTGTTAGTTATATAATTTATTCACCCTCGATAGGTAAATGTTAGATTTTATCACGCTTGCTAAAAGCTCGCGTGTTGAAAATCAAAAATTGACTATCTTGGGTGGAGAAATTCCATCACTCACTCGTACATATAACAACTTTTCAATATATACTTGGTATTTGCAGTTGTCATAGTTAAACAGGAGTGTTTCTTTTTCATTAATGGTTTCATATTTCTAAATAAAATAAATGTAGTGTTACTTTTTCCTGTTCTACTGACAACATAAACAGAAGAAATTAAAGAACCTTTGTGAGCACGCTCACATACCCCACGTCTTCATATTGTCACTGGAGAAACAAAATCTCACTTCACAAGTAAAATGAACACAATCAAATGCTTACCTTCACATATTTATCCTAATTTGAATGGCAGCATGTTGGGAAATTTAAATTCCAAGCTAGAGGAGTCAACAGTAATAGTATAGTGAGGCAAATAAGTTCAAAGGGGTGTAACTCCTAGAAAAAAAATTGAATCGTAATTTCCTGTCGATATGCACATCTATGTAGTATGTCCTTATTATCTGAAAAGGTTTCATGAAATTCTGTTGTGTGGTTTGAGAGGAGTTGCGATGACAAACTGTTGCAGTAGTACATTAAAGGAAATTAGTTCAAAGGGGCGTAACTGCTAGAAAAAAAAATTGAATCGTAATTTCCTGTCGATATGCACATCTACATAGTAGGTCCTTATTATCTGAAAAGGTTTCATGAAATTCTGTTGTGTGGTTTGAGAGGAGTTGCGATGACAAACTGTTGCAGTAGTACATTAAAGTAAATAAGTTCAAAGGGGTGTAACTCCTAGAAAAAAAATTGAATCGCAATTTCCTATCGATATGCACAACTACATAGTATGTCCTTATTAACTAAAAAGGTTTCGTGAAATTCTGTTGTGTGGTTTGAGAGGAGTTGCGATGACAAGAAACAGGACTGACGGACTGACGGACGGACAGACGGACGGACGGGTCAAAAACATTATACCCTCCGCAACTCGTTGCGTGGGGTATAATAAACGAAATATTTAAAGGCCATGGAGTATTAGACTTGCTACAAGTCCCTCTCTAATTAATTGGGATGGAAGGCCATGGAGTATGTGAAATAGTGGTATTTTTTACCACCACTCAACCAACACATACTATAGATAATTTTTAGGTCTCACGTTGGATGGGAGGCCATCGAGTATGTGATTGAATAGTGGTACTTTTTACCACCACTCATCCAACACATACTACAGATAATTTTTAGGTCCTACGTTAGATGGGAGGCCATCACGTATGTGAATGAATAGTGTTATTTTTTACGACAACTCATCACATACTATAGATAATGTTTAGGCCCTATGTTGGATAGGATTATTGTCTCATTGAAGCAGACTCAATCTTTAGGAATCAGGTCTTTTGCTATCCATATGAGCTGGAAATATTTGTTATGTGTAGTGTAATCAAATTCTAGGTACTGTAAACTGTCCCATGGTAGTTGAAAACCCACTTATAGCAAAAATAAACAACAAAATAGATAACACTAAAGGTCCAGCCAATCAATGCCATCCAACAGACAGAACCCCAGACAAAAAATAATATAAGAGCACAAAACACAAACATAACCCGTCACAGCAGAGGACCAGGAAAGTCTGACTTGGTACAAACACTGTACAGTGGTGGGTTTAATGGTTTTATGGGTACTAAAACCTATAACAATATTCCATAATCAGGGTTCGCGCTGGCATTCAAAAACTTGTTGCCAAAAAAATCACCAAAGCATCAATTTTGTCACCAGTTTCAAATTAAAATTTGTTTGTCAAATCACCCTCCTCCTTTTGGAAGCAATTGTTCTTTTACTAATTACTTTTTGAAACAACATGGTATGAGAAGTATATTTGATGAAACATGACAGTTAACTTTCATCTGAAATGACCTTTATTTTGATGGCAAGCCCAATAAAACATCGATTGTAACACATGTGTTGGTTGATGTTAAACCGGAAGTTACATGACAATGTTTGCAGGTTGGAATTTTATGATATAATGCTTTTAAACACCTTTTAAAGGATATTAAAAAGAATGCATATTTAATTTTATGAATATGACTAATAAAATTACCTAATATAATTTGGACAATATAAAATACTATCTTAGTGTATAAATTGAATTGTCCTCAGAGTGGTCAATTAATTGAGCAAACGTGTAAACAATCTATGCACGTGCGAGTTATTTAATGGGTTTGTTTACTGTTGAAACACCTTATTGGCCTGATGTAAACTGTAAACTGTTCAATTATCATAGATAATTATATAAAACTTACAAATGATGTTTCTTAGTCACCATTTAAAAATGTTTTCACATAAGTGCCAGATTTATAATAAAATAAAAAAAGATCGAAAAATTCTGTCGCCAGAAATATCGCCAAATATAAAATTCTGTCGCCAGATTGAATTAAAAATCGCATTTGGCGACATTGGCGAATCTTTTGAAAATTGAATCATGCGACTCTATTGGTAGACAAGTATTATTTGACGTAAATCTTGAATACAGAACCCCCCCCCTCCCCCCATGATAATCTGCATTACATATGAATGGATTGAAATTTTAAAGTCATACATTTGGTGGTGATAAGACAATAAGTAGAATAGAGAATGGAAACGGGGAATGTGTCAAAGAGACAACAACCCGATCAAAGAACAGAAAACAGCTCAAGGCTACCAATGGGTCATCAACGCAGCGAAAAAAATCCCGCACCCGGAGGGGGCTTCAGCTGACCCCTAAAAAATAATGCATACTAGTTCAGCAAAATGGACGCCACACTAAACTCCGAAACATACGAATGAACCAAATTAAAAAAAACACACAAGACTAACAAAGGCTAGAGGTTCCTGACTTGGAACAGGCACAAAAATGTGGCGGGGTTAAAAATATTTTGTGAGATCTCAACCCTCCCCCAATGTGGAATAAACCAACACATAGCGATACACACAGTAAAACTCAGTTCAAGAGAAGTCTGAGTCCGATGTTAGAAAAGATAACAGAAGAAACTAAACAAAATGACAATGATCAATATAAAGGACTACTAGCAGTTACTGAAATGCCAGCTCCAGACCTCAACTGAACTGATCGAAACATTAGTCTTGACTCTGATAAGTGTACTGGAATATGTTGGTGTTTTGATGTCAGTTGATCAGATGGGGCTCTAATAAATTGACTATTAATAGAATCTCGAACACCAAATGATTGACTTCTATCTTTTTCAAATAAGAACCAATAGCATTATGTAAATCAGGCATTTTTTTTATTTCATGCACCAATGATATTATAGCAGAAACAAAAACAATGAAAAAAGAGAAGTTCCTGCTAAAAATTGACTACATGTAAAGGTTATTATCTAGATCATAACTTACACAACCTCTCACAGAAACTGAAAATTTAACAAAAAAGGTTAAATCTACTTCAACACAACCAACTAAACTTTTAACAACAATAGACTTCAAAAACTATTAATACTTGGTTTGACTACTCTTATTCAAAATTTAATAAGCATCCAAGATGTTACAAATATTTAAATAATCTGATGCAATATGCTACTGTGCGATAATTTCAGCTAAAGTACATGCTAGTGTTATTACCAACCTTAAAATTAGAAAGTCTGAATGGAAAAAGTTTTTTTTTTAATTTCTCAATTCAATATTCCTGAAGTTATTTCAATAAGACCACAAACAAATTAACAAATATAAAGTAAAAACCCAGAAATGATTCAATTTTGGTAGAGTGTGGACATATGAACTGATTGACAAGTATTCTGTGACTAGAAAAAAATTATGGAAAATGAATTTTGAATTCATGCTTATCTGAATTCCAGTTAAAATTGATGGGGAATCTATAAAACGAAATTTATGGCACAATTTACAGCATGACTTCGACAGATATTTCATATTTTGCAGTACAGTTTCTTATTACTTTTCCACTAATGTAAGACCATGGCTGTTTTTTTCATTTGTTTTTTTTTGTTAAATACAGGGGCATTATCAGGCCACCAAGCATAAATCTGGCCTTTTTTTGCTGAAAAAAGAAGATAAGAATTGTATAATTAACAAATTTTTTTATCGAATTGCTTTTAAACTTTAAATGTCAGTTTATTTTAAAAAAGTAAATTGATTTGTTCAGTTTTTTCATTTTTAAAGAAATAAAATATTTTGGCCAAGATGATTTTTTGACATATTTTTACCAGCATATGCAAACAATGTAAAACAAATCAACTGATTGAAAGCCTAGGAAAAAGGTAACTTTTGACAATTTCTATGATATAATTTACGACCTGGCCATTATAAAATGACAAAATATGATGAAAATCATTAAGACTGATAATATTCCTTTCCATATTTTTGTGAATTTTGGATATATTTGCCAAAAAATAATGGCCTTAAAAAAACTAAGCCTAAGTATATCAACATTATACAAAAATTATTTGCAAATGCTATATTTATGATAGTATACTGACAATAAGGTTTTTATCTAAGATTTTTTCAAAATTTCAAAGTAAAAATAAATATAAATTTTTTTTTTATCAATTTTTTATTTGTTTCAAAATAAAGACTGCTTAAAAACTATTTATCCGTGTTTCCAAAATACAAAGAAAAACACAGCTTTGGCCTTAACTTTAACCTACTACTTTTTCATTCTTTCACACCAAGACTGCAATTAAATCATTTAAATAAAGGAAAAAAAAACACTCTAGACATACCTGCATTTTTAAAGGCACTAACAGGCAAACTAATTTTATGTAAACCTTTACAAAAAAAGCTCCATATGTTATACAAGTTTACAAATACACAACACTGAAAGTAGGATACATTATAAATAACCACTTGCATATATATGTACCCAACATACATAAACGTCTTTTAAAGTTATTTGTAGAATTAAGTATAAAATCTATATCTTTATCATACAAAACATGAGATAAATATTATTGTAGGGTTAGAAATTTACAAGGGAGTGGTTTATGTACATATTGAATGCTATGTACATTTTTTACAGATTTGTACTGACATATTTTTTAGATTTTGAAACTCATACTTGTTTATATTGTTCATACCATATTATATTTTTGTTGTTTTGTGCAGCTTATCTAAGTATACAAAAAGTATTATTAAGAGTAAATGTGACAATCGTAGTTTTTAAACATACATGTATATGATTTCCAACAAAAATGAAAGAAACTCTGCAATGTAAATATTTATTTGTCCAAGTATTTAATATCCAGATTAAAGAGGTACAAATATCAACTTTTCCTAGATTATTATTTGTTATTTTAGAGATATAATTATAAAATCATAGATAGAATTGACACTATCACCCGTACTGGAACCAAATTCCTAAAAAAAATACAAAACCTACCAATGTACAAGAATTTTTTTTTTAAATTGTAATTTATCCATCTGGGTTTGGATTCCTGTTATTTGAGTCCAGTTACACAATTTATAATATCAACCATCTCATGAATTTTTATTAATGAATTATAACAATCCAAATACCTTTTCAAATGAGAAATTTAATGCTTTAAATTCGGTAAAGTTCCCAGTATGTTGCTTTTCATATCAAATGTAAGATTCTAAAATTAAACCAGCCAATAAACAAAGGGATAATGCTAAGTATTATCAACTCCAAATCTGATGAATATATCTTTAGCACTTTTTCTGCTGGTAACTTACTTACTTAAGATCTGATGAGCATGAGATACAGCTCTCATACAAACATTTACACAATAAAACAATCCTGTTAATAATTTAGAATTTATCTGAATAAAAATAAATATGAATGATGATTTCCCGTTTAGAAATACATGGACATGATGAAAACAAATTTGTTACTATAATATGTTTGCAAACATTTTTTATAGGTAAAAATTATGCTGAAGAAAGAAACAATCCCTAATAATAATCGTTAGAATGAAACAAAATATCAATTTATTTTAATGAAATTTTCCCTGCAGATAGTACTTAACAAAACAAATCTATTATAAACTGTCCAAAGACTAATATATTCACTTAGCTAGCAAGCACACCAGAACCCCTTTATAAGTGTTGTACATGTAACTTACTTCTCTCGAAAAGTACAACATTTAAAGGGCACCTAATTTCCAAATTTCCATTCAAGAAGATACAATCTTTACATAAATAAATTCTGGACTATAATACTTCCTCTTTAATGCTGAAATTGTAAAATTGCAAAATGTATTGTGTTGTTAAATACTAATACTGCTGAAAATTTACACCTTTATCAATAAATGAAATGTAGTAGGTTGCACTTCTGCATAGGAAATCAAAATTGGTATCAAAAAATGTTATTATATAGCCAATACAAGAAATTCATCTACTATAAATGATACTCTATAAATAGAAATGGTATTTGTCACATGATCAAATGTTAAAAATTAAATTGAAAAAAAAACCTTACTATACATAAAAAATATCATATCTTGCGTCAAATTTTGTTCTTAATAGCTGAAAATTTACATAATAATTTTTTGTACAATTCGATGAACACATTATCTGTAACATGCAATTATTTCTATCTAAATGCATTTGTCTGTGGTTCTATAAATAGATGATGATGCAATCTCTAGCAGCCATGGTTAGTGTCTATTGTCACTGTGGCAATTATTCTGGCTTGGATGGGACTATCCTTTATCACCTCGGTGAATAGTGAGTGTTTATTCACTTCTATAACCAAATTTTACACCTTTACAGCTTATTCTTATTCGTCCTGTAAAATAAAGAAAACTCATTTTATTCTGTCAGCATTGAAGTTAAGGTGTTTATCTAAAACTTTGTTTTTCATCAAAATATGAAATGTGATATAGTTTAAGAAGTCTAAACATTGAAAGTTTGTAAATTGGAGCTTTTAACCATTTTTTTCAGCATGATCAGCTTACATAGTGGCAGTCATTTTATTGATGGAGGAAAATGTGAGTTGCCAGAGAAAACCAAAGAACTTCAGCAATTGGCTATCCTTGTTATGAAGATCACAGCTGAAGTTGCAGAACACACCTAACCCTGATCACTGATAGTTGAGACACCCTGCCATGTGAGAAATACAAACACTAGTTTTATGATAACCGATTTATTGTGTTTTTCCAAGATATAAAAAATTAATTCTGAATTAGCAGTACACTGTACCTGAAGTATTCATAGAAGACAATGGAATTCTGGGATTGAATGTCATTTTTATTGGTTTATCAAATTGTTAATATTTAAATAAATACAAAATTAAGAAACTTTTTTTTTATTATAGAAAAATTGTTGAATGTCATATAAAAGAAAAATAGAGAGAAAATTAAATCTATACTTAGAAATATCTTTTTTTTCACATGTGTTGAATAAAATGTGGAAAAATTCCACAAACCAATAAAGGCATTTGTTTACTATATGTGAGAAAACAAGTATTTGCATAGCTGAAATTTAAAGTGAATTGTAATATTACAAATATCTAGCAGAAAAAGTCCATTCATATTTCAATAAACACATGCCAAGAAGTATCCACCATGCAATAAAAATCAAGTGAATATCAACATGTGTTATATGGCATACAACATGGCCACATAGTGACAGTGACATAAAACTCACATTGAATTAATTGTACATAATTTCCAGGAAAAGTACCAAACATTCCAGTCCTATTTGAAGTTCCGACATACCACCCATCGTCACATTTTTCCATCACATAAACTTCATCCCCTTCTAGAAGTTCTAACTCATCATCATTTTGTGGTCTATATGCATATACTGCCCTATATCTACAATGGAAGTATAGAACATGTGTATGTTAGTTAAAATCTTATAAAAATATTCTTTTGCATAAATTTATTAAATAAAATTATTTTAACTAACTTTTAAAAAGAATAGTCTAAAACATTTCTTTAGATAGGCTTGGAGTCCAGACTGCATAATCCAATGCAATGACTTCCACATGTGCTTTCATAAACAGTGAGGAAAATGTAGAATCTTTTGTTCCTTTTTGTTTCAGTATATCCACTGGTTAGATTCTTCATTAACAACTGCATTTTAAAGATTTCTATATACATGGTCAATGTAACTTCAATGAATGATCGAATGTTTCGGTCTATGAAAATAAAAAAGAAATTCTAATATGACCTGCTTCAAACACTTGCAGTCTACATCTGTGGTAAAATATGGATATTTGGATTCCAACATTACAGACATCAGATGGCTTGTTCGGAAATGTCAAAGTAATATCTCCCACAACCTTTGATGTCTTAGTATGACTTGTATTGTGTAATGGCATTTTCGTGTCTGAAAACCTATGTTGTGGCGTTTCAAAATGTTGTAGAAATTGTCCTAATAGAATAGAAATATTTCATGGTGGCTTGAAAATATAGTGATTTTACTATGGGTAGGCCCTTTATGCTGGTATTTTACCACCTGTTGTTGCTGTGGCAAAATATTTGGGCCTAAGCATTAAGGGCCTACCTGTGGTAAAATCAGGATATTTTGAAGACACCATGAATTATTTCCCAATGATACACAAGAATGACCTCTCATAGATTTCTTATTAGAGAAAATCTGACACTCATGGAAGGAATTTCAAACTTCCAATTGCTTAACTTTATCAAATACCTAGTACTCACCTACATAATGCTAAATCATCATCTGGCACTTTATTTCTAAAATCATAATTATTGTTTGTTTCCACATTATAATTTATATTGGCACTAGGTGGGTATGTCGGTCCATTAGATATAAACTGTTTCCTTCCTATTGTCGGACTAGTTTTTGGTCGTCCTTGGTATTGTGTTGAAACATTATAATCTCCGTTATATTGTGAGTATCCGTTTGTTCGGGAAGGTCCATCATCCTTTCGTTGTGGGCCATCATAGCGTGGTGAGGTATAATTAAGATTTGATCTCTGTGAACTAAACATTGGCTGATGAGAATTAATAATGCCTTGCTGTGGACTTAAGCCTGATTGCCGCTGGTGATATGCCGGAGACCGTGGTGAGAATGCCCTTGGTGAGGGCTGTGGAGGAGGAGTCGGTGCATCATAACCAGATGGTGATAACATTTCAGGAGTACCTGGAAAATCAAAAATCATAAAACATTCAAGACCCTACCTATCATTTATGGGAGATTTATAGTTAAAAGTATGCTTTTACTGATTGCCTTTTGTTTATGTTTTGTAAGGATTTAAGATATGGAATCATATGTTCATTTAGTTATATTGATAACAATGTTGAAATATTATTTTTCAGCTATTTATAGCTCATCTTTGGGTTCCTGAATGAATGCTACATGAGGAAACTTTAATATGATTTGACCTATTGACTATAAATTAATTTGATGTTGTCTTACTGATGCACGTACTGCATATTCTTTTAAATTCAGTAGTAATTTGATACTTTGGTTGGAGTGCAATGTCTTTATTTAACCAAAACAATTATTCTTGATAAACAATGTATTCATATAATAAAGACAGCAAATAATTGGCCAAAGATCTATCAACTGTATGATGTTCTTAATGATTTCTTTAAAGCATTGTGAGGGCATCATCTATAGCTGAATTTAGTTCCCTCTAGTCTTATTACATGAGTTATCAAAATTTAACTAAAATCAAGTCAGATTCTTATTTTTTCAATTTTCAATGGGCAAAATGTTGCTTTGCATAGGTAACAGCTCCTTTTTTTAATCTATAAATATCTCTGTGTGTTTCTTTCAAATTTAGAGAATCAAAACAATCATTGTTTCAGCAGTTGCTCTTTGTAAAATTTACTCTTGTTTTGGTCCTGTCTCAGTAAAATTATCTTCATTATAGCAGTAGAGAAATTGTTTTGAAAAATTAATTTCTTACTGTTGAAATAAACTGAGGAAATTTATGTCGTTAAAATGCACACAAAAAATCATGCGGGACATTTAACAAAAGCAGACAATAATCTACACAGGCAAAACGTAATCCTTTAAATTCAAACATAAAATACCTCATTAAGTAAAACCTAACTAAACTTAAAATTACTTGTATTGAATATAGTTTAGAGTCCAAACTTTTTATTTTGAAGTAAAATAGCTATTTTTGAACCAAGCATTTGTCTAAACCAAATAAGTCCTTGATCCTAATGTGTTCAGAAATCTGTTGTTCTAAGAAAAAGTTTTACATTATATTACAAAGAAGTAAACCCATTTATCCGTCTGTACTTGATGTTTTGCCAGTGTATCTTATATAAGCAGTTAAATGTGAACAAAGACCTAATCAAATAAATAGATATGCACTTCAAAGTGAACAAAAAATAAACTTAACAGGTAGAAAACAGCAAGACAAGAAATAGATGCAGAATAAAGGATAGCTGATAATCACCTCTACCTGTCATTGGAGTCGTTATTACAGATGGCGCTGGTGTTACTAATGGTGTAGATGGATCAAAGATGACTTCTACATAAGATCTTGGAAAGATACCCTGTTTGTGTCCAATTCTTCCTTCATACCAGTTCTCATCCACAGATCGTAATAATGTAACAACATCACCCTAAATCAAAACAAATTTCAAATTAATCATTATTTTTTTGTGGAAATGATTTTACATTCAATTATTTATTTTTAAGCATAAATAAATTATCTTTCTTAATTACTTTGTTTTTATCACCAAATAATTATTTCAATAAAATTTAGTCAAAATTTGTAAAATGGTTACAAGATTTGTTGCATGCATGGACATACAGACAATTAAAGAAATAGTTCCACTGCATATTCCTTAAGACTTACAACCAATATTTAGATACATTTCATAGCTAACACCAAATCCTGTCTGTTTTTTCAATGATTATGCTTTCTTACCAGTAGGCGATATTTATATTGTTTTATTTTACCTTGCGTAATGACAATTCTACTCCTGTGTGGGCATTAAAGTTATATCTAGCTCTGGCTTGGCCCTCTGCCTGTTGAGCTGCAGAGTGGGCTTCCTCAATAGATGTTAATATCTGAAAAGATTTACCATTTTAATTATTGATCCTATTTGGAATTCAGTATTGTCAACACAATACTGTAGCAATTAGAAGTTACTTCCATTAAATCAAGGAAAAGATGAATTTGTGGGAATCATAAAAATAAATACTGGTATATAACTAAAAGCAAAAATTACACACATGTCAAATCAAATCAGACCAAAATATCACAAAATATATTACAATGTAATAATGAAATATGAGTGATAAATGTTCTAAGAATAGAACTAATAATGTAACACATTCCTGTTGGTATGACTTGTGATGTTTTGTAATGTAAAACCCCCAATTTTTATTTTCTCAACTTACAGTATGAAATACAGGGTCAAGATAGATGTGGGGGGATAATACTAGTTTAAGCCCACCACGGTTCAGTGTCTGTAGCAAGTCATACTATCCTGACTCTGTTGTAAAACTGTTTTTGTTTTGTGGTCTTTTCTGTTATTTTTGTCTAAAGATCTGTTGCTTGGATGACCTTAATTGATTGGCATGTCATTCTTTTCCTTTCCTCTTATCTGTTTTGTTGTTTAATTACAAATTAAATAGACTTTTGCAGGAAATGAGAAATAAACTACAAACTGTATGATTTGACTGAACTAATGATACAAACCTCAACATAATTAACAGGGAATATACCAGACTGTCCATACCGTTCACCTTCAAACCAGTTCTTATCAATATGTCTCAATAAATATATTATATCACCTTTCCTAAATGATAACTCCCTGAAAAAAAATATCTGTCACTAGTTTGGACATTTTCTGAAGTTTTTTGGCATGGTGTCTGGAATATACTTTAGCTTAACATTTACAAAACAAAGGCATCTGTATTCACAGAGAACATAAAATGTGAATTCAAAAACTGATTTTAATGAAGATGCCTATCCATCTTCACTGAAAATATGAAATTTTAAGTGCATAAATATTATGCACACATTTGTTGCTCTTTCAATTTGTGCATACTGTAAAAGTGTAAAGATTCATTTATCCATAAAAAATAATTAGTTTATTTAGAACAAGGAAAGCGTTTCCAAATGCACAATTATACACATGATATCTATAATACTAAATTTACGAATTAGCCGAATAGGCGGCATCTGCATTTATAAATTTAAACTGCAGTTTTGTTTATGTGCAAATGGAATTTGTATCCACTTATCCGATATGAATTCTCCCAACATATCCCTAAGAAGGTTCTCGAATGCATACTTTTAACACGTTGATTTAAATAAACAAGTATGCACATATTTTAAATGTAATATTATTTTTGTTTGAAATTACGGAAGAAGAATAAAACAAATTAAAAAAATTCTCCTTCGAGTGGGATGTTTCCGCTTCATGTATTCAGGATTGTTTTTCTACAATAACGCAATTTCTCCTAACTGTAAAGGTTATGAACTTTGAAGATTATGAAGAAGTAAGGTAAAGTTCAGAGAAATTCCTAACTTAGCTGTTTTTTGGATTGCTCAGATGTTTACCTTGCACAAAGTGATAATACCAACCATTATCTATTTTTACATTATTTGTCATGTGACCTGTCTAAATATATCTCTACCATACAATTCCCTAGATAAATATTTTTAACAAATGGTCATCTTTAGCATTAATGACGAAATTTATCTCGGACATCTTTATAAACGTGGACAGCACACGCAGCCACACACTAAAAATGCTTTTATCGTCTGATTATTGGATATATTTGTGAAATTAATCCTTGCTTGCCCTGTCCATGACGACAATGAAACAATTGGAACAATTATTTTCCAAAAATATGCTCTACCTTACTCACGGCATCTTTTGAAAAATTCATCTGTCTCTAAAGCCCCCTTTACACAGAACGAAGACTGCACTACGACCATAAAAAATGTTTTGATCGTGGAACATCTTAGTGGGGTCGTACTGAGGTCTTCAAGTAGCGTAGTGTGATCGGCATTGCGCGTGATAGGTCGTAGTAGAATCTCCAGGTGCCACGACTGTTTTGAACATGCTCAAAATTTACGTAGCGAGGTCGTCGCCACTTTTGATCGTACAGACAACGTACCGCTGTCGTAGAGGAAGCGCAGAGACATCGTAGTGAGACATCGTATATAAATTCAAGCAAGAAATTGTCCTTTTATATAGTTTATTTGCTGGTCGTAGAGGAAGCGCAGAGACATCGTAGTGACATCGTAGTGAGACATCGTAGTGAGAACTAATATATATTCAAGCAAGAAATTGTCCTTTTATATAGTTTATTTGCTGATCGTGGCTAGATCGTGAGAACAACGTAGCAAGGTCGTAATACTCGTGGTAGCAGCGTAGTGACAACGTATTACGATCGTCAAGCGCGTATCGATGTCGTGTCACAATTGTGAGAGGTCGTACAACATCGGCCTAGGGGCGTCGTGTGATCGTGTTATTGTCGTAGCTTGAGAGCGTAGTAGCAACGTGAAAGATTATCGAAAAAAACGTATTTTGAGCGTAGGGGTGTCGTGAATACCTTTACACTGAAGATGGTTTTCCAATTTTTCCACGACCCTGCTGCGATCTTGGCGATCGTAGAGGTCGTGGAGAGCGTAGCACAGTCTTCGACCAGTGTAAAGGGGGCTTAAGGAAATGTTTACATCTACAATTTCATTTTCATATTTATTCTGAAGGAAAAAGGTAATGCATTATGAAATGTGTGTTTAATGAAAGCTTTTCATCAAGTTCCATTTCAGAATTAATTGTAACAATAAAAATATTGACAATTTATGTGGTTGTGTTTTCGTCATAGATTTTGACTTTGAGGGAACCTTAAGGTTCATTTTGGTAATTCTACGTGGCACACAGTCTACTTCATCAGTGGATACATCTTCGGTAGTAAAGAACAGCCATATGACAATTGGGTCACGTTTACCTAAATTTCACGCTTCATTGACTTTGGTTAAAGTTTGCATTAACATCCATTGCTGGAATACTACAGTATATATAGACATGAAACTATCAGTTGATACCACCTACTTCACAGGAAAGTTTATAGGAAGCCTGCCACAACATCCATATTGAGTTCCTGTTCCATGAATGACATGGCCGTAATAACTTTTTAAAGTCAATATGGCCACCAAAAAAAAAAAATGCTTATTTTCCCGCGCTTGCGCGGGTTCAATGTCTAGTAAAGAGTATTTTTCCAAAACTACAATAAAGTCAAAGCATTTCCAGATTCTACATGTAATGACTTGACTTTGTACTTACCTAGGGTTCTGAGCATTAAAGTTATATAAAGCTTTAGCTTTGCCATGAATTTTAAAGCCTCTTCGTCTGTCAGCTGGTACTGTATTGTACCCACTGATTGGTTCCTCAAAACGATCTGCGGGGATAGGTGATTTCTGTGAGGGACTAAAAGAAAAATTAATTATTGTTACTTGCAACTTCACAAAAGTTATAAAATATCAAATAAACTGAAAAATAAAATAATAAGTCAAAGACTAAAAATAATGTATAAGCAAATACATGTATAAATAAATAGATAATATACTTTAATGCCACACCATTTTGTCATAAATACTGCAATACATAATTCTTTACATATAACTTTATTCATAAGACCAAATTTCATGCTATATTCATGTTGCAATTGATGACTGCATTTTAATTTTGTAAAGAATAAAGTGAAAAATAAGAGCAAAAAAGCTATTAAAGACTTTTATGATGAACTCTTTCTAGAGAAAATAAACAAACTTGACAATAGTTCAAAACTATACTTATCTTTGTAGATTATTAACAAAATTTCGTATCAGTGATCATAATTTAGAGGTAGAGCTGGGACGCTATAAAAAGATACCCCTTGAACAAAGAACATGCAAAATTTGTAATGTTCTTGATGGTAAATATCATTTCTTCTTAAATTGCAAAATCAATAAGGAAATACGAATAAAGTTTCAAAATGATATTACAAATGTGCACCCTAATTATAACCAGCTTGGCTCTCTATATAAATTACGAATTATCCTAAATCCAGATATGAATGTTTTTGTCCAGTGATGTTGATTTTATAAAGCAATCTTTGGAATTGCGAAAATAAAATCCATATTGGTCAAGTGCAAACATATTTGAAACTCTAATAACTTTATTTATGTATGTCTCTTGTGTTATGTATTTTATATATTGTGTATAATATGTTAATGTTTGTATTTGCTCAACCCATCAGGGTTTCAGTTGCAATAAAAGGTATCTAATCTGCCTTTATTGATAAATATTGATATCACTACTGAACATGCCTTACAATTTCTACATTAAAAAAAAAATTTTTTATGACAAGACAAAAACTTTGTACACCAATATTAGTTCCAAATGCATGTTATACTAAATGGTCAAACAAGACAAGACTCAAATCTACATATTCAGAATTACTTCCCTTTGTTAACCAAAATACAAGCATAGAGAAGTAATTCTGTTATAGCTTCAATCATAATTTGCATTCAACAAAAGTTTTCTTTATGATATTATCATTAAAATTCAATTATTCTACATTTTTAAAACTTTAAAATCTTATCAGATATGTATTTATAAGATGTATAGTTTTGGTTTCATAGTGCATTTGAAAAAACAAATGTGAAAAAAAAATGTTAGGAAAAACTATTAATTCAGATAAAGATAAAATGTTATACTAAAATAAAGGAAATATATAAGAAAAAGAGTAAAACCAAGGAAATGAAGTGAAGAACAAAATCAGAGGTTACTTATGGATTGTATCTCTCACTGTGCATATTTGCCAACTTTAATGAATCTTCTGTAAGATTCTTTTGCCAAATTTTATGTTTTCATATTGATAGAAAAAGATTCTTAAAATATGTCTTGGTTTGAGGTGGCCATATCTAACAGAGTCAGGATAACCAAACTTTACTTTGAAAAAGACCAACAAATAAAGCTTTTAACAATTCTTGTGAATATTGGCCAAATTGTTTCAGAGGAGAAGTTTTTATTTAACATGTAATGATGACAGAATGTCAGACAACAAAGTGAAGGCATCAGCTCCAATGACCCTTTTGTTCCACTGAGCCAAAAATGTTTACTTTTGTGGCATTATATAATCAGGTGTTTTAAGTACTGAATATAATTATAGTTTAATATTATCATTTTAAGCAACCTGCATCTGTATTTTGAGGAGTATTATTCACTTTCAAAGCAGACATTTAACCAAAACACATGGCACAAACACCGCATTACAAATGTTATCTAGAGTTACTTCCCTTTGTTAGTAGAATTGTCAGTTCTGATACTTACTCATATAAAACATCTTGACTGAGAGGAAATAAGAAAAATGTAGCAATGTGGATACAAAATAATGGAAACTGGGTATATATTGTACTTTTCATGCATTAAATACTTGCAATGAGTTGATGTGTTGAATAATTATTTGATAAATAGTAAGAGATAATTAACAATATATTCAAGAATAAAATGTAAACATTTTCCAAAGAATGAATGACACAAATAAATAAACTAGGTAAAGTCAAATTTCATAAAGAAGTAAACTGTGGATAACCTGCTTCCTAACACTATCATTTTTCATATAAAACAATTCTAGATGAAGAATGCCACCAACATAACCTCATTCACCTGTGCATTTTGACTTGTTTATGCTATGCTGAGTTTAAGGAGAAAAACTTTTCCTAATTTGTATTCTATTAACTAGGAATGTCTTTGTAAGAATTTATATCTTCAAAATTAAAACAGAAATATGTGTCATTTCCAACATTCTAAGGAATTCTGTCCACATGAAATGGAGTATTTAATATGTATATTTAAACATCCATGCATGTATTATTGTGTTTATGTAAGAAAATGGTAAGAGTATAAATCTTATGTTTTAAAAATTTACATTACGAATATCACTAACTACCCAGTTTCTTGATAATAATACTTCACAATACTAATTTGATTCTACCAAAGAAATTCTAGTCTTCAAATCTTTCACTGCAAAGAAGTCACAAAGCAAAAGAACAATTACTACTCACTCAATGAGTTCCCTAATCATAATATATAAGTATACATACGTGAAAAAATCTGAATGTTTACGGGATTCCAGATCTGCACGTTCTTGTTCCATTTTTCTTCTTCTTTCCTCATCATATATTTGTTCCTGAGAGGGAAAACAACTTATGAAAAAAATATTTATTGTACAAACTCAAAAAGATGGCTGAATTGTTATTAGTTAGTAAGAAGAAGAGATGAATATTGCAAATGATTATGTTGTGTGCGGCAAAAAACCTACATTTCTGAGTGAAATAAAATCTGATATTTCACCCAGTGAACAGAAAAGTCATATTTCACTCTAGGAATTGATGTAACAATAGCCTTTGCCAATGATATTACTATACAAAGGTCTTTGCATAGTCACATAAAAACATAATCCAGCATATTATCTCTTTAAATCTTTTATATAACTGGACCAAGCCAAGGTAATAAACAGTATAACCAATTTTGAAATTCAAATACCAAAAATCTACAACTGGTGATGGAAAAACATTCGGCTAGGCGCGTTCATGAATTAATACATTTGTTAAATCACTCATTGTATTTAAAAAGTAAATTATACATGTATTTCTGCTATTTCTAATGTATTTTCTACATTAGCAAAATATAACCCTCTAAAAGCTAATATTACATTTAAATACATTTACCAATCGTTTTCTTCTGTATTCTTCTTCATCCTCTCTTCGTCTTTGAACTCGTTCTGTTGTTGGACTTTTCCGTACATCTGAAGTTTGGAACTTGAATGCTGAAAGACAAAATGGGTTAATTACTTTCCATATATGAATTATTGAGGTGATATATCAGACAGATCTAATGCTAATCTGGAAGAATTTATCTGATTAAATTTATTACCTCACGTATACATGTGCCTAATAGATATAGAAAATATGGCTCCTGAAGATTCAAAAACTTTATCATTACTAGTATTCTTAATTCAGATCAAGTATCATTTCAAACAACATACATAGTTCATGTGTATTTCTAAAAATGTCCTAGATTAATCTGTTACTATGGTAAAAGTTTTCAAAATCAAATTTCTTTACATAAAATGTACATGTCATGTGTTATAGCTTTTGTAAAAAGAAAGGGCTTCTATAATGCATGGCTAGTATATATGTATAGCCCTTTCCAGAAACTCATTTCCGGTATCACGATTCTGATTCTAAAATTATAATTTGAAGCAAGTTATTTCCCTTGCTGGGATGTTCCTGGACATATTAATGGTTCGCTGCAATGAAGAGTAAAGGATTAGCGGTTTTTTATACTTGTTAATTTGCACATAATTTTTGGTTTGTATAAATTTGGGAACTACCTACAATCTTTTTGCTTCCAACATACTTGTAATCAGACTTGATTATAAAGCTTGAAATATTTGTATATAAAAGTAATAAATAATTTCTATTTACTTCCTACTGGTTGCTCTGCACTACAGCGAACCAGTATTATGTCCAAGCAAGGGAAATAACTTGCTTCAAATTATTTTTGAGTCAAATTCGTGAAACCGGAAATGAGTTTCTGGAAAGGGCAATATGATAGCAGTTATTATGATCATATAAACAAGCATTAACTACATGTAGAAAAAAAAAGAAATGGCTGAAGATAAAGAGGAGCTAATGAAATATAAGAGAAAGGTAATACATCATAGCAAAATCTAAACATTACATACTATGATTTTTTTTTCTGACAGCATAGTTATATAAGCTAAATGTGAAAATTGTATCATTTCAATGTTTATACATTCACTAGACTGGACAAGGCAATGTAAGAAGGCAAGCCACATTTATCTGATAATTTTAGACTCTTCTGGACACTTAAATGATACCTGTAGTTTGATGGGTTGTCTCTCTTCCAAAAAGAATATTGTAAGTCTCTAGCATTTATTTACAATTTTAGATCAATTTCACTTTGAAAACTTTTTGCGAAAAAAAGATTCTAATTTTCTCCTTTTAAAAAATTTTGATTGTGATCACGGAGTATGGTCAAGCAATGAATTTGTACTGTTCAAAATAAATTGTAAGAAAGAAAGCAAAATAATGAAATGCCCACAAACTAAAATTATTTACATTTTGATGATATCTGCACCAAAAAACATAGTCATGAACTACGGGGTATAACAGTTACTGTACAAAACAGGATATTACCAGACCAAAATTAATTAGAATTGTGTTATTTACTGGGGCAATTGGACTAGTGCTATATCCTTTTAATAGCCCAAAGTAAATTTTACTCTGACTTTAGGGAAGTGGCTTAAGGTACACACTGTTTTGATGTATCCTTAAATCCGAATTTGTCTTCCCACATTTGTGGAAGACTTATTTAACAATTCGGCTAAAAAAAAAATCCAAATAAAATGAAATTAAGGGAAAGTTGAACTTCATTTGAAACAAGTTTTACAGATCTTGAATCTATAAATTGAAATAGGGACTTAAGCCAACATTCTTCCTCATACCATCACGAATAAGGTATAAATAAAAAATTTCAGCCCTATACTTTAAATCTGAAAAATCTACTATTCATATTTGTATGCACCAAAAAAATAGATGAAAACAACATTGGAAAAGTAAAATGCAACTTTAAACACAGTGACATTTAATGCATGCCTTTCATGAAATTAATATTTTAATTTAATATTAATATGTTTTTACATTAATGTTATTTTGTTATAGAATTGAATAAGCATTGTCCATGCTTACATCACATAACTGTCTACTTACCATCCTCTTCATAATCAACTATTAAAATTTTATTTATTGTTTTATGGTTTTATTTAGATACACAAAAATGTTAAATGTGTAAAGAGAAAAATTAAATGAGGCTATTAGATTACTATTAAAACTAGGTGTATACCAATAATTAAGATATTTCAAATAATTTCTGTTAAAATTACAAGCACCAGTAATTCCACCCATATTAAAGTTATGTTAAATTAGTTGTGACCTTATTCCATTTATATAAAACCAAAAAAAATTGTTAATTTCAGACAAGTGTTAATGATAGCAATTGTGTAATATCTATCTGGCGTGAGGACAAAACACACCATACCAAGCCACAAGAGCAGTTCTATGAAAAATCTATACCTCCATTGAGTTTTGGACTTGCACTTTTTATTCCCAGTTGCTCTGCTGCGGACAAATTACTTCTAATCCGCAGCTTTGAAACTGGTGCCGGCTTTAACTTTCTAACTGGTGGGTTGGGTGGATCATTCCCAATTCTATTTGTATTTGAATTTCCTTGCTGACCTGATTCAAACTTTGAGTAAAGCTGATTGTAAGATGAACTGGCTTTTATGATTGGTTGTTGCCATGGTGACAGCTTTGGAGGAGGTGGAACTTTAGGAGGCGGAGACAATGGACTTGATTGTTGCTGTTGTTTTTCTGATGATCATGCAAATAGGAGAATAAAATTCATGCAAAAAAACTTTGAAAACACAACAAAACTTGAAAAATTAAACCAAAACACAATGAACTTGAACTCTGCTGTTTACTGCATTGAACCTCAGTAACAAACAAATCTGCATCAAATACTGTTTAGTTATTCCCTTACCCAATTCTGTACTGAACAGCAAAGTTCATCTCATGCTCGTATAAAAACTGTTTAACATTGATTTTATTTTGCTAATTTTATCTGAGATTAAAGAAATGGTAGAAATTGCAAAATTCATGCAGTATTTTTTTTTTGAAACGAGAAATTTATGTATTTTAAAAAAAGGAATATGAATTGGGCAGTTCTAAAATGATTTCTAAATTTATTTTTTTGGAATAAAATAATTCTAGAAAAATCTGCACATGAAACATACTATAGGTAAAAAGTTCTGAAAAGGAAAGTCAAAGATGAAAATAAGATACCATGATGATAATACTGCAAGTTGGAACATTCTGTGTAGGTATCATTTATTTAGTATTAGTAAATGCTCAACTCAAAATCTTGTACCTTTTGTAAGATTTTCTTATTTTTTGTTTACGAACAGAAATTGAGAGACATAGGAAATCATGCATAACCCAAGAAACTTTTGTCCCATCTATTGATGTAGCCTCATATTCACTAAATCTATCATCTGCTTGAATATGTATTTGCACAGTTTAACAAGTATCAGTATTTAACATGTTGGCTTTAAACAATCTAGATTTTATGAAAATTAAATACTAAAAAAGAATAATTTAGTTAAAAATGAATATAACTTATATAACATCTACCACAAATAATTTAAAACAGGTTAAGAACTTGCGGATAGAGAAAGTATGACAAATGACAAAGATGAAACCTAGTGATAACTATGTACCAACTCAAAAAGTGTTAGCTGACCATTGATTATATCATATATTTTCAATCCATTAAAAATGACAAAAATTCAACCAATTTAAAAAAAAAAACACCTTGAGCAAGAACTTGTAACTATCAAATAAAGTGTAAGAAACTAGACACAAAAAGTAAGCTAAAAAACTGAAATACAATCTAAAAAGCAAGTGTAATAAATTGGTTATAAATAAGAAAGCAAAGCATTGAACAAGCTGCATATCATGCAAACAAATGTTATAAGAACCTGCTTTACGTTGATTAGTATCATATCTACTATGTCCTTTTCTGGCGACATGGTGTGGAGTATTTTTCAAATATCTGTTTTTTTCTCCTAAAGCTGGAGAGGCACTCGGCTGTGGTTGATTTCTGTAAGCAGATGGAGATTTGGGGCTCCAAGTGTGATAGTAAAAGTCTGGATTTTCCTGCTTTTTAGGATGACGGCCTAGAGATGCTGATTTTATTCTAATGTTTTGAAAATTAACATTTCTGTTCAAGTCAACATAATCATCATCTCGACTATGGCCTTGACCCTGTCTATTGTCCTGTGAAATATTTCCATAGTTGTGCTTACTTTTCTCTTGTGACCATTCTTTTCCAATAATATCCAAGTACTGAACTGTCATTTTACTGGCTGCTGATGGTGTCCTTTCTTTCTGCAATGGTTCAAATCTTTTATATTTATCACTTTCCCTTGAAACTTCTTTCATTATGTGAGTTGGAGGAATATATGCATCATAGCGATTAGAATTTAACTTTACTGTATTTTGTACAGGTTCATAATGTGCCCTTTCAGTGTTTGAATCATCATTTTGTGTTCTAAATCTTTGAAATTTTCCTTCATTTTTATATTGTTTAAAAATGTCTCTTAAATTACCAGAAACTGTTCTTGGCATACCAAAATCTAAAGGAAGTTTTTTGCCATTGTTTGATGCATCCAGATGAGCTTGTGATTTGGCAGATCTTGGTCTTGCAGGCTCTTCCTCAATTAGTTTTAAGTCTGGTTCAGATTTACTCTTTTCTTTTTGTGCAGAATCCTCTTGTTTTGTGATAATTGTTTTTGTAACATCTGGGAGGTTGTCTACCTCTTTCTCATCTTCACTACCTCTTACAATAAATGTGTCTGTACTACTCTGATCAGAATTAGTTCCATCGTTCTCACATAAGTCGGAAGTCTTCCACTTTTTTAATCTTACATAATCATCTGCAGAATCAAAATCAAGATCTCCATGCGATACATTTTCTTCACTTTTATTAGTTTTAGATAAGGAATAACTATTACCATTCCTTTCCAGCATATCGGAGGATGACAAAATTTCACTTTTTGGTCTCAATTTTGCAAATTTGCTATCTGCAAATTCATTATTTTGGGCAAGACTTCTCAAATTTCTCACTTTGAACTGGACAGGAGAGTGAGGCTGTTCATTCCTCTGAACAGCTTCCCTGAAAGAAATATTGTCAGTTTGTGGAATTTGTAGTAATGGTATTTTTTCTCTTTCATCCAATACACACTTTCTACCAAAATGTCTCTGAAATGGTACACCTTCCATTGTTTGAGTGTCCTTTCCTGAAAATTCAATTGAAATAAAATGTTTTCCTACTGAACAACTTTCAAGATCTTTTTCAGAATTAGTTTCTCTTTTGCCTGTTGAAATATTACTTCCTGTTTTGTCATTTTTTAGCTTAAGTGTTCTTTTGTCTTCTTTATTGTATCTTGTGCTTAAATTTTCTCCATAAACTTCATCATTAACATATCGATGAACAACATTTCCTCCATGCCTTATATGAATATTGTCTTGTGCTGAAGATGAACACACATTTGAGCCATTATCAGTTACAATTTTGTTTCCGATAGAAGAATGAGCTCTTTTCAGTGGTTTGGGACTTTCTGGTTCATTAACTGGTACTGATACAGACCTAACGTGAAGTTCATCAGATTTTGTTTGATTTTTATGTTCTTTACGTTTATTTTCGACATAAATTTCATATTTATTATTCACTGGTTCTATATATGTACCATGTATTGAACGACTGTCTGTATGAGATTTTACCATAGTACCCATTTCTTGACCTGAAGAATTCGACAATCCTCTTGAATGAGATCTCTCAATAGATTTTGCTTTTCTCATATTTTGCTTATCATCAAATGAGCTATCTTCAATATTAGAATATAGTGCTTTTAAATCTCCAACAGATTTTTCTTTCCTTGTTAAAGAATAATCTTTATTTGGGTCCCATGTTTGAGATTTAATACAACTGAAAAATTCCTTGTTTCTTTTTGCTTCTTCGAGTTCCAGATATAAGTCTTCAAGCTCCTCCTGTCGACTCGAGTTCATAATATCATAGATATCCTTATAGGTTTTAGGATCCATACTATCAGGTCTTGCAGGCTTTTCACATTTTTCTTCGATTTCTGCAATTCGTTCCAGCATGGCAAAGTTTTTCTGAAGATTAAGAAATTTTTCTGAGCGACTTGTTGAATGCAGCAATCCTGCAGTATATGACTGGTAAGTATGAGAATCTAACCTAGATGACTTTTCACTACTTACTGACCCTCGAGCAGACCGTGATAGCTTATTTCTGTTTGATTCTTTCTCCATGGTTTTTCTCTCATCCACAAACAAATTCTCCCAAGCATTTTTATCCATATTTCCTAGTCCTTTAGACCCAGGAAAAGCTCTGGGACTACCAGCAAATTTTCTAACATTTTCTGTCATTTTGTGATAATCCATATTTTCACACTGACTTTCTTTTCCAGGAGTTTCTTTTAAATTGTCCTGCGTATTATATGCTTGTCTATTTTCAATCAATGGTGATCCATTACTATATTTTATCAATCCAGATTTTCTATTATCATGTTGTTGATAATTTGAATGTGACTGATTAGGGACAGTATATAATATATCAGGTTTTCCCATATGATGTACTCCAACTTTATATATGTCAACAACAGAGGACTTGGGAGTGGAATGTAGTTCTGGTTGAAAGCTACTGAATCCTGACACAGAGCTCTGAGCATCCCCAGCAGTGTTGAGGTTCCATGAGGGGGTCAAACTATTTATACTACTTCTAAGACTACTTGCATTGTTTATATTTCCTTGGTTAGCTCTGCTTTCATGTCCCGTTCTAAGCATAGAAATTCTCCCTCCTTCTATTTCCAGATGTGCCGTAGATCTAGCGAGCATTTTATATTCAAAACCTAATCTACTGCAGTTTATATATTCAGCCCTACATGTATGGACAAACTATATATATATGTTCTGTTAGTTAATTTTTAGAATGTTAATTAGTGATCACTAATGCACTAGCAAAGGTCTGGCTGAATCTGGAAAGAAAGTAGTTAGTAAAATGTTAGTTATTCTGCAGTGAGCCTCAATTGCACAATTTTAAACTGATAAAATGGTTGTTGACACACACAACAATCATATAAGGTCACATTACAAAACAATGGAGTTCAAGAACAAAATGTCAATTTCATCTCTCTTGTGTTTGTTTTCCATTATCTTGTGAAAAACTTTTGATAAAAAATGGATGCCACCTTCTTGGACCTGAATTTGTTTGAAAAAGCACAAAATAGATAAGCCTACTTTGTGTTTTTTGTACTTTGAAAAAGATTCAGTTAGTAACTACCAGTGCACCAGTGATCCCAAGGATATTACTGACAACAAAGCAACATAAAACTATTGACAATAAAGCAGCAAGGTTTGTTTACAATAAGCACAGTTATTTTGTACACTATAATTCAAATTTTATTCTATAACTTTTTTTTTCATTGAAAATCTTTAAACCTTTTAAGATGAAGTAACAGGTATCAATTTCCCATTATGTACTTTACTTTTATCAAAAAGGTATATAAGATTGCCTCTTGAGTGTTTGTTTTTTGGTGTTTTTTTGGGTCAAATATCATGGAACACAGAAAAATAACTACACAATACAAAATCACAAGATATTAATATTTTGATGATGAATAAACAAAAACAAAATTTGGAAAAATTGTTAAGGCAAACACCAATGTGTAGGGTAGACAAGATTGTATGTCTATCATAAAATAATATGTTGAAAGCCAAAGTTTTGGATTAAATTATAAAGATTAACTGTCATTTTGTGTTAGGGCTATTTGAAATAACCTCAAAGCATGTGGTGAAAACTTAAAAATAACTAGGTTTGTGGGTTATTTAACATCCCAACATGACTGAGGTTATTTTTTCATACACCAATAAAAAATCAATCCTAAGTGAGTCAAGAAAACTATGAATAAGAAATAAAATAAATAAATGAAAGAGAATTAACTGAAAATTTCCAATTAAAGACAATACCTGGTGCTGTGACATTCCAATATACCCTGACCACAAATTATACAAACCCAATTTTATGTGTTTACAAATTTTACAACCCTTTAACTTCTAAGACAATAAAATAAGATAAATGGTATTGATAGATCATAATTATTTTTAAAATGGACATATTGTTGATGTCATGATGTGGGCGGAATGTAAGGTGAGGGAAACATTTAATCTCTTTGACCAATAAAAAATGTTTTGAAATATTTTAACATGATCAGGTTTATATTGGTTTGTAAATATACACTAAAAATATAAATATTTGATATGTCAATACGGAACTGTAAACATGTTTCCTTGTTTGTTATTTTGATATGTGTCTGTGTAATTTTTTTTTAAACCATGCACTGTGTATGGAAGTAGTTTTTTCACACTGATAAAAATATGGTACATGTTATGAGAAAATCAGTTTATTTTAGTATACTTATTACAGTATATGGCCTATGTTTACATCATTAATTCAGTCTAAGTCAAACAAAAAAATTATCCCCCCTCAATATTAATATAAAAAAATCTGACCTAGTCTATTACGTCTAAACTATCTAGCACTTCAAAACTTAATCAAATTTTTATCTATATTCCACTATATATGACAAACCTCAAGTTTACATTTTTATCATAATATAAGTCTTTTTGTTATCAAAATACAACAGCATATTTCCTTATTTACAGGTAAAAGGAAGTCTAATTTGATAAGACACTGTACCTAGATATCTGAAACAAAATGCTAATATTTGGAAAATTATATTTCTTGATACAAAATTGACATGCAAATATTTATACCACTTAATGAATGTTCCATCTTGCAATGTATTTTACATGCTAGGGTAGAAAGTTGAAAATCATGGCGATAAGGCAAAAACTTGATCATCACTTTCAACAGGAAAAATAAGTATTCCTATAATATACAGACTTTAATAATTTATTATATGTATCTGGACCCGCCCCAATCAAACATCATATTTTAAAATCTAAATGAGATAAGATGGGTGTTTCCAAATTTTTAACTGAAAGTCTTATGTCAAGTTTTTGCCATACAGTAATACAAAGGGGTAAACACAGGAAGCAGAAAAACATCAAAACACCAGCTATGGTGCACTGATAGCACTGAAGGTTTTTATATACTCTTTGTTGTTGTCCTATAGGGTTTAATATATACCTTCTTTTTGTAAGGTGTAATCATCTGACACTACTTTTATGTCTGTGCATAAAATTTGAATTTAATATTTCTTGACAGTTCTTGACTTGGATATTTAATACTTTTGATGTTTGTTATATATAACAAGCAAAAACACAATTCAAACAACAAAAATAAATATATGAAATATAATTTTTCTGCTATTAAAAATGAAAAATGGGGAAACAATCAAACTGAAGTCTGTATAATGTATATACGTACTGGCAGGTTTTTCTGGTCCAGGTTTTTGTAGTCCACGGATAGGTATGTCCCCACCTTGTTGGACAAGTTTGTATAAATCTGTTGAGTGAGCGTTGTCCTCAGATTTAGAATCAGCAGTTTCAGCCAATTTTGTCCCAGTACCTTCAGTGCTAAAAATACAAAGAAAATCATCATATTAAAATTTAAGTACTTTACAACAATATTTTTACGAAATGGCCAACTCCTGTAAATCAAACTTAAAACAAACATCAGGCTTTGTCACATGCATGTGTAGATTTTCTGTGTAATACATTATCTACCCCTCTCCTTTCTTGCCCATTAATTAAGTTACTTATCAGCAACAAGGTATTCATTTCTGGTGTCTTAGACAATTATAAATAAGGTTTGAAACTGGACACTACAGTTGTCCACATTCCTCAATTTGAATACTTAATGTCACATGTAATTAGGCCAAGATCATAAAAATCAGTAAATTTTAACCAGCCATCAGATTAGATATCAGAAAGCTATGCTAGATGCATACTTTTATGCAAAAATATTACTAAATTTTCAAGTTCTGATATGGAAATTGAGAGCTTTATTCAGGAGTGATGAAGATTTATACCTCTAGACTGTAGATTTACATAATACATAAGAAGGGATATGTATGAATATCCAAATTGCTGATTCAGTGTTCAATTTTGTCATATAATGCTCTTCCCTACTTAGATTTCGGTTTTAGTGACACAGGTATTTGTATATTTATACACCATGTTTTTATTGCTATCTAAAGTCAAAATGGCTTTCTACTATTAAGTTATCATCTTATAAAGATTACACTGACATTTCAATAGTAAATACTTGTCACTGTTTGAATTTAATTATCTTCCATTTTTTGTACAAAATTTTATAAAATTATTTTAGTGACATATGTTTGAGCAATAAAGCATAAAACATTTAAAAATTTTTTGTTAAAAACTCAAGGTGTTATAAAATGTATAGGAAATAAACTGGGATACGGGATAAATGTGGCAGGCAATAACCTAATAACAAAATCTAAAAAGTAAAACCAGACTGTCACAAGCTGTAAATCCACACTATGCAGATCATATCTTTTCATATATAATATGAATGCATTTATATGTGCGCTTAAAAATTTCAGCATAAATTATAGGTTCTTGATAGCATAAAAACCCTTGAAACAAGAAAAACATTGTTGTCATTAGAAATGTTTCCCAACCCACAAATGAGAGGAATATCTAGTCAGACAATAGAAATATTACTACACTGTCTGCTTGCTTTATTCTTTATATATTTCAAGTTTTTTTGCTTTCACAAAAATGCCAATCATTTGCATTGATTACTTTGAATTTTGTTGAATGATAAAAATAGTTTTAGAAAATTTACGGATTTTGAAAAAGTAACCCCACTTTACATTCAGGTGAATAAACTTGGTTACTTTTAAAGACATTCTACAGAACTGAAGGACTCTTGAAATATTTGGATATGTACTTTAGTAATACTGCTAGACTTTATCCTTTATCACATGTTGTTTGTGTATAATAACAATATTCTGTTTAAAATGCAGTAATGACCTATCAGTGATGTTTCCAATATTGTACATTTTCTATTATATTTTTTTTCAATGGTGCATTTGAATCTAAGAAATATTTATTTCATGAAACTGAATTCTACTTAAGATTAAAGCATTGTTTTTCCCTATGCATTATAATTCCTGTGTCACATTCATACCTCTGGTTTTAGGTATTTGGTATAAATGTATAAGTATGTATTCCTTTGACCCACCACTGGGCATATTATGCAATAAAATGATTTATGTATCTATACTAACGTCACAGGATCAGACAAAGGATTGTGTAAAAATAAAGCAATACTCATCTCATGTGAACAGCTCTCGCAATAAGTTCCATTTTATAACTTATAACTTCAAACAACAACTCGTTGCAATAAACCTTATACTGCCATTTTCACCTTTGTACAATCATTATCTGATATGTAATGCAGAATCATTAGAAATGCTAATTATATCAGATAACAAAGGCTGAAAGCCTCAGTCTAAAGTTGTGAAATGGACCATATTGATTAATAAAGAATTTAATCATTCTCAATAGTACTATCAAGGACTGCAAGTCAAAGTCTAGCTAGGGTTGTCAATCTGACCATGTTGATGAATAAAATATTTAATCATCCCCAATAGTTCACTTAACTTTAGGATCAGAGGCAAATATGGAAATTATTGCTGAAAATACAAGATCAGTTTGCAATAATTCTTCTATTATACCATATTGTCATGTTATTTCTTAATCATCTAAATTATAAAAGCCAACTATGCCTTTGACATATTACATCATCTCCATGCCTTGTGTGACAATGAGAAGATTCTATAAATTTTGACATAGCTCTAGTTAATATATAAATGATGCATTGAACCAGTCTGCACTTTCAGAGGGAAATATTGTTATCAGCCCTTGTAAGTCCGTCCCTTATTCAGGCTCTTCTTATGAGAGGGGATGGAGTGAAAGATTGGGATGATTTCAGTATCACTGAACTTTCTTCAAAAATGCATTTTTCACTTGTATATAATTTGAATATATAAGATTTACTTCTCTCAGTACTGAATGAACAACTTATGATTTCTGTTTTAGAAATCCTAGATTGACTTGTCTCCTCAGATTATTATTTGATAAGAAGCACCATGGTGGGATAAAACCCTAATGATGAATAAAAATTTGAGTGAGAGATGAACACAAATTATTGATAATCAAAATGTCAATATATAGAAGGATATTGACCAGTTGACAAAAGATCCTATGTGGGTCTTTAATTCTTCCTGATCTGATTTTATCAGGTTAAATATGTATTAAAATGCAATAACAAGTTTTAAATTGATAACTTTATTGACAAAGAGACAAGATCGAAGAACTTATGACATGTTTTTTTTTACCCAAATATAAATGATTTTACTAAGGCCATAAATAATGGGATAAACAACATGCATGTTCCATATTTTTTACTACCTACAGCTTCCGAGCCCTTTTCATAGCGAAAATTAACAGTTCAAATGCTACACAATAAAAATATGAAATAAAAGAATGTATAGGTGTGTGTGTGCAGTGGGGAAAGGAAAGGGAGAGGGTGGGTAAAATGTCAGAGAAAATCAATGTATGTATTCTATCTGGCCTATTATCTAGTGGTTCTTTCATATCCAGGTCAGCTGATATAAAAGACAAAATTCTAATATGGATTTATAATATTATGGAGTCAATTTGATAAATTATATGTTATATGTTAGGTTTAATCTTTATATACAGTTTATATGGTATAAGATGTTGTCTAGACACTTAGCTTACTGTAAACAGAGAAGTATATCAAAGTTTCATGTTCTGTGTGTGAGATAATGCTACATATATACACCATACATCTTTAATTTCATTTAAATATGATCACAGAAAACTTATACGTTTGAATAAATTTGGTTTTAATAAAAAGAAATTAAGAGAATATATAAATTGAGTTCATACTTTTACTTGTGTCAGCACTTTTTACTTTCTAAATAATTATGGTATAAAAAATGTCAAATTCCTTTAATATATAATTGTCACCAAATTTTTTTCTTGGATTATCTATACTGACCAACATTCCTTTCTTCCATTAAGTAATAATATATATAGAAGTAACTGAGTGAAAAGTTGAGAAAATACTAGTAAATATTCTGTCATTGTATCCAGTGACTAGCCTCCCCTCCCCAAATAATTTCATTTTCCACTATTTATTGAAAAATTTACTGTGATAGTGTAAGAAGATACAAGCAAATCTGAAAGTGTTGAACAAATTTATCCAGTCACTCAGTTATGAAATTCAGTTTGATGTGATCAAATGTTTCTCATACTTCTATTTCTGTATTCAAAATTGCCTTAAAACCCAACACACTAAAAGTAACACAAGGATATGCACAATCAAAGGGAATATAAAAATATCAGATTTCCCAAAGATTTTTATGACGTTATTATGTATCTAATATCAAATACATATACAACTAGTATTTTATCTGAAGTGGTAATAACACCACACTTACAGTGAAATTGACATACTATATACTTAGAGAATCACCTTGAAAATAACTCTTGAATTCACTGCATATTTTGCTTTTCATTTTCTTAATGATTTATTTAAACAAATTTCAGTCCAAAAATACTAAATGCAACATATTTTGTTTGTTTATTTTTTATCAATTTTCTTAAAAAGCCAATCTTGTATTAAATTTCAGATTACCTAGTTCTACACAAGTTTCCCCAAAATTTGAGTGTGTGTAGTATGCAGTACTGTGTAACACATCCTTGTATTCTGCAACGTCATGTAGCCTTTGATGCAACACAAAGGCTACATGACTTTCTAATCTACCCCAGAATAGATTTTGACACATACTGCTCTGAAGTGTGTAGATTTTCCTGAGATATATTTCTAAGCATTCACAATATTTGGAATCTTTGTTGTTATCAATATAGGGTGCTGATTAATAACTACATGTGACAATTACTTGTTATCTTATTACTTGTCATAAACATGGCAAATGACCAGAAAACTACACTTAAATCATTTTTTTAAAACTTTTTTTTCAGTATATATTTTATGTGCACTAAATAAGTACATTTATTTTCTGTCAGATTACATAAGCACAGTACAGAACTTGAATTGCTAAAATAACAAAAGTAGTCAGCATAGTCAAAAGAGAATACTGATGATTGGACTTAAAAAAGGAGTTTGAGATTCAAAGGGTGTTGGGGTAGTATTTTAAAAGCTTATTATAATATAAGATATTTTCAACACTGATACATATAAATTATCTGAAAATCATGATATTATATTCATCTTTTATAAACATTAATTTTCATTGTACATTTATGTAATATTTGTTCACCAATTTACATCTGTTTTACTACATTTAGCAATATAAACATGACACTAGAAATTAGAAGTACTTGGTTGTATTTCTAGTCATAAACAAGAGGAGAAAATTTAGTTTTTAATTTCAAAGTTAAATTATTTATCTGCATTGCTTAATTATAACATTTACATCATGATGCCATAAAATATAACCAGATATCCTGTATTTATCATAGTTTATCTTTGCACTAGGTGAAATTCCTGATAGACCCCCCCCCCCTAAATTATTAATACCTATCATATGCACATTTCAGAGTATCATGATGTAAATAGGGGTATATTCTATACATATATTCTAGTTCTGTAAGAGATTCTGGGATTGCTTCAATTATTACAATAATGACTAAATTATCAAATATAAACTTTATGAAGATCCAAATATATTTCAAATACAAGTACAACTCTATAATATAAAATTTTGACTCTTAAATTGAACTTTAATTCAATCATCGGTTATCATATAAGTGGTACTTGAGCAATAACTGACCAATTCAATGAAGACTTTTTAAAAAATTCAATAATTTCACATTGGATTCAAGAATGTAAATAGGTAACACTAGAACTACAAATTTTAAATCTTTCAAATTATCAAAATTCATTACTTCTCAATGATGTGGCCACTGAATGAAATAAAACTTGTTAGAAACTGGTAAAATGGACAATGGGTTACAATTTGTACCAGGTGTAATTTTACACCATTAAATATGGTACAAGATTTAAGTTATAATTTTTGAAATGTTATCATACACAAAAATTATTTTTAGACTTAAAATTACAAATTTTAATTTGATCAAAATTGAAAAAAAAGAAGATAATAAAAGAATGTTATAAAAGCTTTAGAATTATTAAATATTTTCACGACTTTATATCATTATATTAACTGTAAATGACTTACGCACAGTATCTTGCAATTAGTTGCAGCATCTTACACACATGATATAATTCCACAAAACACAATCTGTCTACCTGTACAGGTGTGCTTTTACTGCTATATTTCACCTTTATGTTTTTTTTTTATAAATTACTACAGAATAATTCCATACTTCTAAAAATCTGTGTCACAAAATTAATGATGTTACTGAATACAAAACAACTGTATGTATGCAATGAAGTGGAGAAAATATCCTTGTATTTGTAATAGGTCATTCAAAAGTATATCAAAGGGAAATAACTCCAAGTTTTAATTGTTGTTTACATTTTGGCGTTTCCAAACATTGATTAGGCAAACAAAGCAATCTGTTTGTCAATCTATTATTATGCTGGTTATCTATGTCCATTAATTAGATAGGAGATAATACACATGATTTTTATAGTACCTGACCCGTAATTACCTGGAGATAACAACCTTTGATCAACAAAAGTCCCAAATATCAAACTAGATTGAAATTGGTAGAAGTGCAAAAATAGAAATCAATAAATACAATGTATTTTTAATGTTGTACAGGTATAAGGTAACAGCTGTGTTTCTTCCAGCAAATATTTTATACAAAATATATTTTTTTTCAAATAAAATTTCTATTTTACTGCTACATAACAATTATTAAACAAGTATATATGTGTCCAATGGACACTACATGCCCCGCCAATGATGTAAGTATTTAGTAAATAGAATTACATGTGTATAGTGTTGACTTTGAAGTCCCTAATGATAGGGTAGATGAAATACTATCTCTAAGTAGCTCATTAAAAACTACCTTGAACCTGAACCTTAACCTGGATTCTAATACATGTATTGAAATTCCATACAGAAATTCTAAGTTGATGACCCATGACGTCAAGGTCACAGCATACATTTCGCATCAAAAGCTGCTGTTCATACCACAAGCTTTCCCTGTACAAAGTTTCATGATGATACCATAACTCCTTCATGAAAAACTACCTTAAACCTGAATCTTAGCCTGGATACTATATTGAAATTCAAAGTTGATCACCCATGACTTCAAGGTCACAGCATCCTTTTCACATCAAAATGCTGTTGTTCATGTCACAAGCTATCCATGTACAAAGTTTCAGGATGATTGCATAACTCCTTCATGAAAATCTACCTTAAACCTGAACCTTAACCTCGTACGGACGGATGGACAAATGCACAGACCGAATAACTATATGCCCGGCCTGCCTTACAGGCGGGGCACAAAAATCATATTTATATGGGAGGGGGGATGGAATGTCCTTTTAATCTGCATTCTTTTGTGATTTTTCATTATCTGGATTTTCAGCCACTGGTACAAGGGAAAGTTAATCCATTTTATATACTCAAGTAGCAACCATTACTTGATACTGCAAGTGTCAATTATTTTGATCTTCTCGTCACATTTTTTGCAATAATAAAACATTGCATTAATTTATAAATTTCGGGTATTTAGATGAAGATGAATTCAAGTATATAATCATTGTTTTTTGTGAAACATAAAAAAAGTTAGCTATGCTGAAGTCAGTCTGTACACTGATATAAAATATAATGTCTACGGTTTAATGTTTAATACATTTTTGTAGTTCAATACCTTAATCTCAGTTAAACTATCACATGAACGAATTTGAAAATTTTGTAAATAACACATACATCAAAGTTCAAACTTCAAACAAATTATTCAATGCATCATTTGACAAAGAGCAGTCATTAAGATATTTTCTGTTTATCACATGTAAATTTTTTTACTTCATTTTAAATCCATAATATGATGTAATTGTTATAACAGCTTTTAAAGTGACAGCTTGTGGGGTAAATACTATGGGAATAGTATATAGGAAAAAAGCTAAATATAATGGTTTGCTGAAGACTCGCTGATATGTTATAATTTTTTGGGGGAAGTGAGTGTAGCAATATCTATCTGTAGAGAACCCATTATTAAGTTAATTGTACTGTAAATGGGGTATTTTCTACTGAAAACTATAGATTTTCTATGTTTTTCAAGTCCTAAGTAACAATAATACTTTGTGATTAATGGCAATTCAACAAATTCAACAGCAGCTGTAAGCAAAATAAAACCTGTAAAGTTTAAAGATTGCATAAGAAAGGGCTTGGGGGAAATTTAAGACAAAAATCCTAAAAGGTTGTCTACAGAAAGGAACTGACAAACGTTACATACATTAGAATAAATAGTCTAGGGGAGATAACTATAGAAAAAAAATCGACTTACTATCTACTAAACTGTCCTGGTTTTTCTATGGGTGGATTGTGAGCAGCACCCTAAAAAAAAAGAATTATTATTTTTATATCATAAAATTACTTTCTTGTATTAAAGTAAATTGTTCTGGCTAATCACACTAGAATGTCTTTAGCTCTTTATGATACATAAAACATTATTTTGAGCATAACATTTTTAATTTACTGACCTTTTTATTATATAAATGCACAAAAAATTTGTGATTGTAAGAACAAAGTAGTATTCTGTTTTCTCCTACATTGATTTCATGATTATGTAAAGGCAAGCGACATTGAAATCTTAGTCTTAAAAACTTATCTTAAATTACTCTTTTTTATAGTATTTTTAAAAAAATGTGCATTATTCACACTTAACAACAAATCAGGGCATTTTGGAATAAATAGTCAAAAGATTGTCCTCACAAAATTTAGAAAACTGCTTATGGTATTAAATAATAAACCTGAAAGTTTATACGATTATGAACAAACTTTCCCCCTTATTTTGTAGGTAAACATTTGATTAAACCCCACAAAAAAGAAGGGCTTCCACAGTGGTAGTGTCAGTTAATATCCTACAATTGTGAAATTCATATCTATGTGTGATTCAAGTGAAAACAAATATATAAAAGAAAATTTGTAAGTATAAAATTTTTTGCTGCTTCTGAATATTTGAAACAATCTGGAATAAAACTAAAATTTGCGAAGCAAACTAAAAAGAAAAATAATAAAACCTAGCAACCATACTAAATTTCTGATATTGAAAATTTTATGATTCTTAAGATATACTTCTTCTGTGATTTTCTCTCTAACCATTCACTAGAATCACTAGCAAACCTTATACTTTTTTGTCCTTTGCAGTGAGGCCTTCAACACCAAGAAATCCTTACATCTCATGGAGCAATATTGAAGGCTACATACAATGTTTCTACATCTGAATGTCTTTTGTTTGTTTAGTTGGGGTTTTATGCCGTTTTCAGCATGCTTGGCTATTTCGTGGCGGCCAGTTTTTATTGGTGGAGCAAGCTGGAGTACCCGGAGAGAACCACCGACCTTCGGTTGGAAAATTGGCAATCCTTGTCAATTTAGATCGGAGTCAAACAAACCCCGCCACATGTGAGATTCAAACTCACAACCTCAGTGTTGACAGGCTAGTGATCATTAGTAGTTATGATGAACTACCTAGACCACTCGGCCACCAAGGCCTCTAATTTGAATGTCCGATTCAAGTTTGGTTACATGAGAAAACATTATGAACATTATTATCTTTAAAGCATAATGCAACTATTTCTTTCTAAATCAGAATATAAGAATAGATTTATTCAACTATGCCAAAGCAAACTAACTTTGAAGATGAAAAATTACTTTAGTTGTTGGTTATAGTGTTAAAAATTTTCTCTACAATAAATGGTTTATTCATACCAAAACAATTTTAAGATATCAGATATGGTGCCTTCCATTATGCTGTAACAGAATTTGGACCCATGATTCTTAAAAAAATGTCATATGCTTGCAATTAATTGACAAAATTGTACATATTACATTTCACAAATAGAATAATGACGATTTAAAATTTGTGACAAATTGCAGTCACAGGAATATTTTAGAAATTCTGCCCTGGTTCACATCTTCCATGGCAGGAGATCAGTAATATGCTGTCTTTGGTGTGAATTGTAAACTGGAAAGCACCATTGGTTAATACTTAAGACCTGACAACAATTATATACAATAGTAAAATTTACAATATTACAGATAAAAATATATACCCACACATATCACATTTAAGTATGGGGTACATTGTACAATGAATGATATATAAAAATATTAAGAGTGATAGAATCTATAAAATAGGATAAATTAATCAAAATCAAACTGTGAAATAAAATTACAGCCAAAAGCCATAGCTACAAGCATATTTTTGTGCCACCATCACACTATACTACCTTCGTGCTTTCTGTTTTCTTTTTTCTCTCCGTTGGAGAAGTGGCCGAATAAGAACGATATCTACCTGGCCCCTACATGCGTAATTAGAAATACAAAACAATACATCCCTCATTACACATACAAGAAATAATTCCAAGAGCATTGATCATCCTACCCGTTTATTTATGTGTCATCCTATAGATTTGTAATCCCCAAAGTTAAAATAAAAATTACAAACATTGATTTGCTTACACAACATCTACATTCAATACAGAAAATCAATGTGTTGTGTTTACCTTGTACAGAATGCCCTATTATTTTGTCCAAGATGCATGAATACAATAACCAGTCAGCATGCAATGAAGTGAATATCAAAAACACTGGGTGGGACACTTTTCCTTCCAATCCTGTTCATTTGTATAAGATGCATAGCCAAACATGAAATCTTTAACACCAAATTAATTACAATACACTAGAATCATAATGATATAGAAAGATATTAATATAAACTATTGCTCATCTATATTTCATGTGTATGGCCAAATGAACTTATTATGGGAGCTTATGGGAGTATTGTAATGTTTACATGTATAAATTTCATAAATATCAGTAAGTTTTTGTTAAAAATTCTAAATTTTGGAATAAATAAGTCTGACTTTTTTATTTTTTCAAGATTTAGATGAATTTTGAAAATTTTACAAGTAAACATTCCCCATGGTGAACCTCTATGAGATCAATATCCAGGTGAACTGAATCAGGATAATAGCTATTCTGATTATTAATTTTGGTTTTACACACAGGTAATCTATAAAAACTATACAGATAATTATAGTCTTATTTGTTAATGATTTTTATATTACTCTTAAATTCTTTTTAAAAAATGTTTTAAAATAATACTTTTTTACAGTAATTTATGGTAATGTGATATTAATTCTGCAGAAGAATTTATTTTTCATTTTTATCCACTGACCAAAGACATGTATTTCAATAAAAACAGAGCACAAATTTAACATTGATCCCACCCTACATAAATATACATGCCCCTGCAGTCCAATGCCATATATGAATATGCAACAGGTTCCAAGTGCATGCTGCTTTCACACAAGAACAATATTATATAAGTGACTGAACAGAACCTTCACAAGTGAAATAGCAATGTTAATGCATAATAGCAAATGTATGTCATGAATACTTTAACTAGGTTATAGCAAGTCTTCAATTTAAGTTTCAACTGACCCTTAAACACTTGAAGATTTGTCATTTAGAATCAGGATGTCAAATGTTCAAATTTGCTGTTTCACACCAAATATATGCATACTTCTAGGGCAGTATGTGATTTACCATATAAAGAATGTGATTATTTGGCAACCATACTAACAATTTTGGGGCCCATATAGTTACTCCAAAAGTTTCAGATTGCTTATTTTTTGGGATGGGAGACATAAAACTGTTAAGACAACAGAAGCTATCTATATGTTAACATTTTTTCATTACTGTAACAAGGACATTTATCTAAAGGTTAAAACTGTAGAACTAGATAAATACTTTCAACAGATCAGCCATGATGACAATTTTTGTATATTTGGGATTGTGTGGGATTGGTTTTGTTTTTCCTAAGACTGTTACATATACTAAGCCAGTTAGAGAATATTATTTCACAAATTTACTTACAACTTTAGCTTCCTGAAATGCTATCGATGAAAATCCTGGTTCATAATCTACAATACTGCGTGGCTGACATCGGTACTTTTCAACCGTTGACCGTGCATTTGGTGGATTCCATTCACTGTTAACAATCAAACGAAATAATGTAACATAGAAAATCAATGTATCAGAGTGTTAGAATTTTTTCTGTATTGAAATGTTCATGTAAAAGCAAGATTATACGTATATAAAACACTGCTATACAGGAGTCAAGATGTCACAGACAGCTGTTGTCCAATCAAATGTAAATATATCTCTATGAAAGATCATCCTTCAAAATCACACAATTGTAGAAAATAAAATATAAATCACAACACGTCCCTGGACTTAAATATCACCGCCACTAATGAAGTATTTTTACAATCATAAAATTGATTAAAAATGACGTAATTGTGAATTATTACCTGAATTATCAATAACCCAAGCTGCTGTTAATGATAGGATTTATAGAACAGACTGTTGAAGAAAGTTTATATCTAATTAATACTTTTACTTGTGCAAGTTCAATAGTTTTATTTGTTATTAAATGAAACTTTTGCCTAGTGCAACAAATTATATACACTTAGTAATAAATCCTAAAATCTATATTTAAATAATAAAAAATTCAACTTTACTGATCGGATTAAAATTAGACTCAAAATTAGTGTCTGCATGACATGGCTCAAATCTATCCACTTTGTCTTCATATCAAGCCTAAGTTCATTTGGCCAAGCAGTTCAAAGGAGATTTTAAAATCTGACAAATCAGGAATTCGTCAATTGGGACAAGATATTCAAGCTTTATACAGACCAATAGATGGCTTTTATCAATTTTCAGTTCATTTGGCTCAATTAAGGTAATAACATTATCACACCGGAACCAAAATAATGTCAGCATTAGATTTTTCATGACGGTGGCCATGTTGATTAAGCTTTTTAGATGGCAAAGTACTTATTTCTTCTGACACCTCTACACTACAGAGTGAGCTTTGTTCACTTATTAGTTCAATTCATTTGGCATAGTAGATTCATTGGAGAAGACTCCTAACAATTTGACCAATCAGAAACCAGTTAGCCATGCTGGTTTCTGATTGGTCAAATTGTTAGGAGTCTTCTCCAATGAATCTACTATGCCAAATGAATTGAACTAATAAGTGAACAAAGCTCACTCTGTAGTGTAGAGGTGTCAGAAGGACAAAATATGGAATTTTCATGTAGAAGCTCCATTAATGCCTTATATCAACTCTTAGGTTACATGGCCAAGTGGTTGATCGATTATAAACTTTTAAAAACTGTCTCGTGGTCAGATGTTGAAAATACAGGTATATTCAAACTTTGTATAGACCTTAATAACTTTGTGATGAAATTATTTTTTAAACTGATGAATAAGAAATCAGGAATTGTTCACTGAAATATTATTTGTCCAACAAAACATGCAAAATGAATAAAGATTCTTCATATCAAGTTCAATTAATTTTTTAAGTGGGGATCAAAATGTGAGAAGTCAACAGACAACGGATACCAATAGACAACAATAGCTCAACTAATCCATCTGGACCAACTGACCTAACAAGTGATACATATAATCCAGTTGTACAAAAAATTGTACAACGATATTAATAGTTTGGTTTCATTTAAAAAAAACAGTAGGATGTTTCTAAATATATTGTCTCAGGATGTGCTGTTCAGGTAAAGTTTTCAACCCTTTCATGTGCATCGTTTCATATATGTTTTGATACCTACTGTATAAAGAAAATGCTCAACTCAGCTCATTTACACTCATATGATATTACTATAAATTTCAGCAACAGACATAATAATACAAACAAGTTGATTCAAATTGTATCAAGAATACCACATACCAAACCCTTCCTATTCTATATTGGTATACTTTCCTACAAACAGTTTTAAAAATCTTAGCAATCCCCCTTATTCTTAATCTTATGCACCTATTAGCATAGTTTCATTCAAGAATTTGACTATGAACATAAATTGTAATCATATTTTCTCCACATGGAACTAGATGATGATACATATCAAACAGACATTATTTTTTTATGTTGTTAAATGTTTTATGATTTGTATATAATTTCATATTATACTATTGTTCTATGTGTTAGTAAAAACTTACAACATTGAGTTTTATGCAACACTGAAAGCGAGATTTGATCCAACAGCACTATACATTTTTTTTAAATCTGTAATTAATGACTTATTAACAATTTTCTTTCCCAGTCATAATTCTACTGAAGGATGATGCTTGATTTGTCTTTAAAATTTTCTCCAATGTAATATTTTATATTAATTTTAATGTATAAAAATGAATAAATCTGATTAAAATTCTAAATTTTCCAGTGTGAGTACCCAGCACCAACAAAATGTAGATAAATAAATAAACCAAACAAGTGGATAAAATAATGTAAGTAAAACATAATTTTTTTTTAAAATATATTAGAAACTGTGATATTTTATATCACCATAGATACTAGCATCTTTTTTATTCAAAGTTCAATTAAAAGAACATATGACAATAAATCTTTTGTATTGATTTTCTTGGCATTTGATGGTTACTATGGTGATTAATAACACCAAACCTTTGCCATCTTACCTTAAGAAATCAAAGAGTTCTTGAAACCATGATCTGTTAGCAAGATGATAAGTAAAAATATCATGTGGTATAAGGGAAGTAATTCTAGTTGCTTTTAAGCAGTTAAAGTCTGAATTTCTCAAAATGTTGAAAAATGAGACATTCTTTGATCTCCAAAGGAAGTACATTTTAGTAAGGAGAAAAATATATTATTTCATAAAAGAATAAAACAGTTTTAAAATGCTAAACTCTAATTCAATGAGATGAAAAATTAACCTGAAATGAAACATGTAACAATAAAAACACAGAAGACACATACGCTGACAAGATACACCCGATAAACAAAAATGTTGTCTGACATATATTGGACACATATAATATCAGAAAAAAATATATCACTTGATAAGATGGCAAGGGTAAAAGATACCAAAAGTAAAATATCTTTAAAACTATGATTCCATGATTACACCTCATTAGCCCTCACTGATAGAGAAATTGGGTGAAAACAAAAAAGATTTCTTGTGTATGAAAAAAATCCTATCCATTACAATACTATGTGGCTGTGGATCTAGCAAGCTATGGGTAAGGGAATTGGGACTACAATAATGATAAACCTACTCTAAATAATTCAAGAAGTCTTGCACCTCTGCCGAAATTTCAGTATCTCTGAAAAGTTTGAAAACACTTATAGCATTACAACTATATATATAGGTCAGTTTTATATCAGAAAGTTGTTGATTATATTTCTGTTATGTGATATTTTTTTCTCCTTAACATTAGCCATTATCAATGTATTACTTATAAAATTACCATCTTAAACAAATCTTTACATTAAAAATATTGACAAATTCAATGATAAATATTTCAACTACAGTAGTAAATACTGATATCATTTTCATTAATAAAATAAGATTAAAAATGCTACAAAGGTGCTTCATGCATTTGATGTGCCCAATAAATTAAGTTTAACAGCTATAAAATTTGAAATAATTTAGTTATACAATTATTGGACTATGCCAAATTAAATCTCCTCAAAATCAGTTTTATAATTAACATGCTCATTCCATAAATAAACTAATGATATTATATTTGGCAGGTTTGATTATCTCCCTTTACACATTTTTTTTTCTCGTTTAAAAACTGATATAATTCAGATAAATTCACTTCTAGACTTAAAAATATTTTTTTAAGACCAGTCAAATTGCATGCAGTTATTGGAATTTAATGGAATTTCTTGCAAAATGCATCTCAGCAGGAGAAAGGACATACATATTGGCAGTATGGGGAACAAAATCATTAAACAATACTAGTCTCTTTATAAGACATCTAACAAGACAACCAGAAACATACACAAACATGTAATAAAAGATATTAGTTTGTCATTCATGAAAAGAATTTATTTGACATCCACACAGACAATATAAACGATATAGCCACACTGACATGTACAAATAACTGCTATAGGTAACTCATGTTCAAACTTCAGTTTGATAAATGACTTACAAGATATAATTTTATTATTTCAAACTTTTTTCTTACAAAGCTGCAAAATATCTGAATGTTAGTCTTAAAGAATTTGCTTGAGATATTTTGGAGTCTTTTCTATATAACTGATAGATGGATGAATTGTTGTTTAACGTCCAGTGGCAGCCAGGTGCATATCAGGACCATCTATATAATTGAAAGGCTGTTGGAAACAGAAAATACCCCAAACAAAGCTTTCAAATAAAATAATAAAAATTCCATGTTCAGGTATCATTACAGAGACTTCCAATAGACTTCAATAGAAATGATGTTATAAAAAAGGCATTATTGAATAAGATTACAGATTAATTACTAGATTAATTTTGGAATAGCAAAGTTGAATGGGAAAAGGAACATTAAAAAACTACCTCATAAGTCACAATAAACTAAAGTATGAACAGTCTAAATCATTTCTATATCTTACCTAAACAAAACCATTATGAAATGATCCATTTTCATCGGAGATGGAATTAATTTACATCAGATATTAATTAAGAACTTCAGATCAAAAGCTAAACAAAAAAACCTATGATTTTAGACTTACAAAGATTTGGGCTTTGTAGAAGATTTAAAATCTGCTTTGAAATCTGATAAACTTTTTGTTCTCTGTTTAGTCTTTTCTGGTTCTGACTTGTATCCTGTATCTGAAACAGAAAAATCAACATGCTATTGACTATTGCTTACCACCATGTAGTTATAAAATTTTTACACAATTTAATATAGTATTCTTGTCTTCAAGTTGTTAATTCACACTGTAAACAGCTTTTGTTTGTTTATGAGGCTACTTAACTTTTTGAAACCTGAAAGGCTATCAAATATAAAATTGACTACCATTATCTGAAGCTCGATATCTTTAAGTAATTTGTTGGTTGCATGCTACTATTTTGTATAATATTTACTTCTGATATCTCAAATTCCAATGACTTCAAACTATTTTTGACAGTCCCTTCAAATTTGAGTTGAGGTTCAATTGTAATTGAAATTAAACATTTACCTATGTTTTTTGTATTTTTTCTAATAATACGACTGTAAAGCTAAAGAAGAATTACAACATATTTCTATAGTTGTGTGGACAAAATATTTTTAAGAATGCAAAGTTGATAGGCATGCAAATTCTTCTACTCATTTCATAGATAATATAAACTAAATGGAGTCAATCTTAATAAAACTGTCTCAGTTTGCAGCAATCCCGATTTTCTGTCATCACTTTTTTGGAGCCTCCTACCTTGCTGCCTACAGTTACTAATAATATGATTTTTTCTGTTGAAAAATCTGCTTATTGAGAACAAAAGGTTTAATCTACACTTAAAACAATGGTCATTTGAAAACACTAGACAGAATCAATTCAAGAAATATGATGAGTTTGAGTAAGTTTTAGAGAACATAAAAACAGTTCATGATACCCACAGTTTTCAAGTTACTACTGTCTGCACACCTCAGTTCATAAAATGGATTTTTTGCATTTTTAAAGTCTAAACGTAAGAATTATTAAACAATCTTTTGCTGGTTAATTAACCTTTTTGAGTCGTCCAAGAAAACATAAAAAATGTAAAGTTCTTTATAAAGGTTATGCTTGTATACATCAAAAATGATTCTAAATGGGGAATTTCCAATATAAAAATTGATGCACTTTAAAAAAATTTCAAAATATTAATTAATAATTTGAATTTATCAACTCAGACCTATCATAAAATTTGTAAAACTGTTATTTTTAATGCACTTTGTGAATATCTCATGCATCACAGGCTTGTAATACTTAAAATTTTATAAAATCTCGTTGGCAGGGTTATCTCCCTTTTACAATGAAATTCCGTAGGAGAACTTTTTTGTTTCTCTGGAAGACATGATTGAACAAAATTAGGTAAGTTATATTGTTTCAGTTACGACTCGTCATTCATTGCATCTTTCACCAAAGTGACAAGACAATTCACAATGATTTGGGTTTTCAAATTCGGAAAAATCCATTTTATGAACTGAGGTGTCCAGACAGTACAGCTGAATGACCGATGTTCTACTGTAGTACATAGGGTTTTCTACATCAGCCTGTCATCACCTCTCTTCATATTTTTATACCTTTTTTGCCTGAAAAGATTTCTTTCTTTTGGTTAAAGTCTGCCTTAGATATTTTTTCTGTCTGTGATGACGACAGTTTTTCATTCTGTTTATTCTTTTCACTAACTCGAAACTTGGATGAGTCTTCTCTGTAAGTTGAAGGAAGTTCATAACTTGGCCTGTACGGATTTTCTTCTGAAAGTAGAAATTAACCATTTCAGTGTAATATTGTAATATTATCTCATTAAAAACAGGATATTCTGAATATCCCAGGCATGTTGGGGTTTACTTTCTGATGAATTATAATAAACTGTTCATTAAAGTGTAAAGCATGCAGTATCAGATCAAACATAACATCAAATGTAAATGGCACAATTACACTACAGGAGTTAGATACCAAAAGTAACATAGAAAATAGTAAGTTTTACTTTATTTCAGGGTCAACTGAATAGTATTTCATAGCAACAATAGCAAGCATATAAGTTTTCTCATAGCCTTCAAAATTATTTAAACAATTTAACTGGTTTGTTTACAAAAAATTGGCCACACAGGCATATAATGCTTTTTTATACTGAAGGTAAATATCAATTCTGTTTCATAAACAAGATGTATTAGGAAAGTCACAATATATACATATTAAAATTTATGAAAATATATGAATTTTTAATCTGTTATTCAAGATGACAAGATAGCTGTCATGACACAGAAATATTAAATAAAGACAAATTACTAAGAGGATTGTCACAAGAATACAACAATGAATTTAACCTTTATTTATCTGATGATATTAACTGCCATTAATGTACTATGACAACCATAAAGAGAAAATATTGCACATGATGTTGAATGAATACACTGGTTTAAAAAATGTGATTATACAGAATTTTTGTTATTAAGATGCATGATCAATGCTGTACTTATGAACAAATTTTAACTATCAAATGTTTTGTAAGTTTCCAAGAACAAAGAATTTATAGAGCCATTTAGAGGTATGTGATTCAACAGATATTCCATAGTCCTAATAAAACACAAAGTAAAAAAAAATTGTACAGGTTCTTTCGCTGTTGACTATGTTTTCAGTGTAATAGTTGAATGTATATAATTTTTCTCCAAATGTTATTTATTGATCATGAAGTAGCTTCTGTCAAAGTTTGGTAAAAATCCAGGATGGTTTAAGAAAGTAATTAATGTTTAAAAACTTTAACTGCAGACTGTATGTAATGTTAACTGGGAGAAAAACTAAGTCCATTTATAAGTAAAATACTGAAAAATGGGAATAAATTATTACAAAATTTTCCTCTGACTACTATCTTCTGATCATAAACAAGCTTCTGTCCAAGTTTGGTAAAAATCCAGGATTGTTTAAGAAAGTTATTAATGTTTAAAAAATTTTAACAATAGGGTGAATGTAAATGCTGACACCGCTGCAGATGGAATGTTGGATCGCTATTTCTCACATTTCTTTGTGTTTGGGACAGTTATATTCTACATGAGACACCTGTGTGAGATTCATGCATCTCACATCACATGACCTACACTGATGTAACAATGCAAAAAACGTCACGTCACAATGCTAGAACGTCAGAAAACACACAACTTCGCACAAATGGTATGACAATGTCGATATTAACATCGCTTCAATTTGAAAACCCCTGAAGCACAACCTAAAAGATATCTTTTTAAATTTTTGTACCTTTGGTACAAAACCAAAATGCATATGATCTTTTCAAATATGTAATTTATTTTGCACTAGGTTGTCTAGTTTAATAGAGCGCATTTTCGTGAAATGGCGGCCATGTTTATTTCTTTAAATATTCGGCCGAGAAATGTGAGAAGAATAATTAGTCATGGTAAAAAATGTGAGACTGGACAATTCTACCCTCGGGTTCACATTTTCTATCATCTGAAACTTGGCAAGCCTCGTTAGTTTCTGACTGGAAAATGTGAACCCACGGGTGAAATTCTCCAATCTCACATCTTAGACCATGACTGATTATTATAGTCTCGCTTCCGCTACGTCGCAGGCTTGACAAAAAAGAAAAAAATCAGTAAATGATTTATACTAATTTACGTTTTTTTTTTTTTAATTTCAGTAATTTTTCTTTTGACCCAATGTACCAGTTCTCCTCATTGGACAAATACAACCCAAGATTGTATGTACATTTTATGCTATACTGCAGATTCAATTGAGTTAAACAGAGATCATGGAATTGCCCGGTAGTCACAATCCTGTTCTGTGATTGGATTTTTGTTGTTCTCCAGAGTGCAACAAGATTCTCAGAAAATCTCCTTAATTTGAGATAAAAGTTCTAAATGCTGCCAAGTCTTGATAGTATGTTTATGAAAATCTACCTATTTTACATTTGATGGTGAAAGTTGTCAATGAGTATAAAACACTTATGCAGAGTGTAAACATTTTTGCATTTATCCATACTTGATGTTCATTTTTTACTGAATGTACATTTCATACTACATGTATTAACTACAGATACATATTCTACCCTACTAAGATATTATTTTACAAGGAAAGTACCATTAACACATTTCTGATAACTTGTAAAGTAATATTGGGTGAGTGTGAGAGTTAATTTAATATGATTTTAAAAAAAAATGACTAGAGCTAATATACAAAGGATTAATAATACTTTGTTTTTACTCGAGAAGATATACTATATATAAATTATATATATGAATACTGATATTTTTCTGTTAGAATTAACTTACTGGTAACTGTTTCATCAACAACAGGTTTCTTTGTATCTAAAATGAAATGGTTTATGAAACAACAATCATGCAGGTTATGCTGTAGCTTGTTGGTCATACAGGGAGGCTATTTCTTCTCTGACAGATGTGTCATATCATTCTTCACTATGAAAAACCCCTAATTCTTCAGCTTATTAGGAAGAAATATGCTTTTAGAAAATTCATAACTGTCTGAAAAGATCGCAAAAGAAAACATGATCAACTCTTGCATCTTCATTTGCTTCTGTTGACATATTTCCTGCATTCTTTTTTTCTCTTCAGCCAAAATTTGAATTAGTTAAAATTTCATGTAAAAATGAATTTAAATCCAACATTTATTACATGTGGCCATCACTATTTTAACTTAATTACCAGCACATGTCACAAATTTTTAAAGCTAAATGAAATAATTAAACTTTCATTTCCAATTCAAGAAGGGAACTCAAAATAACTCATGTAACTTTGTATTAAGGTACAAAATGTCGGTCAGAGAAGAAATTTGACACAATGCAGATTTCATGATTAAATCATCTACAAGTCTGCCCATATTTATAAAATACATTTTTTTTAAAATTATTTCCAAACCATAATTCTGTGAAAGAATAGTTCTAATGGAAATAACATAAATATATATTATGTATTAAAGCTTGCAAGTAACTTTACTCAATTATAATTTATAATATTTGTCTTAAGAATTTAAAAACCACCTTTTTTAAATGGTCCACATTTTATAAACAATGACAGACAGACTAAGATGTTACATATATATGTATTGTTTACAGAGCCATAACCACGAACAATAATAAATTACTGGCAACAAATAATAACAGGAGGAATTATTTCTATTGTAAGATTGATACAAAAATATGACAAAACTTTTAAATGCTTCATTTCCTTCTTTCTATAACTGGGTATCGATCAAAGACGGCCATTGTTTGTAGCGTTATATGCTGATGTAAACCTGACCAAACTTTTGTAATATTTGATTTTCAGATCAATCTAAAATCTCTTTCAAATGTTACTTTAAAGAGAAAGGTGTTATGTGTACTTTGCACATTATGCGTTATTTTCTAAAAAGCACTCCAAATAGAGATTTTCTTTCTCCTGAGAGAAATGACTCAGAGTCAGACTGCACAAAACAAAGTTTTATTTAAAAGTTATGACTATTTTATTTCATAAATTTTTTTAAGGATTATTTGATTTAAAAATATTTAAAAATGATCTAAAGTACCTTTTGGTTTTTCAAAAGCACTATTTTTAAACTAGTACATAATTACTCCATTTCAAAGGGAATAAGGGTTTCAACTGATTAATTACCATTAAAATACTAATGCCCTGATCAAGAATCTAAATAATTTTGTCTGTAGAAAATTAGATTAGACATTTATTAAACTTTATCTTCATATGTCAATCCGTAGTTAATTAGATTAAATATTTATCACATTGGTTATCATATTAAGATTTTATCTCATAATGAATATCTTAAATATCTATTAATTCTAATACTGAATAATCAAATTTTTTGCATTTATAAGGGTAGTATTTATAAATATCAAGCAATCAAGGTTGTATGTGAAAACCAGACTATCTAATGTTTTGCTTTATAAAAGCACTGTATCATTAAAATTGAAAAAAAAGACAAATAACTTGTTTGTTTAACATTTTCACAAAGAAGTTCTTACTTTGAAGGAAGTAAATTATCAATGATGTTCAGTGAATGAATAAGATTGCTGATAAATTCCAAATGTTATATTTGTCATCCCTCCTTTGAAAGGTTTATTTAGAAAGACAATGGGAAATTATATTTCAACTAAACTGGCATAAGGCTTGATATATCTAGCATAATGAATCAATAACCCTACAATTATAGTCAAACCCACTAAATGTCCCAATCTATAAGAAACGAGTACACCTCTGTATAACAAACATATCTATATACCTTCTCTTGGTTTGATTTCTATCCTTTCTTCTGGGAATTCATAGGTAGGTTTGTATGAGTTGGTATCTGTAAATATAAAAAGATAGAGTATAATAATATTACATAATGTAGACATCACTCAAGAGTAGAAGGTATAGGTGTCAACAGTGTAATTACCGCACAATGCTATTTCCATAGGGGGCTACCCCCCTTTTCTCAATTTATTTATATTTTCAGATATGATTTTTTAGATTAGTATAAGCACGTAAATTTGCTATATACTATATAATACATTCCCATTGATATTGTTGGTGAAAAATGAGGCTGAAATAAATACGTGTTTTTTTTGTCCAAAATCCGAAATTTTTTCATCATGATCGATTTTAAAACATATCACCTATATATTGATTACATTTATAACTTTATGCATATCATTAATATCAAATCAAAAGACTTTCTACTGTTTTATCCAAGCACTACTTTGGGTGGCCAAAACAGAGAGCGTATTTGTCTAAACCGGATACACTGGTGATACCTATATAGATTGTAAAATGTAGAAAATACATGAAATCATGTCAATGTTGAACTAATGAAATATTAACCAAACAATGAAACTAAATTTTCTTTCATGCAGATTCTATGAAAAGGTGAAAATAAAATGGTATGAAATGAAATCAGCTAAGTGAAACTAACCATGGAAGAAACAAATGAAACAAAAATTAATCAATAAACATGAAATTTTTATTAGTTACTATCAATTTGTATGAGTTTGCAAACTTCATGCATGGTATTCTTATACAGTGTTGGATTCATTCATTAAAAGGTGACATTGTTACCACTTTAAAAATCATAATTTTTATGTAGTTCAAACATACTATAGCTCTAACCCAAGATGCAGACATATTATTGTAGATCCAGTTTCAAAGTATATTTCTTCCTTAAGAAAAGCTACTCTGTTGACAACAATTTGGATATTCATGGGCAATACTTGGATATTTAAAAACAAATGACTATTTTTATCTCCTAATATGTCTTCATTCTTTATTTAAAACAGACAAATTTGGAAATCCATATCATGTTAACTTTCTGTGATTGTTTCCCATTCAGAGTTAATTTAATTTAGGATGACTCCATAAAAAGATAAATACTTGTTTATCAGGATATGCATTTTATTAATAAATTTATTATCTGTAAAACTTTCTTAACCTATGGCATTTTCATATAACAGACATTTTCCCAATTACCACACATAACAACAGACAACACCAGACAAAACATATATGAACATACAAATAATGAAGATTTTTTTCATGTAAACCACCAATTTTGTAAGAAACATCAATATAAACATGTAAAGGTAATAAATCAAAATCTAAAGTCTGTGATGTAATCTTCTGTATTAAATTCTGATATCCAATAAAGACTGATTCAATGTCTGACTGTAGAATATTCCCATTCAATATTTCCCTAATTTTCAGCTTGTTGTTCCACTCTATAATATAAGTTATAAGAGTTCAATAGTGTAGAGGATTTCAAACCAGCCCTAAACATCTGTACACACTTGACTGAACCCATAACAAATTTGTAACAATATTCAATACAGTTGTTTCCATTTCTCTCATTGTTCATGGTTTTAAGAATTTTGTGACAAGCTGGTAATAAATGAATTTAACGCTGGATTATGGGCAATCAAACTGTATGTTACATATTACATGTCATCTTTACATCCAAGTTACAACAGAATGTTTAATACATGCAACATTCACAAGGCATCAAAGTTTGCTATGTATGTATCACATTTGCTTATTAATGTTCTACATAGATAAATATCCAAGATACTGTACACATACTGCATTTTTGATAACTTGATTTTATTTATTACTTCATTATTTAATGAAGCTAAAATCTAAGGATAAAATTTCAAAATTAATGTTCCAGATATAAGCTCTGGGTAATTTTACTCATTCATTTTAGATTAAATAAGAATTCTGTTTCTATTATATTTTCATAAGAGTATTTCAAAATCTTGTACTCACTTGATACGAGTTAGAGTGTCCAAAACAGTTAAATACCAGCAGTTCATAACATAACCTTTTTATAGCATTATCCTATGAAACTTTTGCATAACATAGAGTGTATAACTGCACATTTGAGAACTTTTAGTTCTAATAGTCTAATTCTCTCAAAGATAATTTTAAATGACAAGAATTTTGATATATCAGATGTATATAATGTGTTTTAAAAAAGTATAATAGGTTCTCACACGAGTTCAAAATGAAGACTGGGAAATCTTCAACAAGTTTTTAAAATTCATATCTTTCCCGAGTGGAGCGCAGTGGAACGATGGCAAAGACGCTGAATTTTAAAAACAAGTTGAAGATTTTCCAATTCTTCATTTTTGAATGAGTGTAAGTACCTATTTCTTCGGTAAAAATAGGGGTTTTAGGCCTCGCAAACCTATGTATTTTCAGTATGAACAATCGAAAAGGTATAATAATGTTATGTTTTATTGGTCAAGAGTCACAATTAACGAATGTATGAAGAATTCTCATTGGACGTCATACCGAGTTAAGACAAGCGCATGTGAACTCGTCTCCACTCGGTCGTCTCAACTCGAAAACATCCATTTGCAGAAGAATAACTTTACTTTATATCAGAAAGTTTCAGTTAAGTCAGTGAAACTGCATGTATTATCTTTTCCTTAAATGTGGAATATTTTGGAGCCAAAAAATTTATTTAACAGGCCACGATGAATAACAAAATAAAGGACTGGGAAAAAATTTATCCTTCAGAAGTTAAAATATCTGCAGATGGAACTTTTTTTATTCTATTCAGTTTTTTAGTTAGTAAGAAAATTAATTCAGTAATTATTAACAATGGTAAGATTACATCACATGTCGAACAAACAAGTTCTGTGCAAAAGCAAAATGGTAATATTAAACATGAGCAGACTTTTTATACCACATACATGTATTGCATATTCATACATGTACATATAACGAGGAAATAGGGAGACAAGACATAAAATGATAACTAAAATATCTCACCAAACAGTTCACTCACTGAGACAGCATTAAAAATAAAATAAAATACACATAAAAACACATGCACATACATTTAAATTTGGGAAATTCATTATTTAAAAATTAATATTCTAAAAATAATGTATGTGATTAATCAAAGAACATCATTTTTTTTTGCTTTACATTTAGATATTGAAATGCATTTTTCAAACTTAAAAATTCTAGAAAAATATCAGTTTACTTATTAACATTTCACATGTGTTTATACTGAATTTTTCCATCTATTACCTTTAAACTGATCAGAATTGATATATTTATATCTTTTATCTATATAAAAGATTAGGATTATAAAATTAAGTCACTGTCTACCATGTAATGTTAGTTTTCTGGTAAATTTTTTTGAAAGTTTTTGTATGTAACGTGTGTTATAAGCATGGATAATTGTAAAATATTATCTAAAGTGATCAAGCTTTAAATACATCACATGGTGTACTCTCTCACAGTTTCCCTTTCTTCTGATTGAAATTTCACTTCTGGTTTCTCTGATTTTGACCTTTTAGCACCCCCGCCCTTCCCTTTACATCTCCATTAAGGTTTTCACAACTAAATATTGTATAAGTCTCATTATAATTTAATTCTGTTATCAATCTTTTAATTTTATTATGGTCCTAACAAGTAGTGTTCTTCCCAAAAAATTACAGCACTTTAAATTTAATGATATACCTATTTTTTTTATCCACAATTTTTTGGACTGGCACGGGAAATGTTGTGGACATTTTAGTGGAATATTTAAATGACAATTCAGCGGAATTGAAATAGTATGTGGACATTTAAGCGGAAGATTCTGGTCATGGCCTGGGTTATTCTGCTGTAAAAAATATTCAAATTTGTTAGTTTGGATGTTCATCTTTAGGAAAACCTTGTGTGTTTCTTACTGTGTCTTGGGCAAAAGAGGATATGTTTTCTTCTTTTTGTCCTAACAGGTTTTGCAACACTTTTCACGTGCGTTTGGTTGCAGCTGCTGTTGATCTTGTAATGCATAAGAGTTATTAATCTTCTCACCCTTGACGATATTTCTGCAGACTATTGAATTTTTACATGTAACAAATTTTTCTTCCGCTAAAATGTCCACTTAAGTTCCCCCTAAAATGCCCATTCACACCTTAGAAAATCTGCTAAAATGTTTTGTGTCCTTTTGGACAATGTTGTTACAATGAAAATTGATAATATTGCCCAATATAGGATGTGAACTTCAAACATATGTGAAAATTAAGTTGTCGATGAATCACAAAAGGGAAATAGGTGATGAATAGCAGGACTATTGGGATCAAATACTTTTCCTATGCCATCTCCTTCTTAGAGTTCTGATATCAATGACAGAGAGCTAATAACAACAACTTACATGACAGAAATTAGATATGCAAATCATGTAAGTTACAGAACTGGTGTAAAAAGTTTGATTTATACAACATTTCAAGGCCATGCAACAGCAATACACATTTATATCAAATTTATAGCAAAAAAAATGTATAATTTATTAGCAATTAAATAATAAAACCATTGTTCCATGTCAAGATTATATCATTTATGGAAAAAGAAAAGTGAATTAAAGACTTTCTCTGAAATTATATCTGTCCACACAATTATATCATTAACATTACTGAATTTACAGTCCATTAAATTGCCATTACTAAGCATGTTAATCATTACAATAACTTAAATTGTTAAAAATTATTAGTGGAATAATTTGACAGGCATTTTATATAGTTATTTCCCTATAAAGTATCATTCTTATAAACTAATAAGGTCAATCAACATGAAACTAAATTAACACATACTTTCTTTTGAAAAGATAGAATTTGGCTTATTTCTCAAATAGGTTTCACTCTATAAGTAGTCTCATATATCTTGGATAAAAGTCTGAAGTTACAGATTTGGAGTGTACTCGGCTACTTATTTTCACCCAAATTTCTTTTGTATTCAAAGCAACCTTCTCTTTAGCAACTTAGCAATTATGCAATTTAATTCTAGATGATGAAGACATCAATGGCAAACCAGCCAATTACTTCACTCTCAATGTTTATTCCAGTAGAAGGTTTGGTTAAAACGACAGGAATAAAATCCTTAAAGTGATATCAACAATAAGGATTACTGTTGCAATTTTGGTGTAGTACATATCGTGACCATTACAAAAAAGTCTTTAGTCATGTGTCAAACATTAACAAGCTATATATTGGCATACCATGCTAAAACTAAAAACTAGTTTACGAAAGTCGGTATTTTAGTTTTCGCAGATTCTTTCAATAATGGAAAAAGCATCTGTAATATTTTTATTAAATATTCACAAGTAAAGAAGTCAAGGAGGTAAATTTTAGTTAATTCAACAATGAAAGTGTTAGCAAAAAATATTTCACTGAAAACCAATTATGCAATTTTTATGTTAATTTTCTATTTAAACAGAGTAGTATTTCACTGATAGATTGTTAAAGTTTTAATTTATTGAACTGCAGTTCTGTTATTTAAATAACAAGACATGGAAACAGTTACACTGATAAAATCTGATTACAGTTTAAATCTTGATAAAGTTTTGTAACTAAATATAAGTTTACACATTTTGTTTTTAAATACATGAGTAATGCATAATGTACTAATATACTCAGGTAACATACATGTAATACAATGTCAAAGTGACAAGTCTGTCTACCATTGGTCTCGTAATTTGATTTGCTATTATGATCTGCAAAGATCACTTGGCACAGAAATTTATTTTGCTGTCACTTAAGAGATTCAGAACCTATACACTAAAAATATCAATATGATATTCTAATTTTACCATCTTTTAAAGAATATTGAGGTATTACAAATACGTTTCCTGTACCTATCTAAACATTCGGAACATTCCTCATTGGTTTTTTTTTGCCATCGATCACAATTTTAACTTAGTAATTTTTGTGTGTATGGAATATCAAATTCTGTAATTCCATAAGCCACATGCAAGGTAGGGAATGCATTCAACAACAAATAAAGAAAGGTAAAGCTGAACAAAAAAGAAAAACAACCTGCTTGTTTGTACAAACAATCCATGATAACAGTTATATCTTTCAATTCTGTAAATAAATAGAATCATCCAACAACATCAGGAGTTAGTATTGTAAATAAAAATACAAAATATGATCTTGTAAGATTTCTAGATGGCATCATTGCTTTTATTGCAGAATTCTAACAAACCAATAATTGCCTTCGATATATATCTAATATCACCCGGTTTTGTAAGATCACATTGATACTGCATAAAAAAATATACACCTTAAAATTCCAGGAAAATATGTATGCTACTGGAGGATCATGGGATAAATCATCTGACATTGAAAAAATGTTAAACACTCTCTTATAGTCTCATCTTTTCCTTGTGGTGAGAAGGGAGTCCTAATGTACTGACTTAACAACTGAATGTAAAAATTACTAAGTAAGAGACATTCTAGTTAATATATGATAAATGCATGTAATAATTTAAAAATGGTTAAGTATGAAATTTTTCTAAAGCAAAAAAGGAATTCAGAAAATATATAAAGAATCTTGTGAGTTCTTTAATGATCACAGATTAAATGGCAATAGAAATTGGGGACAAACTCATATAGATTCATGAAAATGTGAGGCATTACATATATGAAGTTATGCAATAGTCGAATTTTACCAGTAATACTTTGTACCTTAATATTTTTTAACATGTTTTATCATATAAAGATGAAATGAAAAAGAATATATGATACTCAATGTGTCAAACTTGGCAGAATTAAACAATTTACTTTTACTTGAATGGTCCGCTATTACCCGGTACAGAAAATGGTCCATGAATTAAATTTGACTTATCCTGTCTTCAAATCTAACTTGTTTTCTTTTAACCATTTTTTCTTTGGGGAAGTTATAGAATACTTGATTGATTTTTGTTTGCTCAACTTCTGACCACAGATATCACAGACATTTTCAGAACAAGAACCATTTCAATAATACATCGAGGTAATTCATATGGGGGTATAGGACACAAGCAGCAAATTTTCACTTCCAACATAAATATGTGGTGAGCTCAGTAGATTTTAAATTTAGCTATCTCTAGTGGCAAACGAATAAAAAACATGGAAGTGAACTGTATAACAGATACCATAAATGTCAATTTCACTCACAGTGACACGTAAAATTATGGTAGTTCTACCGGTATATGTTGGCAATCAAAACACTTCCAATTATGGCAACATATCATGCAAACAGCATTTTTATACTACATTAAAATGATTTTCTCTTTAACAAGACAATACAAACAACCATCTTATATTGTATTTTTACAACAACAGCATATTGTTCAGTTTGAATACATGTAAAAAAGACACGCACTTCAAATTTTTATACAGTAAGCAAACTTTCTTCACTATTCATTATGGATACACAAATATTTTTTCATTTGTATAAAATAATTTTCTGTTAACCATAACATTGTTAGTTGTGCATATAGGTGTCTGAATATAATATTTTAAATCACTATAACAGTGAGGTAAAATTAAAGAATTAAATTTCCTCTTTCAGAACAAGTGAAAATTTCAACTGTTGGTGTTGGCTTTCAACAAATCTACCCTTGTAAGATAGTGAAAAGAATTGTAAAACTGGTGTAGAATTTTGTTATCTTGAATAATACGAGTTTTAGTAACATTGGAATGTGAGAGTACAAATCAACTTGTAACAACGCAACAAAGAAGCAAGTTTAGTATCAAACTCTTCTGTCTTACCAGGTTCTTCAATGTCATCTGTTTCCCCTAAGTGAGTTTTCAAAAAAGTAGAATGATATAATGAAATTAAATGATTTTAGGTCTAAATCATGTTATTCTGATGTATGGATCAGTGGAAACCTGCCATCATTATTTTCACTACAATCTGTAAAAATCATTTTTCCTACTTTGTTGAAAACCTGTATGATACAGAAATTTTCAACAGAGCACTAAAAATCTCAGATCAAGACATTTTTTTTTCATATTTCCAATCTGATATACATTAGAAATACAAATGTATGAAGTGTAGTAATGTAATGCTAAAGCTATGAGCTACCTAAACTTTCCCCCAGCACTACAGCTAGTTTATGTCCATTTATCCTTGATGCATTGTACCTTATGTACTGTATTATGACTATGAAGTTTTGAAAATGTAAATTATTACACAACCTTTGATACATATATTGATTTTCTCCCAATGTTGGGTGAAAAAAATCACCTATTTATTGCCCTTTACTTTTATATGCAGTAACATCTGATAGTAAGCATTAATTTACATATTTAGGCATGTTAATATGTGAGGGAGGCATTTATCATTTATATATGCATTATTTCATACCTGGAAGGGTTCTTCTACGTTTAACTAAAACATGTCAGTGTATGTATTTATTTTGGTTAAACAGTTGTACTAAATATGGAAATGGGGGAAGGGGGATTTATACCAAAATGACTAAATGTAAACACAGATATCCTTGATTTATCTTAAGGTAAAATAATTTGTTGAATAAATCGTCAAATAATTTTGCATTTTCTTAGTATATGGCTAATTGCCTAACACCCTGTTTGTAAAACTGATACATGTATTAAACATATCATGCAATGGAAATATTGATTAGAGTGAAAACTTGATCAAATTAAGTTTCCATAATTTTTCTTCTTCAAATTTAAATGACCCTTTATACACATGACAATTATCCTAACTACATCTCTCTGGGACACCTTTAAATTTCTGAAGTCCTTATAGATACAGACCGGGGATACAGATCTAGATACACTTATGGAAGCCAAATATCATACCTCAGTTAAAAAACAAAAAACAAAAAAAACAAAAAATTACAAAACATTTACTCAAGATGATGAATTTATATACAAATTTAAATGAGAAGAAACATTAATGTCAAAGAGATAAAAGGAGACAAAATAGGATGACAGTACATTCTTGACATAATTGTATAGTGTTACAATAAAACCTGACACTGAACATAGCTTTTATGGACTATTCAAAATAAGGACAATGAACTTTGACAAAACTGATATACAATTATTTTTTTTAACAATTACTTGAATAAAAGGTGGTTATGTCATTGCATATTTCTTAAGGGAAGTATCAGTCAAGAATTTTAGAATATTTTTCTCTAATGACAATGTAAAACTCTGAGAGGTCTTCTGAATGTTTTTTGGCGGGAAATTTCCTGAGCATTTAACCGTGTGTTGATATCAGAATTATCAAATGGGCCGAGAGATGTATAAATGCTCACAGAATTATAGAAAATGGAAATCCTTACCACTACCTGGTCATAATAAAGAGTCCAAATATAATCTCAGTACTGACAAGCTAGTCTTTATTAGAACTTTCGACAACTATTCCATCTAGCCATGAGCTGAGTTAAAACACAAAACCTCAGAGATTAATAGTTTCTACAAATTGTCTAGACCACTAGGCCACTTTGTGGCCTTTCTATCTATACAGTAAACCTACCTTCCTTCTTCTTTGATGTATGTAGACTTTTATACATTTGCTTATACCACTCATGTTGATTCTTTTCATCTACATTCTGAATAAAAAAATCCAGTTTTATCTACTGTTATAATATAATATAGAGAAATTTTGCTGCTACTGTTTAACAAAAACATGACTAACAACTATTTTTATAACAGTTTATGAGAAATTTATTGGACTGTCTGTCATTTCCAGTAAAATCTCCCTTGTTTCAGAAATTTTATCATATATTCCTGACCAAATGTCAATAAATGATCTAAGTGCTTAATTCCATTCAACAATAAAAAAAAAAAATAGTTTCAGCTCTTTGGTACGATAAAGGAAACCTGACATTTTAATTTATGTTTTGAGGATCCTAGAAACTGTTGATAAACTGCTTAATGTATAAGACTGCCAAAATTATGGTTAAAAAAATCTGGCCTCACAGTGTAGCAGATGGGACTAAATTTACCAAAATCAACAGCAGAAAACAGTGGCATACAAAGTATTCACGAATTAAAAGGTGTAAAATATGCAATAACCTGACCATTCATGGTCACTGTGACAATCTCAACAATACCACAATGGAATACTTTTAATTTCAATTTATATAATTTTACTGAAGCATGCAATGCAATATTAAAATTCAGAATTCATTAAAGTTCCTATTATTTGATTGCAGGTAATTTCTTTTCCTAAACACTATTTTTCTTTCCGAATTGTACATTAATTTCACATTTAGAACATTTAAACTCAATATTAAAGCCTTTAGTATACACCCTGATCATGCTTTCTAGTCAAAGCATTCAATAAATAAAAATCTACAATACGTTAAAGGGGATCAATGTTGTATCATAACTTAAGATTGATCAAATCAATAAGAAAAACACCCAAGCCTTGTTAATGTGACAATCAAAATATTGATACATAATAAAAATATGAATAATAGGGCCTAAGGACTTCACAGTTATTTTAAAACACTTGTAAACCCTTAAAAACAACCCCCAAGATATTTAAATTAGGCTTTTTCGGTCTTTTTATCTGTACCTACTTCAGGTTTATTTGAATTCAATACAAACTCACAATTATTGTTCAATAACCTTAATTTGGCCAGTTGCCAGGTTTAATTACCATTACTTACAAACAGACTTAATGAGAAACAGTACAAATCTACCTATGCCAACCTACAATATCAGAGTTCTTTACAATATACAAACTTTACACGTGATTAGATGAATAGTTATAGTCGATAGCCGATAATGGTCCACAGTTGTATGTTAGTAACATGTTTATATTTCAATTTAGCTATTAAATGGTGTCCACTTATTGCAATTAAAAACTTTAAAACATACAAATAATAAGAATTTAGGATAATGATAACAGATTATATGATTCCTTTTAAATATCTCCAGAAAATCATTTCATACTAAAACCAGAATATTAATAAAGTCTTACTCTGAAAAAAAAGTTTTCTCAAAGTGAATAAGTTCTTGTTATAATTACATAATTACAACTGACAATTGAAATGTGATTTATTTCTCATGTTTCAAGGTGATCTCTTTCTTACAAACAAAATAATGTGGTTATTACAACAAAGTCGAAATCACCCTGTTTCTTTACAGTATGATATAAAGATATAAGGTCATATATTTAGTAAATCTATAAGTTGATAATGTGTGTTTTATGTCCTAAGATACCTTCAGGTGTGTAAGAGGGAGGGGGAGGTATACATGTGTAAGGGAAAAGGGGTTTACTCTCATCTAGACTTTCTTTATCAATGTTATTTTAGTACTACAACAAAACTTCTGCAAGTTTTATTTGACACTAGCTGTGAATCATATTTAATTTTTAAAATGATCTTAAACAAAAGGAAATGTTGAAATTAGGATTATCAGCATAAAAAGCAAATAACTGGCATAGTATATCAGTAATAGCTATGTTTTTTAGTTTTTTTTTAAAGTATTTTGCAACAACAGAAATAAGAACTTATTGTAAGCCAGTCCTTAAGTGTATGAAAATCACAATGGGCAGTTGAAGTTGCTTGTTTAAAATGTTAGTTTCATTCGACCAAATATTTTCTGACAAAACCACTGCACACTATGGCATTGCATCTTAATTCCAATGTCAAAATTTTTTTTGACTTGCTATTCCAGTCTTTAAAGACATTTCCAAGAGCTAGCTACTGACAATACCATACAATATTTTTCCTCTTCACAATTCTAAAAGACAAAAGCAATTCGTAAGGATCATCATACTTTTAAAGGTGAGACCTACCATTCTAAAAGACAAAGGCATTCCCTTGTCATCCATAGGGCCAATGCCATCATACTTTAAAGGTTTCTTTTCTGAGGGACTAGTAGGACTCTGTTGTGACATCTCTTCCTCTGTTGTAGGTACAGCGTAATATGTATCTGTATGTTTTACTCCATCTTTTACAATGTCTTGTTCTCCAATATAAACTGCTCCTCTTGGGATCTGACCCTCTGTAAAATAGAAGTGCACATAGTTAGTTTCTTGAATAATGAATATAGGCACAAATCAGATATTAATTTGAGATGATTTTTCATAGTAATAGCAGATTAAAATGTGATTTTCTTTTTTTCAGTTGTATTTTTTTTTTTTCATATTGCCTAAGTTTCATAAGACCTCTCAAATTTGTAGATTTTCTCAATTTATCCTAAGCTGAGAAAAACAGTTTGAAAAAAATCTCTTTTGAAAAGTTTTATAAAACTGGACCCTCTTATTTTAAAATTTTACCCTAAAACTTGGCATTTACCATATTAAATTTTGTTTTTTTAACTGGAAGGTTTGACTGTAATTTTGCTCTTTACTTCAGGTTCGATTTGTGTTCTTATTTACTTTTTATCACATAATCATTTCTTTTCTTATCTAAAATCTGTTCTTTGTTTCAAATAAAAATACAACCACACAAACCGAACCCTGAATCTGGTTATTATAAGAGTTTAATGTTATATTTTTAAATTTATATTCACAGTAGATATGAAAGTCCTTAAGAAGCTCCTGTGAAGAGTAAATAATCATAATTTATACAAAAATAATCGGGTGATTCAATATCGAGACCATAGTATCCTGGCATAGTATACCATATTTTCCTGCCTATAGGTCGAGACTTTTTTACTTTAAAATGATCATTTTACCATTATAAGTCTATGGAGAAAGTATCAATTAGACCTATAGTCCACATAGACTTATAGTCCAGAAAATACAGTAATACTTGTAAATGAGTTTTTATCTACTATCCCTACTACAATGTCACTGATGGCTTATAGAGGACAAATATTACATAAAAAAAAAAACTTGACTTCCTGTTTACCTGTCTGTCGGTCAGACAGGTGATGTATAGTCCAGTAAGGTTACAACATATTCAAATTATAAATTCATCACTGTCTGGTATGCAATATAAGCCTCACTGCAAAAATATTCAAATGTATGCAAAAATTTATTAATAACATAGAAAACTTTAAAAAATGTCAAAATGTTATACTCTCATACTTTTATGTTTGTTACTATTATGTGCTAAAAATATAAAATTATTTATAGATGAACTACTTAGCTACTCTAAATTTCAGCTTACAAAATTTCTTATGGTGGAGTTTGATACCACATGTATAGACAGTGCCTAATCTGGACATAAAGCTGATTAAAAATGTTGATGGTGTAAGGAAAAACAATGGATATATTAGAATCACACAATGTTTATTACAAGAAAAAAGGGATAACTGGCCAAAAACATATCTGTTCAATACTAGAAATATCTAGGGCAAGTAGAACACTTACACATATCTATATTGTTAACAGAGTACAAATGGCTCTTCAAGATATATCAAGAGTCCTTATATGAAATTACAGTTTACATCTTAACTCTTTTGAAAAGTATGAGACAACAAATTTATACAAAGTGCCATTCTTGCTAAATTTTGTGAAGAGGAAGTAGTTTTCTGGATTTACCAACTGAAAATTATGAATTTGTGTTTCTATGACAATGCTATACATTACTAGGTATTTTTATGTGGACTATAGTTTAATTCCATTTTCTGTTGACATTTTTCTCACTGACATCATTTTTTCACACATATAACATATTAAAAATTATTTCATAATAGAATCACTGTATAAGACTGTTTGTAACCTATTTTATATATACACTTGTAGGAGCATGTCTCAATGATGTATACCCCATATCCTTTGACCTGTTTATTTTGCATATAATCCAAACGAATGAAAACGTCCAAAAAAGACATCCTAAAATATGATGAAAACAATTTAAACTGAAAAACATCAGTCTAAACCATGTTAGTATTCCATGTTGAATACCTGATCTGATTATATAATACTAAATCTTTAATGAAAATAAACTACCTGTTTTATTTCACTATCTTCAAATCTACAACATGGCAGAATAAATTAAACTGACTTAATAACCTAAAGCTACACCCAGTTTACACGTTAAGCTTCTAAATTATGACTAATTTGCATAATTTCTAGTCTAACAGCTAATGTGGGAAGAACAATGATGCCTGCAGCAAAAATTTTGAAAGAAAGCAAAGAAGTGCTTTGCTTTAGATTTTGAAGGCAACTGTTTGAAAAAAGAAAAGTGAAACCTGATAAAAGATGACAGTATTATTGCAAATCATTTTTCTTAATTTTCAACTTAAATTAAAAAATAATAAGATTTAATTTTTCATATCAAATTAATAATTTTTCAACTATGATGGTCGTACCCAAGGTAAGAGATGATGTGTTGTCTGTCATCAGTAATAATCATCTTGTTTCAAAGATGATTTAAAAGTTTATTTGTTTTAGTAATCTGTGTCCAAGAACCTGCCAAAAGTGATGTTGAATTACTGAAGTGAAGTCAGACTGCTGAATGAAGTTTTCAATAAGGATTGTGGGCCAAATAGTAAGTAATAAGGGACGAGATCAAAAGTTCAATGTAGGATAAGAATCTTAATTCACATAGTTTTTTCACTGACACCCCCCCCCCCCACCCCCACTCTTCATTTGGGAAAAATTGATTGACCAATATGGGCATATGCTTTGAGAGTACACTTTTTGTATCATGGGTCCTGTTCTTCCTCAACAATGTATGTTTGTTCTGTATATTGACTAGGACATCACCTGAATCTGTATTTTTAAATCCGAAAATCGATGTCGGATAAAAAAAAAAACTTGCAGCGATTCCCCCACCCACCCCTTAAACTATTTGAATTAAGTTTTTTATCCTTAATTTGACTTTTGATATCGTCCCTAACACTCTATCCCACAATTTCTAAATACCAAGGAGGATAAGTGATTGAATACTATTGTTATTTTTGTCTGTAATTTAACACATAATGTTAGTCTAGCAGTAACAATTATCTTCATATGACATTCAATAATCAATTTATATTCCTATTTCTAAAAATATTGATAAGAAAACCTGTTTTATTTACATAAGGTTAAATGTGAAAAAAACTAAAATCGATATCTCTACAAATAAAAACATAGCATTTTAGAACTGTAAATTAAAGAATTTGAAAGCAGCTCAATGCATGCATAGCTAAATGTGAAAAAAAAAGGACAAATATACCAAACAGAGTGTTAAATCAAACCCATGCAAAAGAAAATCTACAAATGCACACTATCATCAAAACTCAGGTCTTACCAGTGTCTATAAGAAGAGGTTCATCAATGTTTTTAATATCTTTCAAATCCACAGGGTAACCATTTTCTGGAAATATTATATTTTACAAAAACACACTTTAAAATGTGAGAAAGCTTTGAATTTGTATTCTTTTATTGTAATCCAATGATTTTAGCTAAAAATCTAATCCACTTAATTGAATTAAATAAACATTCCACAGGAGCTGAGAAACGTCCAAGTTCTACAATTCAGTCATAACACTGGGACATAGGTACATGATTTATTAGGACACACTTCAGTTCCTGTTCGACAACACAGGTAAAGCTAAAGGTAAAGGGTCGTAAGACATGCCAGGTAAAAAACTACAAGCTTTATAACTTATTAATAAATAAATTGTATAAACATTTGTCATATTCAGTAATAGTTTACACATCCAAGACAGGTGGATATTTATGGATTTACTGGTGTTTATATTGTCCCTATTGAATTGTTGTTATTAAGACATACCGCATGCCAATTAATCTACTATAGATAATGAAGATGTCATAACCCCTATGGTAAAAAATTACACTCTACCAAAATACAGTTAGACATTTCAAAAAATTTATTTAGATTACAACTTAACTTTAGACTAAACAATAAAATAAAGAATATTATACCCCAAACCCTTCAACATGACAGGTGTATCAGCATGCAGTAAAGAGCTTACGTATAATCAGTTTTAAACATAGATATTTCATATATATATTTAAGGAGTCTACAATTTTTTCATATGCAGTGAGGGGACTTTATATCAAGAATATATCCTTTTTCACCCATTATGTCACCTTTTTATGGGGTGACAGGTGTTTTGGTTTTTGCAGAAAATCTGCATATTAATATTTTCAAGGGTTTCATTTTTTGTAGTTGGAAGAAAACTTGTTGTTTTGAAGATGCAGAAATTTGTGGATTTGTTATTTTCAACTAATAAACACTTTATTTCATTTTGAACTTGAATTCATTCTCCACTGCATACATAAACACTACCTATATCTGAGAAAAATATAATGAATCCATGTTGTTAAAAACTAAATAAAATGTCTAGACAATGCTCCAAAGACCTTAGGACTAGGGTTATTCTAATAATCATTTACCACTTATTTATTGATTAAGACATATTTAACCATAAATGTCCTTTAGTTGTTACAACTCGATATTTCAATGACAATTTTCCTACACCCTATCAGAATACAAATTTCAAACTTTTGATGAATTCCTCCTCATATGTCATTGAATCGATTGCTGCTTGTTTTTCATAATTTTAATTTGAATCTTTATTTCTGATAAAAAGAAACCAATGAACAAATTTTAAACAATACATTGGATTATTTAAAAATGGAACATTTTATGATTAAGAAATGACAGCTATATTGAACTGACAGCACATTTATAAAACATCTTGTTCTGATTTCTAGGAACATCTGACATCATCTGGTCTGAATATAACCAAATACCTTATTTGTTTTGTACCATATCGATGGATGCATGAAAGTTTCAAATCAACATTTTTAAAATTGTACTTTTGTAAGGCTACATGTACTTGCACACTTAGTACACAATAAAACACACAAACTGAAACAAACAAACACAAAACCCCATTAACATAACTTTAAGCTTTATCTGATTAAAACCATTTTGCACTACACATAAGGACCTAACCTATTTACCTTATGAACATACTATGATGTCAATTTCAGCCAAATCAGGCTATGTATCTTTCTGGATGAAAACTAATCTGATAGTAACATGACTCCAGGCTCTCTATAAACTGATTTTTTTACTACATTATGAGGTGTACTGATTGTTACACATGTTTTTATCACCTGATCAATTCACCTATTGATGAGATTTTTGGTGGTCTATAGATTAAAAGGTGATGATTTTCTTTAGAATAGTAATTAAACAAGATCTTATGGTTTCTAGGCTGATGGCATTTTTACACATGGTAAAATCTCATTTGTACCAGTCAAGGTCAAATTTTGATCATGATGACATGCAACACAAAGTCTCATCAAGATACATCTACATACTAATTACCATGAGTAAACTCAAAGGACAAAAAAATTATGGCAAGGACAAGTATTTGTCCAAAAAGCCTATTATTTGACTTTGAGGTCAAAGGTCAAGGTCAAATGTTTATCATGATGATGTACAAAACACCTCATCAAGACACATCTACATACCAATTATCATGAGTCTAACTCAGAGGACAAAAAAAATATGGCCTGGATATGTATAGTGTCCAAAAAAGGCTATTATTTGACCTTCAAGTATAAATGTTGATCATGCTGATGTGGGACACATTGTCTCATCACGATTACATCTACATACAAAATTTCATGAGTTTACTTCAAAGGACAAAAAAGCTATGGTGGGTACAAGGATGTATGAGAAGAAAAATATGAAAAAGGAGAAGAAGAAACACTAATAAAACAACATGTCTCCCTTTTGCAAATGGGAGACATGATAAACTTTTATATAAAAAGTAATAATAAAATAATTTGCTTGATGCCTATGTCAGCAACATGTAGAATCCTAAAGACAGAAAAGATGTGGTGGAAAAATTCTTGATGCAATATCACTACGTATAAATGACAAGTTCTAGTAATCAGTTGTTGTTCCTCAACTGTAAAGTAACCAATCAACTCATTTCAAGTTTGCTCTAGGTCCCATACTGAATTTTTTGTGGAGTAATCAGAATGAAGAAAGGTTCATGACACACTTCAAGGAGCTAGATTGTATAAATTGAATTTATAATCCACCTATACTGTATGAATTCAAAATTTAATGCAAGGTTTTTATCTATTTGAAAAATGTGACAGCTTTAGCATTGCAATATTTTAAACATGCATTATTATTTGTCAATACAGGAACTTGAGCATGAATTGTGTTAACTCTCTCATGCTTTTCTTGATATTATACAATTCGCAATGATAACAAATATTATCAGAATTTAGTTTGAAAATAAAAATATAGATATGTACCCAAGTTACAGTTTTAGTAAGATTATATTCAAGTACTATGTTTAAACAACCTGTAGTTACAAATACCCAGCTAATAGTCAACTGTTCTATAGAGTTTTATCAGTACTTTTATCAACTAAAATTACAGGGTACTTATGTTATAAGAATTTAAATAGACTTTTGTAACATCAATATGTCACCTTATTTGAAAATCATCTTTAAATTCTCACAAAAAATACATAAAATTTCATCAGTTTAGCTATAAATTCTAACAATATAATAATAGTGTAATTTTATCAGCAATAATGACTTCTAGTCACTAAAAAAAAAGACAGAAGTTGAATAGGTTACAGGAAATGGATATAAAAATACTCCTGTCTCAGGTCAGTAGACACGTAATACAGTTATACAATCACTTGTTTAAAATTTAAATATAAAAAAAATGCTATAAAATTTAACGAGGAAAAAAAATGTTAAGGGGTTAATTTTTCTGATAGGTTCATTTTATTGTTTCCCTAGATTTGTGTTTTCCAAAGAAAATATTGATCGGTTATACTCTGCAAATTGAAATGGAGGAATAACTATTGAATTTCTAGAAAATTAATTCCTTATTTTATGTCTTATTAAAGTTTCATGTTTTATATGTAATGAGACAATATGCAAATAATGCTCTTATACTGATGAATACAGTCCCTTGACAGTCTGTAATTATGTAACTACGAAAGTAATAACATTTAGTAAATATCAGGGTATTTTCATAACATTCTAAAGAAAAGTTGGAACATATATTGTACAATTTATTTGGTAAATACAAATATGGTAAGTGTGGTTATGAAGAACCGGCAAATAATTGCTTTTCTGCTTGTTTCTAAAATGCTTAAAAAAAAATTTAAGTGGAGAAAAAATTATTAATATTATTTATGTATACTGACAAGATACAGCTCCTACCAGAAGAACAGGATGAACATTACAAATTAATCTGATATATTAATATTAATATTTTTGATAGGGATTAGGTTTATATATAATATATTACTCTGGACAATGACTATCCTCAAAAAGGTGTAGAGATCCTTACAACCATAACTTGTGAATGCATTGCTGATAGAATATCCCACTCAAAACTACACAATGACCATCAGATCACATGATAAGGCAGCGACTACATGGCCATCAAACAATGGTGTTAATGGTAAAATAAAACTGCTGGAGTGATAGACAGGAATTAAAAACAGGAAATCTGGAAAGATATTCCTAAAATCTCTCAAATGTAGAGGAGTGTAATCTGAAAACTAACAATTTCAGATTACACAAGCTTGTTATCTTCTCAATGTTTAGAATAGAAGGATATATACACTGACTGAATCACTGTTTCATGGACCAATGCATGTGGTACAGGTGAAAATAAACAAGTACAGGTAATTTTCTCTCTTGGCCAAAAATACCTAAATTAATAACAAATGAAGATAAACCATACAATTGAAATAAAATTCAAATAATGAAATTGAAAAAAAAAAAAAAAATTCCTTGGAAGTATTTGTTATGTTACACTAACAGTAATTCTGGTGAAACTCCCACAAGAAAACACTTCCCAGAAAAATATGCTGAAAGTTTTAAAATTAGCAAGATGAAGATTTCTTGGAATTCTAAAAGAAAATAAGTTAATTTTCCAGGTAACAAGGAAGTTTTCAATAGGTCTGTGTAACAAAGTGATGTCACCTATACTCTTGCCTGTAATTTAATGCAAGGTTTTTATCTATTTGAAAAATGTGACAGCTTTAACATCCTATGGTGTGTTGCTGGAAATTTCAAATACTTTTAAATTTAAAGTAAAGACTAAATTATTAAAATTAAAAGTTTAAAATGCTAAATTAGTTTAATACACAATTCCCATTTCCATAATTTTTAACAATAGGCTTTTTTATAAACTTTTTCTGTTTTCAAACATACAGTCTAATCTAACATTAGAAGTAAAGAATAAACACCAGCAAATCCACCTTTCTTGTGTGTAAGATATGTATACAAAATCATTGAAACTTCAAAATATATATTCACCACAACAATCGAAAACAAAGCATGAGGGAAATTTTCAGCATGCAAAATATTATGACCCTATCAGTATTTTCCTTCAGGGGTACCTACCTCTACCTTTCCTCAATAAAGTAACGAAAGGACTTTGTGTAGGTGGTAGTCTACTGGGTTCTTCTGAATCAAACTGTCCATTAGAAATGCTATAATCTGGTACTCTGTAGGGAGGCAGTTCTGGAGCATTCCAAGGCTCTTTTTGGGTATATGCTGTTCCTGAGGTACTAGTCTGAGGGTTGTAGGATACGAAAGTTTTGTACTCATTGAGTTCTTGATTTTCTGGTTTTTGACAGGAATATGTGTCCTCAGGAGGAGGAGGGATTATGTTTAGTTCCTCTTGCTGAAAAATATAAAATAATATCATAAGGCTGTTCATTTTAACATACAAAGTACCTAGAGAAGACATTTTAAAATATTTTCTTCATTTTATGAAAAAATAATAATTACAATATAACAAAAATCATGTGTCCAAATTTTGTCCACTGATATAGTGTGAGAGGGTATCAGTAGACAAAATTTGGACAATTGATTTTTGCTAATATCGTAATATTGCTTTTATTTCCTTGGTAAAAATAAGAAAAATTCTGATAATGGTGGATGGGGGAATGCAAAGAAAAAGGGAGGATGTGGCTGAAAAAAAAATGGATTCAACAAACTAAATCCATTCTTGGGGTGCTTGCAAAAAAAAATTTTTCTTAAAGTATCAATAATCCATTTACAATACCAGAATCTGTGATCTAAATAATTATTTCTACAATCCTGCAAATATTGATTTCCCAAAATGTTCATTGTTACCCTAAGGTGAATTTGTAGAACCATTAAGTGACAACTCAATGGACAAAAGAGCATCACACATGTTCTTAATCCTTGGACAAGAGAAACCATAAAAAAGCCAGCTGCTATGTTGATTCCATACAAATCTTGATAATATGGTAGTTCATAAAATATTAAATTAGGATCCTCAACCATTTATTGGTACTTTAAATAATACTTGACATAGAATATAATTTTCAATCACCAATAATCTGATAATGAAGCAAATGAAATTGTTTTTGTGCATGTCAATAACTTAAGCAAATTTCCTAGTTTCATTTTACACTCTAGGAAAGGAAGTAACTCTATCTTAATTACATATATTCCTTATAGTGTGATCAATAAAACATACAATATTATAAACAACCGGTATAACCTTGAACTGGATGTTAGTATGTCATCATTATCCCTGTTGTACATACACAGTATGGTCAGGATAGATAATTGGAAAATTAAGGTACCAATAAACTAGAGGCTCTCAAGAGCCTGTATCGCTCACCTGGATTGAGCAGGACTAAAAATTTAAGTGTTGCAGTCAATTTGGCTGCATTTTCTATAGGGTTCTATGTTAAACTAGGTTCAGCCATGGCAGTCATCTTGGTTGACAGTCCAGGTCAATGGAAACATTTCTAAAAGAGAACCATCTAAGGACCATTACTGCTTAGTTTTATTCCAACTGGCTAAGTGGTTTCAGACAAGAAGATTTTTCCCATAGGGTCCAATATTTAACTAAGTTCGGCTATGGCACCCATCTTTGTTAACAATCCGACACAATTTGATGAAAGAGGACCATCTAAGGACCAATGCTGCCATGTTTTGTTCTAATTGGCTCAGTAGTTTCAGATGAGAAGATTTTTGAGTGAATTTCCCATAGGGTCCTATGCTAAACTAAGTTTGGCTGTGGCAGTCATCTTGGTTCACAGTCCACGAATTTGGACACATTTCTGAAAGAGGACCATTGCTTCCAAGTCTGGTTCCAATATGTCAAGTGGTTTCAGACAAAAAGATTTTTCCATGAATTTTCTCATAGGGCCTTATGTTAAACTAAGTTCGGCTGTGGTGGCCATCTTGGTTGACAGTCTGGGTCATCGGAAGAAATTCTTAAGTAGGACCATCTAAGGACCATTGCTACCAAGTCTAGTTCTAATTGGTTTAGTGGTTTCAGACAAGAAGATTTTTGAGTGAATTTCCCATAGGGGCCTATGTTAAACTAAGTTTGGCTGTGGCGGCCATCTTGGTATACAGTCCATGAAATCGGACACAATTCTGAAAGAGGACCTCCAAAGGACCATTGCTCAATTGGCCTTGTAGTTTCATAGAAGAAGATTTTTTAAATTCATCCCCCCTTTTTTCTATTTTTAATAACAGCAGCCATCTCGGTTGGAAGTCAGGGATGCTGGACATACTTTTGGAAGGGGGTTACCCAAGGACTATTCCACCACTATTAAATATCTTTAAATGGAAAGTTTATGCCAGGATGCTGCCTTTAAAGTCTAAAAACTCCTATAAGGGGTCAATCAATGATTTTGGTCATGTTGACTTATTTGTAGATCTTACTTTGTTGAATATTTTTGCTGTTGACAGTTTGTCTTTATCTATAATAATATTCAAGATAATAACCTAAAACTAAAAAATTTCCTTAAAATTAAGAATTCAGGGGCAATAACCCAACAAAGGGGTTGACCAATTCGTCTGAAAATTTCATGGCAGGTAGATCTGGACCTGATTTTTACCCCGTCAGTTTTGCTCTAAATGCTTTAGTTTTGAGATATAAGACAAAAACTGCAGTTTTCCCTTATGCTCTATTTTTAGCCATGTTGGTTGGCAGGCGGGGTCATCAGACATTATTTTTAAACTAGATACTCTCATGATGCTTGTGGCCAAGTTTGGTTCCATTTGGCCCAGTAGCTTCAGAGAAGCAGATTTTTGTAAAAGTTAACGGATGACGATGGATGCCGGACACTGGACGCCAAGTGATGAGAATAGCTCATTTGACCCTTTGGGTCAGGTGAGCTAAAATCAGTTTAAGCCCACCAGTACCACTCTAAATGTCTGGACAGAATCAGACTGTTCAGACTCTCTGTTGTTTTTATATTTGTATTTTTTTCACTTCTTGTCTAGTTTTCTGGGAGGCTGTAATGCTGTTTGTTAATCATTGATTACTATGTCTGCTGTGTTGACCTTTCCCGTAATCTATTAAGAATAATTCAGTGGTATATACACAAACCCTACTACAGTACATGTATATCTCTTCATCCCACTGTAAAAATTTTAGCTCTTTTGCAGGGACATGGTATATATCTAAAATTGGGGGAAATGCCTTATCTGTATATATCTGTCTTCAGCTGTATTTGTGCAGCACTTGGCTCCATCCATAAAGAAGTTGTGGTAACTGAGGAGAGTGGACTCAAACTCTGCATAATTTTCAATTGTGTGTGCTCTTTGTTCTTATATTGTTTTCTCATGGGTAAAAAAGTATATATAGTAGGGGTTTCATGTGGCATGAAATCACCTCTTAAGAGTTGAGCCTGAAGGTACAATGTTACAACCTCCATAAAGGACAGCCTTAAAGTGGCGTGAAATACCACTTCCATATAAAACTACCTGACAGTGCCATAAGATACTATCTCCATACAGTGCCACCAGAAAGTGTCACAAGACACCACCTTCATTGAAACAGTGTGGAAGTGAAATGAGATACCATCTCCACACGCTACAGTGGAAGTGAAATAAGATACCACCTCCACAATACAGTCTGAAAGTAGCATGAAATACCACCTCCTTACAGAACAGCCTGAAAAAGCATATTAATACCATTTCAGTACAATAAAACCTGAAATTTTCATGAGACAGTATCTTCATTCAGTACAGCCTGATAGTGGTTATAAGATACTATTTCCATAGATTACAGTCTGAAACTGGTTTGAAATAGCAGAACAACCTGAAAGTAGCTTAAGATACCATCCTCATTCCATACAGCCTAAAAGAGGTATAAGATACCAGGTTTATATAATTCCTACCTTCTGATTTTCCTCATGTTGTTTTTGGATTTCCATTTGAGATCGTCCTGAAGTATGTAATTTTATTGGTTTATATTCCTTTTTCTGAAATATTGCTCCCTTTTTGGGGTTCCATATAGGAGCAACGTTATTTATCACAGGTTTACTTTCAGACTGACTTATCAACCTCTTGGGACTTGCTGGTTCTTTATAAGACTTTTTACCTGTAAAGAAACACTCAGTAGTTAGCAATATATTAACAACTATATTCAAATATTTCATATTATAAAAAGGAAAGCACAGTCATGTGTTCAATATTTTGGATTGGAGCATATATTTTTAAAATGATTCTTGGGCTGCATTATATTCCATATGCAGTAACAAACCTTTGCTGTCCCAGTTAATTTATTAAAATGGATGTGCTTAAAGTATGTGTCTTTTATAACTTAACAAGAAATAGATCTACGATAGTGTGCTTCTATCACTGTATCAAGTTTTCTTTGTAAACTGATACCTTTTGTATCAAAATCAATAAACATTAAAAAAATGTGTGTTTGAAAAATAATAACTCCGACAGTTATCGATACAAACTCAACACCTGACACACGATACAAACAATAACATTACCTGATGTTCTTTGTTTTGATTTTGAATTGATCAATCAATAATCATCTTCCAATTAAATCACCCAGAACTATCAAATCTTCAAACTATACACCAATAGATCAATTACTCAACTTCTACAACATCCGATTATTCTGACATTTAAAACCATGTAATTTTGTCCCAAGATCTCTTTCCAACACCACACAGAACTTAATTGATCATTGGCAAAAATTGATTGATGAGTTTTATGACAGAAATCAATCCGTCAGCTTCTACACATTGATATTCCTTTTGTTGGTATTCTTTCCTGTTTAATTTTTTGTTGTGCATTTTTTGCAAGTAGCTTCAATCCAAAAGTACTGTGAATGTTGTTTTCTAACACAAATTTATATGGACTGTGCAAAAAAAAGGGAGAGATATTTTTTAACTTGGGGAAAGAAAAAGCTATTTTTTCTTCATTCCATTTTCATTAAAGTATAATTAACAAAATTTCAAATCTGGGCAAACTTGTGGGTATTGTCATTGAGGTTGTTTCTTAAGGGAGGGTAATGTGTGTTTAGGTACTGGTACCAAGGGGGTGAATCTGGGTCCTGTTACTTTTGGCATATCTATAGGTATTGTTACCAAGGGAGTTAATCTGGGTACTGTTACTTTGGGCATATCTGTAGGTATTGTTACCAAGGGGTGAATCTGGGTACTGTTACTTTGGGCATATCTGTAGGTATTGTTACCGAGGGGTGAATCTGGATACTGTTACTGAATATTGTTACCAAAGGAGTTTATCTGGGTACTGTTGGTGTTGTTATTCAAGAAAAGTCTGTCAACATGTGAGAATTGATAGGAACACTATGGATTGTCTGTGGACATGGGAGAGATATTGTGATTGACAGAATGTCTGTGGACATATTATAATTGATAAAGAACACTATGGATTGTCTGTGGACATGGGAGAGATATTGTAATTGACAGAATGTCTGTGGACATATTACAATTGATAAGGAACACTATAGGGAACACTATGGAACTGTGGTAATTGCTACTGAGGAAATGTCCCTGCACATGGGACAATTGATGAGGAACACTGTAGATTTGACTGTATTGTTACTGAGGGAATGTAAGGAACACCATAGATTTGACTGTATTGTTACTGAGGGAATGTGTGGCACACTGTAGATTTGACTGTATTGTTACTGAGGCAATGTGAGGAACACCGTAGATTAGACTGTATTGTTACTGAGGGAATGTGAGGAACACCATCTGAGGGAATGTGAAGAAGACCGTAGATTAGACTGTATTGTTACTAAGGGAATGCAAGGAACACCATAGATTTGACTGATTAGTTATTTAGGGAATGTGTGGCACACTGTAGATTTGACTGTATTGTTACTGAGGGAATGTGAGGAACACCATAGATTTGACTGTGTTGTTACTGAGGGAATAGATGAATAATCCATGATTGCAAATATAATTTGTTTTTTTTTATCTATGAATATGTGGATGAATTTTTTTTATAGATATATGTGCATACTTACTTAAGGAGGGACTACTTGTGGATATGTGGGGACCATTCATTGCTGGTGGCACCTCTGTAAACACATAAAATAAATTTCATCAAAAAATTTCTTGGTTAAATTTAAGAAATACTTCATAAAAGTTTCATAACAGCAAACTGAATTTGAATGTAACATTATCAAATCAAATAAAATTTGAAATCTTGCAGAACTACATTAACTGTATCTGCTCATACTAATGCAGTATTTACATTTATAAGATAGAGAGGAATAACAGTAACATGATATAAATGATTTTAACAATAAGTCACTGTCAGAAGAATTCTGTTAACTTCAATCATTACTGAGTTAATAATAAGACCACAAGAATAATGATTTAATTGTGTCAAAATAGACACCCTCAATCTGAAAACTGAAATGGGCTTGATTATGTTATAATGAAAAGCTATACAATTAAATCAAATTGAAGTGATTTGAACGAAACAATAACTGAAGCCAAGTACTGCTTTCATTCATTAAAATCTGATGCTATTCTGGGAGTAAAAGTACACTATGTTACTAATCTGCCACATGTTTCTGGCATGTTCTTTTTTAATTAAAATCTTGTCTATATTGGAGCACCTGTCTAGAGATGATAATGGTAAACAATTTAATGATATTGAAACATTTTTTGAGGTAGTAAGAGAAGGTCAATGTTTCGACTAAAAAAAATGTTTAACACCTGAAGAAATCTTAAACTCTGCTCAACTTAGAATGCTATATTATCTCAAAGTGCTGATTTTTTTTCCACTTTTTCTAAAAGACAAACAAGAGGCTCACCAGAGCCTGTATCGCTCACCTGGAGTCTGGTTTTCATTGGACAATTAATCAACTATTTGACCAAGTTTGTTGCAATTGGTTCAATTGTTCAAGGAAAATTTGTTGAAGATTTATTTTTCATAAGGTTTAATGTTAAAATATGTTCCCTGATGGTGGTAGTCCTGGCAGGAAGTTGACAAAATTGACCAGGAATAAGGGTGAACCTTAAATAAATGTAACAGAACCCAACCTCAAATTACACAAACCAATAACTCCTAAATAGAATTTGGGATTCCCTTCAAAATTTCAGGGTAGGTAGATCTCAACATGGCAAACATTTTTCAATTTATATTTCACTTCTATCTCAAATAGTTTTGGAGATAAATGCAAAAATGTTAAAATTTTTGAAATTTGACAAAAAAAGGGCAATAACTCCTAAATGGGTTTTGGGATTTCCTTTAAAATTTCAGGGTATGTAGATCTCAACATGGCAAACATTTTTCAAATTTACATTTCACTTCTATCTCAAATAGTTTTGGACATAAATGACGAAAAATGTTAAATTATGAAAATTTGATGAAAAAGGGCAATAACTCCTAAATGGGTTTTAGGATTTCCTTCAAAATTTCAGGTTAGGTAGATCTTGTCATGCTGATCAATTTTATCCCATGTCAGATTTTTGATATCTGTAACGGTTTTTAAGTTATAAGCCAAAAACAACACATGCACCCCTATATTTTATTTTTAGCTACGACAGCCATGTTTTATGTCAGATCAAAATAAATTGAAGATCGTTTGTAGAGGACATGTCATAGATCATTCAAGTTTCAAACCAATCGGCCAAGCGGTTTCAGAGGAGAAGATTTTTTAATAAAAAAATTTTGAAAATTTGACAAAAAAAGGGCAACAACTCCTAAATGGGTTTTGGAATTTCCTTCAAAATTTCAGGGTAGGTAGATCTTGTCATGCTGATCAATTTTACCCATGTCAGATTTTCGATTTCTGTAACGGTTTTTGAGTTATTAGCAAAAAACAGCAATTTACCCCTGTGTTCTATTTTTAGTAACAGCGGCCATGTTTTTCAACGAATGAAAAATCCCCACATCAGTTCTATGCAGGGTACCCCAAGGAACATTCATACCAATTTTGGTTCTAATTAGTCAAGTAGTTTCAGAGGAGAAGATTTTTGAAATAATAACATAAAAAAAAGCCAAAAATGTCAAAAAAGGGCAATAACTCTAACATCAGTTGACAGATTTTCACGAAAATCAGCATACAGGTAGCTCTCATCATGCTGAACACTTTCAACCTGCCAGAATTTGCCATAACCTAATGATTTTTGAGATATTTGCGAAAAACTGTTGTCTGACCCCTATGTTCTATTTTTAGTAACAGCGGCCATGTTTTTCAACAGATCAAAAATCCCCACATCAGCTCTATGCAGAATACCCCAAAGAACATTCATACCAAGTATGGTTCCAATTGGTCAAGTAGTTTCAGAGGAGAAGAGTTTTGAAAAATTGTTAACGACGACGACGGACGCCAAGTGATGGCAATAGCTCACATGGCCTTCGGCCAGGTGAGCTAAAAAGTGGCTCACAATAAAATTTTAGATTTCTGCATTTTTTTGTGTAATCTTTTACTGATCTTGCATCTATCACTCCACACTTGTCTTATTGATGCAAAAGAATTCCATTCAAACCAGTGTCCAGGGCCATTAAACTTAAGGTTGGGTGCAAGGTTATTCTTTACGTTGAAGATTTGAAGATACTTGGACTTTTATTAGTAATATAGAAATTGTTCAGCATATCCCTTATTTCATACCATAAGACAGAAATCATGGAAACAGTATATCAAAAGAGGTACGGTTTCAGGGTTTTGTTAAGGAGGGTACAAGCCAACAATTAACTTTGAGTTGTCTACAATTCTAATAACGGATTGTCTGCATAATGTCCAGTTGTAAATATATTTCATGCTTATCAATAATGAGTACAAACTGAATAAATGAAAAAGATGTAAGCTTAGCCCGGTGATCATGATTGAGTTAGCGGTTTTAAATAAAATTGCTCCAACTCACCATGGTCATGCTTCACACCTACTATGAATCAGTCATAACTTACAGTTGCAGAGAACTTCACAACCAAAAATTTCTACGTTTAGTTAAAAATGTAGAGGCATCATTAAACATGTGCCACATGTATGAAATTAGTACACACCTTACAACTCGTCATGCTTCACACCAACTATGAATTAGCTTCACTTATAGTTGCTGAGAAATTTGTGATGGGAGGACAGATGGATGGGCAGGAGTAAACCATTGTAGTCGTCACCCATTTGGAATGGGGGTATAATAAGTTTGGTATTACAATGTATCAAGAAAGTGGGCTAACCAGAGTAAGGTCATGAAATATAGATGAACCCTGGAAAATGCATATTTGATAGTTGTTTAGTGATGCAACAGGCCAGCTGCAAAACAAACAGAAAGTTTGTCTCAAGGTCTTTTACTTACTAATTCTAACACAAGGCATCAGATTTTGTTCCCATTTATACTGGACTTAGCTGGGTGAAATGGCAAACAGATAATAATTCAGCAAGAGTCCTATTGCCTGACTGAAGTACTCAATGAAGGCCACTTAAAATGTCTTAAACACCTGCCATTCTGCTATAAATATCAGTAGAAACTTTAGAATGGCATGCTATGTGCAACCCTGCCTGAATTAGCCTCCGAGAATGGCAAATACAACAGTCGTCTAGATCATAACCAAACTTGTGTTAAAACCTGACAGGTGTTTTAGAAGTAAAATGCTGATTGATGAAGGCTACATTTTTCATGTAATAGAAATTATACCAATGCACTTGATGCAACTAGAAACTTAATGAGCTTTTGTTCCTTGAACAGTTATTATCGCCACACCTAACTTGATGATTAAAAAAGTTAAACAAAACTACATAGCACCATCCATACAACAGAATTCTGCAGGATGAATTCAACTGACCTATGATAGGAATAAAAAAAAAGTATGACCTATGGTAGGAATAAAAAAAAAGTATATATATGTTAAATTGACTGAAAAAATTAACAACAGATCCCTCAATCAAATAAATCAAATAAAGGAAAAAAGCAGTGGGTGCTTTTATGCAAATAACAGAAATAACTGTGCCCTGTATAGCAAAGTAAAAACAAGCAACTGGAGTAAAAAGTAGGGGTCCTTTCAGGCAAATAAATGAGCTAAGAAGTGGAAGGTCTTGTAGGGCTAAGGTCCTTTAAGGGAAATATTTAAATTAAGAAATGGAGGATCTTGTCTAGTACATTAAGGAAAATAAATGAGGTAAAAGTATTTTTAATACTGCTCCAGATTAGAAGCATATTTGTATAAATACACAAACAATTTTGAAATAAACTGTTGACACATGTCTTTCCTAAAAAAAGACAATCTGATGGACAGCAACATTGCTTAATTGAAAGTCGATGGAACATGACCTATGCAAGGCCTCCAAATGGTCATCAAACTGAGATGTACTGATAGTAATGCAACTTTATAGAAAATGTCTTGATCTATCACATTTAGTTCCTATCAAACTAACTTAAGCAGAAAACTTAACATTGAAAATTTCTTATTAATTGAAAGTCACTGGACCATGATCTAGGGGGCAGGGCCTCAAATGGTCAACAAACTGAGATGTACTGATAGTAATTCAACTTTGTACAAAATATCATATATCTATCACAAGTAGTTCCTATCAAACTAACTTATGCAGAAAACTTAACACCGCAATTGCTAATTAATTGAAAGTCGCTGGACAATTACGTAGGGGGCAGGTCCTCAAAATGGTCGGTAAACTGAGATGTACTGATACTAATTCAACTTTATAGAAAATGTCACTGATCTATCACATTTAGTTCCTATCAAACTAATTTAAGAAGAAAACTTAACATTGAAAATTTCTTCTTAATTGAAAGTCACTGGACCATGATCTAGGGGGCAAGGCCTCAAATAGTAAAAAAACTGAGATGTACCTTGAGTAATGCAACTTTAGACAAAATATCATGATCTATCACAAGTAGTTACTATCAAACTGACTTAAGCAGAAAATTTAACAATTGCTGACACCTACGTTGATGACAGAAATTCAACACCTATGTCTCGCATTCCATGACTTTCATTGCAGGCGAGACAAAAAACCAATAATATTTTGCAAAATAGTGAGAAATATCCCAGTATGTAGTTGGGTGAAAAACTTTACTGTATCCAAAATTATATAATTATTTTTCACACAAATGTAAAGATAGCCAGACAAAAAAGGTCCCATAAAAGTTAATAAAAAACATATACATGTATATGATGCTGATTCTCATTTACATTTCTAAGTACTCAATAAAACTCATTTCTTGCAGTACCAAGTTTTTCTCTCGTGCTAAGAGTTTTATATCGAAGATTTTCTGGAACAAGTAAAAAGTAACTATACACATTAAAAAAAAGAATTTTGGCAAAATTTCTAATCAAAATAATATACTAGACATTATGAAATAATGCATAAGAAATACAGTAAATATCATGACATCATTAAATATTATATAACTTACCATGGGTAGACAAATCTTCATCACTTTTCTGGCCAACTGTTGAAGATAAAAAAATAGAACAAAAACCATTAGAAAAACTCAGCCATCAAGTTCCTCTTACATAAACAAATGTTATAAGACATAACAGATTAAAAAAAGATAGTCTTAAATCAGTATACAAAAAACATTCATGTTTCTATTTTGGGTAATTAAATAAAGATAACGTAACCTTTGAATTTGTGATATTATCCAACATAAAACATGCTCTAATTAGCTTAGAAATCGATAAATCCATCATGATTACTAAAATGATCTGTCTAATAGTGGGTGCAAGATGTGCATGCATCTGTTACCACCTAATACTAGTAGCCAGTCAGTTTACAGTGATGGTGGTCTTCTTGTAACAGTTGGTTTTAGAGTTACTTCCCTTGGTATCATTAGAGTTTGACAGAATTGCAAATGTTCAAATGCAATTCTTAAACTTTATCTCCTTGTTTAGTAACAGTTGGTTGATATTTAAAACAAATCTTATTAAGCTAAAGCACAATGACAATTTATCATAAGCAACCTAAGGAAAACTTACTCCAAAATTTCTTCATTTTACAAACGGTAATCTTTTAAAAAAAAACCACAGTATCAACAGGATAAGAATCGACAAAAAATTGTACATGTACCACAAATATTCACAAATAACTGTTTTACTTTACATTTAGGTTAACGTATAGACTAGGTATTTATCTAAACAATGTTAATTTGTTATCATGAGTATTGGGGCTGTCTTTAGTAACTATAGATAATTCTGATTGTAATAGATCTTTGGGTCAACTTCATTACCTTTCCATTGTATTTTAACATTATTTTTTCTTTCACTTGTTGATTAGATATTCAAATTATCAAACTTAATTTGCATCAATCAGATTGCTCATCTATCTTATGCATACCTATGACTATCAAAAGGCATACTCTTAAATGTAACCTGGACTCAAAATTGGCCTGGCCTAAAAATTGGCTTGGCCTAAAAATTGGCCTAAAAATTTGCTTGGCCTCAAAATTAGCCTGGCCTCAAAATTTGCTTCATATTTGGATTGCAATTTGATTTTTTTTGTTTACTTAAAGAATTTCTATTATTTCAAAATGTTTTTAAAATATATATCTTATATATAAAGCTTTGACAAGACGGTTAATTATCACGTTATTAGCTTTTTTGTTTGAGCAATTTTTTACAAGTCATCCATAAGATTATAAATCAACCAATTAATATTGAAATATAGTTTATTTAAAATGTCATGGAATTTTGCATGCTTTCTTCACACACGGTCGGGCAAATATCCAGATTGACAGATCTATGGCATAAGTCGCACACAGGATACATAAACTGTAGTAACAAGCCTACATGGGATATACTTATGTGTTATTTGAACATTGCATAAATCAAATTATTTAAAGAAGCTCCCACTTTTTTAAAAGGGGTTTTCAGTTTTTCTACCTTTTAAAAATCACTTTATACAGAAAATAAATAAGAACATAAAACATACATGTATAATAAACAATTATTTGTATGATAAATGTGTAAAACAATATTAAAAGAAAAATTCTACAATCAGGGAAAATGATATCCCCTGTAATGGACTAGCCTATATACCAAGTTGTTTTTTTTTGGGGGGGGGGGGCATTTTATTTTAATCCAAAAAAATGTCAGACAAAACGTATGCTGAGGCTTTATGTGGAAAAAGAAAGGAAGCAGTTGGAATGCCCGTGGATCCAGTTATATCTCAGAGGAATCAATATTTTCCATACATACAACTTGATATGTGAACAACTGACTAAAAGTCCCCAAAACAAAAACAGTCCAAGAAGGAGCCCCTCAGACAAATCTGAGGTCAAGCCAATTTTGAGACCAAGCTAATTTTGAGGCCAAGCCAATTTTTAGGCCAAGCAAATTTCAGGCCAGCCAAGCCAGGCAGTTAAGGTCAGGCTACATTTAAGAGTATGCCCAATTTTCCTGGAAGTAACAATCTGACTGCAACTTATTATAGGCAATTTAAATTTAACTGCAATGAAGTTTAAACCTTTGGTCAAAATTCAAAGTATCTACATCATGATCAATCTCATAATTTTTGATTGAATATATGTACTGTTTCAAAGACTGACATGACTGAGACACTCCCTACCCCTCTAAATCTAATACTGACTGCATAAAGCAAGAATAATTTTTCAATGTCAAAACAAAAATAACTCTGTTAACTCTTCATTCTCAATTTATTTTTGGGAGAACTTCAAAAATCTGTATTTTCTAACTTCTTTTAATATGATTCATTTTATAGGTTGGTTTTACGGTAATTTACTCGTTAACTTCAAAGCTAATGAACATTACAGAGGAATAGACCATTAATTATCATGATATTTACAACAGTAAGAAAGGGAATATACATACACATGCAGCATATTCGTTTTTCTCTGTAACTTTGAACAGGATTTATTAATGTGTATGTACAGCAATGTCGTGTGACAAACTATGATCACTGAATTCATCACAATCACTTTAAGATATCACATGACTAATAGGCTTTAAATGGACAGTTCTCAAAGACATTAAGATGTATGCCTCTTGCAAAAATTCTTGCCAACTCTGAAGACAGCATAAGCTCTAAATGGTCCAAAACAATTTTACAGGCATGAATATCCTCCTTAATGATCAGTATGGCTAGAGGCTCACCTGGCTTTGCCATTATAAAATGCAAGCTCTTTTGTATCCACAAGGCTTTTAAAGAAATGGAAACTTTGGACAGCCGCAAAGTTTCAAAAAATTTCATAATGTAGTTTCAAGTAAGATTTTTCAAAATTGGCCAATAAAAATCAAAGATGGCCTCTGGTGGCCATGTTGTTCATTCAACCAGAACCAATGCTGGATCGTTCCTACAAAGCTTACAATCCTCCCAGTATTTTCAGAGGAGAAGATCAAAATGTGAAAAGTTTACAGACGACGGACAATAGACAACGGACGCAAAGTGAGGACATATAGGCCAGGTGAGCTAACAAGCTCTAAATGCCACTGACATCCCTGATAATTTCTAGTTAATAAAACATAAAGCAGCCGATTGTACCAAAGGTTTCAGCAGAAGTTCACATACATCATAAGATCTAAATTACCAAAACATGAAAATCATGTTAACCCATCGGTTCACATGGCACCTTCAGAATAAGTTTCACTACATTCCACAAGAAAAGATGTGATGCCCAAAATGAGCAGTCACAAGGTCAATCATTCTATATGCCTCTTAAAATAGCTCCCTCAACTCCCTCCAAAAGGGTCAGTTACAATTTATAGGACAGCATAAATCATTAATCGTAAGACAAGACAAGCTTGAATTTTTCCAAAAGAGTAGGTCTTTCGAACATAAGACAGTACTTGGATGCATTACTCAAATATTAAATGGGTCAAAAGATGAGCTTTTTTGATATCCTATCATTCTCTGCTGATATTTTTCAATTTATGACACCATGTTACAGTAGGCTTTTATAAATCAAAAGGTGTATTCCATATTGCAAGGGAGGCAATTCCACAACAAATTCATATATCTGTGCTACACCTTAGCCCATGTGTATGAATAAATTGTAACCATTGACTGACTCATTAAACTGACACACGCCACCAATTTCACACCTATTTGCAATGGATAATTATATTAATGGCTCTAGTGCACATTCACTGTGTTTTATCATCCTATTAACCTTCAAGTAGTTTAATAAGCAAGACTCTGCTGTTAAATTTAGGATATACAAATATTACCTATTAGAAAATTGTTTTCCTATAAAAATATAATTGATCAAGTAAGATTTATATTAAGAAAATCATCTACACCTCTGTTACATCTATATTGCATTACACATACTAGTATAGCTTCAAATATAAATTACTGTACAGTACTGTTTGTAAATGTTTAATAAATAATATAGAAAGCCCTCATGCTTGTATCAGACTACAACAACAAAAAAATAAAAATTTCCATTCACTAAGGATTTCATAAAGGGAAAAAAAATGAAATAATACTAACTTTCTTCAATAAACATGCCTATAAAATAAGATAAAACTAAAACTGAAATTCTACTAGTAAATTGGATCTACAACTAAACTGTACCTATATACTACAATTAACAACATTCAAACCATGTCTTTATGTCACTATTTAAAGTAATAATAAATGTATCCATTAAGAACATCATGCACAATTCACAAATTCCAGTTTATAAGGTCAATCACTTTTGTTAGTGTCTCAGGCCAGGAATTTTCTACACTCCATGCTGTTATCTTGGGACCGTGCTAAAACCTTTTGACTGATACAATACCTCTGTTTTGGCTTGTAGGTTGACGATCCTCATGGACTACTTTAATGGGAATGTATCTCCCTTTTTCTGCAGAAAGTGAAGAAGAATCAAAAGACGCATGTTTTCTAGGCACAGATTGTGAAGTTTTTGGGGTCCATTTACTGAAAGTGGGTTTCTCTTGTTGTAATGGTGCTGCATATTTAGATGGAGTCCATTTTGATTCTGAATGTCTCCTTTGTGAATTTGACTGTTGAGGCTGCTTGTATTGAGGTTGGAACTGTTTCTGTTGCAACCATGGTCTATAATTTTGTGTCTGTGGTTGTGAGTCCAAAGAAGATAAATCAACCTCACTAACAAATCCCCTCTGATCATAAAGTTTAGCTTTCTGTGGAAGTTGAAATGAATCTAAATCCATGTCACGTATATAATCAGTTTGAACATACTCTCTTCCTTGTGAATAATTTTGGTTATTTTTGCGGTTATTCCTAACACAATAATCCACATCGGTTGAGTAACCATCTTGAGGAACCAAAATAGGTTTCTTCTGAAAACCTGTTCTGATATCACTACGTCCCCTACCCTCATAATCCATATCACTTTCATAACCCCTGTGTGATTTCAATGGTTTGATAGTTGGCAAAGTTGTAACTTTGCTGAAATCAAAATCTTCATTTTCCTTGTCTATAATTTTTTCACTTGCAGATGATTTTCTAATTGGTAAGGAATAATATGAGCCAGGACTAAAATTTCCATCTTTGAAGCTCCCACTCTGCCAAGAAGATCCACGACTTGTAATCCCGGAATCTCTAGATCGTGTTTCCTCTTGAGGAAAATTTTTTAAATCGGATTGTGATGTCTGGATTGTCAATGGAATCATCCTTTCACGTTTTACACTTACTGGTATAATATGCTCTTCAACAGCGGCTTCTTCCTTCATTATCGGTATCTGATGATCCTCCTGCATTGCAGAGTGAGCTGTCAAAGTACTGCTGGTACTGTCTGACACACCTTTGTCTGGTCGAAAAGTTAATGAGAACATAAGTAGCAGTGAACATACAGAAGCAACTCGAACAATAATGCAAAGAATGTGCAAATTAATGGAGTGTGTTGTAAAGTAGTTAACAGAATTAATGTTTTAACAGAGATCTATAATTAGAAGTTTTTAAGGAGAGCAAGCTATTTCTGTAAACAAAAAATATAATTGGAATTCTGCAGAACTATTAAATATTCTTTAAAAAAATTATCCTCAAAAGTATTAGATGATAGAAGTTTTAGCAAGAAACACAGTTTTCACTAAAGAATTTTAATTCTGAAGTTGAATGTTCTCTTTGAAGTATCAGTGACAAATATTCAACAATCAAATTCAGGTAAATGGGATTTCCGTTCCTGTTGTAACCTTACCAGATAATATCAGATAAAATCTACAGTATTTTATGTGGATTTTTTTAGATCCTCACCAGATTTTTTATAAATAAACTATTGTGCAGGGTTATCAAGACTAATTTCTTATCTTATCTTAATATTATAAGATTCTTTAGGAAATCACTCTAGTTTTAATAGGCAGGAAATTACTTATTTTTTCTTATTCTAGTAATTCAGGTTTATGCTTACAAAGCAATTTATAGTACAGATCAGAACTACTGGAAATACACAATACAATATGTTCTAATACCTGCTATAATCATTCAACTTTTAAACTTATATGAAGATTTCAATTATCAAGGCTTGTTTGTTCAATTGGAATTGGATGAGAGAATTTTATTTTATGAATATGAATGCCCCAAAAAAAAAATGATCTCCATGTTTTACCTTGAGCTATGTTCACATATAAAGATATATATAAAAACATTAATAAAATATACTATACAGTTAAGGAAAGAAGACAAGATGTACAAAAATATAAAAAAAATCATACAAAAGAATGCACAAAAGAAATCAACCAGGATAGTCAAAATCTTTAACACATTAAATTAAAATAATGCAAAACCTGCACTTTTTAAAAAATTTCATGCTAGTTCTTTTTAAAATCAGTCCAAAACCATGCTAGCAAGACAGCTACCTTCATCATCGGAATATCGAGACAATTTTTCCATCTGCCGTAAAAACATTTGCATGCCTTTAGAAGAATGATCAGAAGTAGTTGGTGAGAGGCTTCTAGAAGGTGAACCTAAGCTTCTAACAGGTGATACTAAGCTTCTAGATGATGAACCAAGGCTTGAGCTGTGTTCAAACATTTGTCGCCTTGACCTGCCTGGGGTCATAGGTTTTGGCAGAGGTTTAGGTGGCTGGCGACGTCTAAAGGCAGGCGAAGTTTGTGGAGTTGACCTAGCAGAATCAGTCGAATAGTATGATGTGGTAGACCATAAGCTTGGCGATGATCGATCCCATGCTGCATCTAAATTTGTGAGAAAACTACTAGACATATCTTGGAAGCTGACAACATTCAAAGCATTAGCTCATTATATTCATTTCATATGAAAATCTTTATAAAAAGTTCTATATGTTGCTAGTTGAAATCTATATTATCTAGTTTTACTACATAACAGTGCATAAAATTTTAATTTTTCTTGTATGTATACATCTTGTTTATTCATGTTAAAAAGTAGAAGGTTTATAATAACAAATTATCAAGACAATTAAACATATTATATTACAACATTTCCTTTATATCAACAAAAAATATGTTTTTAATATATGTAACATAATATCAAATATGATACAAACATTAAAGGAAACTGGCACAAAACATCACGCCATGGTATCACTCACATGCAAAGTATATTACTAAATATCGTTCTCAACAACACTTATGCAATGGCAAATTCACACTTTCATACAAAGTAAACCTGTCATCGTTGCAAACATGTCAGATTGAGAAAAGTTTTAAAATCATTACATTTTAGTTTCTTTTGCCAAAATATTTTTTTTCCATGACGAGGTGTTAGCATTTCTTGTAAAATTGTAGCCGTTGATCTGATAAATAAAAATGATCAATAATGGGAAAGAATGGCAATGAGACAGATTCTTCATTGTACTAAAGGCTCCAAGGAGCCATGTTGCCCACCTAGATATCCTCTGCATACTTAAAGCAAAATAAATGTAGCAGCTAATTGGACAGTGTGAACTGATAAATTTCTGATAGTGACCACCTTGGTTGGCGATCTGGGTAATCAGATGCACTTTTGAAAAAGGATTACAAATTGCTGGCAAGGTTGGGTTAATTAGTTCATTGGTTTCATATACGAGTGTCTTTCAGTGAATATCTCCTTTGTTCGACTTACCTGCTAGTTTGGTTTTGGTGGCCATCTTGTATGATCATGAGATAAATTGGTTAAGCAGCTTAAGAGAAGATTAAAACTTAAAGGTTAAATATACTAGCAGACAGATGAACAGACAATGGATGCCAAGTGATGGCAATAGCTCACATGGACCTTTTGTCCTGTTAAGCTAATGAAAGCATACATATTTTTTTACCAGTATATACAAAGTCTTAACTGCAGAAGTTGGCACTATCATAATATTCATGTATCCAATCTTTATTTAGAGTCCTATAGAAAATTTGTTTACTTTATCGAAAGAGATAACCATACACTGAAGACAACAGGTTTGTGTATTCCCAGGAACACTTGTGTTGCCTCTTTCTACCAATCAATGGTTAAGGAAGAGATGCAGATAGAGATGTCTGCCCCCTAGGTAAGTAAATTTTATTGAATAAAATTCCCAACCAAAGGCTCCCATGAGCCTGTATCACTAACTTGATATTTTAATTTGTTCATTGCAAAAAGACCTTGAGATTAACATCCATGCCATGTATGGTTTCAATCCATTCAGTAATTTTCAAGAAGCCGGTTGTATGCAATTTCCATAGGGTCCTATGTTAAACTAAGTCTTCTGCTGAGGGACATCATGGACGACAGATCAGCACCATAGTAACAACTCTTGGTCAGAACGTCATAAGGAACATTCATGCTATTTTTGGTTTCAATCCATTCAGCGTTTCTCTAGAAGAAGATTTTTGTATGTATTTCCTATAGGCTTCTATGTTAAACCAAGTCTCCTGCTGTCAGCCATGTTGGATGACTTATTGGCACCAAAATAACAACACTTGGTCAGCACCTTGTAAAAAAAACATTTGTGCCATGTTTCGTTTCAATCCATTTAGTGATTCTCTATGAGAAGTTTCAAATGTGAAATGTTGACGGACGGACAACAGACAAAAAAGCGATGGCAATAGATCACATGACCCTACCCATTGGGTCATGTGAGTTTAAACAGGCTAACATTAAATGTAAAACAAATGAACAGATTATTAAACAAAAGATATTAGTTGTCTCTCTTATCACATTACTTGATGTTTTCTCAGATTCATTACAGATGAAAAATGACAAAATCCATGTATTGATATGGAATCCAAAAAATCATACTGACAAAAAAATTAAATAGGAGCTGCACAAAGGCATTAACTGAAGCTTCCTGTAAAGTTTCCTGGAAATTCATTAAGTTCCTAATATAAGAATGTATGATGTCTATAGGGATCCCAATCCGTCAACACTGCTATGCATGCAACTTAAAAAGTAGGTGTATATTTTTTATAAAATAAGTTCCATGCAAAGAATTGATTAGAATGATTACTTATGACCACACCGAAGTTATCATTAATCTAAAACCATTCAAAAGGCCCTAGTACAAAACGAAGCTCAGTGTACATAGAGTTCAGGAAATAAAATTTTGAAACAAGTTGATATTATTTAAATTTCTGACACAAAGTTCATCAAATTTTAAATCCTAGTTATATTAATTATTTGCCACATCTGAATTTGAAAGCAAAGAGAATTTTTAAGCTAAAATAGAAATTTCCCTATAGAGTCTATTGTGTAATTTTTAGTCTGTAATTTGACTTAATTTTGTGGGTTCAAGTTTTGAGCATTATCAAATATTACAATATTAATATCCTGTCATTTCTTATAGGTACCAGCACTATCAAAAGTTTATCATAAATTATGAAACTTCTGATGGCGTCTCTAAAACTTCCGGTGTCATAAGATATTCTGACCCTGTGTCATTTGGTATTTTGACTCCTTGGAAAATTAACCCCATAGTCAAAATACTATACTGAATGGGGTCATAACTCCATGAAGAGGAAAGGGATCAATATATAATATAGACCTGTTTCCAATGGCAAAATACCATACAACAGCCTGGACAACCAAATTGTTTGGTCATCATGGTTATTACCAGGAAGTAATGAATTATGTTTGATGAATGAAATGATATTATTTCATATATTTTCTATGCTCCACATTCCAAAAAAATACGTATTAAATATTAACAATAATTCTACTCAGACTATGGCCATGATTATGTCTACTAAGTTATCTTATTTTCTTTTGAAAGTTTGGAATTTTTTACATTTTATATCATATACCGAGAACTGCCACATAAAATTTTCTTTCAGGTGATATTAATAAAAATCTAATTTAGGTAATTCAAATTACAATAATCAAGTACATAAAAGACCATAGCCTGTAGACCAGAGTAATAATAACATGTATCAAAATACAAATGACAAACAACAAGAAACCAGGGCACAATTCCAAACACAAGCATGTATTTACCCCTATGTCGTAAAGGTTTTGGTGAAGTTATTGGAACAGTAAGTTTAGACTGAAACCTAGGGCTTGAAGGCACAGAATGGGATCCTGTAAATTTCCAAAGAGAATAAATTTAAATAGGCACACATACATTTTACCAGTCGTATATTAACAATGACATATGTTAATCAAGTTTTCATTGTTTCTACAACATTTGTTTGCTAAATCTATAATCATGCATACAAAATATATACACAATGAAAAAAACAGGAAACTTTTAAACAAGCCAGATGAAAAAAAAAAAAAATTTCCAGTGGAGGTTTCACAAAGTTTGTGGACTAGAATTTAGTGATTTAGGTGTTCTATAAAATGTGAGCTGACAAATTCAAATAAAAATTAATTTTAATTAAATTTAAAATACAATACTCAAGTAATTTTCTGATAAAAATAAAAAAAAAATTAAAGCACAAATACAATAAAACTTTGCAGACCAAATACATAGAATTCTTTCCATTCCTTACATTTTATAAATAACAAAGTTGTTTTCTATACCTTATTAACTGAAGAAAATTCCTACATATAACATTTAGTTCCACAGAGTAGAGATAGATCATAACAACAGTCATGATAACTTTTATAATAGGATTGAGAAGAACAAATCAAACTGTCACTCATAAACTCTCAGTACAAGATTGGTAATTTCCTAAATCTCAAATATATATATGACAAACCTATGTTTCAATCAATAGCTAATTACTTGATTTGCCATTTTTTTTAACAAACATATACCATTTGCCTGCTTCATTTTCATTTCATTCACATTGTTAATTTCAAATGATAAAAGTATTTTGGGTGATAAAATCCTCAACAAATCATGAATAAAATGCTGAACTCACTTTCTGTATCTAAAATGTCAGGTGCTTATCTACCTATGAAAATTTACAATTTCATTTCTGAATTCATCTATTTTTGTGTTTAGATTGCTTAACTAATGATTTAAATTCTAATGTTTTTCTGCAATCAGAACTTTAATGTTTTTTTTTTAAATTTTACAAATATTTTACAAAAATCAACTGTCTAAATATAAGTTATAAGTATAAATCATTTTGATTGATTTGATGTAAAATGCTGAATTACGCATGTATTTTTGCTTCAAGAGTTTTTTTTGCTAGGTTCAAGGAACTGACATCATGAAATGTAACAGTTAAACCCAAGCATTTATAAAAAAAAAATTATGAAGTTTTATCAAGTACATAAATCTTAAACTAAATAACACCACAGCTCTTTATTCTTTCAGTCTTTAAAGATGTAATTCTCCTTTTGAAATGAAAAAGTCTTTCATTTTTTAATGTTAACTTTTAAGAATTCCAAGTCAAAGAATCTTATTTCAAAGTAACTATTATTACAAACTTTATGAAATACACTATCCTCTTTCATTTTAAAAATGGAAACAGGAATGACAAACGTCAGTGCTCAACAGAATAGATGGCTATAGAATATTGTCTCTATTTTTTATAAATTCATGAACTAATTACAATGAAAATCAGTACTATTAAATAATAAAATAAAAGGTCTTGAACTAGTAAACACAGTATAAATCTATAAACTCCTTATAAATCATTTTTACCTCTATAAGGACTCAGATTTACTTTGACAGAGGAAGTGGCAGGATGAGCTGAGGTTCGGTAACTATCTGTTGTGGTCGTTGCTGTGTTGAAAGACAATGGTTTGTAGTCATCTGCTGTTGTCTTCCCTGTAATACACAAAAAGGGGTACATTTGGAACATGGAACAAAGAAGAAAGTAACATTAATGTAGCAGGTTTTAAATTTCAGCCAATATAGAAGAATCTATTAATTATCATACTGACGTTCCCCAGTACCATTTATTCCTTGTTAAATGAACTCCTATCATTTAAAAAAACACAGATATGCTACTTTTTTTTTAAGAAAGTCTTGCACAATCTTTAAAATTATGTACAGCTAACATTTCATTCAATTTTTGTACAATCTTAAAGTATTACAAAATGGCTTAAATACAAAATATTTCCAAAAGATCGTAAAGAATTGATTCAGTAATAAATAGCACCAAAACCAAATGCATTTTCCAAAATGTTATATAAAAACTGAACAAATTAATAATTTAGTTGACATATAAAAGTACACCTTGACAGACAATAATATTGGAACAGTATTTACCAATGAATATAAGCTCACTGCAATAATAGTAGATGCTAAGTCAGTGTTCGAAAGAAAGAAACAGTTTCTTTGTGGTCAATCTACAGACAGAACACAAGTTATTGATCTACAAACTGAAGTGTATTCTCTGTACACAACTCAGAGATCATAACTTAGTGTTCTGCAAACAGAAGTGCATCTTCTGTGAATAGGTAAGAAAGACTACAAGTCTATAGACAGCTGTAGGCCACCCAGACAACAAAGGAAAAACATAAGTCAGTGCTAACAAAGCTCTAGACAGATGTGTTTACTCTAAACAGCGGAGAAAGAAAATTATATAAATAATACATATATGAGACAATGATCAAGCCAACTATTACCCAAGAAATTTTAAGGCAAAACTGAGGGGTAATAAAGGGCCTCGCAAAGCGCAAAACGATACAACCGCAGCATGTTGACAGGTGAACGATTGAAGTAAGCTAGGACACTCTATTATGCTTGACCCAATAAAGTGTTGGATATATCAATATACATGAAACAGTATTCTAATATGACCTTCTTTAAATACATTCAGTCTACATCTGTGGTAGAATATGGATATATTAGTTCCAACGTCACAGACGTCAGACCGCTTGTTAGGCAACGTCATAGTAAAGTTTCCCACAAGCTTTAACGACGTCATAGTATAACTTGTGTTGTGTAATGGCGTCTTCGTGTCTATACCTATGTTGCGGCGTTTCAAAATGTCATATAAACTGTCCTATGGAAATAATTCACAGTGGCTTGAAAATATCCTGATTTTGCCATGAGTAGGCTCTTTATGCCAAATATTTTGAAACAAGAGATAGTGAGTGTTAAATATCGGCATAAAGGGCCTACCCGTGGTAAAATAAGGATATTTTGAAGCCACCGTGAATTATTTCTCAAATATATTGGACCTACCATAAAAACCACATGAAGAAAAAAAATAAATATAAAAATTGATATGTCAAGCTAAATTACTTTTTTGGCCCTTTTAACCCCTTCTCTCTCAAAAACGTAAAAGATAGGAAAAAAATGTTGACATACCACGAAAACACTCATCCAGATGAATTAAAATTAATTTTTTTACTTTTTCTGAATTACTGATTTTGATCCCTATGATCCTTTGTATCTCAGAAATGATAGCAGTAATAGATAGAAAAAATTAAAGATAATTAACATTAAGAATTAAATGAAAAAATCCCCATAAGAATCTGCTGAAAAACAAAAATTGACATACCAAGAAAAATTGCTTTTTTGGTCCCTTTAACCCATGAAAGATAAAGTAAATCTGGTGATGATAAATAAATAAAGTTTAAAAAATTGAAGCATGTCCCTTTTTTTGACCCCTATATCTCAAAAGTGGTAAAAGATAGTGAAAAACAGACTGAAGAATTTTTTCCACTTTAAGCAAGGAACATTGAAAAACAAAAATCATAAAAATTGGATACAAATTTTAAAAGTTACACCAAAATTATCAAAAAAAAACCTCCCAGAATTTAAACGGAAGCAGCCATATTTCCCAAAATAAATCCCAATCTGTATTTCTTTTGGTGGCCCATTGTGGTTAAATATTTTAAGGATATGTTCAACAGAAAAAAAGTTAATGAGTGGCATCTTAGGGACGCTCACACCGGTGAAGATGAAGAGGGCAGGCTCAAACCATAATCCATCAGTAAATATTTGTGTTCGTATAAAAATACTGTATCACCCTTTTATTCAATGTATATCCTCTGTAAATAACAAATGACAAACATAAGTAAGTGTCCTACAGATAGATTAATTGATTGAATATTGTTTTATGCCATGTGGGCGACATTTAAGCCATATCACGCTGATCCTACAGATAGAAGTGAGACCTCTGTTATTAACTAAGAATATAAGTCTGCAAACAAAAGTGTGTTTTCAGTTTTCTAAGTCACCGTTATAGGAAAATAACTGTGAATATAACAGAGGAAAAACTAATTCTGTGTTCAACAACAAAGAAAGAATACATGTCACTGTTCTACCGAGCTAGACAGAAGTATGTCCTATGTTGACAAAGAATGTAAACCACTGTTCTACAGAGAGAAGTGTGTCCTCTGTTAAAAATCAAGGAAGAATATGTCTGTGTTCTGTGAGATGTAAACAAAACAGGAAGGACATAGTAGTTACAGTGTATGATAAACTGAAAGAACACCAGAGTTGGACAGAACATTTCACTGGCTGTTGTCAAAACAAGTGAAACATGAATAATTCAAGATTATGGAGAATGCAACAGTAAGACAACATCTCATCACATACTACCAACATACATAAATGTGTGCCCTTATTTACATTTTATGTACCCACAAATACTGGTATCAATTTAACTCAAATATTATAAAACAAGGGTTTGTCTGATTGACAACAAACCAGATTTGAAGCTGCTCATCAAATTTTTTATCCTGTTATAAATCTGATAAAAAAACCCAACTTAAACTTGAAAAATAGTTAAATAAACCTGAAATCCTCTGCAAGATTTCAAATCAAAACTCTTACTATACATTGCAGCTGTTACCAATTATAATGTTCAATATATCCAAAAATATCCTCCTTTAGTCTGCCAAAAAATAGATCTCTTAACATGCATAGTTCAATCAAATCAAAAGTGACTCAGCTGACTATTAAAACTGCAGAAGTATTCTTCTTCTCAATACAATCTAATTTCCCAACACCAATAAATCCTGTAACCCCCCTTAGGGCAATGAAAATTATAGACAAGGAAGGTGTATGACATATATTCAAACAATAAAAGTTAAATTAAATACAGGTTTAATCATCCCCTATCCAGTGATGCAGTCCCACTTTTAAAATGAGAATATAGCAATTTATTGGTGTAAACGTCATAGAAAATTCATAGAAAATATCTACAGAAATTATTTTAATACAGATTAAATCACTTCATCAGTGCAAAATGAAATCTAAAAATAATTCTGCTGCAGCTTCATATGTATTCAAAATGTTTTCATTCCATAAAAGCATTACTGATATAATGAATGTTAAAACCATAAGCAAGAAGCCACCATCAGCTTATAAATCAGATATGCTAGCAAAGCAAAACGGCATTGAAAATAAAAATAAAAAAAAACACTGGGTTAATTTAACCAAATAAGCTTACGCTGAGGCTGAATGTAATGAGGCGTTGCTCGAAATATCCCTGAAGATTGATGGGTAAAAATGTTAGTAATTTAAAATAACAACATTGCATAGAGTTTAAAATATTATACCTAATAAATGATTTGTAATTCTTGCATTTTATATATTTACTACTACTATCAGTTTTATTTAAAATTCCTTAATTATATGAAAAAAAATGTTTAACCAGTGCTGTAGCAGACAGGAATTTAATAATCGAAAAAAATACAATGTACATATGATATTTTTTTTATACGATATCTTTTTAGAGCACTGTTTAAAGTATTACATGCATTTTATTTTATATTTTTAGTTTACCTGATATGATTTGTGCCTCAATGGGGTGGATATCTCCATTCATCTGGACATTCATGTTTGGGGTATGACTACAAAAGAATACACAAATCACTGTAGTTTGAATGCAATATAAATGTATATAAATAAAAGAAGAAATGAAAAACATACTGGTATATACTGGATCTTTTGACACTGAATGGCTGCACAAAATCATTTGGTAATTATATGGTGTGTTATTGTAGACCATTGAGAATTTATGTTTCCGATAGTTTTGTCACAGTGCAAGAAAAATGATCGTATGTCAACATCTAATTATTGTATATTTAACTAACTTTTGCTTTGAAATGTCTAGGCATAATTAATTCATGATTATTGCACTTTTTTAATCATAAAAACTTACAATTTATCCAAAATACATATTTATATAAATCTAACCTTCTGAGATCTAAAACAATTTCATTATCTGCACATTTAATAATTTGCTGAACATCGTTGTGGAGTAATCCCTGCGTTCTCTGACCATTTATACAATCTATGTAGTCTCCTACTTTTATACCCTCCTTGTATGCCTTGCTATTTGTATTAATCTGGAAGACAAAATAAGAAATAATGAGTTGATTAATGCTATGTACCATCAGGAATGTAATTTCCTTAATTGTTTTTCACAAAGTATGCATTCTACAAAAAAACACATACATTGTAGTTCAATGAAAAATCTTAGCTTCATGTGTTGATTGAAATAAATCTGAATTAACAGGGTTTTTACATCGAAGAGCATTTAGCACAAAGTAGAAGTCTTGTAATATTTGCTTAATTAAACATTACTAATCCACTGATCTGCTTTTTTCTCTCTTTTTACCATCATTATTTTAGTCTGGTCAATTTCCTTTGATCTACATGTGTAATAAAAAATAAAATCCTAACTAGCCCAAAAGTCTGCTGTATGAAAAAAGTTTTTGAGACAGACTGTTAAAAGGCTTATCGAAATCTTTAATGAACATTTATACAGCTTTAATACATTTGTACAGCTGATTAAATGTTAACTTGTTGCTAAATTCTCATTTCATGATAACTTTACAAGACAGGTCAATAATGAAACACCAAGCTATACACAATATCATACTTTCTTTTGAAACTGCAGCACAAACAACAGGACAAACTACAAAAACAAAATCTACAACATTACCATGAAACCAACCAAAGCATGTACATTATCATGATATACAAAAAAATGATAAGATCATTCATACCTCACATAATTTTCAGCCCATTTAACAATCCATATTATGAGAAAAATTTAGAAATAAAATCAATCAGAAATGGAAACTGCCTGCAACCAACAATAGTCCAGCCCCACCCAGTCAAGTTTTGATCAGAGATCAGCAAGAACTTCAAAGGTGAAACTTATGATGATTTGGAGTGGGTTGCAATTGTCATTTTCCTGAATAGACCAAATATTTTGTACTTTATTTGGTAATACTGTTTCAGCCTGGTACCTCTTTAAGGGTACTAGCAAAATATAGGAAGATAAGACAGATAAAAAGCTGCCAGTTTGAAACATCTCAAGTGTACATACATTTATAAGTAATAAAGTAATGAATGAATAACATACATTATTTTCTAATATATATACACGTCACAATCTAATTGTATGACAAAACTTATACCATAATGATCTAATAAATAAACGTAAAACAAAACTGCAAGCTATACCAAGCCACTAACAAAAAAGATACAGCAATATATATGTATATCTCAGGATTCCAAAAATATATTCTAACATTATTATAATACATTGATGTAATAACAAAGATACATTGTAGAAGTCATTATCTATTAACAGTAAAAATATTATTTTGTCCTTGTACTGACATTTTTGTGTACTGTGTCCAGAAACATGTAGCGTATATACTGATTGGTATATTAAATAGATATACATACACTTAAAATCTATTGTTTGTTTGTTTGTTTAGTTGGGGTTTTATGCTGTTTTCTGCACATTTAGCTATGTTGTGGCGGCCAGTTTTTATTGGTGGAGGAAGCAGGAATACCCGGAGAGAAACACCGACCTCTGGTAGGAAAATTGGCAATCCTTGTCAATTATGATTAGAGTCGAACAAACCCCGCCACAGGTGAGATTCAAACACACAACCTCAGTGTTGACAGGATAGTGACCATAGTAGTCATGAGGAACTACCTAGACCTAAAACCTATTGCTTATACAAATTCTGTAAAAATGTAGAAAATATAGCAGTATTAAATCTTTATTTTCAATAATGGATTTCTTAACCTTATATCTATGTATTTGATTACAAATCCAATAAAATGTGAATAAACTGTTTTCTTCTGAAATGTAATATCAATCATATCAGACTATTTTTCCTAATCTTACATTTGGAACTTCAAAGCCAATTGTTTTAGATACATTTAGTTCATCTCAACTACTGTCTAAGGTTGTGATTGTAATCTAACCCCTGGTAAGGTGTGTTCGGCTCCAATCTCAACTTACAAGGGTTGATTGTCAGTTCTCCACCAAATAACTAGAAATACAGGCTCACTTAGATTCACTTTGCCAATTAACAGAAATAAAAGCAGTAACTAAAAAGGTTACTTGGTTGGTGATTGGGAACAATGGACATTTTTTTATATCAGATAATCTACATCTAAATACCACTGCTGCCAAGATTTGTTTAAACTGGATCAAGTTTCACAGAAGAAGATTATATGATCAGCTCTTATGTTAGGCATTGATGGCCATCTTAGACAGTCTTGGTCATAAGATAAATATCACTGTAGCCAAGTTCAGGTCCCTTCTGCTTAGTATTAGCATTCATGTTATCAGACCCGATTCTAAAAAAGGACCACTTAAGGACTATTGCTGCCAATGCTGTTTCTATCTGGCCATGTACTGATGTAGTTTCATAGGAGGTCTTTAAAATTCACTTCCAAAAGTAAAGCAGTCATGTCGATTGGAAGTTGGGGGCGCCAGAAAGGGGTCATTTAAGTTCAACCAAAGTTTGGTCCCAACAGTCCCAGTGGTTTCAGAGGAGGTCTTTAAAGAAAACTTTACATCAAAGACGGATGGATGCCAAGTGATGGCAATAGTTCATGTGACCCTTTGGGACAGGTGAGCTACAAACTGTCTGCCACAATATAGCCATTGCACTGAAAAAGATGTATAACTCTCATAAATCAAAGCAATCTCACATTCATTTATAGAAATCTGCATCAATCCAATAACTGGCTACTGATGATCAAAATCAAAATTTACATCTATTTTCTTTTGATATCAATTTTTTGTAAGTATTTGTCCTACCTACTTTGTTTATTCATATAAATATTTTCTTGATGATCAACTCTTCAGACTTTTAGATATCTGATCAAAATCTAAAATATTATAAGAACTTTATCAGAAGGATGGGAATATACAAGTAAATCATTAAGATTTATTTGCAAACACTACTTTAGACAACTAATCATTATATACACTTAATTTAAAATCTGTCTTTTGAAAGTATCAATCTAGTCAGATTAAATAAGAATCAAATTTTGTTAGAAGAAATATTGACTAGTAATATACTTTTACCTCTAACAGAATTATTGATAAGTATACTAAAACAAATAATATAAATTTCATTTCTACCTATATTTGTAGCTAACAAGCTTAATATACCAGTACTTAGGGAGCAACAGCATTATTTTTCACAACATCTATGAATTGCTATACTATAATTTTGATTCCATTTTAAAGCCTGCACTATTTTCACCAAATTTTTAAAACTTTTTTTCAAATTCCATTGTTGTTGCCCTTGTCCCTTAAAAATAAAATGAAAAAAAATGTTCATGAGGACATGAATTTATATTGATTTTACCATGGGTAAGCCCTTTATGGCAAATATTTTACCACAAGCAAATGCAAGTTTCTACTAGATCATATGGCCCACATCTGATATCAAAATATTCTAATTTTACACATGTTTGGAATCAAAGCATTTGAAGTTACCTTATATATTAATACAATGCATAAACCCCCTTTGTATTGTCTAATGTTGAAGAAAAAATAAAGCCACACTTTTTGTGTAAGTGATGAAAGAATATAGGATATGCATTAATGACGGTATTATGGTTACTAATCATACAGACCCATGACAAAAAAACGAAGGTGATAATTTTTATCTTAGTGTGTTTATCTACAAATGTACAATAACACCCTTATACTGAGTGCTTATCTGGAACTTTGTTTATCTACTGTTGTCTGATTACACAAAACAGAATTCAGAAGAGCAAAAAAAATAGAACCCTCAGTATTAAAGCCAGAGGTAATTTCACATATGAAACACCTATTGCTACATGTGTATATGTATTAACACATGTTAGTGGAGATCAGCAGAGCAAACAGGTACAAATTTTAGCAAAAAAAATACACATGCTTGTTATCCAATGAAAATACTTTGTTTTGCATGACATACTGTTGACTTTCGTTATCTCAAAGTGGAAGGAACACCAAAAAAAGTTACCAGGTGGAAATATAGTGCAAAGTTTAATCTAGGGACTAAAACATTACTTTGAGATATCAGGAGTTTTGAGATAAAAGAGTTTGAGATAATGAGAGTCAACTGTATAATAATAAGAATAAAAGCATCTTAAGTTTTTATGGAGAAAATTAGAATGTTCACTTGTTATCTCCAGAAAATAACTGTCCATTGTTTCTCAAATACTGATCAGTTTGATAATTAAAAAACTGTAGCACTATTTTTGTCTGGACTTTTGTGTACATCTAGCTAGTTATTCAAGAATCTGCCAGTTCTAAATCTGGGTGGTTCCTTATATAAGTCTATAAATGTAATTTATAAACAATTTAAAATTATATGATTGTTTTATCTTTGTATGATCACCATAATAATCAAGATAAAGTGTAAGTATGAAATATGATGCAGCCAATTTTATCTGAAGAGTATTTCTGCATTAAGTCTAAATGCCTGTCTTGAAAATTAGAAGCTCATTTCTGCAGCAAAAACACATTATTTCACTGACATCTACTCCTTTGAATACTTTACTATATCTGAAATCCACTTCTCAAGAAATTCATGGTACAGTAAGAACTGTCCAAGATGCTGTTTCAATATATTCCAAAACTTCCAAAATACAAAAGAACTGAATAACAATACTAGTAATATGATCAAAACATGGGTAAGATAAAAACAAAACATGAATAAGGTTTAACTTAGATCTAGGCATGAGAAAGACGCATGTCAGACGAAACAAATTACATCACATCATAAATTCATGAAATTTTGGAAATCTAAATTTTATGCTGCTACTGATAGCATATTAAAATTTTGATCAAACCTAAATTTAAAAATTTTCTATTACCCCTCTATTCTAATTTTAGGACATAAAAAATTCACGTCAAAAAAGCATGTTTTACAACTTCAGTCTCAGACATGTAGTTTGTAGGCTAATAATTAGTCAAGTATTATAGGGATTTCATCATATGTAATGATTTTTGTCCACTATTGGCACTAAATTCAATCAAGTTAGACAGTTGCCAAAATTCAACATCACACCCTATGGGAAAATTTTTATTTGTGCAAAAATATTCCCTTCAATAACAAATTCTGATGTGGCAAAACATTAGAATGATATAAAATGTGTGAGTCTTCCAAGGACGTAAATTTTTACAAAAGATATTAAAATTTTCTAAAAATTAAATATATATGCACACCTTTGCATTAAGGTTAATGCACAGAGAAAGTTTCATCAAATTCCTTTGAGCGATTATAGAGTAGTTGAGGATAGAAGTTTTGACCCCCTACCCCTTTTTTCAAAAATTTCATTTTTTACCAAAAAAAATTAAAATTTTCTAAAAATGAAATATATATGCACACCTGTTCATGAAGGTTAATGCACAGAGAAAGTTTCATCGAATTTCTTTGAGTGGTTTACGAGTAGTTGAGGATAGAAGAAAAGAGTGACGACATAAGACGACATAAGACGACACAAGACGCAAGACGACAGATAGTGATCCCTATGTGTCGACCATGCGTTCCGCAGGCGACACAATAATATGAACTTTCAATATAAATATATTATTATTGTTTATTACAATATAAAAATGAATAAAATACATGAGCATGATAAGAAGTAAACATGAGTAAAACCATACAATCAAATATTGTATAAAATTGTTACTCCAAACATCTGTGAGAAAGTTTCTGACAGTTTAATGTGAAAAAATGCAATGTCATATTTATAATGAATATTATATTAGGTGCAAACCTTCTCAAATTATTAAGTTGTTAAAATTTATTTTGAGAAGAAAATGTGTGCAATATGTGTAATATCTTTTAGATTTAAAAAATATGACATGAATGATTGAGAAGAAGTCTAAAAATTGTAGAATGAATCACTTCTATCTAAAATAGTCTACATCATATCAGAACTATACAATTTTTTGTGAAGTAATGAAATATTACATAAATATCTATAACCTTGAAATTAATATGATAATAACATGTGTATAGCACATGCTCTATACTTGTGTAGAATGGTGTTCTTTGTTTCAGTTAAGTCAGATTATGTCAAACCACCAAATTTTAACAGTAATTCAGTTTGTTGACAAGTGGCACAGGAAACTGTTTACAAAGGTTTGTAAGTTTTTAAAAATTTTACAAAAGTTTATTTATTTGATCACCACTTTCATGGTTAGCACACAGTGACAAATATTTATTGTGACGAAATTAGAAAACCCATACAGGACAAACAACTGAACTTCAGCGGGCCTCAGAAAAACTGGAGATTCTTGTAAATTATGATCTCAAGAGGGAACAGAAAATACATCTATGCTGGACGCTAGGGATCATAGTAGTGCACACCTCACAGTGCAATGAAGTACCTAGCCTTTCCCTAAATTGAATGTGTCTTGACTGATCTATCAGTTTGAAGAAGTCACATTATGTCAAACCACCAAATTTTAACAGTAATTCAGTTTGTTGACAAGTGGGACAGGAATCTGTTTACAAAGGGTAGAGTAGGAATCAGAACTACAGGAATCTCTCACCTGGATAATGAAGAAGATAAGATCAAGGCTCTGTTGAACAGAACCTTCCGTACACTTTTCCTGGTGAATTAAGTTAATATTGTCTTTGTAGGCTTCAATGCAAACTTATGTGCCACCATAGTCACCATGTATGCCATCCAATCAACACCAAATAAGAACTCTTTGGAGATGGTTTAGCAATAATATTCCTTTAAATTTTGAGAAGATTTGGCATTGTGGCTTTAGAAGAGAAAAATTTTAAATTAGAGCAATCAAAATCATGAATTGCCTTTGGCAGCCATGTTTTCATCCGCTCCAAATGAAATAAGACTTTTTTTTATTAAGGGCTTTCAATGCATTATTCCTGCCAACTGTCATCATTACTGGCCTTGCAGTTTCAGAGGAGATGTAAAATTGTGATATCCTGTAGGCTTCAATGCCAACCTATGTGCAAATGCCACCCGATCAACACCAAATAAGGAATATTTGTAGAGGGTACCAAAATCATAATTCCTATAAAGTTTGAAAAGATTTGCCACTGTAGTTGAATAGAGAACAATTTTAAAATTTGACCAATCAGAATCAAGAATTGACTCTGGTAGCCATATTTTTCATCCAAATTTAATGAAGAACTATTATATAGGACCTTCCATACAATATTCCAGCCAAGTTAGGTTATTACTGGCCTTCAGTTTCAGATGAGATGATGAAATTATGAATTCTTATAGACTTCAATGCAGACTTATTTGACACTGTAAGAGCCATGAATGCCACTTGATCAATACCAATGAGGAATTGTTTTAAAGGGTCTCCTAATCATCATTCCTATACAGTTTGAAAAGATACTTTAAGAGGAGAAGAAATTTGAAATTATGACCATTCAGAATAGAGAATTGTCTATGGTGGCTGTGTTTTTCAACCGATCAGACATCCTTCCATACATTATTCCTGAAAATTTCGGTTCAAATTGGCCCTTTGGTTTCAGAGGAGATGATGAAGTGTCAGACTGACTAAGGATGCAAAGTGATGGCAATAGCTGACATGGTCCTTTTGGTCAGGTGAGCTAAAGTGGAATTCAGCAAAGTGAATTTTGTTGATCCTGTCCATCCTCTCATATATATATATGTAGGATATAACTAATGTGAATGAAGTAAATAAATAACAAGAAATGAACTGTCAAAATGACAACAAACTGGATTCATCACTGTTTGAAAACACCCATGTGTCTGCAAAACAAACTGCCAAATAACCATTTTTTTTCAATGGAAAATACAGTTAAAAATAAATCTTGTAACATCTATAATCTAAAGAATTTGACTGTTAATATAATAGTACATGTATTTGTTACCTTAGCATGAGCCAAATTTTAGTAAGTTCTGAAGTTTTGTAGAGTTTTTTCTTTGAGAAGGTACATGTATTAAATTTTACTGCAGTATAAATGAACTGTAAAAAGCATTATTAATACAAGTTTTTATGGTACCGGTACATGTAAAATTGCCAGTGTCACTTTGGTGGACTTTTCTAGCTTTTATCTTCTAATATAGATATATAAGCAGTTTATCTAAAAGCCACTACTGCAAACCAACAGTTAACAGCTGGGTCATATATTTTTCCAATCTAAAATGTATCGATATATGTAACATGTGTTCTTTGATTTGTTTTACATATCATATCAAGTATATTAGATTATAATTCTACCTATATGGTAGGAAAAATATTCAGCATAAAAGTAAACAGGATACCCAAGTAACCACAAAAGAATTTTCAAGCCAAAACCAAGCAATTCTGAAAACAAGAAAAATAAATGGAAATGGTGAGCTGTCAAAAGGGGCATAAAACAACTAAAATGTATGAAATGCACAAGTCGAACAAAACCAAATATAAAATCGTAAAATAACAACAACAAACTAAAAAGTTAAAAATACCCAACATTTCAACCAATATGGTCTTGATCACAAGCATGTAAAAAGTAAAAATAAAAAGGTGTTGACTCTTTGAAACCCTTGCTGGTTTCATTCTAGTTGTTTTTTCCTGGTTTTTGTTCTTGTTTCTTTTTCCTAGAATTGCTTCTGTTTAATTTGGAGATGGGATAACCTCTTTCTGACATTTACCCCACAGGTGATATCATGTAGTTCAACTGATGGCATCTACAATGTTTCACATCAAGCAAGCAGCCTGATATTAAAAATTATAATGTAGGAAAATCAAATGTCAATCACATAAAACTTGGGAACTATAGTCCGCACCCCCAAACCCTATTCCATTGGGATCATTCTACTGTAGGTTTAAAGAAGTTGTCAAATATAATGAGTTTGATAAGGTGATTTATCAAAAAATTACTATGCCAATGTATCTCTAGTAATTTGATGGTTTCTGTAGAGGGTATTGTACGGAATTTTGTTGTATCATTGCTTTATGTTGGAAGAAAACAATTTATAGAAAATATACTCTTTACTATGGTAATAATATTATATTTCAAACTGAACAAAACTTGAAAATACTGACAAGACTCTAAGAATTTGTCTTATATCAAAGGCCCTTGATCACTGGTTCTGAATTTCATCTTTTCTGCATGAAAAACCATAATCAGGCTATGGATATAGGATATTTGACAATGAGACATCCTATAAGAAAAATGTAGATAATACCACAATAAACAACAAAATGGATAACAGGAAAGGTCAACAATGAAATACCAATCAATCAAAGCAACGCCAGACAAAAAATAACATAAAAGAGTACAAAACTGTCTATTTGAAAGAAGTCTATCTGTTAAATCCCCAAAGTTTTCAGTTCATATATATGGATTATAAGAACTATCGTACATAAACTGATCCTTTGGTCACATCCAGCCCTGAATGTTTTACCATGCACAAAATCTGAAACTTAGGCTTAGTCAAGAACCTGTACCAAATACAGGACAAGAGAACAATTTACAATGGTATTTTAGAACCTTGGCATATTTTAATACAAGACAATAAGAGATCACCTGGATGCAATTAAGACTTCAAACAATCAATAAATACCTCAATTTTACAAATCACTCTGATCAATATCTACAAACAGTAGCAACTAACCATTTAAACTGAATCAAATTTTACACTATTTAAACATGAAATAAGTGTCATAACTTTTTACTGAATACCAATCTTAAAATATTTTCTCTTGAATTTAACCTCATTTGTTCTTTAAAAATTGTTTGTAAGTTTTTGAAAATTTTACAAAAGTTTATTTATTTGATCACCACTTTGATGGTAAGCACACAGTGACAAATATTTATTGTGTGATGAAGCTAGAAAACCCATACAGGACAAACAACTCAACTTCAGCGGGCCTCAGAAAAACTGGAGATTCTTGTAAATTATGATCTCAAGAGGGAACAGAAAATACATCAATGCTGGAAGCTAGGGATCATAGTAATGCACACCTCATAGTGCAATGAAGTACCTAGCCTTTCCCTAAATTGAATGCGTCTTCACTGATCTATCAGTTTAAAAAAGAAAGTTTTGTCAGACTGAATAAATTCACATTTAACTATGTAATGACCAATTAGACTTGATGTTTCTCATTTAGATGTGATATTATTTTATCGTAAGAAAATCCACATTTATCATATCTAATAAATTGCAAATTTATAAAGAACCATTGTTGTTTTGATATTGCATTAACATAACTTGGATTAGAATTTCATACAGAACTATAAGGGGATTTTCTTTGGACAATGATATTTTTTTTTACACTGGTACCTGTACATTGATCAAAGTATAAATGTGCCAATAACATGCAATGCAATGACACTGCAAAAAGTATAAAAATGATAACGGCAAACAAAAAGTAGGAAAATATAATATATTTGTCACAGTATTATACATTCTTTGAGATGACACTAGTCTCTTATCTACACAAACTATTAACATTACAAACAGAACAAAAAAAGTTAAGAATTTCAAGTAAAAAGTCAAAGATAACTTTGAAATTTTATAAGAAAATCCAATTCTCAAAAAAAAAATAATTTAAAAATTAAATAACATTAAATATTTGACAAATAAACAAAAATAAAATGTCTTACCCCAGAAATTAAACTTGTTGTATATTGGTATGTATGGGAAAATCAGAAAGTCCAAATTAGATTACATTAAACTAACAATTACAGACAAATACTATTCTCAATGACTCTAACTTAATAGTAATTGATCCCTTTGCAAAAAATTCTTTTAAATTCTCAAGGATTAAGTCTTTTGATATAAGTAATTCACCACAGTACCTTGTTATGCTTGGTTCTTCAGGTGAGGAAATTGGTAGATAAGGAATTTAATATCAAGTGTTTAGTAGATTAAATTAACAGACTGACAACATTACAACTTAACTGATCTTTAACTGTTGTTTTACACTGTCTTGGGTTGAATACAGAGGGGACATGTATCATCTTGTCAGTTCAATAAGTATATAAGCTAGATTAGTTTTCACAGAAACTTCATACATGTATATCCTCATATCATCAGAAGGTAACCTTACCATAAGTGCATACTTTTCATAGAAATGTGTTATGGTCACAATGTATCATGTAACCTTCTTACAATATATGTACATCTAAGTGAATAAGCTAGTCTTCACACAAATTTGTCAACTTCACATGCATATATATCATTAGAGAGGAACCTTCTTAGCGGGTTGTACAAGGGGGATATGGACACAAGTGAAAAAGAAATCAAAATGTCATTCAGAGTGAACTTAAAATAACAATCTGTCTTGCACATTACATTTTTCCCAGTTTGCATGAAACACAATGAATCACTACACATCAGCACGACTACACATGAAATAAAAACTACCAAAATTGTTTCACAAAAATAACCCTGAACCAGTCCTCTATAATATGAGTATAATCTTGTCTTCACAGAAATATGCTAATTTCAGTATAAATCAAGAGGCAAATTTCTTGCAGTAGGTGTATATGGTAGTCTTATCAGAAGTAGTCATATATTACTAGAATATGTAATGATTGAAAAAATATATAATTTACTTAATTTTTAATCAAAAATTTATTAAACTACATACGTTGAGAAATATTTTAAATTTCTTTTGAAATGTTGAAAAAATCTCCTACCTAATAAAGTCTTAACAAGAATATATCAGAACTATAAATCATTTCACATTCAAATAAGTTAACATGTTCAGGTAAATAAGCCTTTAATTCAATTTTCTGTATTTTTTCACCTGTCTACTTGACTACATCATAAATGATCATGCAGATATTATATTACTGATACTTCCAAAAAGTAAATACTATATTTCCCATTTTGATTTTAATGATTTGTATTAAATGTACATGTTATGACAGAAAAAACTACCCTGAAAAGCAATACCCTAAAGTAAATGTAAAATAACAAGCTTAAGTAAGAATTTGACCACTTTGACAGGATCATAGCCCTTAGAAAAAAAAATGTTCATAGTATATTCAATCTAATCACCTAGGCAGACTTGGTTTCAATTGAATGTAATAAATTCTATGATACCAGTTTTGATACACAAGATGTGGTGGCCCTTATACCACTTGACATAGACATTCACAAAATAAATTTATATGCAACACCTTAATTTCAATTATATTTTTTATTCACAAGATATCTGAAATCAGAAATTAAAGGACTGATGGACATACCATGCTACATGTAGTTTGGGGTGTAAATAAACAACGTGAAAATTAGAAATCACCTCTAAATAGTACTCTACTAGACAACAGATCATCAGTTAAAAAGTGCATACCTTTTGTTTTATACCCTTTGACATTTTATCTTGAATATAAGTATAAAGATATATAAGAAGTAGAGAAAAATCTATGAACAGAGACTTTTATTCTTTTCAACTAAAGCACTGTAATACGGGGTACCTGTACGCACAAAAAAATTGTCAATAGAATACCTGCATTATTTCCTTTGGTAGCCAAATGTACATTTACCCATTTCTTGAACTGTATATTACAGATATGGGATATTATTTTGTGAAAAATACCAGTCGAGAGACAATAAAATATCACAAGCTTTCTTTGTATAAAAGTTGGCTTACAGTGTAATAGAAAGACTAAAATGTCTGCAGATAGTGCCAATAATTCCAAATACACTTGTAAGATGAGTTCCTATGAAGATTATAAATAATGTTTTATTAGATATTAAGTGGTAAGATATATTTGATGAATAATGGACATCAGAAATGTGTTTATTCTAACAGAGTAGGAAATGAAGAGAGATATTCAACCATTTCTATATGATTTAATCAGTTGCCATGCTGAGCTAATCTTATATGAATCACTGTAATTAAACATACTTTTGGAGAAAAAAAATTCATATAAAAGAGTAATTCTATGGCAGCTCAAAAGAGAATCTGCCTGTGAGCCATGTTCCTTTACTTAAACCATTTTTTAAACTACAAGTATGTAGGAATTCTGTCTCAAGAATGAATTACCGGTAATCCACCATATACATAAGGGACGAGATCAAAAGTTCAATGTCGGATAAAAAACTTAATTCACATAGTTTTTTCACTGACCCCCCCACCCCCCCATCTTAACTTAATTTGGGAAAAATTGATTGACCAATACGGGCATATTCAAAAATCGATGTCGGATAACAAAACTTGCAGTGATTTTTACCCCACCCCCCCCTTAGCACCTACTACAAAATGTACATGAATTTTCAAAACATATGCAATACTGGCTAAACAATTTCAGATAACATATGAACTTTTCTTGACAAATATAATAATGAAGGTTTGCTGAATAACCCTGCAGGTTAGATAAGAATAAGTTCATGAACAGTATTTTTTGCTTCTGTACAAAGTCAGTGAACACCACTGCCTCCTACACAAACATAAGTGGCAATAAATATTAATTTGTACTTAAAACATAACAGGACAGGAGAAGTGTGTAGTCTGACAACTTTATTTTATACTATCTGTCCTCATGCTGGGCTAATTCCTCATGAATCATATTTAGCTTCAGATCTTTCTTGTCAACACATCACTACTGCTTAGCAGGAAAGAAATGTTTATGACCTTTATCTACTCATTAATTTAAATAAAAAATGCTCAAGGGTTCAAATGCAGTTCTTTCATCAGTGTGCCACTTATATATTTAGGTGTAGTTCATATTTTCATCAAAGACAATTCTATATATAGTATACATTTAATACAACATTCACAGATCAACATCCAGTACTGGTGTTAGTTTGTGGGAGCTCAATACAAATCAGAAGATAGGGAATTCCAGTTAGATAAGGATGTATGGTTAAAATGGATAAAGCCTTACAACGGACCGTAAGTGGAAATGCCTAATAAATGTTGAACAACTTTCTGAGTGTAGTTGTTTAAAAAGAGAAAACATAATTCTCTGTTGTGTTTATGTTTGTGTTTTGTACTCTATGTTATTTCTTGTCCGAGATTCTGTCTGTCAGGTGGCGTCGATTGATTGAGATGTCAATGTTAACCTTTCCTGTTATTTGTTTAAAATTCTAGCCACAGCAAAAGGCTAAATATACACTAAATTAACACATTTTCACCAGCAAAGGGTTACGATTGGCTAGTGAAGATGAAGTATCAGGAACTTAGTCCTGTGTTTTTTTTAAAATTTTGGTTCATTTGTATGATTCGAAGTTTAGTGTGCCATCCATTTTGCTGAACAAGTATGCATAATTGTATAGGGGCCAACTGAAGCCCGCCTACAGGTGCGGGATTTTCTCGCCGAGTTGAAGACCCATTGGTAGCCTTGAGCTGTTTTCTGCTCTATGGTCGGGTTGTTGTCTGACACATTCCCGTTTCCATTCTTTTTTCTATGTCTTCTTTCTTGCTCATTTACATTGTAGGTTTACTCAAGTTCTTACAGGTAGTCTAAACACCAAAATAAATAGGCATATTTTTTTAATAATTTTTTGTCCGACTTAGATCCTTCATATAAATTTACACTTGTTTAAATAGGAATATTTAGAAATACATGTACAAATAAAAATAAACACGAGACTACAACGTTGATTGGCTTACCTTCTAAAATCCAATAAATTCTTACAAAACACTAAAAAAATTCCACTATAGAAGATGAGGTGTCTATTCAATGGAACTATGAAAGCCATGTGATGATGATATCAAGGATAAGGTCAATAATCACTTGGAAGAGGTGAGAAATGGTAAAGATTATACTGACCACATGCTGACAATACATACTCTGGTATCTATATATTATATGACCTCATATAACATGGTTATATACAATCAGATATTTGTATGTTTTGTGTACTGGAATTAGTAGTAAAGTATTTATTTTTCAGATATTTCTAGAATTTCAGATACATGCACATAGCAATTTACATGTACAATTGAATGCAGCATTTTAAAATGAAATGTTTATAAATTTTGTCTATACCATGCATGATTTTTAAAATGTAACAGCTATATATTTAAGAAATTTTGATAATAAATATATATGGCTATCTAAACTATGCAATAATCTCACATATCATATTGTTTATTCCTGCAATAAACAATTTTACTTGTTCCCCTGCATGGGATTATTTGCCTAACATTATTTATATACCCTAAGTTTTTAGACAATTATAAAATTTCGCACATCTATAGTTCCATATATATCAACAATCATACGTGTAGTTACAAAAAAAAAGGGGGGGGGGGGGTGGATAAATTGCAAAGTAGTCAATTACATAATTTGTAAAAAAGCATTTACCCAAAAAGGGTTATTACTTTATACACATGTATGACTAAAGTAGAATATTAATTGCACTGGCAAGCTGATGACATTGAAATAACCCAGTAATTATAGGATAATCTTGAAAAAACTTATCACACGTTTCTTATGTGCAATGCATATTTCTGGATTAGCCTACAATGGCTACATCTGTGAGCAATAAAACAAAAGAATGACCAAAATCCAGACAAGGTTCACTTTGCATGAGGGCGATGAAACCCTACTTTTAATCCAATTACGAATTTTATTGACTGAAAATTTTAATACATGTATCACTGTTGGAGCAATGACTACTGAGGGATACTTTCTAACACCAGTTTACCCTCAATTACCTTCACCTGTAAGTACAATGGATCAAAAGTTAAAGTATCTTATAACAAATAAAAGAAAAGAGAAGACAGTAACAGATAATTCATAATTAATCAAAGACACACATACATAACCAAATGATTGGCATTACACCAACCAGAAAATCAGACCTGGACTAATTCCAAAGTGATGCAACTTTTCTAAAAACTAAAATGATAAGATTACCCATGTCAGTGTCAAAAATAAAAAAAAACATTTCTGGTTTATGACTGTTTTTAATATATTGGGTTTTAAATCTGAAGAATATTGAGGATGAGCTAACGCAAACAAACAATATTCATAAATGCAGTTTATCTGTACGTAGAATTCCAGTATCTAAAAAGACAGATTTCAACATCCTCCACACGATATGCCAAATGCATAATATACTGCATCTTCTAAAATAGCTCTTAGAAACTAAATATAACTTTTAAACAGTGTGATTCATAACAAATTCAAATAAATGTCTCTGCAAGAAAAAATATAGAGTTTTCCATACTTCGGCACAGGGATATCAAGGGAATGTACATGTACATTGTACTTGAGTCTTGAATATGTATACAGTGCAACTCTTCTAAAAAAGTTTATAGCCTTGTACCTCTAGATGCTGAGATATGACCATATTATGTAAAACTCCATATGAGTTTAAAAGATCTTCTAAATGAAAATTCTTTAACCATTCAGTTATAAAAAAAGCTCAACCAAATACAGACATCAAAAATAAAACTTATCCAAACAAAATATATGTAATGCACAAAAAGTTTGGTCTGGTTTATTGGGTTTTATCTTATATTTACATGTAGTAAATACTACCTAAGATTTTGAATGTCTAATACAGATGCTTAGATGAAACCTATATCACATACCCACTATAAAGTTCCCAGTAAAAATATATACAGTGTATGATAAAGTGAACAATAGAGATCAAAATCTGTATCGCATACTGTATCAACACTCGACCAATATCAGCCCTTGGGCATTTGGCCCTCTGGCTGATATGGGTTACTTGGGTTGAAACGCCATGTGATACAGATTTTATATTATTCTCTATGTTACACAACTTTCAGAGCAACTGGCTATATTGTGGTGGGAATGGATAGCTAGAACCACTGACTTTAGGAAATCTTGCCCTCCTTCAATGATTAAACACATCTCAACTAGTGATCATTTGCTTAAGCAGTGCATGAAATATAGGTCAAAGAGAATGGTTTTTTCTTGATTACTGATCTTTTCATAAAGTACATCTCTACACAAGTTTAGAGGACACTCATTATTGCTCATACCTATTGTTGACACACCATCATTCCCCTTCACTGCTGCATGTCCAAAAATTTGTCTAAGTCTGACACAGTTTGATGAAGAAAGATATGGAAAATTAACTGCAAATAATAGCTGCTGTGTTTCAGTAATGAATCCACTGCCTCTGTTATCTCATATAATTATCACATGCAGAAAACTTATGAAGGTAAACACTTACCACATGTAAAGATCAATGCAGCATTGATCACGGAAGAAGACATTTATAAACATTAGAAAAAGCAATCAACATAATCCAGATATCCAGATATATTACCATCAGGACTTTAATTGTCCCGATCTTCTAAAGTGCCACCAGCTGAGGAAAATCCAAAACCAGTCTGAACTCTTATAGACCTGACCTTAGGTCATTGCCATGACTTCATTTAAAACATAAGTTACCATTCATCATCCCCATGCTAATGATAGAATACCAGCCAGTTATCTATGGAGGTACACCTGATGTAAAAATTGACACATCAGACAGCTCACCGGAGAATCCATGCAGTATTCAAAATTATTCTATCACATAAAAATCTTTGTAAACCCGTCTTAATTAACTTTAATGTGCAATTGTAGTTGATTTATTTTGTTATTTGCTTGACTTCATGATTACTACATGTACATGTATATGTCCTTCCAATAGAACTAAATTTGGTATGAAAAAGAATCGATTTTGGGTAAAGTGACAAATACTGAAATAGACAAGATCCCATCTCAAACTGAACAGTTAAAAAAAATTAATAGATAATACACATCAGTGACCAAAATATTCCAGATTCGTTCATCATTATGGTCTTATTATCCAGTTGCTTTAATTTTAATGCTTAATTTGTCCAAATTTTATTTTTTCACAAAATAATAAATTTTTATCTATGATCTAGTAAGGCCAATTCAAGTTACTTGATAGATTATCATCCACCCTTTCTCACAAATGTGGGATGGCTGGAAGGATTTTATTCTTCTTATTAGCTGCCCATATGCACGGAAATTATTGCTGTCAGCAACTGTGGAGACTTGTGGTTGATTTGGCCATATGTACATGTATATATTAAATATTGATATTGTGTCATAAAATTGGATGCATTCCATCCCATTCTAGGTTTTTGGTCTAAAAAACCTATGATAGCGAAGACCGTATATTTTTCATGGACTGGAAATGAACAATATGAGACAAGAGGCTCTCAAGAGCCTGTATTGCTCACCTGGATTTAACTTTTCACCTTGAGCAGGACTAAAAGTGTTGCATGCAATTTGGCTGGTTTTTCTAGAGGGTTCTATGTTAAACTAAGTTCAGTTGTGGCAGCCATCTTGGTTGACAGTCCAGGTCAATGAACACATTTCTAAAAGAGAACTATCTAAGGACCTTACAGCTAAGTCTCATTCCAACTGGCTAAGTGGTTTCAGACGACAAGATTTTTAAGTGAATTTTCCCATAGGGTCCTATATGAATCTAAGTTCGGCTGTGGCGGCTATCTTGGTTGACAATCCAGGTGATTGGACATACGAGGACCATCTAAGGACCAATGCTGCCAACTTTAGTTCCAATTGGCTCAGTTAGTTTGTTTGTTTAGTTGGGGTTTTACGCCGTTTTCAGCACATTCGGCCATTTTGCAGCGGCCAGTTTTTATTGGTGGAGGAAGCCGGAGTACCCGGAGAGAACAACCGACCTTCGGTAGGAAAATTGGCAATCCTTGTCAATTAAGATCGGAGTCAAACACACCCCGCCACAGGTGAGATTCAAACTCACAACCTCAGCATTGACAGGCTAGTGATCATTAGTACTAGTCATGACGAACTACCTAGGCCACCGAGGCCCCCAATTGGCTCAGTAGTTTCTGACGAAAAGATTGTTGAGTGAATTTCTCATAGGGTGTTATGTTAATCTAAGTTCAGCTGTGCCGGCCAAGTGGTTTCAGACAAGAAGATTTTTCAATCAATTTTACCTTAGGGCCCAATGTTAAACCAAGTGCGGTTGTGCCGCAACCTTGGTTGACAGTCTGGGTCATCGGACATAATTCTAAAAGAGGACCATCTAAGGACCATTGCTGCCAAGTCTGGTTCCAATTGGTCAAGTGGTTTCAGACAAGAAGATTTTTCAATGAATTTTCCCATAGGGCCCTATGTTAAACTACGTTCAGGTTTTGCTGCCATCTTGGTTAACAGTCCATGTAATCAGACATAATCCTAAAATAGAACCTTCTAATGACCAATACTGCCAAATTTGGTTACAATTGGCCTTGTAGAAGAAGATTTTTGAAAATCATCCCCCTTTTTTTCTATTTTTAGTATCAGCCGCGATGTCGGTTGGAAGCCAGGGATGCCTGATATAAATTGGGAAGGGGGCCACCCAAGGACCATTCCATCAAAGTTTGGTCGGAACTGGCCCAGTGGTTTCAGAGGAGAAGATCTTTAAAGGAAAGTTTACGTCGGACACTGTCTTTAAAGGGCAAAAACTCCTATAAGGGGTCAATCAATGGTTTTGGTCATGTTGACTTATTTGTAATCTTACTTTGTTGAACATTTTGTCTTTATCTATAATAATATTCAAGATAATAAACTAAAACTGCAAAATTTCCTTAAAATTAACAATTCAGGGGCAATAACCCAACAAATGGTTGACCGAATCTTCTGAAAATTTCATGGCATGTAGATCTTGACCTGATGAACATTTTTACCCCATGTCAGTTTTGCTCTAAATGCTTTACTTTATGAGATACATGTATAAGACAAAAACTGAAATTTACCCCTATGTTCTACTTTTAGCCATGTCAGCCATGTTCGCTGGCAGGCAGAGTCATTGGACAATTTTAAACTAGATACCCTAATAATGCTTGTGACCAAATTTGGTTCCATATGGCCCAGCAGTTTCAGAGGAAAAGATTTTTGTAAAAGTTAATGGATGACAGACGTTGGACGCCAAGTGATGAGAATAGCTCACTTGACCCTTTGGGTCAGGTGAGCTAAAAATCATATATTTTACCGAAAATTCCAAAAATCGCTTTAAAAAAATAATTGGGGCAGTGGGGATAATAATCTATCAATTTACTTGAATTGGCCCATTATACAATAGGACTCTACATGTTCAAGGTACTTCAACAAAGCACATAGCCCTTTATATCCAACACTTTATTCCAAATCATATTAAACATACAGTTGATTGAACTAATTTTGAAATTGACTGATATTAAGGGCTGTCAAGTTAAGAACCTGAGGAAACAGGAAGATCCCAAATATTGAATTTCAGTTTAAGCCTTTGAATGTGACTGTGAATATGCTGTTATGCATTCATAATGCTCAAGTCATAGTCAAGACTCGTCCAGTATCATGTACAACTGTGATTCACTTTTGCTTTATACTATTTTGACAGCCCATTTAAAAAAACCTATATGTAGCACTCACTTTGATATTAATATTAAGCAACAAACTCTTTAATATATATATTTCTTTTAAAAATTATTAGATCATATTGTACATTATACTGTATTCTTTCATACAAAATTATGATCAACATAATCATTATACATTGTATATGAGCTAGACAACAAAAATTTGTAACTAAATTAAAGCCTTTCAAGTGTATAACAATAGGGCTTTAAGTTTCACACATGGTAATTTAAACCTCCTACAACCTATACAAGGTTATCATTTGGGGTAAAACATCAATCAAGCCAGTAATTATTTACTTCCTAACTAAATAATGTAACACAGCAAATTACAATTTAATCTTTATTTTATTTAATGAAGTGAACAGGATGACTGACTTATCTCCCTTATCACATCAAACTGTTAAACACTGTTCAATAGCTTTGTTTTGTTTGTTTAGTTGGGGTTTTATGCCACTTTCAGCACATTTTGCTATTTCGCAGCAGCCAATTTTTATTGGTGGGGGAAGCTGGAGTACCTGGGGAGAACCACAAACCTTCGGTAGGAAAATTATAAGATAGGAGTCGAACACAGTGTTGACAGGCGAGTGATCATTAGTAGTCATGACAAACTACAAATGTACCTAGACAACTCGGCCACTGAGGTCCCCTTTCCAATAGCAAGTTGTCCTATGCCAATATTTACCAGTACATTGTACGAAAGCAATCTTAAAAGGTAATTAATTAAAAAATTCATAAAAGTATTTTCTTCAAAGATTAAATTATATAGATATTTAAGAAAGCGATCATCAATGATTCATTCTCAATTTAAAAAAAAGATTAAATGTGAATGTGTATTTTTGTCTAATTAAAGAACATACTTATAATATGTATGATATTTATTATTTACATTTGTACATACAATTTTATTCCCTAAAAGTAAAATTCTTCGATGTACAATTGTACAGATAAATGTGTATATTTAGGAAAACTCCCGACTTGCCAATGTTTCCTATTAGATGACCGCATTTTGCAACGTTACACTTGCAAAGCCCAGTGAAGCCCTTAGGTAAAGTTTGCCAATAGATTTTTTTTTAAAAACAAAAATGAATCTATATCATACAATTGAACTGAAATAAATACATCTGTGTCCTGCTAATCATCTTTGTCAAACTTTAATAAGTGCCTTGTCCAAGATGTATACTCATGTACTAATTTATATGTACAATGACAATGTACATGTACACTACGTACCTCTTTAGTATAACCTGAGGAATTACATGTATTACATGAAAAAAATTCAATGGTAAAGGCAGATATTAAATTTATCACTCAATCATAGGTGAAAGTACTAAGCAAGGATGTTTACCAATTCAACCACTCAAGAAATGGCCTAAAATTAATGCAATTTTAACTCACACTCATTATACAGATAATATTCAAGTGTTAATTAATATATGTTTTACATTTTGGATGGATATCAAATATGTGCTGATTCTGATGTGTATAAAACATGTGCCTGCTCTTCTATCTAAAATTGAAAGTTGTAAACATAGCCAACAGTTACTGAGATTATGATAAAAACTTTCATGAGGGGGTGTTATTGAGATTTCAATAGGAGAAATTTAGTGTAACGAGAAACACACCTGTGCAAATCAAAGCTATTTAAATATCATACATCATTTTCTATGAAGAGTGATACATGAAAAAAATTCTTTAAATTCAAATGTGCAACCCATTTCTGGTTGTTATGTATCGAAAATGTGTCATATATGGTATGATTTTGGTCAAATATCCACTCAAGACATTTACCTCTTATCTGAAGTTTAACAAAACAGTAGTATTTACAGAGCTGGTATATTCAGAATCGAAACACTGACAACACAGGACATGGATTTATTAAAAATTTAAATAACACCAACAATATCATTGTGAAGTTTACATTGTACAATGACAACAGTATTTTAAAATTTATTCAGAGAAAATACATGTACATGTATGTATTCAATTATATATATATAACAAAATTTTAGGGAATTTCAAAGCACTGAAGTAAAAAAAACATTGGTTATTTTTTGTTGAAGTCATCCCTACACCTTATCTGAACTGCAAAAAAGTTGTTTAAAAGAACCTATGAAACAACAGCAGCTTATAAAAAAATGCTGAGGTACAAAATGTAACTGACCACATGTTAAATTTGATACCATCTTATTAGATATAATAATTAGTATTAATTACTGGTACTCTAACTTTGTCAATATCAGTTCATAATTACTTATGTATGTTATCAAAAACACATACATATGTACTTTTTCCTAAATCAAATCTTGAGGTTCTTCAACATAAACGTAACCTTCTGAATAAAGGATATGAAAGAAGAGAAAATAATTGTTATTATCACAACACACAGGAATGTGTATGCTGTATACATAGAAAGAAACACATACTGATTAACCCATGTGAACATGACTTCCTTGATTACAACTGTTGGATTAATGCTGTGCCTGATGCCAGACAAGCTTTAGTAATAAATTTACCCATCTTGTGCCAGATCTCCTAATGATAATCATACTTATTTCCTTAATCATCTTAATAAGCATGAGTCAAGAAACTACTTAGGAGAAAAGATGATGCAAAAAACACCTCAATAATCTTCAACATATCATTGTTACCAATGTTGCTGAACCAAAGAACCAATCTTAACTTTTCAGGGATATACAAAAAATATTTCCTTTCATATGACAGTCTGCCATATATGTTAAGATTTTAGTTATACCATATCCAAATACAATGTAAACAAGCTCCATCTATGATCCACTAATGTTTTTTTTTTTTTTTTTTTTTTTTTTTTTTTTTTTTTTTTTTTTTTTATAATATGATGCATTCATAGTAAAAGAATTAGACTATCTCATACATGGCCATGTAAACATGCTGATAATTTCACCTTAAAGAGGTTTCTATTTTTTAGTATTAAACTGAAATTTCAAAAGAAATAATTCAAGCACATCAAAACTTCTCTCATATTTACAATGTATAATGGATAATGTTATCCTTTGACAGATTAAAAAAGTTCATATATTCATCAGTGCATGATAAATCTGTTTGGTGAACAACAGGCCATACTTTCTCATCTAATATATATTTCTACATTTGGAACAAAAACATGTACCCTTTATAACAAATTAGTTAAAAGAGTCAATCTTTTTTATTATCTTTATCCCTATTATTTAACGATTCTTACCAGCTGCCACCCTGGATAATTTTGGCATTTGTTATTGCTTCAGTGACATTATAAATGCATACATGTGCAAATGTAAGCATTTTCAAAAGCAAAGTTTTCAGAACATGTTGGCCCTTCTATAGCAGGACCAACTTTACTACAAATGGTATTGCATTTATTATATATGATTTTTCATCTTGTATATTTAAAATTTTCATTATATTTGTATATAACTATGGACTATTTATGTCTGAAATAAATGATTATTATTATTATTATTATTATTATTTAAACTTAAAGTTTCGAAACTTTGATTTGACATTATAACACATTGATAAGACAATGACAGGTCAAAGTTGAAGGTTTGTTCTTACCTTTGCTATTCTTACTGGTTCGTGGAAATCACTTCCTCCCTGGAATCTAAATCCCCAGGGTGATCCACCCTTTAAAGTAACTGTGTAGGACATTACGAATCGATTGAAACCGCCATGAAAAGAATAATAATCTACTTGAGAATCAAATGGAGTATCACAATTACCAGTTCCACAGAAGACGAATTTACTCTTTTGTTGGTGAATCAAAAATCAAGAAAATGTCTAATATTCATTCTTTTTTTCTGTGCTGCCCAGCAATATATGATATAAGAACAAAATGGTCAAAAATATATATACTATTCTTAATCGAAATCCAACCATTTATATCCTAAATGTTCTCATTTATATTAAAACTAAAGTGAAACTGAAACATCGCCCCGAAATTTATTTTTTGTGTGTTAAGACATGTTTTTGGCCCTTCAGATTCTATTCCATCTGAATTTTATATAGAAACCAAAAGATTCAACTTAAGTATCAAATAATTGTAGTAATTCCAACACAATAGCGAAATATCTTCTGCTCAGCATGTGCTCGTCTGTTTATCTATTTGGTCATTGAAGAAATCAAAGAGCTACCGAAAGTAAGAATTACTTCCGGTTTGTCAAGATAAACAAACTTGTCATGGGTATGCAGTCCTATTAATCACCAATTTAATTCAGATAATCTTTAGCAGTTTAATGTTATGCTGTTATAATGTTATAATTTGCCTACAAATAACACCTACTCTGTAATCCCTTTTGGAATTATGTGTCCGGAGCTATTCTTCTGACTCGGCCACTCAGTGGAAACAGGATTCCAAAAGGGATTTATACTTGGTCGTGTCGGCCATACCACCAGTTCGGCCAGCTAAAAAAAGTTGCTTTGGCCATGCATAGTTTTATTTGTCAATTTTCATCAACTAGTCCAGGGTATATCGTTTTCATAAATTTTCATATGACCACAAATGTATGTGTCATCATCCATAGACAGTTAGGTTTCTACTTATTTACTTTTATTCTACTCAACATATCTTTATAAAATTTTACCACAATGTACCCCCATAAAAAATACACATTGAGACCGATTTTGGGAAATCTGGCCCCTTCCATTTTTTTCTGAGGGTCATTAATTGTTTTTTGATAATTTTTGTGTACTTTTTAAATTTTAATCTGATTTTTATGATTTTTAGCTTTTCATGTTCCTTGATCAAAATGGAAAATACTTCTTAAGATTCATTTTTCACTGTCTCTTCCAATTTAAGAGATAAAAAGGGACACTACTTACTTTTTGAAACTTTTTAATTTCTTGTCTGATTTTGATGATCTTTTTTAATGGCACTTCTTGCTTGACAACATCTTTGTTCATTTTGGCAATACTGTGTATCAATTGGGATTCCTATGGGTACAAACAATGCTCCTATTATTGCTGAGTTATTTTTATATTGTTATGAAGAGTCTTTTGAGAAAAATGTCCGTAAAGGTAAAATACAGAATCATGACAAATTAATTGATATTTTTAACAACAATTGCAGGTATCTTGATGATGTATGTTCTTTTGAAAACCCTGAGTTTCTTATATATGCAAAAGGCATTTATCTAAAAAAGCTACATTTGAACAAAGCTAATAGGAATAGTAGATGCTATTCTTTTTTTAGATCTACATATAAATATTGAAAATGGAGAGATACATTGTGTACATACACATCTACTTCATTGATGAAATTAGGGATCATATTAATTTCCAGTTACTAACTTCCCCTTTCTTGCAGAGACATGCATGTTGCACCATTGTATGGAGTGTACATATTACAGCTTGTATGTTTTGCATGGATTTGCATAATTTTTTTTTATATAATTTGGTATGGTAGTTGAGTATGTACCTATTTTACCAATTTCATAGTTGGTTGATTTACACAAGAGAAATTATCTTTTTTATGCCAAGTCCATGAATGTGAAATGGGCATATGGATTTACCCTTGTCCATCCATATGTATGTCTGTCTGACTTGGTTAAGTTTTTTTAGCTCACCTGGTCAAAGGCCATGTGAGCTTTTGTCAACACTTGGCATCCATCGTCCGTTTACTTTTACATTTTAATTTTCTCCACTGAAACCACTGGGCCAAATGGAATTAAATTTGGCAGGAAGCATCTATGTAAGGCCCTTTATAAAGATCGCTCATTTCGTCCCGATCTGACAACAAACATGGCCACCATGGGCAATTGTTGTTTTTGATTGGCTGAGTTTTCAAAAGTCTTCTCCTCTGAAACTGCTTGACCAAATGCAACAAAACTTGACAGGAATCATATATCGGAGGTCCTTTATAAAATTTCTTCATTTTGTCCTGATCGGACTACAAAATAATATGGCCATCATGGGCAGTTCTTGTTTCTGATTAGGTGATATAAAAAAATCTTCTCCTCTGAAATCACTTGGCCAAATGGAACGAAACTTGACAGAAAGCATCTAGGGGAGGTTATTTACAAAGTTTCATTTCGTCCCAATCGGTAAAAAATCATGGCCACCATATGCAATTCTTGTTTCTCATTGGTTGATTTTTCAAAAAAAAAATTTCTCTGTAACTGCTTTGCCAAATGGAACGAAACTTGACTGGAAGCATCCGAGGGAAGTTCTTTACAAAATATCTTTATTTCATCCCGATCGGAGTACATATATGATCACCATTAGCAGTCTTGTTTCTGATTGGCTAATATAAAAGAATGTACTCCTTTGAAATTGCTTGCTCAAATGGAACGAAACCTGACAGGAAGCATTTATGGGAGGTCCTTTATAAAGTTTCCTCATTTTGTCCCGATCGGAATACAAATATGGCCGTCATGAGCAGTTCTTGTTTCTGATTGGTTGATATAAAAAAAATCTTCTCCTCTGAAGTTGCTTGGCCAAATGGAATGAAACTTAACAGAAAGCATCTAATTGGGAGGTTACATACAAAGTTTCCTCATTTCGTCCTGATCAGGCTATAAACATGGTCACCATGGCTAAATCTTGTTTCTGATTGGCTGATTTAAAAAAAAAATTTTTTTTCTCTTAAACTGCTTGGCCAAATAGAGCCAAACTTGATAGAAAGTGTCTATGACATAACAAAAATCTACAGAACTGCAGAATTGCTTGAAACCAAACAGGATCTGAATGTTCCTCTTGAGGTTCTCACCAAGTTTTGTTACTATGGTGCTGATCCCTAATTCAAAATGGCCTTCAGCAGAATACTTAGGCTAACATAAGACCCTATAATAATAATAATAATATAATATAATAATAATTCTTTATTTAAAGAGGGTTACACAGTTAGTTATAAAACTATTCTTCCCTGAGGCCCTCATGAAATACAATGAAATATAACAAACAATTACGAAATATCAAACAAACACACATATATGAAAAAATGAAATAAAAAATTGTTATGAAATATACAATTTTCAAAACAGGTAAAAATTACAAATTCATATAGTATTGGCATCATTCAAATTACCTCAGCAATATCTTAAGTTTGAGTAAGTGTGTGAAAATTATTATACATATAAAATTACACAGCTTCTTAATGTTCCAACAAGTAATTTTTTAAATCTTTTTTGAATGAGCTTGTACTTGAGGTTGATTTTTTCAGAGACTTTAACTTTAAGTTATTCCATATAATAGATCCTGAATATATAAAAGATTTAATATACAGCTCTGTTTTGGTTTTTGGAACTTGTAAATTTTTGCAAGACGCATTCCTCAAACAATATTGGTTTATTTCTGGCATTTCTTTAAATTTTTCAGTGAGATATATAGGGGCTTCGTTCTTAAGGCATTTCTGCATCAAAACAGATTTGTGGTATGAGATTCTGTTCTTTACTGTCATCCACCCAAGCTGTTTAAACAGTGGAGCTGATGATGAAAGTGGATCAGTATCTAAAATAAGTCTTGCAGCCCTTTTCTGCAATTTTATTATTCTGACTAGCTCATTTTTAGCACAACCACTCCAAGTAATACAACAATAATCTATCAGTGGGAGGATATAGCCATTATAAAATAATTTTCTTGAATCAATATTTAGAAATTTCTTGATTTTAGAGAGTAAATGAAGTCTAGATGATATTGATAAACATAAGTAATTAACATGGCCTGTCCATGACAGATTAGAGTAAATTCTAACACCTAAAAGTTTTTCAATTGATGATTTTTGAAGAATATTATTCTCAATAGTTAGAACTGGTTCTTCTTGATTTAAACGCAGCCTTTGTCTTGTACCTATAACCATACATTTTGTCTTGTCCGAATTTATGAACATGTTATTTTCATGACACCATTTTTCAACACATTGGAGATCATCTTGTACTTTTAATTGCATATCAGCAATACTCTTTCCTGATGTATGCATAGTTGTGTCATCAGCATACAAGTCTGTATGGCAGTTTTTGATGTATAATGGAAGGTCATTTATGTACAAAACAAACAAAATGGGATCAAGTATTGAGCCCTGTGGAACACCAAAAATTATAAACTTTTTATCAGAAAACTGATTATTTATATGGACTTGCTGAGTTCTTTCACTCAAATATGATTTAAAAAAATCAACAGTATCTTCATGGAAGCCATAAATTTGAAGTTTTTGACATAAAATTTCATGATCAACAAAATCAAAAGCTTTCTTAAAATCCAGGAGGACTGCCAAATTGATATTTCCATTATTCATTTCATGTAGCCATTTATCAATGATATTAATGATGGAAATACATGCAAAAATCTTCTGGAGAACTGCCAGATTTTAGAATATGCTGACCTGTAAGTAGGACATTGATAAATACAAATTTGGTTCCTAAAAGGCTTACCACACTTCATAATGATAGAGAGAAGTGACTTCTGTCTTTGAGGTACATCAATAAAAATGGCTTTCATGCCAGGTGAGTGATACAGGCTCAGCCTTCTGAGCCTCTAGTTTAGTTTAGGTCCATTTATCAGAAACTCATTGAGATATATCAATGATATACCACTACAATCCTCCTATAACCCTGCAGACAATTGAGCAACATTTGGGTTACTTTTACTTACATTTTTGTTTAATTGGGATTGTATGCCGCTTTCAGCACATTTAGCTATTTTGCAACAGGCAGTTTTTATTGGTGGAGGAAGCCGGAGTACCAGGAGAGAACCACCGACCTATTTTATGCTTGGGTGACTTTGATTAAAATTTTTCATTTAGGTGTATTTTTAAGGAACCTATAGTAATTTGTTAATGATAGTCATCTTATGAAGTACAACACAGAATAGCTACGTTTGAGTCATTATAATGTACATTTTATGGTAGAGTGACTTTGATTTAATTTATGCATTTTAGTCTGTTTCTTTAAAAAAATGTTTGATGATATATCAATGATATTTTACAGCTGGTGTACAATCATCTTCTTCAGTTCAACACAGGTCACCAATATATAAGTCCATATGACCTACATTTCATGCTTGAGTGACTCCATTAAATTTATGTGTGTGTCAGAAAGACAATTTAGTTCTGTGGATTCATTATTAGTCCCCTACCGGTAATGCTGAAGGGGACTATAGGTTTGCGCTCCGTACATGTATGTCTGTCCATCAGTCACACTATAGTTTTACCGTTTAACCAACTGATCATATTTTTGGCATGTGAGCTTTTAATGATGAGTTACAGATCAAATTTTAGTTTCACGCTGATCGAACAATTTGTTTGAGAGTTCTTGCCCTTGGAAATAGGAATTATTGTCAAAATGATATTTTTCAAGACTTTTTAGCTCACCTGACCCACAAGGTCATGTGAACTTTTGCCATTACTTCTGTTGTTTGTGTCGTCATAAGTTTTCTTTAAAGATCTTCTCCTCTGAAACCACTAGGCCAATTGAAACCAAACTTAGTCCAATTCATCTTTAGGGTATCTAGATTAAAGTTTATGATTTTTGTCCCTTGGTTCGCCCAAGATGCCACTGAATGGATTGAAACAAAATGTGGCATGAATGTTCTTTATGAAGTGATGACTAAGTGTTGTTACTTTGATTCCTATGCATCATCCAAGATGGCCACCACCAGTGGACTTAGTTTAACATAGGACTCTATGGGAAATACATACAAAAAATCTTCATCTAGAGAACCACTGAATGAATAGAACCAAAAATAGCATGATTATATTTTATGAGGTGCTAACCAAGTGTTATTACTTTATTGCTGATCCATCATCCAAGACGGCCACCAGCGGGGGGCTTAGTTTGACATAAGACCCTATGGAAAATACATACAAAAATCTTTTTGGTAGAGAACTTCTGAATGGATTGAAACAAAACATGGCATGAATGTTCTTTATGAGATGCTGACCAAGTGTTGATACTTTGATGCCGATACATCATCCAAGATGGCCTCCAGTGGGGGACTTAGTTTAACATAGGACCCTTTGGGAAATCCATACAAAAATCTTCTTCTAGAGAACCACTGAATGGATAGAAACCAAACATAGCAAGAATATTCTTTATGAGGTGCTAACCAAGTGTTGTTACTTTGTTGCCAATCCATCATCCAAGATGGCCATCTGCAACGGACTTAGTTTAACATAGGACACTATGGGAAATACATACAAATAGCTTCTTCTTGAAAATTACTGAATGGATTGAAACCAAACATGGCATGGATGTTAGTCTCAAGGTCCTTTAGCAATGAACAAATAGAAATTTCAGGTTAGCTATACAGGCTCCTTGGAGCCTCTTGTTTTTGGAAACCCTTTTACCAAGTGATCTTATATTTGGTATATGAGCTTACAATGATGAGAATCATCAATTTTGAGTTTCAGGCTGATCAGTTAATTATTGTGTACCCCTTGCAAACATATTTCAGGATTTTTAGGAATCACTACTGGTGTGTTTTCTCGCAGCTCAAGCCAGTAGGGGACGTTGTATTGCCCAGCAATACTCTCAGAATTCTTATTTTTAATGGGGTAAGGGGTAAGGTTAATCATTGTCTATTGTCCAAATTTGTATGCTTTCTGAATCTACACAACTGTCATGCACCTTTTGGATGATTTTTGTTTTTTTGCGATCATAATTTAGCTTGATATGAGTGTATTTTTTCAATTTTATGATTAATGGATTTTTGCAGGGCTGGGAGCCCTTTTCATGTGTGTTATTCAAATTTCTTGTGTATGGAACTAAACATTCCTCTGGGAATTTTTGTTCGTATTCAGTGTTATGGTTCAGTGTTCCAGCTGGAATTTAAGGGCTTAAGGATAGGTGGCACTGTAACGCATTTCCAGATCTAAAAAGGGGAAACAAGATCAAGTCAACTTTTAAGAAATATTAATTATTCACTAATCTAATACCCTTTTAAGAGTTCTATAAGTTTTTCTACACTCTTTAATTCAGTTTCAATTAATTCAGTATTGCTTATATGCATTAAAAACGTGATTTATTGTATTTTATATTATGCTTATTGCAGAGGGAAGAGCATTGGAAAAGGGGCAGGGTGCTGCACCTCTATATTTTGAGCTAGGTGGAACACTGTTGGTTATTCATGTTCTGAGCAACTGCATATAATTTTCCTATATCTCAGTGTTCACCTCTTTTTTTTAAAGGAAATGAAAAAAAAATCTGTGGATATACTGTAATCAAACTTATGTTCACAATTGTAAGATAAGGTACTTCTGTAGATGGTAGAAACCTAGAAACAGAACATTTTATTGATTGACCATCGTTTAATGAAATTATTGCCATTTGGCACAAGTATTTCTCAAATGTATTTCAACATTTATTTTTACTACTTGTGATGCCAGATTATTTTACTTCAAACTACTACTCTGCTGCATCTGAATATCACATGGTTGTCCTCTTATATTTAATCCACATTTTACATGAAACAATACTTGGAAATGTATCCTCATGAGTTATTTTTACCAACTATTACAATTATATTATTGGTCATTGTAATTGGTCCAATTAGGTAATATGATTAGTTATTTAACTAGTTACAAAATGATTTTTCCCATAATTAGTGACGTTTTGTCGTTATTTTTCCCATAATTAGTGATGGTTTGTCATTTAAAAGAAAAGTTATGGAAATTACAAAATTATTGGATTATATTCCAGTACCACATAGTTATAAGTCACAGAAAGGACTACAGTATTGATCTCCCAGCTATGTAGTTCATTTCATTCCTAGTTTGAATTTATTTGTTAAATAATTGTGGATCTAATTTGCGTTATTCACACATATTATATCGGATGGAAATTTTGTCTTTGACAGCAGAAGGGAAGACTGGAATGGTTCCAAAGATGCTGGAAAAGTTACAGATAACAGATAATGAAGAGGAACAAAACCAATGTTTACAGAGAATACTCAATTATTTAACAAGTGCAGACAATGGTAAGAATAATTAAAGTTTTATTGATGAAGTTGGTACCTTTAAAACGTATGGACTCAAAGTCAAACTTATTTGACCTTAAAAATATCATGTACACATGTAATTTTGATTTTTTTTTTGACAAACTTATATGTATTGATATGTATTTATAAAATATTGATAACATAGATGAAAGAATTACACATTAGTAGAATAGTTTTATTGAATTGATTGTTTAAATACTAATAAGTATTCAATTATTTTTATCTGTTATGCATTACCATGTAAAACCAGGAAGGCCAAAATGACACCACAGTTTTGGTACTTTCATTAAGGGTAAAGTTAAGTAAAATCAGATCATATTTTTATATATATCAGAAAATTGATTTTTTCATAATTCTAAAAATACACTCAATGGGTGTTTGAGAAAATGATTGTTCTTCCCTGTAGTATCAAAGATACATAAAGTAAGTTATCTGGATCCTTTTTCTAGTCAAAAGAAGCTTTCACTGAGCAATAAAAATTCACCTTCCTTCCAGCATTATTAGTTTGAATCCGGTGTTCATGTTAATGTGCCATTTTTACCTGCGTCACCAACAGTGAAAGCAGATCTAGTGGCTGCGCAACTCTGTCCGTCCGTCACTCTTAGGGAACATACTTTGTGTAATCTGAAACTCGGACTGTATTGAACCAATATTTTTAAAACTCTGCATAGTGTTTAAATATATATTAAAGATATGCAACTCATATTTGGGGGCAATTTGGCAAATATTTACTGTGAATTTTTGCATGTTGAACTTAGCCATTTTTCAGCAATACATGCTATGAACTGTGCATACTTTGTGTAATCTGCATGTCCACTGTATTGAACCAATATTTTTTCAAACTTTGCATAGTGTTTATATACATATTGAAGATGTGCAGATCCTATTTTGGGGCAAATTTTACAAATTTTTACTATGAATTTTTGCATGTTGAACATAGCCATTTTTCAGCAATACATGCTATGAACGGTGCATACTTTGTGTAATCTGTAACTCTGACTGTATTGAACTAATATTTTTAGGGCCCCGCCATGGGACATGGCGCCTGCCCTATAGTAATCAGTCTTGTCCATCCCTCTGTCTGTCCGTCAGCATTCCCTTTGTCGTATGATAACTTAAGATTGCCTTTACGGATTTTTATACACAATATTGGACTTGACATAGGAAGGTCCCTTTCGGTTTTGAGGAAAATCGGACAACAATTTTTGGAAAAAACTTAGTTTTTATATGAAAAAATGCATATTTTGAGAATAAACCTTATGTCATATGATAACTTCAGATTGCCTTCACAGATTTTCATAAATTTTATACACAGTGTTGAACATGATCAGAGGAAGGTCCCTTTTGATTTTTAGGAAAATTGGAAAACACTGTTAGGGGAAAAACTTAGTTTTTATATGAAAAAATGCATATTTTGAGAATTAATATCATGTCGTATGATAACTTAAGATTGGCTTCACAAATTTTCATAAATTTTATACACAGTTTTGGACATGATCAGAGGAAGGTCCCTTTTGATTTTTAGGAAAATTGGAAAAAAACTTTTTGGGGAAAACCTTAGTTTTATATGAAAAAATGCATATTTTGAGAATTAACACTATGTTGTATCATAAATTTTATACACACTGTTGGACATGATCAAAGAAAGGTCCCTTTTGAATTTAAGGACAATTGGGAAACACTTTTTGGGGGAAAACTTTGTTTTTATATGGAAAAAGGCAAATTTTGAGAATTTAGCTTCATGGTTTTTGATAGATAAAATGAATGTATAAAATTGCAACTAGATTTTGAAGTTTTTTTTATTCCGACGAGTTCAATCACACAAGCCGGCGGGGCCCTTTTTGACATTGTCAGTATTCTGGTTCAAACTTTTTTTCCTTCAAATTATTGGGCCAATTGATACCTTGAAACTTTGACAGGATGATCCTTAAGTAGTACTCTTTCAGATCTGCTCCTGACCTTGGACCACCAAAGTTACCAAAAGTAGAAAAATCAGCAAAAAAAAATATTTCAAAACCTGAAAACTAAGGACCAATTGGGACAAAACTTTTGTGGGATTGATAGTTTTCAAATAAATATCTAGGGGATCAAATCTTGGACTAATATGAATGTCATTTCTTCATATCAGTGAAAAAGATGTACAACTTCTTTCTTCTGAAACCGGCCGCCTTGGTGGTCTTGTGGTAGCGTGCTCGCCCCGAGTTTGAAGGTCGTGGGTTCGATCCCCGGCCGGGTCAAACCAATGACATTAAAATTGGTATTTGCTGCTTCTCCGCCAAGCACACGGCATCTAGGAGTAAGAGCAAAAACTGGTCGGCTCGCAGTCAGTATAATCTGTCCAAGTGAGGTGATATGTCTTCCTGCGGACGGTTACCTCATGAGCTAGCACATTAAAAATCCGACTTAGCGTGTCGGTCTAGTACAAAGCAGGGATCATATTCATTATCATATCAACATGTTCTCGTTCTGATATGCACCTGGTTGCAACTGGACGTTAAACAATAATTCATCCATCCATCCATCTTCTGAAACCACAAGGCAATTTGTGACCAAACTTTGGTGGATAGACCTAAAGTCATCCTTGGATTCCTTTTTCAAAATTGTGTCCGAACATTGGATGATTTTTGACATTGACCTTTTAAAAATCTGAAAAAAGCGCCCACAAAAAAAATCCTCTGGACAACTATATAAACAAAATTTATCATTTTCATAATTGTCTTAGACTGTTCAGACATCGCACCAGTACCTCTATCCTCACAAAAGCAATAAATTTCAGTCTAAATATGGACAAAAATAACTGACTTCAAAGAGATGTTTTTGATTTCTTAAATTTTCTTTTAGATAAGGTGAGTCAGATATGCTTTTAAAGAGCAAATAATGTTTGATTTGCCTGTTTCTATAAAACCCTTTTTAGCTGACCTTGCCAAAGGCCAAGTGAGCTTTTGCCATCACTTGGCGTCCGTCGTCCGTCCCTCGTCCGTAAACTTTCACATATTGATCATCTCCTCTAAAACCGATGGAGTAAATTTAACCAAACTTGACAGAAATGATGTATGGAAGGTCCTTTACAAAGATTGCTGAAATTTTTCCGATCCGCTGAAAAACATGGCTGCCAGAGCAGGACATAGTTTAACATTGGACCCTATGGGAAATCATGTTAAAGTTCATCTCCTCTGAAACTACCTGAGCAAATTTAACCAAACTTTACAGGAATGATGTATGGAAGGTCCTTCACTAAGATTGCCCAAATTTTTCCGATCCGCCAAAAAACATGGCTGCCAGAGCAACACATAGTTTAACATTGGACCCTATGGGAAAACATGTTAAAGTTCATCTCCTCTGAAACTACTTGAGCAAACTTAACCAAACTGTTCTGGAATGATGTATGGAAGGTCCTTTAGAGGGATTGCTCATTTCGTTCGAATGCGACAAACATCATGGCTGACTGCAGGAACATAGTTTAACATACATGCCTATGGAAAAAAACATATTTTGATCATCTCCTCTAAAAGTATAATAGCAAATTGAATAAAACTGCACTGAGCCTCTAGTTTAGATAAGTAATTATTCCATATGTATTTGAATATTTTTTTTTATATATTTAGAAGATGAAATAGAGGAGTCATTAGAGACAGCTGCTGAATCTGGAATGTTAGATGATCTGTATAATATACTGAAAAATACAAAAGGCGAGACACAGTGTAAAGTCATTCAGGTGTTAGCTGAACTGGCAAAAATTGGTAAGTACATAAAGTAAAATCATACAAGTCTTATATGAAGTATAAAGTTAATAAATAAGACTTCTATGATAATAAAAACATTGAGATACAGTATAAAACATACATTTTGTTATTTTTAAACCTGCATGTTTCTCATTAATTGATGTTTACACATTAAGATCAACAGCATGATTAGGTGTATTTTAAAATGTTTATGTCTAATGAAAACTTTATGGCAATATTGTTTTTAAGCCAAGTTTGGTGATATTTTCTTAATAAAGAGTTCATTAATATATATATAGCAGCAGAATCTATATTCAGTAACTTACAATTCTCAAGAGCCATATATAATATTTACGTTGTATTATTTCAAATTGAGTGGTATTGATACAATATTAAGATTTTCTGAAAATTGACAGAACTATTCAAAATATAATAGGTTTATATCTATCTGAAACCCCATATGAATTGTATATTATTATGATTTCAAACTGAATAATGCTTAAATGTTAAAACATGACAAAACCATTCTTTTAAATCTACTGTAAATATCAGCTTTTGAAATTGACAAGCAAGCCATAGCTATGATTTCTTTTATGAAAATATAAGAATATCGAGTAACCAGAAGTTAAAAGAATTGAACACAGGAAAAAATAAATTACTTCTAGGGGAGTTTGCAAGTGTATACATTTTATTTACTTGTTCTTTTTCAGTGGAACTCATTAGACCAACTTGTACCAATTTTCTTTGAATTGTCCTTGGATGATTTTTTTTTACTGATAAGTGGTACCATTTTTCTCCAAATAGTCCTTATATGGTTTTTATTCAAACTAAAGTCTACTTACATGTATATCAATATCTGATCACATTATTGCTGTTACTAGAGAAAAAAATCACCAGAAAACATCTAACAAGAGGCTGTCGAATGACAGCAAACCGGATTTTCCTGCAACAAATGACCTTTGCATGGAAACGACGACTTGAACTGCCTTTTTTCAATTTTTTAGAACCATAACTCCTGAACGGTGAAAGTGAAAATCGTCAATATCGGAACGGTGAAAGTGGAAATCGTCATTATCGAACTTGACCTCCATTTTGTCATCAGTAACAACATATTAAAATTTGAAAAGCTTTGGTTGAACAGTTCATAAGTTATCACACGGACACCACTGGGAAAGCCATTTTTCAATCTTTCAAGAACCATAACTCCTGAACGGTGAAAGTGAAAATCGTCAATATAGAACTTGACCTCCATTTTGTGATCAGTAACAACATATTAAAATTTGAAAAGCTTTGGTTAAACAGTTCATAAGTTATCACACGGACACCACTGGAAAAGCCATTTTTCAATCTTTCAAGAACCATAACTCTTGAACGGTGAAAGTGAAAATCGTCAATATAGAACTTGACCTCCATTTTGTCATCAGTAACAACATATTAAAATTTGAAAAGCTTTGGTTGAACAGTTCATAAGTTATCACACGGACACCACTTGAAAAGCCATTTTTCAATCTTTCAAGAACCATAACTCTTGAACGGTGAAAGTTAAAATCGTCAATATCGAACTTGACCTCCATTTTGTCATCAGTAACAACATATAAAAATTTGAAAAGCTTTGGTTGAACAGTTCATAAGTTATCACACGGACACCACTGGGAAAACCATTTTTCAATCTTTCAAGAACCATAACTCCTGAACGGTGAAAGTGAAAATCGTCAATATCGAACATGACCTCCATTTTGTGATCAGTAACAACATATTAAAATTTGAAAAGCTTTGGTTGAACAGTTCATAAGTTATCACACGGACACCACTGGGAAAGCCATTTTTCAATCTTTCAAGAACCATAACTCCTGAACGGTGAAAGTGAAAATCGTCAATATCGAACTTGACCTCCATTTTGTGATCAGTAACAGCATATTAAAATTTGAAAAGCTTTGGTTGAACAGTTCATAAGTTATCACACGGACACCACTGGAAAAGCCATTTTTCAATCTTTCAAGAACCATAACTCTTGAACGGTGAAAGTGAAAATCGTCAATATCGAACTTGACCTCCATTTTGTCATCAGTAACAACATATTAAAATTTGAAAAGCTTTGGTTGAACAGTTCATAAGTTATTGCACGGACACTGTTTGGCAGCCGTCCGTCCACCCGCCCGGCCGCCGTACATCACCAATTTAATAACCGATATTTTCCTATGAAAATCCGGTTAAAAATGCTTGTATTTCACCAGTTCTGATAAAAAAAGAACTCTGCTGTTCTTCATATTATGGTTACTTTATGAAGAAAGAAGAAATGTAGAAATAAGTTTGATATGTGAACTGATTTAATTCTCCACAAATGAAAACTAGAAATTGGTGCCATCATAAACGATCTCGATCCCTGCACTGTACAAGTAAAAAAACAACAGTGAAAAATTAGCAATTCCACAATTTCAGTCTGAAAATTGGAACCCTGAATCAAATTTCAAAATTGAAAACCTTATTGCACATCTACACATGGTTAGAACAATATTATAAGCAAATAAAACCACTGAAACAAAAAATAAATGAGTATTTCCAGAGTCAAGGCAAAATTAGCAATTTTACCATTTTCAGTCCCAAAATTGGAACCCTTAATTGATTTTCAAAATTAAAAACGTTTTTTACAGATAATAAAGATTTATGTTATATACAAATAAATTTGCTAAATCTAAAAATGAAAAATGAAAGAGGAGTTAAAGTCGCAAGCTTAAATTCACTATTTCCGAGATACAACCCCTATGGACCTCAATTTGTGAAAATTAAAATTCTAAAACCTTATCGGGCATCTACATACAGTATGTGACAATATTGTATAGAAATTAAAAGCATAAAATGAAAAATGAATAATGAGTTAGTCACAAGCTTAAATTTCCAATTTTCGAAATTCGAGCCCTATGGGCCCCAATTTTTGAAAATCAAAATTCTTAAACCTTATTGCACATCTACATACAGTATGTGACACTACTGTATAGAAATAAAATGCATGAAGTGAAAAATGAACGAGGATTTCTGGAGACAACGTTATCTAACTGACAGACAGACGGACCGTCAGACGGACCAATTACAAATATCCGAGAACTTTATTCGAAGTGCAGGGATAATGAAAGTGTATGAGGTAATCATTTAGTGAGGAGTCAGCATCACAGTGTTGTTTTGTGCCAACAGCAATAAATGGCCCATTAAAGCTTGACAAATATTATTATAAATATATCGTTGTATATTATTTCTTCAGAAAATTAAACAAGATGTACTAGATACAACCTATAATAATACATCTCAATATGGACTTAGGAACTAAAGACTTTACAAAAGAATAGGAAGAAGAGTACCTTTTCAGATGATTTATTTTTCAAATTGACTAATATGCATTGTTTGTCTTGTTAGAGTCACTGCGAGTACCATGTGTAAATCAGGGTTTTGTGCCAATTCTGTTACCAATACTAGAATCAGAAGACATTAACCTGGCCACACAAACTTGTAGAACATTGGGAAATATCTGTTTTGAAAATGGTGAGTAAACCTATTAAAATACATATAAATAAAACCACCGGACCAATAAAATAATTTTATGCAAATCTTTGTCGCTTAATATGAGAAATATACTTTACTGAGACTGTGTGGCCAGTTGAATAAGGAAATAGCAAATTTCCTTGATTATTTCATAGCAGAGCTAGCTCCTGATATTGATAATCTATCACATTGCTTAGGCTATTAATCTGATCTACTACTGTCTTAAATACAAAATGTTACCTTACTTTTTATATGGTTTGCTTAAGAGAGGAATAGCTGTGTGATATATTTATTATCATCTTTTATGTGCCAGTCAAAACAAAACATTTTTGTAAATTTCAGGGCTCACCACACTTGAAAATAACAGGGAGACTCAGAGTCTCCCTCAGGGTAGCAACAGGGAGACTTCAGGGCATGACAGGGAGACTTCCAAGTCTACCATGGAGACTGTGTTTTTCCCCCCAATATGTCACCTGTCGAGTAAATACCTGTTATTTTGTGTCTTACAGTGTATACTATACATTCCTTTATTGTGTTTTATCCTGCATGGTTTGAGATTTTATCTACATTTACTCCATATCCTTCCATTTTAGTCATAATCTGAGATTTTGTCTCATGTGCATTTAATCAATATCCTTTGAGAATTTTTCATGATGAGTCCTGGGACTCATCATTTTTCAGAATGGTGAGTCCCAGCTGATTTTTATGAGTCCCAGTCCCAGGACTCATCACCACTTTTTTAACGTACATTGCTGCATGATTTTGACCATGGTAGGCCTATTGTAATATTGTTAAAGTTTAATTTAAATCATGTGCTGCCTTAAAATACTGACGAATATAATTTGAAATAAAAAAAAAAATTTTAAAAATGAAATTATGCAGTGGTGCTCCGAACTTGGAAGAAAATTTCTGTTACAGATATGAGCAAAAATATTTTTAACTTTTGACAAAACTTATTTATTATTGCCATTTTATTTTTTAATATTTATTTATCTATACTCTTTACTATTATTTTTTCTCATACATACTCTTAAAATCTTCCCATCCACCTTGGTTAAACACCTTTCAATACATGTATTGACAAAATTTCCATTTGTGCATAGATATGTCAAAATCCGCTAAATTTATTTTTAAATTAGGTCTACATATTGTTAACGGTCGGTAAAAAACACCGTGACCAATGAAAAATCACGAGAATTCCGATTGCCGCCATTTCATTTTCTAGCTTACTTTTTGTCGTTTCTTTCCCCTTCCTCCAAGAAAACAAAAAAATGGCGGCTCGAGATTTTTAATGAAAATAACGGTCTTCAGACGCAGCTGATTACGTACGTTGTTCGAAGGCGCCTTACTTAAAAACACAGGGCGACTCATTTGTCGCTCTGTAGCCGATGACAGGGCGACATTGGCGAGCATTAGGCGACTTAATCGCCCTAATCGCCCAGTTTGGTGAGCCCTGTTTGTAATAATATGCACAGGCACTAGACGTTCTATCAATAATAATAAAATATGGGCAATGGGAAGAAAATAGTGTCAATGTATATAAAAAAAGAGAAGGCTTCCAATGCCAAAATCGGCAAAATGTAAACAAATCGGTTTTTTTTTTTCGTGAAAGGCTTGCGCTTTGCTGTTGCGGTATTTTTTGACAAAGGACTACCTAATTATTTCTCCGGTGTACTTTTTACTGGATGTAAAACAACTAGACATCGCCACTGACCACTTTTGTCTTGCTGTGGAAAATATTCGACTTCCATAATTTGTGGAACTGCCATTACGTCGCCATTCCGCACAGAATATTAGCATATTAAGGGGAGGTAATTAACTTAAGGAAAATTGGCGGGCAATATCCTGCTGGCAGACACTGAACGAAAAATGGCGGGCAATATCCAGTCTTTTTTTATATACATTGACACTATTTTCTTCCCATTGCCCATATTTTATTATTATTGATAGAACGTCTAGTGCCTGTGTAATATGTAATAAATCAAATTATATTACATCATTTCTTAAATTTTCTCTGTTCTGATTGTTTCATACAATACTATGAATTATCCGATACAGCTAAATTTTTAAATAGCTAGAAAAACATAAAAGTATTTTCTTGGTGCTTGTAGCCTAGGGAAAAAATCTATTTACATGTAGTTTCTGGAAATGTCCATAAGAAATCTTATGATGTTAATCAATGTTTCCTGAAAATTTTTTGAGACCATCCTTATTCTAAAATTATCATTTAGTACCATTCAGTACGTGACACAATCCAACCAGGGAAATGAATTAATATGTTTAATGAAGGCCTATGGAATAACGCCCCCACAAATCTGATGTCAAATGATACAACTTAATCATATATGATACAATACAAAAATACAAACATTAAAACTTTAATAGTTGACTTAAACATCTGAGAACTTGGATAAGCATTAATAACACATTTATTGGAACAAATTTTGGAGAATTTTCTCTTTTGTGGAAAGTAGTGACTTTGTTTCAAGTCACCATTTTGGGAATGAATTTACAGTAAAATTGAATTAGAATTGAACAACAATTTCTGGTGAAAGAAACACCACAAAGATTGCACCAGACAATACATTTAACGATTACATAAAACTGTCATTGATCTGAATACCTAAAGTAGAGGTCAATAGTGACCCGGCAATAGACTTTGCATTTGCATACAACTCGTATTTAATCTGCATTTCAGGGTAAAATAGTAAAAAATGTAGCATGTACAAAATAATTCCATAAGGTTATAAGAATAAAATAATAAAATTAAAATTTTGTGGAGAAAACTGAAATTGTTCTGTGTAGAACATCTATGTGCAGACACGATTGGTACACGTGGGTTGTGTGTTTGAGCAAATAAAACATTGCTATATATTTATTAGCTATAAGAGCTGTACCAAATCAAATAATTTCTACTTGAATTCTTGTTTTATATAAAGTAGAATGTTATGCAATTTGTCCAGACAATTGAGAATTCAGTAATTCTAGAATTTAATTGAAATACCAATACATTTTGTTACAGAATCACTGAGTCACAGTTGAAACTTATTAATCATTTATACAAGTTATCTAAGATATTATCTTTTGTCACAACCATTAAAGTTACAACTATATTTCTGATTTGCTTTTATGTCTGGCAATAAATTTTATCACACTAAAGAGGTCATTATTAACATGCATCCTATAGTCTTGTGTAAATTCAGCATTGGCAATCCTTGTATGTAGGCTTTGATCAAATATAGTGGTGTTATATACGTTGGTGGGTAATAGGTGTAAATAAATCCTTATAAAATGTATTGACACAATATTTTACACTGGGAATTCACAATGTCTGGCAGCTAATGGAATTATGATAAGGACGTCTTTGAATTCTAATGTTGTATAAAAAGAAAATTACACAGGATTGTCGGTCCATGCAGCTACTGATTTGGAGTTTCAACAGATATATCACTGTTATAAAAATTTATTATTCTATGTGGTTTTTTGCATAAACATTCACATTTTTAAAGCACCTAGTTCAATTTTCATAAGAGTTAGTGTTTTCCATAGTTTTTAAATTTTGATTTATATTGTCTTTGTATTTTACCACTTTATGTATTAGGTTTTGTACGTCCCTTGGATAGCTTTAAAAAAATTTGTCCATATTATAATTTATTGACTTCACTAGTTTAAATTTATAAAATTTGGGGTTTTTCCCTTTTGATTTTCTATAAACACATTCCTATTGCCCACATGTAATTATGTACATGTATGTTGCCCTGTAGGGAATCTTTTATTATCTGAGTTGCAATGAAGTTGGACTTGGCTATCAGTTTGGTTATGGTTTGAAATCATTTTCTAAGTACAATATTTATATACAAGTACCTGTACGTCCAGGTGAGATATGACCCCGTTAGCTGTTATTAACAGTGATTATTCTGAGAACAGTACTTTTGTCTGCAATTTCCATTTAATTTTGATGAACTTTATACTCATAATAAAAAATATTTACAGCTGCAGATTTGGAGAACTTGTACTTTTAAAATATATTTTACAGACCTATCTGTGTCAATAATAAAATTTTACAAAGACTTTCAGAAATTTTACTTGCATTTGCATGACCGAAGTAAAGATTTTTCAAAACAAATTTTCTATATATAGTTTATTATTGGACAAGTACAGAACCATTTCCTGTACAGACAATCCAAGTAACCTTTCCTTGGGAGAATGTCAATAGAAATAATTATTTATATTTTGATAATTTTGTTATGTTATGAAATCAGCTGTACCACAGAGCAGTTTAGACGGATCAATGTATTTTCTCTGTGGATCCTTAGAAGATCATATAATTGATGTAATTACTCAATAAATTCAGTCTTACAAATTTAATAGATTCTTCCTTGGACTTTGAAATTTGAAGCATGTAAAAGTATAAGCTTAAGAATATTGATTAACATTTAATTGTTTTTGTTAAATCTAAGAAGTATTGCTATATATAGAATTATCAGATTTTTATTGCAGATTTACTTTAAGAAAGGTGAAAGCATTCATGACAACTGTAAAGCTATTGCATGTATTTGTTCATACCTGGTTTATTTGTGAAATTTTTATGATAAAAGCCTTACAGTTGTCAATATGGCATTCCTGAGGATTCTGATTGCACATTCTGTTTCAGACTTCACTGACTTCTGTATTTTATTAAGAATAGTTATTTCTGATAGAGATATACAATTGAACATCATTGTCTCGAACTCATTTGTGTCGAAAAATCGTATATATCGAGGTACTTCACCGGTCCGTACAAATAGTACATTTGTTCAATGCATTTTTACCTTTGTTTATCCAAATTCGGTTTATCCAAAATCTCGGTTAACTCGAGTATATTTTGAAGTTCATTCAAAGAGAAAAGACATAAATTAACCTTGGTGTGTCATAATTCCAACTTTAGAAAATTTTCAGTTTTAATAAATGTGAGTCATTCGATGTTTTCATTGAGTTGCCAAATTAGTTATCTAAAATTAATGATAATGTTAATGATTATGTTTGAACAACAGGTTGCTGGACTGTTTGCGTTGAACTTTGATAATTGGTCAAGCACAACACAATTGTTTGTTAAACAAGTTTCACATGGAATAATGTCAAAACAAAATTTAGTGTCCAAGCCTAGCAGGGATATTTGTAAGGAATAACGATTTCTTCATTATTGGATAAAAGAATTCAAAAGATTTCATGTTTGATTGACCAGTCGCCAATACTAATCAGTCGATCTCTTACAGTTCGAAATTCATTCATGTTTCATTTTGCGATAGATTTTTTAATATGCATTGATAAATTTGTCTATTGAGGTGATTGCAGAGATGGCTATGTACAAAACACATTTATCGATGCACATTTTATTCTTTTCAAAATAAAATATAACAACACAGGAATACAGAGCCAAATTTGATCTGACCAACAGCCCTTCAGTATGTATAAAATGTGATGTCATACTCAATCTCGGATGACTCGAAGCCCGGATAAGTCGTATAGAATGGTCTGGTCCCTTGGACTTCGACATAACGAGGTTTGAATGTATATGTTAATTTCTCTTATGATTAACGGGTATTATATAACTCTTTGACAGTTGGGGAAATTTTCTATCGTATCGTGCATGAATTGTGTAGGGAAATTCATATATTTTGATTGGTAAACAATTTTGCTATACTATGGTGCCATATTTGAAAGCCATCTTTGCATAGCGACATTTGATGTCACAGAGAAATTCCATTGACCGGATGCCGAATCACAAACAAACAATTCTTCCTGAAGAATCATAAGAGGAAAAGGTTTAACAACTCATAAAAAGTAGATATCTCTTGATATCAACTCGTGTTATTTAATTTGGATTTAATAAAAACTCGCCTTCTTATCACACTTCATTGACTTAGGTTAAGTTTTACGTCTGAGTTCAGTTCTTCGATACCAAGGGACCTACAATCATATTACTTGGTGTGAGGATGCATCTCAGGGAGTACCACAGCCTCCCACCAAAATTAGATCACCTTGACCTACTTATCACACTTCATTGACTTATGTTAAGTTTTACGTCCGAGTTCAGTTTTCCGATACCAAGAGATCTACAATCATATTACTTGGTGTGAGGATGCATATTGGGGAGTAACACAGTCTCCCACCAAAATTAGGTCACTCTGACCTACTTATCGTGCTTCATTGACTTAGGTCAAGTTTTATGTCTGAGTTCAGATCTCCGATACCAAGGGACCTACAATCATATAACTTGATGTGAGATGCATCTCAGGCTGTAACACAGATTCTCACCAAAATTAGGTCACTCTGACCTACTTATTGCTCTATATTGACATAGGTTAAGTTTTATGTCCGAGTTCAGTTTTCCAATACCAAGGGACCTACAATTATATTACTTGGTATAATGGTGCACCTCAGGAAGTAAAACAGCCTCCGACCAAAATTAGGTCACTCTGACTTACTTATCGCACTTCATTTTCTTAGGGTAAGTTTTATGTCCGAGATCAGTTTTCCGATACCAAGGGACCTACAGTCATATTACTTGGTGTGAGAAAGCATCTCAGGTAGTAACTCAGCCTCCCACCAAAATTAGGTCACTCTGACCTACTTATCGCTCTATATTGACATAGGTTAAGTTTTACGTCCGTGTTCAGTTCTCAGATACCAAGGGACCTACAGTCATATAACTTGGTGTGAGGTTGCATCTCGGGGAGTAACACAGCCTCCCACCAAACTTAGGTCACTCTGACCTACTTATCTCCCTTCATTGACTTAGGTTTTGTTTTACGTCCGAATTCAGTTCTCCAATACCAAGGGACCTACAACCCTATTACTTGGTATAATGGTGCACCTCGGGAAGTAAAACAGCCTCCGACCAAAATTAGGTCACTCTGACTTACTTATTGCACTTCATTTACTTAGGGTATGTTTTATGTCCGAGATCAGTTTTCCGATACCAAGGGACCTACAATCATATTACTTGGTGTGAGGATGCATCTTGGGGAGTTACACAGTCTCCCACCAAAATTAGGTCACTCTGACCTACTTATCGTGCTTCATTGACTTAGGTTAAGTTTTACGTCCGAGTTCAGTTTTCTGATACCAAGCAACCTACAATCATTACTAGCTATAAGGGTGCATCTCGGGGAGCCACAAAGCCACACACCAAAATTAGTGGGGGAAAGAGGCGAACTTTGTAATCATAGATTTCTGGTTTAATTTGAAATGTAACAGACAATTTGATTTGTTGTTAATAAATGAGCAAGTACTCGGTAAGATTATATATATATTGTATAATCTACTTTGACTTGAATTTTCCATAGAAGTCCTTTGTACATGATTCAGTTTTTGATTGAGACTGAGTCATCTGAACAGCCTGTGTTGCTATAATAGACAAAAGTCTCATGTCTTTGTAAAATATGCCAATGGTCATAAACAAGAACTATTTATTGAGGACTTTTTTTTCACTATTTGTTCAAAATTTTGAAATCTTTCCAATTTTGAAACCTCTTAGTAAGTAAGCTTTTTGCAGTTTCACCGTTTTATTAAGATTAAGATACATGTATCTCTTTTAGAATAATTAACTTTTCCAAAAGTCATCAAAAATTTATCATAGGTTTAACAACTTTAAACTTTATATTCAGCAGTGATAGTTAAAGGGAATTCTTGTTCAACTTTGAAAAGAAAAATCTCAGTTGAAATGAACAAATTAACTAAAACTTCTGAAGCATTCAAGACTAGGATCCTTTACATTTATGTTAGGAAGATGAATATGTTTTGAATTTACTGTATCCTCTGAATCCTCCAGTTCAGTTGAAGTATTAATAAACAAGTGTACTTTTAGGGAAATTAAGATGAAATACATTTAACAGAAAAACAGTTAACACCCTCCTAGCACAAGACAATAGGAGATTTTGAATTTAATTGTTCTGTTTACAGGTAATCAATAGTCAATTTATTTTCTCCCAATTTATCATTATATATATAATGAAATCCATTTAAGAAAACCAATTAGTTGTAATGAACAGAGATTTATATGGTCAATTTTATACTTTTATAGACATTATTACATGTAGGAAATTACAAACAGGGCTGATAGTTATGTGGTGATTTGATTATATTTGCATAACAGGCAAATAGTAATTTAGTAGTAATTTTTTTTTCAAAAATAACTTCCTACATTTATGATTTAGACTAAATCAAATGACACTGGAATGTTTCTGCTACTCAAAAATAATGATAACCCATAGATATGAGATGCTGGATTTTCTCCCTGCTGTTGAAGACCCATTGGTAGCCTTGAGCTGTTTTCTTCTCTTTGGTCAGGTCCTTGTCTCTTTGACACATTCCCGGTTTCCATTCTCTATTCTATTTACTTTACTTACATATCTTAAATAAAATCTTAAAAAAATATTTACTCTTAACAAAGAAGTACTTTCTGCATTGACAGAAATATTTGTTTTCTTAATTTACTGGAATATTTACATTCAATAAGACATGGATGTATAGATCATCATACATTCTGAAGCAAGACTACAAATGAATATTCTGTAACCCTAATATTGTGAAGTTATGCATTTATCTTTAGCTACATCTATAAACTATGAGGAAGCATTGTTTTACTGACAGGTATTCCCCTGTTTTATGCCCTAAGGTCATTGATCCTTGACATTTTTCTTTGATAATTATCTTTTGTGCATATCTTCAGGTGTGTAGTTTTATTTCTATAAAGTCTGATGCACTGCAAGACTTTTATATTTTATTGTCCTATCCAGAGGTTTATTATATCATGTTTGACATTTGGCCATCACTGCAAATGCTGATTGGGAGATATGCTTTCTGACTTCCAACCTTTATAAAGGCTATATCAGGTTAATATGGAGTGGGTGGGAAAGGTATTATACATATTAATTATCAAAAAAATCATATTGATATTAGGAACCGAAGAAAATATTTTTTTAGAATCTGGTGTCTGAAGTAGATATAAAAATCAAAATATAATATATTATAGAGAAATGGTTATTGGTGAATATTGACCCAAGTAGAATATTATATTGCACGAGCTTGCAGCTGCAATTAATATTCTGTGAGTGGCAATATTCACTAATAAGTATTGTTTGGCTGCACTTTAAAAATGACAAGAACACAAATTTTGCATAAAGATAACATTATTTTCAAACGATACAACACTGTGTGCAATAACAGAGTATATACATGTAGCATGCTAAAAACATGGGATTTAAGTTTTGCTTTACAAAAAAATGTTTAAGCCTGTTGTTTACATTGTATGGACAGGGATCCAATATACAAATAAGCTTGATGAATAAAGCAATAAGTGATAACTGACAGTATTTCCACCAATAATTCTTCAAGATAAATAAAGGTCAAAACATTAAAGAAATCATAATATGTTCATTTAGTAAATTCAAATTATTTCTTTAAAAAAATATGTTCATTCAAGACCTATGAAAACACATAAAACAATCATTTCAAGGCTGCAGACAAAACATCAATAATTAACAAATTCTCTAAAGAGTTATGCAAATAATTTTTTTGGCATCTTAGTTACTGAAACAAATTTTGTTTGTAGCAGATAAAAATGACTGATTGCTTCATGTCCAGCTGTAAATATCTTATTTTTCAGGATGATATCAAGTTCAGATAGATGCTACCGTCAGAAATGACAAATATACCCTCACTCCTCATGTCTAATTAATACTTTGGCCATTGTTAGCACCATGTTATAACCCTCAACCACAATTTGAAATCTTAAATTGCACACATTTGATCCAGCTATATATAATTGTCCTGCAAAAAACTTTCAACATAAAGTCCCGAAATACATGACTTTTGGTGACAATGCATGAAAAACTGTTTTTATTCTTTTGTGTCTCTTAATTCAACCCCTTATCAAAATCCAATTTCTCAAACCAATTGCAAATGTACAACAAAAGGATTTTTTCCAGACAGCCTGGCATTTACATTGCTTCCAGAACCCAAAGAATTTTGTAGTGATTTGTGTTTTCTTATTCCTAAATTTTTATTTCTGTAAATTTCTTGATTAAAAAGTCTGGAATTTTTACAGAAAAAATTTAGTTTTTAGTTTTGTAATGTATGGCAGGCATGTGGGTGGTCAGCTCCAAAACAATGCAGGGTTGTTGGTGGGGGTGGATAGATATTGTGAGAAGTCCAGCTTTAGATTATATTAGGAACTAGAAAAATGCTAATGAACAAGAAGAGTTAGAAAGTTGTGTATTTTCTCTGTTTCACTATGAAATAAGACAAAAGTGTAGCAAAAAAAGAATTGTTCATTTGCTTGGAAAGTAAGTATTTTGTCTAAAGAACCAATACACCATAATTGTTCTTTCATATTATATATTATATTTATTGCATTTTCCAATATAAAATATAAAAATATAAAAATACCGCTTTGAGTGCAGAAGGTCATGGGTTCGATCCCCGGCTGAGTCAAACCAAAGACATTAAAATTGGTACTTGCTTCTTCTCCACCAAGCATGCGGCAAAGGAGTAAGAGCAAAGGACTGGTCTGGACTCTGAGTCAGTATAATGTGTCCAGGTGGGGTGATATGTCTTCTTCCATTCTGATACCTCGTGAGCTAGCACGTAAAAAATCTGGCTCAGCGTGTTGGTCTAGTACAAAACAGGGTCCATATTCATATCATATCAACACATATAAAATTGTTCATTAAAGCTATTTGGCACCAAATTTTACCATCAAATTATTATAAAAAATTGTTTTGCATGAGTTATTTTCTGTTCAAGTGAACTGACAGTGACCACCAGATGGCATGATTACAAGGAAATGAAATTTAAAAAATACAAAAATGGAAATATATGATTATATGGACTGGAAAAGTTTATTAAGCCAAATAGGAGAACACAATCAATATGTATAATATGTTATACTATACAATTAATCCTTTGTGCAAGTTATTACCTGAATATACATGTACACAAAATTTATGTTGCTATTATACAAGTTATGACTTTATAAAATATTAACATGTACACAACATAAATAAAAAACCATAGCAGTCCTTTCTTTACTCTTAGAGGATTATGTAAACCTTAAACATCAGCAGAATCAGTTATATTTTGATATTAGTATTCACATACAGTAAAAGGCATTTCATGTAATCATATTGCTGACCAATTCACCGGCAGAATTAATTTCCATTAGGGAAATGGTGAAAATTGATGGAAACTGTATAACAAATAAAAGTGCATGACATAAGGAAATTTTATACTTAAATAGATGTGTCGGATGTTATGACCTTCAATTGATGGCCTGTTTGATTGTTGTTTGTGTACAGAACGACCTTATTAGCTGATTATTTCATTCCATTGAAGTTATAGACAGCTGATGTATTTATCTAGGGATAAAGTAATTATTGGAGGAAAATGTCTATATTTTATTTATCAAATGATTAAAAGTACAAAATGTTTTGTTTTTCCTATGCCTGGGTGTAAGAATTTCTAGAGTCATTGTATAGAGAAGAAATTCTGTGAAATGAGAGATTAAAACAAAGTCTGGAAAGACTGGAACTCCCTTTCAGCTTAAAAAAAACTGGTATTTCAAGGTTCATGGGTTTTCAATTTTTTAATAAATTACATTGATCCAGAGTATATTATATGTAATTATAAGAAAACTGGTGCTGAAACCTACAATAAACATGAATAAAGAGTTACAAAACTGTTGCTAAGGCAATTTTATTGCTTAAGTTTCTCAATTTATTGGAAAAAAATGTTAATTAGACATTTGCTGCAATTATTACTCATCTTTTCAGAAGATTTATTATAATTTAAGTATGTTACTGTATAGATAACCTTTCTCATCTGAAGCAGGAAATCCTACTGGTTTTAAGTCCTTTACATATGACTGTGTTATCTGGTAACCTCCTCATATTTTTGATTACTGTGATTATGATATATATATAAATCATAATTTTGAAAGGTACAAATATCAGTTTAAATGATTTAAATTGATGAGTTTCAAAAATTTGACTTAATGTATGTTTAATCAGTTACATTGCTCTGATGTTACTTTGGAATTTGTATCAACTGCATATGAGATTCATTTTATTCAGAAATTATAGTAATTTTCAATTTTTAATGTAATGAAATAAACAACAAACTGGAAAACAGTAAAGGTCAACATTGACATCAACGTCACCCAACAGACAGAACCCCCTGGACAAAAAATAACACTAAAGAGCACAAAACACAAACATAAGCACAACAGAGAGTCAGGATTGTCCGACTTGGTACAGACACTGAGCAACAATGTGGTTAAACTGGTTTCATGGGTACCCCCCCCCCCCCCCCCCTTATCTATCCTGATGCTCTGGTGAATAAAACATACTACAAAAGACATAAAGTTCAATAGAAATTGGCAGTATTCATGAGAGACCAGTATAAATTCAAAGTCTTCAAGTCATTGGGAGAAAGAGCAAAGCCAAATATATAGCTAAAGGATCTTGATACCTATTACAAAACTTTTTAAAAGCATTAAGCAGCTTGTTAAATCTATAACCCTCTGATAGAAGTTTTTTTTGCAACTATATGGTTTCCTTTGTTAAAATCTTCCAACATTGTGCAAATTTATGCAAAATGTACACACCATACGATAGGGCCACAGGCAAAAAAGGGGAAGTTCGTAATTGGAAAATTAAAGTTGTCCCTTTTGTCATAAATTTTAGTATGTATTGCTCCATTTTCGAAATTTACTGTAAGAGCTAAAAAGGAACAGCATTTACTATTCAAAACATAGCTCTTTTTGGTAAATGTCTTTTGCATATTTAACTTGGGGTCATCAACAGTAAGTTTATCATCAAGATACCTGCAGTTGTTGTTAAAATATCATTTAAAATTTATCATGATTGTATATGTTACTTTTAAGGAGTTTTTTCATAAAAGACTGTTCCTAGCAATTTACAAATATGTTGGCAATAAGATGAGCAGAGTTTGTACCCATATTAATCCCAATGACATGTCGATACATAGTATTACCAAAACAAACAAAAATGAACCTAGATGTAATAACAATCCTAAGCTTACACTCTTGAATACTTAAAGAACTTGTTTCATTTACCAAACTCAATTATGCAAATGAAATAGAATTCCAAATTTTTTTTCCATGTTTGTATAGTTGATGATAATTACAAAAAAAATATAGAACTATGATTTATTGTAGGATTTTATGGCCAATATAGGGTTCCCAAAATAAGAATTGTAAGACCGTTCTGTAAATTCAGACTCAGAAATTGGGATGTCAATTCATTATTTGTAAGAGAATATTTTCAGATTACAGGTTTATTTGGAATATAAGTTTTGTACATTTTTTTTTCAGATGAAGGAAGAAATGCAGTAGATTCTTTTGAAGGAATGACAAAGTTATTATCCCTACTGAAATCTAAAATGAAAGGTGAAGAGGAGGGATCTGACAAACTTAGGACAATAGCCTGTGGATTTCTACTTAATCTTACAAATACACATGGTAAATAACAGTTAAAATAATATCATGGACATGCTAACTTTATCACCTTCAGTGTGGAAGGTCCAGGATTCAATCTATGGTTGTGTCAAACCATAGACTATAAATTTGGAACATGTATTTGCTTCTCAGTCAAGTACATCTCATTGAGGAGCAAGAGCCAATACTGGTCGGCTTGAAGTCAGAATAATTTTTCTGGGTGGGGTGATATGTCTTCCTGTAAAGTCAGAATAACATTTCTGGGTGGGGTGATATGTCTTCCTGTGAAGTCAGAATAAAGTTTCTGGGTGGGGTGATATGTCTTCCTGTGAAGTCAGAATAATGTTTCTGGGTGGGGTGATATGTCTTCCTACCGATTGTTATCTCGTGAGCTAGCCATTTAAAAATCTGGCTGAGTGTGTCAGTCTAGTACAAAACAGGATTATTCCTATCACATTAATATATCCTCCCGATGTGCATGTCAAAATTGCTACTGGATGTTAAACAATAATCCATCCATCCATCCATCCCATTACACTAAAGATCATTTATAACTTACAGGAATGTAACAAAATCAAGCTTACAACAAAGGAAGTGCAATTCACTGGTCCCAGTGCTTTTTAAGCAGTGTATTCTTTTAGGCTTATTTATAACTAAATCATTCTTAAAGCGAGTAGATGTTTACTCCAGAGGTCATTTTCATTACTCTGAAGTTACCTTTTATAATAAATTATAGAAATTTCTAAACAAATAGTTTACCATGTCTTCTGCTCGGTAGTTCTGTTATCAGAAATTGAAAATTAAGTAATGTTCAAGCTGTTCTCAAAACAATGCTTTTTTCTTTTGACAATAAATTTTATATTAAATTATATGATTATCATTTAATAATACTATAATACATGTATAAATAATCACAGTTGATAAATGCCAAGGCAGATTTTTTTTTTTTAACAAATTCACTATTTTTCTTTACACTTTGTTCTTACATTGATCAAAAATCATTGTTCTTCTTTTCATTTGTGAAAATGCACAAAACAAAAATGGTAAGAATATAAGACTCATGTTTTGGGAAATAAAATTTTTCAATCAGTCAGTGGAAGGGTGGATCAACTGTGCAAAATTAATTACTGTAAATTGGGAGATAATTGTGTATATTCTTGCGTATATTCAAGAGAAATTGATGTAATTCATGTGTAATTTGTCATAGAATAACTCTAGGGAAAAATGATTATGCCAGTTTTAATTATTATGATGCATATTCTATGCGCATTAATAAAGAGGACACATAACATCATCTTAGATATTGGAACACTGTAACGGTCAATCAATTCGCGATGACCACTGTAAAATTAGCTAAGTGATGACATCAACCTATCTCTGATAAAACCCTGGTTAAGAAGCTTTTTTAACAGCAGTAATCCTCTTTGTCATGATAACTCATGCATTCCCTTGATTATTGGAGCTCTGAGAAACATAGACGCCATATACAGGTGATGCTCATATATTGCTACTCAAGAAGGGAAAGTTAATTTATCGTTATTTAACAAAAACATGTCATCTATATAACGAAAAGTTAAATTAAAGGATTGGGCTAGTTTCTTTTTGTTTTCACATAGAAGCCCATGAGAAAAACATTGCTTTAAATTCTCAATTTACATCAACCTGGAACTTTATCTTTACATTGACCTCTTCCAAGGATTGAAAGTATAAAATATCATGTTTATATTATTGGATGTTAAATGACTTACACCAATCAACATATATATATATAACATTCTACTAACAAACAAAAGAATTGATATATGTATGTGCCCATCAGACAGAATTATTTATATCAATGGACTGTTTCTATAGATGTCAGTTCATATAACATTTTGCATTAGTATTTTTCCACAGGTATCTTAAAACATATTGTAAGGTAGGAGAAGGAGAATATGAGTAGGTGTAGAAGGACCTAATCTGCTGAAATGTTGTCCATTTTTTGCCTCTAATAACATCTTCAAAACAAGACCAGTAGATAAAATCTTGGAAAAGTGAAAAAGCATTAAATTCTTTTATTTCCATAATATTTGTTGATTTATTTCTTTTGGTGTTGACTTTGTTTTTGATTGTATTCTTAATAGAGGCCCTAAACCCTGACTTGGTCTTAGTTTCATGGTTGTCCCACATGTTGTTTTTTCTGATTGTTCTTTTTAAAAGCAAGATGAGGAACCATTATTCCTTTAATACACTTCTTTAGGGAAGAAAATAAATAGTTTCCCATAACTAATTCAAGCATATTTAAAAGTTTTTAAATGATATAAAATCATTGTCAAATATAAGAGATAACAGAATTTTTAATGACCATGTAGTTTACTCTTTGTATATAAAGCATAACTTACTTCAAGATTGATATAATTTTACAGAAAGTTTACAACAGAGAGCATTAGATGAAGGAGTTTTAGATATGTTAGATCAGTATTTATCATATAACTTGTCAGACAGAGCTTTATGTAACATGGTATTACTGACTGTCAGTAGTTTTGCTGATTCAGGTATTGTTAATAATTACTGTCCATTTTCATAGTTATAATAAATCATACAAAGCTTTTTCTATTTCCAGTAGAACTTTGTTTACTCAAATGCATAGTGACCAACAATACAATTTGTGTTTTAAGATAGTTCAAATAGTAAGGTAGGAAGACTAAAAGAGGGCCTAAATTATTGAAAATTTGGCAGTACATGGTCGAAATTAGAGTTTGATCAATTTATGTGCTACTGTTACCTGGTTAATGATAGCCTTTAACACAAAACACATCCTGCATTTGCTACATAAAACTAAGTGCCAAATTTCCACTTTTACAAGCAGTGTTTGAGAAGACATAAAATTGTAACTTTGAAAAGCATTTAAACATTAGATATTTGTAAGATAATTATTTACCAGCTCGTAAATTATAAATTACTGCATCTCAGATGTAAATACTTAGCCCCAGAATTATTCTGTTTTCTGGCAAAAGATTTGTCTGTGATACATCTATGTATAGCGTATTTTTACATAAACTCATAAGAAACACACATTACAACAGCAGTTAGAAATGTCCTGCAGCAAGACAATTCAAAGCCACAAGTATTGTGCAAAAATGCATTTTGGAAATTTTGTTGATTATGAAATGACATTTCTTTTGCCCATTTATCCTTGCCTTGTCATATGAATCTTTTTTTTTTTTAATCTTCATACTTACATGTCTTATGGATATACATTGTTCTGTTTTCAGAAATTTGCAGAGATAAACTTGTGAAGTCTAACTTATGTAGTACTATAGTAAACCTCCTACAATCAGATGCTGAGGGTGTTCACACAGATACAGTTCTAGATATATTAATTAATATGTCAGAATGGGGTATGTGTCTTCTTTTAAATAGCTCATCTGATTGCTATCAAGACATTAAAGTATTTATCATCAGTTTTACTACATGATATCTTTGAACTAAAAACCCAGTTCCTGTTAAGTAGATAAAATGTCCCTGTAATACCAAATTTGACACATCAGATCAACATTTTCAGAAGCTATGTCTTGTAAGTGACATAGGAGGATTTTTCTACTGAGAGATACAGAGCCTGATTTTCATTGGGTAGCAAGTTGTAAAGCAAACTTCATAGGCATTGAGAGTCCAATTTCAATTTAGGGATGGCCCTCTTTTTCAAATTTTCAAGCATTTAAATTTGAATTAAATTTTAAAATATCTTTCTAGTGATTTTTTTGGGAGGAAAATGTGTTCAAAACAGTTTTATCATGATTAATTGACTTCTGAGAAAACACAGATAGTAAAAAATCAATTTTTGAATCAAACTAGCTGTATATTAAAAGACGGTTGGATGTTTATGCTTATCAATAATAACCAATGGAAAGAGGTTTTACAGTTTCATCCAAGGCCTGGATTAGCTGACCAACAATATCTTCGAACAGGATACACTGTAGATATTTAAATATATTTTTCATAAAATTTTTGAGTAAAGAAAAACTAGCAAATGGTTGCTGATACCCAAGGCTTTGAATCGTTTAACGTTCTACAGTTAGTATATTATCTGCATTTCAACAGTTCATGGCTTGTTGGAACTTTTCAAATCTACAGTTAGTATTATCTCTGCATTTCAACAGTTCATGGCTTGTTGACAGTGTTCAAATATACAGTTAGTATTATCTCTGGATTTCAACAGTTCATGGCTTGTTGGCAGTGTTCAAATCTACAGTTAGTATTATCTCTGCATTTCAACAGTTCATGGCTTGTTGACAGTGTCAAAATCTACAGTTAGTATTATCTCTACATTTCAACAGTTCATGGCTTGTTGGCAGTTTTCAAATCTACAGTTACTATTATCTCTGCATTTCAACAATTTATGGCTTGTTGACTGTGTTCAAATCTGCAGTTAGTATTTTCTCTGTATTTCAACAGTTCATGGCTTGTTGGCAGTGTTCAAATCTACAGTTAGTATTATCTCTGCATTTCAACAGTTCATGGCTTGTTGGAAGTGTTCAAATCTACAGTTAGTATTATCTCTGGATTTCAACAGTTCATGGCTTGTTTGAAGTGTTCAAATCTACAGTTAGTATTATCTCTGCATTTCAACAGTTCATGGCTTGTTTGAAGTGTTCAAATCTAGAGTTAGTATTATCTCTGCATTTCAACAGTTCATGGCTTTTTGGAAGTGTTCAAATCTACAGTTAGTATTATCTCTGCATTTCAACAGTTCATGGCTTTTTGGAAGTGTTCAAATCTACAGTTAGTATTATCTCTGCATTTCAACAGTTCATGGCTTGTTGGCAGTGTTCAAATCTACAGTTAGTATTATCTCTGCATTTCAACAGTTCATTGCTTGTTGGCAGTGTTCAAATCTACAGTTAGTATTATTTCTGTATTTCAACAGTTCATGGCTTGTTGGCAGTGTTCAAATCTACAGTTAGTATTATCTCTGCATTTCAACAGTTCATGGTTTGTTGGCAGTGTTCAAATCTACAGTTAGTATTATCTCTGCATTTCAACAGTTCATGGCTTGTTGGCAGTGTTCAAATCTACAGTTTGTATTATCTCTGGATTTCAACAGTTCATGGCTTGTCAGCAGTGCTCAAATCTACAGTTAGTATTATCTCTGCATTTCAACAGTTCGTGGCTTGTTGACAGTGTCAAAATCTACAGTTAGTATTATCTCTACATTTCAACAGTTCATGGCTTGTTGGCAGTGTTCAAATCTACAGGTACTATTATCTCTGCATTTCAACAATTCATGACTTGTTGACTGTGTTCAAATCTGCTGTTAGTATTTTCTCTGTATTTCAACAGTTCATGGCTTGTTGGCAGTGTTCAAATCTACAATTAGTATTATCTCTGCATTTCAACAGTTCATGGCTTGTTGGAAGTGTTCAAATCTACAGTTAGTATTATCTCTGCATTTCAACAGTTCATGACTTGTTTGAAGTGTTCAAATCTACAGTTAGTATTATCTCTGCATTTCAACAGTTCATGGCTTGTTGGCAGTGTTCAAATCTACAGTTAGTATTATCTCTGCATTTCAACAGTTCATGGCTTGTTGGCAGTGTTCAAATCTACAGTTAGTATTATCTCTGCATTTCAACAGTTCATGGCTTGTTTGAAGTGTTCAAATCTACATTTTGTATTATCTCTGCCTTTCAACAGTTCATGGCATGTTAACATAGAAAGCTAAAACAATAAACCAAAACGTAGATAAAGGAAAGACAACTTTTTTCATGCAATGATATTGGCATAAATAATCCTTAAAAAGAATAAGTTCGTCTTCTCACAATGATAAGCAAGTGGTGTGTTATTTTTTTTCTCACTTCATGATTATATGGTATAGAATGAACTGAAAAAAAATAAAACCTTTGTTGTTTTGGAGAAATATCATCAGCAAGCATATAAGAATAGAAATATTTTTTAATTAAATGTCTTAGTTCTAATATCAGAATGTTTCAAATTATTTTTTTACAGATGAGATAAAAGATCTGCTAGCAGAGACAAATTTGAGTAGTCACCTGATCCGGATTATCCAGTCAAAGACAGGAAAAACAGACACAGACAGTCAACAGACAATCAAAATGGCTTCTGATTTATTAGTTCTTTTGCTCACTGGTGGTAGTTATCATGTCTGGTTTAAATTGTTTAATTCGTCAATATTTTGAATCTGTGGGTTTTTACCCAGATAATGCCTTGTATTCATAAAATTTTACTCAGATATGAAATGAGAGACATCTTTCATTTTATGCTTCATTATAACTGTGAAAGGATATTATTTAAACATAAACAATTCTAGAATCACTTGTAATGACATGATTTGCAACAGCTGTTTATTTAAGTTATAATTAAAAAACAAAGTTAAAAACAGAAAGTGAACATTTTACAACTTAGAAAATAACAGAATAAAATTGGATATGAATCATTAAACTAAATTGTTTACTTCATTAAATTATGCACTATCAAAATGAGTATATGTTTATCTTGACTGTAGAACACATCAGTGTTACATAACTTTTCTTTTTAACGTAATTGTTTTGGCAGCTTAAATCTTTTCAAAAGATAAGATATTAACTTAAACCATTATAAAAGTCAGTTGAATTCCAGATGATGATTTAAGATAGCTATAGTTGCTCTGGTTAAACTCTAATTTTTATTCTGTCAATTTTTCTTTAATGATCCAGATATTAGATTTTTGTGAATATCCTTGTTGATGTGTGGGTGAATAAGACAAGCACAGAATATCTTTGTCAGGTGGTCTGAAGTTTCATGTGTATAAATATTTTGATAAACTGCCTAGACCAGAAATTCTACACAGTAGTTTTCAATGCCTTAATAAGTCTTTTAAGCAGTCGACCCCAATCATCTGGAAACTTTTTAGTACAGCATGTAATTTACTGATACCTTGTTATCAAACTATTGGTAAAAGTTAAAAAGGTAAGGGATAGAAAAAATTCAAAACAACTTGTAAAGCATACAAATGAAGGGACTTAGTTGTGGAAAATACACACAGTTTTTGAAATAAGCAAAGCTTAACTGTATTTATCAGTAATTTGTTGGAATTTCCTTGATCCTTTCATGCTGGCTGATATTGCCTGTTTTATCAAAAGACACTGATAATAAAATTATCAGGTCAGTATCAAGGATCATGTTGCTATTCATTGATATTTTTCTGTGTTCAGTTTAATGGATGAAATAATCATACCATCATTTATGAACCATACAACATACTACATGTACAACATTGGTCTAAGAAAAAGTTTGCTTTGTATTTATTTTAGAGTTCCATTCCATAACGATTTGTTAGATTTGCAATTATTCTGTTTACACATGGACAAAGTTTGTAGTTTAATGTATGTATTAAGTTACTATATATATTTTGTAGATAAAAGTATGGAAACTTTATTTAAGGATGGAGAAGGACCAGTATTTTATGAGATGATAAAATGGTTAGATAGTGATGTAGATCATTTAAGATTATCTGGAGCTCTGGCTGTAGGAAATTTTGCAAGAAATGGTAATACGTCTTATAAGTTTCACACCTAAAAGGCCATGTGAGCTTTTGCCATCACTTGGTGTCTGTCGTCGTCCAACGTTAACTTTTTCAAAAATTTTCTCCTCTGAAAGATTTCTGCAGATTGGATAGAGCTTCATAGGAATGATATATGACATGTCCTCCACAAACAATCCTCATTTTATATTGATCCAATGAAAAACATGGCCACTGTTGCTAAAAATAGAACATAGGGGTAAATTGTTGTTTTTTGCTAATAGCTCAAAAACCATTACAGATATCGAAAATCTGACGGGGTAAAACTGATCAGCATGACAAGATCTACCTACCCTGAAATTTTGAAGGAAATTCCGAAACGCATTTAGGAGTTACTGCCCTTTTTTCGTCAAATTTTCAAAATTTTAACATTTATCGTCATTTATCTCTAAAACTATTTGAGATAGAAGTGAAATGTAAATTTGAAAAATGTTTGCCATGTAGAGATCTACCTACCCTGAAATTTTAAAGGAAATCCCAAAACCCATTTAGGAGTTGTTGCCCTTTTTTTGTCAAATTTTCAAAATTTTTTCATTCAAAAATCTTCTCCCCTGAAACTGCTGGGCCGATTGGTTTGAAACTTAATAGGAATGATCTATGACATGTCCTCTACAAACGATCCTCATTTTATATTGATCCGATGAAAAACATGGCTGTTGTAGCTAAAAATAGAATATAGGGGTGCATGTGTTGTTTTTATACGTATGAAGTATGAAGTTGGTGTCGTCGTCGTCGTCGTCGCACTATAACTTTAGTATAAGTTAATAGAAATCTATGAAATTTAAACACAAGGTGTATGACCACAAAAGGAAGGTTGGGATTGATTTTGGGAGTTTTTGTCCCAACAGTTTAAGAATTAGGGGCCAAAAAAGGGCCCAATAAGCATTTTTGGTTATTATCTTGGTGTAAGGGAAGTAATCCAAACACATTTAAAGTAAAATGTTGTGTATGATTTGATTACCTCCCTTACAAGTCGTAAATTATGTATAAAGAAATGGGGGGGGGGGGGGGGGGTAAAAACAAAATTTAGGGGGAGTAGATGAGAAATTGAGGGGGGGGGGGGAGGCAATTTTTTTCTCATTTCAGATTGCAGAAATTAGAAAGAAAATTTCAAATTCTTTTTTGCAAAAAAAGGGGGGGGGGTCACAATAATTTTTATAGTTTTTTGTTTTTGTTTTTGTTTTTTTTTGGGGGGGGGGGGGGGGGGGGCGGGGGCGTCAGTGTGCAACTTCATAGTGTATTGCACAAAAGCAAAAAAAGGGGTAAATTATTTTTTTGGGGAGGGGGGGGGGGGGGCAATTCGCTACAGCATATTGTATTGCACAAAAAGCAAAAAATTGAATATAAATTCAAATCATATGACCAATTCTAAGTTCTTTGATTACGGTTATTCTGTGTCAGAAACCTATTATGTGTCAAATATTTAATTACAATCCGAATTCAGACCTTTATCAAGTGTGAATATCGTGTCCATTTTTGCCCCAATTGTTAAGGGTTGGAGCTCTGCGGTCGTATCCAGCTGCGCTCACGAAGCAATTTATTGGCTTATAACTTAAAAACCGTAACAGATATTAGAAATCTGACGGGGTAAAATTGATCAGCATGACAAGATCTACCTAACCTGAAATTTTGAAGGAAATCCTAAAACCCATTTAGGAGTTATTGCCCTTTTTTCGTTAAATTTTCCAAATTTAACATTTTTCGTCATTTATCTCCAAAACTATTTGTAAATTTGAAAAATGTTTGCCATGTTGAGATCCACATACCCTGAAATTTTAAAGGAAAAAGACAAAAAAGGGCAATAACTCCATTTAGGAGTTATTGCCCTTTTTTTGTCAAATTATCAAAATTTTAACATTTTTGCATTTATCTCCAAAACTATTTGAGATAGAAGTGAAATGTAAATTGAAAAATGTTTGCCATGTTGAGATCTACCTACCCTGAAATTTTGAAGGGAATCCCAAATTCTATTTAGGAGTTATTGGTTTGTGTAATTTGAGGTCGGGTTCTGTTACATTTATTTAAGGTTCACACTTATTCCTGGTCAATTTTATCAACTTCCTGCCAGGACTACCACCACCAGGGAACATATTTTAACATTAAACCTTATGAAAAATAAATCTTCAACAAATTTTTCCTAAACAATTTAACCAATTGCAACAAACTTGGTCAAATAGTTGATTAATTGTCCAATGAAAACCAGACTCCAGGTGAGCGATACAGGCTCTGGTGAGCCTCTTGTAATTGTTGAGTATTGGTGTTTATCCCTCAGACAGTTTTATATGGTGTCGGTAATTACATTTTCTGATTAATCCAATGACATTCATATTGTAGATGAACATTGTCGGAAGTTGGTAGAAGAAGGAGTTGTAGAGAAGTTATTATCCGTATTAAAGGGGACAGATGACAACCATATAACATTACGACATGCTATACTTAGTGCTCTTAGAAATTTAGCTATTCCAGGTAGGTACACACAGCAGTTAGTAATCTTGTGCCATATATAGGTATGAATTTTTTAATAAGAGTTTTACAGCACTTAGCTGTATTGTTGTGTCTACTTTTTATTGGTTAAGCAAGCAGGAATACACAAGGCAGGAAATGTGGTGGTCCTTGTCAGTTAAGATTAGATTCAAACACACCTCACCATAAGCAGAGTTCAATATCATAACATCTTTGTTGACAATCAGGTGATTATTTAGTACAACAAACTACCTAGATCACTGCAACCAAGGCCCACAGTAGAAAAAAAGTATATTAAACGACCATTATTATAATATACTTAAGATATATCCTATATTTATCAAGCCAATGTCAGAACAAAAGGAATTAAAAGATGTTAGGGTAGTTATATTAAGATATCTCTAATTATTACATTAAAATTGTCAGAAAACAGGTATAAATTCTCAGTTGATTGACACAGGATAATTTATTGTTTTTATAACAAAGGAAATGACATGAAGGTAGGCATATATACCAAATAATGGTAAGTACACTGTAGCTAGGTTAAAAGATATTCTTATCTTTTGAAAATTGTCATTATAACTACTACAGGTAACACTAATGATTTTACCGTTAATGTGGATGACTGAATTGATGCATTGTTGGATCAAGCCGTCTTGGTTCATTATAATTGAATATCTTGGGTAGTTAAACATTTATAACATGATAATTGCAGGTGTCCTGCTTTTATTTCAGTCTCAAATAAACAAATTTTAGTACAGTATGGAGTGGTCGATGCTGTTATGAGTTTGTCTTCATCAGAGGTGATGGCTGTAGTATTCAAACTTCTAGGTGTTCTTAGAATGCTAGTTGATGGACAAGGTATTTATTAAAGAGAAGTTATCCAACTAATATGTATTCTCTTCATGAAAAATACTAATAGAAAAATTTTTCATTTTTCATTTTGAAACATTTTTATCTCTCAAACAAGCATTTTGACCATTCTTTAGTTTTTACTTGTTCATGCCTGAAAGTTTTCCAGGAATTTGCCGGATTTCCAGATTTTGACTACTTCAGTCTCTATATATTCTTATATAGAATATTGGATTCTTCCCAATTTCCAGTTTTTGGGATGTTCTGTACTTTCACCCATGCTTGTTTTATTAACTCCTTGCAGATTATACTAACAATTAGAAAACCTTGCTATTTTGAAGCTAACAAACATCCTCATCCAAAAATCACACATTACAATAAAAGTACAAGTTACTCAATATTTTTATCAAAGAAAAATTGAATCTGTAAAACTTTGGAATGCAGCTGTCAGATTTTGTTTCACAATTCTTGAAATAAAAGGAAGAAAAGAATTATATAATCGTATTTTTTTTCTCGACAGCTGTTTCAATGATACATTTCAGACAGATAAATATCATTAGTAATATAAACATTGACAAATACTGCATACTTATCATATACAGATAAACAATATTATGTAATCAACAAGACACCTGTAAATACACAAAGTCTTTCTCTGTATATCAGCAATGTAGATTTGTCTGTTTACATGTCCCCTTTCTTTCCATTTACATCTATTTATTCAAGGCTTGTAGATTAACCAAAAATGGTTTAATATTGTGTTCCCCTTGTGTCATGTTTTCACGACAACTTATTTTTCTAGAATATCTAAAACAATCTCTTAAAAAGATAAGTAAAAACTGTTACTGTACCTTTTATTTCTCTTTGTCATGTTAGATTATGGCCCTTTTTGACGCTTGATGACTCAAACTTTGTACAATTTTTGTTCATTGATTTTAGCAAAAAATTAGACATTGCAACACATCACATTAAGAAATCAGTTGTTGAAATAAGTTGGATACACAGACCTAATCCTTGATTGATATACTTCTTCCTGGCTAAGACCCCCTAAAATAAATTTTTTGGTTCTCAGACAGTTGATTTTACAAAAATGGCATTGTAGGTATGGAATTTATTTTTTTAGCTTATTTCCTGTGAAAGGATGCAAGGGATTTCAGTTTAGATGTTTATTTGGAACATACAAAGTTAGTTTGAATCCATTCACTTCTATGATGATTTAATTATACATTTCCTCCATTTCTCCTGCAAACACTCCTCTGCAGAGCCGTTCCACAGTATTTGTAGACAGAACAGACAGTATCGTCCATGGAATGAATTGTTTGGAGCAAATATTAAAGTCAACTCACTGCCATGATTGTTTATAAGCTTTTTATACACTTTCGTTTTGACTTGATCTTTGTCACACAATGCTTGAAAATTGAGGCTGGGTCAGCAGATGCTTGGAAATTATTTTTGGCACAAAATTTCAAAGTTTATTTTATGGAAAAATAATGGAATGGCCGTAATTTTTTCCCGAAATCAAATAAACTCGTTCCATCTGCAACTTTTTATGTGGGGCGGCCGTGTCTGAGACCCAGACATTTAAGTTTATATGGCCTTGTTTTAACATCATACAAAGACTATAATTGTATATTCCGACAGCTGGTTTGAAGAATCTATCTAAACTGTGGACCTATAAATGGAAGAATATTCACATAACCATTTGACTGCATTAGGCAAATCACGAACTTTTGAAGTTGTCATTTACTTAAAAGGCACTAGTTGATATTTTCTACACCCCATCGAATGAATAAGAAATTCTGGAGCAAATATACACCGGTCCTAACTTATACCAATCTGAAATAATAAGTAAAACACCAGGTAAGACTACAAAAAAATCTTCATTAAGTAATACAGTTCATATGTTACATTTTATTTGATTGATTGGTTTAGATATTATGAGCAATATGAAATAAGATCTGAAATTGGTTTTAAATCTTAAGAGTCTAGAAATTGAAAGCTGATGACCCCTGACATCTCTACACCAATAAAAGAATAATTTGTTCAATTGCTTAGATTGGTGAATATTTGTTGTTTAAGAATTGTAAACAAACTAAGTGAAAAGTAAAATAAATAGTTCCAATAACAAAAGATAAAAGATAAAAGATAAGACAACCAACTATTAATTAGTCAGACATGTTATGCATTATCTCTTATAGATTAACATCAAAGAAGAATGTAGTGTCTAATTTATTCTCATTACTTGTATGTGTAAACATCTATGTAATAAAATAAGGCTATTATATTAGGTAATTTTGTTGAAGAGGTTGAAAATATAAACCTCATGGTTTGTTTACAAGATAATTGGAATTACTTTGTAATGTACAAGTGAACTTGAATTTAACAAACTAGTTTTATATTCCCTTTACCAAAATTTGTATTCTGGAGAACGTCAGTTAACTACTGTACAAGATGGTGTTACTACTGTACAGGATAGTGTATTACTGCAGTACTTCAATTAACTATTTTCAATTTTTCATGATGGTGTATTCTACAGAACTTCATTTAAATACTGTACAGGATGCTGTATTCTACAAAACTGTACAGGATGGTGTATTACTACAGAACTTCATTTAACTACTGTACAGGATGCTGTATTCTACAAAACTGCATTCAACTACTGTACAAGATAGTGTATTCTGCAGAATTTCATTTATACCAATACTATTTAAGGTCCTCCTAAACAAGATTTTAACGTAAATTTGATTTATTTTTATGCCCAGTAGGTAAGGCATATAGTTCTTTGGTCTGTGCATCTGTCCATTTGTCTGTCCATAAGAGGTTAAGGTTCAGGTTTAAGGTAGTTTTTCATGAAGGAGTTATAGTATCATCCTTAAACTTTGTACATGGATAGCTTGTGATATGAACAGCAGCATTTTGATGGAATGGAAATGGATGCTGTGACATTGAGGTCATGGGTCATTGACTTTGAATTTCTTTATATAATTTCAATATTAGAATCTAGCTTAAAGTTCAGGTTGAAGGTAGTTTTTCATGAAGTACTGAGAGATTGTATTTCATATTTACCCTATCATTAGGGACTTCAAAGTCAATGATAAACAAATGTAATTCTATTTACTAAATACTTGCATCATTGGCGGGGCATGTAGTGTCCATTGGACACATATATACTTGTTAAAAGAATATATCAAAGGTACCAAAAATTTGTCTGTATTGTAATATAATATTCACAGATACCAATAAATCTGTTAGGTTAGAAAAATTAAGGTAAAGACTTATGATTATTAACCCAGACTACCACCAACTGTTATAACAAGCAATGATGATTTTCTATAATAACAAACATAATTGATACACACTCTTGAAGTGACAGGTGCCTGTCTTAACTTTACTTAATTTACCTGAAAATTAGTGGGGTTCTGAAAGGGAATTATGAGAACAAAAGTATTATAAGTATAGTTTGATACTGGATCGGAATTTTTAAAAATAAGGAGAGTTAATTTAAAAAATGTAAGGATATGGGGTATGAGTCAAAGTCCCATAGGACTGAATATTGGGAAAGATTGATTACATTTTGGTGTTGTTCTGTGGCCTTGATCAGGGTGTGGCAGCCCTCACCACAAGACAAGCCAGGGATCCAAATAAGTATTAAGGGTTTGGCAGCCAACTGGGCTACAAGGTTTCAAATTTTGGTAGCCCAGAGAAGAAATTGGTCGCCCAAGATTTCAATACCATAAATTTGTTGACTATAGGTATGCAATTTGATACTGATGAAAGTTAGTCAATTTTTATTCAATTAAATGTCATTTGAATAGCTAATCTATTGAAAATTCAAACAAACTGGAATATTGTCGAAATATTAGAATTTTTTTCTCTCTATCACCATTTTCTGACTACAAAAGATCAACCTTGTCAACATACAAAAAGAAATTATAGTTCATATATGGGTATTATAATCATTTGGTTTTAAGAATTTGTTTGTTTTGTTCTTTAAAATGGTTGTTTTAATTTTGAAGACGAAAACAGTTGCCGAGGGTCTTTTGCTTCCACATTACATGATCGGATGTAAAGACTTACCATAAATAAAAAGGCCAATACTGAAATAGGAGACAGAGGCAGGATAAAATTACTGGTTCCCTGATAATTAGATAGTTTATTGGTTAAGATTTCTCAAATAAGTTACCAGTTACAGATTGTAAACAATGTCAATACCTTTGGACTTATTCAGTCTTTTAAACACCCAGTCGCCAGTTGGGCTACCAGAAAGTGAAATTTAGTAGCCCAGACTCAACTTTAGTCACCATGGGTGACTGGGCGACTGCTTATTTTGATCCTTGCAAGCACTGAAACAGTTTTGTCAAATATTCATCAAAAGTAGACTCAGTACATTTGTATTTACATACAGTAGCATATAATAATACTGTATTTTCTGGACTATAAGTCTATGTGGACTATAGGTCTAATTGATACTTTCCCCATAGACTTCTAATTGTAAAAGGGTCATTTTAAAGTAAAAAAGTCTCGACCTATAGGCTGGAAAATACTGTATATAAACAACCATGAAAATACAGGCTTTGGTGTATAGGCAAAAGAATAATTTGCACAAATTTGGACCCTCTGAATATTTCTTATTTCATTTTCATAAAATGTATGAATAAATAAGAAGGCAAAATGAGATTCAATGTAATAAATTTAAAACCAGAAGGTTAGCTCATTAATAAGATTTCTATAAGAACTATTTTAAGTAGTTTTTGGCACTCACAAAACAATCACAGTTTTGGCACTCTTACATAATGAACACCTCATGTGAAGATGAAAGGGAAAATGCATATTGCTTTATTGTCCTGCTGTCTTTATAGATTTTGTGTTATTGATCAGCATGTCAAACTAACATTCTATACTTACATTGGATCTTTATTTACCTGTAAACTATTTGCATTTCAAATAACTTATACAAAATTATGGACACAAAACTTGCCTTCATCCAGCATCCTAACATTTATCTTATTTGTGTCGTGGAAAAACAATGAATAATAGACCAAAGAAAATGTCAAGTCTGCTCTTATGGAAAATTTTAATTGGTGGAGAATTTTGTGATGGCAATAATATATTGTATGTGTATAACTAAATGCATCAATAGGAGCCTATTTTATAGAACAGAGATATTCCCTTAAACAAAAATTAATGGTTTTTGTGGGGTGTAGAGTAAAAATGAAACACTACATTGTATGTAAATACTTTTGTTGAAAGAAATTTTTTACTCTTCTTCATGGCCATATTCATAGCCAAATTGAAGGATGCCACATTTGGACCTGAATATACTGACCTGTATCTGTTAACATTTCTAGTTTTTGTGAACATTTTCATGGTACATTGTACCTGTATTCTCTTTTGAATTTCAATACATGTGTGTTTTTAATGGTTTTCTCAAGTGCTACTACCATGATACCCTAAAATGTTAGTAGAAATTTCAAAAGATTCAAATCCTCAGACTTCTTAAATTATTGAAAGCTATGATTGTACAGTGAATATAGTAGTATGGTATAAATAAGGTAACTCCATTATTCTTATTCTCTTTGGGGTATATCAAATACATGTATCTAACTGTTATCATAAAAACAGTTAGATAGTAGGCTTGTTCTAAGTCAGTTAAATAGATAATATATATAGAATAATAGTTAGTTTTGTTTTTGATACTGACTATATCTTGTGGAATATCTAGACGAGCCCGAAGGGTGAGTTTAGATATTCCACATGATATAGTCAGTATAAAAAACGAAACTACCTATTATTCTGTTTATCTGTAATTCATGAAAAATATCACTTTTTTTCTGAAAAATATCACTTTTTCCACTAATTTTAATGTGCACTATTTTTCATAACGGAAGAAGTTTGTAATGCGGTTGATAAATCATTGGCACGTGACATCATTTTGAAACACATTCTTGACAGTGAATTCATTTTCATTGGACAATCAGATAAGTAGATCCTTCCGCATTACGTCACACAATGTATTGCCTAATATTTTCAGTGATACAGCCTGTATGTGATACTCGAAAATATTAGGCTAAAAGATCAAAGGAAATATGTACGAATTGCCAATAAACATGTATTTTGATATATTTTCAGAATCAGTTGCTGTACAGTTAGGAAATAACAGAGATTTTCTCAGCAAGCTGGTAAAATGGTGTGAATGTGATGAACATGCTGGAGTGCAAGGTATTTATACTGACCATCAAAAGAAATGCAACACTTACATTTAATTAACATTATACATGATTTTTGAGGTGCTGGAATTTCAAAAGTAATCCTCCAAATAACCTAAAATTTTGTCAGTAGTTTCTGGGGTAGCCCGCCATGATTCTCAGAAATTTTCAAATTTTTTTCAACTTGAGATTTTGATTTCTCAAAAAACGATATTTTTTACACAAAAACACAATTTTTAAACTTTATCCATTTCTTTTCGTCATAAACATTGTGGGAATAAAACCTAAATGTCCGAAAACAAGATTTACGCCTTTTATTGCTTTTTAACTTTTATGTGACAAAATTTTGTAACTCAACGCAGAATTATGTTATTCGACTTTTGAAGTTGTCAGATCGACTGTAGCTGAGTGTCTTTCCTAACAAGGATACTGAAAGTCTTTTTTTAATTTGAGAAGTTAACAGTTTATGTGTTTAGCTTTTCAAATTTTTAAAATGATAAAGAATATTTAATAAATAGTATGTCAAAGTACTGTTGTGTTTTTTTTTATGGTCAGTATATGTCAAAAACTAGTATTTGTTTAAAAACTATAAATGCCAAAGCCCATGTTTGCCACATTAAACATCTCCTGTCTAATCTATATTTTCATTGGTATCAGTTTTTGTGCTTTTGTGACAATTTAATGTTTTGAAGATATTTATTTTCATGTCCAAATAATAAAACCATATGAAATACATCTGTCATAATTTCAGCACACTAACAAAAACCATGAAAATAGTACCCAACATTATACAAGTGTTTACTAAATCTACTGTAAACTTATTCTGAAGGGCTTCACAATGCTTTATCATCAATAATTGTAATAAAAGTTATGTGTCATATTCCCTAAACCACCATGGTGGTCTCATGGTAGCCTGCTCGCCTTGAGTGCGGAAGGTTGGGGATTGAAACCAAAGACATTAAAATTGATATTTGCTGCTGCCTGCAAAACACGTGGCATCTTGGAATAAGAGCAAAGACTGGTCAACTTGGAATCAGTATAATGGGTAGAGTGATATGTCGTCCTGATATGCATGTAATAATTGCCACAATAATCCATCCTTCCATCATATTCCCTAACCTATAGTAAAAGGGATGAGTCCAGTATGACGTAGTTACCAAATGTTTTTTTTATGGATATTTTAGGGGAAGCATCTAGAATGTTAGCTTGGTTGGTAAAGAATGGTAGATCTGCAGAACTGATGAGGAACATTGTCAGAGAGGATGGAATACAGCCACTGGTTAACATGGTTACATCAGAACATATTGTGATGCAGAATGAAGCTCTTATGGCATTAACTTTGATAGCATCTTCTGTATTAGGTTAATATTTGTGGTATTGTTAAATTTCTTCATAATTTTATCAGTAGTTAAACATAATTAACATTCAAGAATTGGGATGAAAGTATCAGTAAAATACCCCAAATTAACAAATAAATACTGTTTATAATATGTATGCTTTGATTTGTAACTAGTGTAAAGAGGTATATCTGTTTAAAAATTTTAATGCAAACTTGGATCTACAAAAGCAAGAAAATATTTGAAAATATGTTAACTGTGTACTAGTAGCAAATAAGAATAATATCTACAGCATCCTGTGCTCTTCTTCTCCCTAAATATCAAGAAAAATCCTTTGATACCAATTTCAATTCACTGTACATCTCAACAAATCATGTTATCAGCCAAATATAGAAGGCAGAAAATGTGGACCTGTAAATTGTCAGTTTGAGACTTAGTTTAAATTTTAAATCAGTGCATTTTAAAACATTGAAAATTCTGTTTTGTAATTTAAAGTAAATATATCCCATAGTCAGATTTTATGTTAATGGCTTTGTGATGTATTTAAAATTAATATGCTATGTTTTATTTCATTAGCTGATGCAGCACTACAGTTAAAGGAAGCAGAACTTGCTGAGACAATCATAAATCTGTTAGGAAACCCACACATTATTCCAGAAATATTGTGTAACACACTTGTATTGACAAAAACTGTGTGTGAAGCAGGTTAGTAAGGGGAGATCACCCATTATTTATAGCTAACTAGAAGTGTTTGTACCATGATTATACAAATTAAAACATCAAGTATTATTTTACCATAGTTCTTTTCTATTGGACTGTGTCAAATTGGCAAAGGAAAGTTGTAGAAAGCTTCTTAGAATTCTGTGTTCTTTTGTTCACTTAAGTGTAAAAGTTTGACAGATTATTAGAGGGAGATACTTCATTGTTATCACTAGCAGTGGAATTGCCTAAAATTTACCTCTGAAGACTGGATTCCACGCAAAACAAAACATTTTCTTTAGGCAAATGTATTAAAGTAAAAAAAAGCCTCCAAAAACCGGCAACATATATATTCATGCGGATTATACCTCTATTAAATGATTTTTATTACAGAAAAGTTGATGAACCATAGTACCTGTAATTGTCTTTATTAATTTATGATTTGCATATTTTATATAAAGATATTGTCTCTAAGCTTTTTTTAAATTAATATTAATGCATAGTGTAGATAAGAATAATATTTTAATGTTAATCTGAATGATGATAATCTCCCACAATGACATATTGCATGGTTTATTTTAGCATACACAATTTTGATTGGAAAAGAAACCATATCATATCATTCCAATACATTTTTTTAAAATAAAATTCATTTAAATGTTAAAATATTATGACCACAAAACAATGTTTTTTTATTATTGAAACAATTCTAAGGGAGATAAGTCATGATATTTTCAAATAATGTAGTGTATATTTGTAGCTACACCTTCACCTTCCCAGATATTACCTTGTGGTTTATTGGTGTGTACGGGACTGCTGTCTGACATGCAGAGTATGAAAAATGTTGTTTAATGTAGTGTTGTGTCTACATAAATAGCCCTTTGATATAACTCATTTGATCAGTGCATGTTCATAGACGTTTATTCTGTGGTTCTTTTTTGCTCACCTAGCAAAAGTCTATGTAAGATTTTGTCATTATTTGTTTTCTGACATCTTCTGTTGATTTTCTGCTTTGAAACCATTGGGCCAAATAAACTGAAGGTTCACCATAAAGTTTCTTCAAACTTTGACAAAAACATGGCTGTCATAGATGATTTTTCCAATTGATTACATATTTAAAGTACTTTCCATGGGTATTTTCTCTTTGTCTGCTTTGCAGAAAGAATCAATTTCATGCTTTTAATCCAGTAAATAGCAGTCATTTTTTCCTGTTTGATTTATAATATTTCAGATTTGAATTTTGTTTCTCTTAGATCCTGTAGGAGCAATGATCCTTAACACAGAATATAATTTTTGACCTGTGACTATATACTGATTTCATGTCAAATGTAGTACAAAACTTACAAAGTTTCCAAGTAGTTTAACAAGTAATATACAAATGACAGGTTTCCTGAATATGCTGGATATCTGTTGGTGGTCATTTTTGTAACTTTAAAGTTGTTAACAAAACATAAATATATTACTTATTTTCAAATTTCTAGATCTTTTTCATTTCACCCATGGTTACATCTTTTTACCTTATAAAAAATCTTTAATTTTTATCAATAATAGTACTATCCAATTAATTTAGAAATACATGTATTTATTTATTTTATAAAGTGTTAAAAGTTTACTACAATTTGTGAGTAAGTTAGCTCTTGGTGAATGTTTATAATACTGCAGTAATTATCTGCTTAGAATTTTCAGTAACTTTTTCGTTGTACTATTAAAGACTGATGTTTATACTGCTTTGAAGAGGGTGTTTGAACTGTTTATGTATTGGTAGTTTGTATGTATGGATTTTTGTTTTGATACCAAGTTTAGATAAGATGAACTCAACTTTTTTAGCTCACCTGGCCTAAAAGGCCATGAAAGGTTTTGCCATCACTTTGCATTTGTCATCCATCCACATTTTACATTTTCATCTTCTTCTCTGAAACCACCAGTCCAAATTGAACCAAACTTGGCAGGAATGTTAATTGGGTGGTTCTTTACAAAAGGTATGTTTTTTGTGCCGATTGGATATTCAATATGGCTACCAGGGACAGATAATTCATTCTGATTGGACCTATCTTCAAAGCTCTTCTTGTCAGAAACTACCAAGCTAATTGAAATGTTTTTATGTAGGAATGATCATTCGATAGACCAATACAAAATATATGTTTTATGTGCCGATTGGGAATTCAAGATGGTTGCCAGATCTGTACTTAGTTTAACATGGAACCTAGGGGGAAATTTGTACAAAGGTCTTCTTGTCAGAACTACCAAGCTAATTGAAATATTTTAATGTATGAACAAGCATTGGATGAACCTCTACAAAACCTATGTTTTTTTATGCCGATCAGAAATTCAAGATGGCTGCCACAGCCGGACTTAATGTAACATTGGAATCTATTGGGAATTTTGTACAAATGTCTTCTTGTCAAAAACTACCAAGCCAATTGAAATGATTTGATTTGTGAATGATCCTTTGATAGACAACTACAAAATTTATGTTTTTTGTGCCGATTGGATATTCAGCATGGCTACCAGGGGCAGATAATTCGTTCTGATTGGACTTATCTTTAAAGCTCTACTTGTTAGAAACTACTGAGACAATTGAATTGATTCGTTGCATGAATGATCCTTGGATAGACCTCTACAAAGTTTATGTTTTTTTTGTTGATCGGAAAATTCAAGATGGCCTCCACAGCCGGACTAAGTTTAACATTGGAACCTATGGGGAAATTTGTTCAAAGGTCTTATTATCAGAATGAAATGTTTTTATGAACAATGTATGAACAAGCATTGGATGAACTTTTACAAATCTTATATTTTTTGTGCCAATCGGAAATTCAAGATGAATGCCACAGCCGGACTTAGTTTAACATTAGAGTCTATGGGGAATTTTGTTCAAAGGTCTTCTTGTCAGAAACTACCAAGCCAATTGAAATGTTTTTATGTACGAATGATCATTTGATAGACCACTACAAAATTTTTTATGTGCCGATCAGATATTCAATATGGCCACCACAGCAAGACTTGGTTTAACATTGAACCCTATGGGAAATTTGTACAAAGGTTATCTTGTCAGAAACTAACAAGCCATTGAAATATTTTTCTGTATGAACAAGCATTGGATGAACCTCTACAAAAGGTATGTTTTTTGTGCTGATTGGAAATTCAAGATGGTTGCCACATCCGTATTTAGTTTAACATTGGAACCTATCAGGAAATTTGTACAAAGGTCTTCTTGTCAGAACTATCAAGCCAATTGAAATATTTTTATGTATAAACAAGCATTGGATGAACCTCTACGATAGTTATGTTTTTTTTATGCCGATTTGAATTCAAGATGGTCGTCACAGCCAGATTAGTTTTACATAGGACCCAATGGGGAAATTTGTTAGGAAATACTAAGCCAATTGAAATGTTTTTGTGGCATGAAGATCCTTGGATAAATGTCTGCTACAAAAGTTGTTTTCGTGCCGATCGGAATCCAAGCTAGCTGCCACAGCTGGACTTAGTTTAACATTTTTAACATTGGACCCCGGAAGAATTCTTAACATATCTTATCTAGAAGTGCTGGACACTGTAGAACAAAAATTCCTTACAGATCCTATCTAGAAGTGCTTTGTCAGTTGTGGTCACCTAAAATCCAGGTGAGCGATTCAGGCTCCATAGTTTCTGGGTATAATGTTTTTGTCCATTCTGTCTGTTTTTCTCTTAGGCCAACTGTCCATTGTCTGTCCTTACCTCATCCATCGCCATCAGCTCCTGGATAGCACCTTCAATTTTTTCACAGTTCCTCTTTAAATTTGTGAAAAAAAAGTGAACATAAAAATTAATATGCAATAGGATCAAAGTATACTGTTCCATTTCATGTGGGAGCATGGGATATGTGAACTTACCCAATAATAGTTCTTTCATGTTTCTGTATTGTGTCTTACACTTCTGCCCTTTTAACTGGATTTTCCAGTGTTTTTAGTTTTGTGATGTGTGGCAGGTGGGCAGGCAGCTCAAAACAGTGATGTAAAAGAGTCAGATGTGTTCTTTGATACCTCATATATTTTTGCAAAATATATTATTCAAAATTATCATAAGTCCCTAACATTGATTAACATATGTACAGCTTTTGATGATTTTTACATAATTTTACATACCTTTAGTATATAGCCAAAGATCAGTAGCTAAATTTGACTTAACAAGCATTCTATCTTTGATGTGAAAAACTTGCTACGTTTCCAACTGTAAAATGTTCTGTCAAAGGAGTATTTGATTTGTCTGTTAAAAGTTTCACCATTTTTTTTTACAGATTCTTTACCATATAAATGTTATTGTTAAGTATTATTGTGAAAATATTGTAAAATATGAAAGAACAATTATAATTCATTACTGATTATTAATAGAGGTGTTTTTTATAAATGTTTTGTTATGTTATAACTTTTCCCTATTTTTCAGAAAATTTACGGGATGAAATTATGAACTCAGGATTAACCAATATTGTCAAAAGTTTGAAGGAGCACAGAGATGAAAAAGTACGGGAAAATGCTAGTGCAGTATTAACTACAATTGAAGAAATGCCACTAGAAAGATGATAATAAGATGTTCAACAACAATAAATTAGAAATGGTACAGGAACAAAGAATACTTATTGATAACTAAGAATAATGAAATGTTTGAATATGATCAGTTTTATTTAGTATGGAGATTTTAAGGACGTTAGAGTGTCAGTATTTTCTGAGATGATAAATAGAACATTGTGTATGAGTTGTTGAACTGTTTTAGTTTTAATTGTTTACTGTGAATCTGTCCAATGTTATAGGGAGACAGTACCTATTACAATTATTTTGCATCCATCATATGTCTTTATAAGTTACTTGTAAATAAATGATAACCCTGTAGTATGAAATTTTAGATCTCCTCATAATTAAATGACCCTTTGTGAAAGATGTCAGCCATTACACATAAATTGAATAACTCTATATCAAAAATCTTATTTAATACCTTTACTTCTGGTGATGTTGGATCTAGAAATGGTGAAGACTGAGCTTTTTCGATTTAGGCTGGGATTTTGAAATAAACCAACAATCTTCAAAAATTTGAATAATTTTAGTGTGAGATTTCGTAATAGCAAGAAAAAGCAAGGAAATAGTTGTGTGAAAGGAGTCTCCGTTCTAAAGTGTGAAACATGTAATATATACAGACAGTTGTCCCTTGGTTGTCACTTTCTCAATTCTAGGTCATATTGTCATCACTTCAAACTGTCTCTCTTGCCATTAGGATATCTAGTTTAAAAAATATGTCTGATGACCCTGCCTGCCAACCAGCATGGCCGACATAGCTAAAAATATAAAATTTGGGTTAACTGCAGTTTCTGTCTTATATCTCAAAAACTAAAGCATTTAGGGCAAAACTGACGGGTAAAATGTTCATCAGGTCAAGAACTACCTGTCATAAAATTTTCAGATGAATCGGTCAACTCTTTGTTGGGTTATTGCCCCTGAATTGTTAATTTTAAATATAATATCTTGAATATTATTATAGATAAAGACAAACTGTACGATGCAAAAATGTTCAGCAAAGTAAGATCTACAAATAAGTCAACATAACCAAAACCAATGATTGACCTCTAATAGGAGTTTTTGCCCTTTAAAGACGGTGTGCGGCATGAACTTTCCCTTCAAGATCTCCTCTGAAACCACTTGGCAAATTGGGACCAAACTTTGGTGGAATGGTCCTTGGGTGGCCCCTTCCAAAGTTGTGTCCAGCATCCCTGACTTCCAACCAACATGGCTGCTGTGATTAAAAATAGAAAAAAGGGGGTGGGGATTGAATTTAAAAAATCTTCTCCTATGTAATTACATGGCCAATTGGAACCAGACTTGACAGCAATTGTCAGTAGATGGTCCTCTTTCAGTGTTGTGTCTGATGACCCGGACGATTAACCAAGATTGCTGCCACAATTTCATTTAAAAATTTTTTGTCTGAAACCACTTTACCAATTAGAACTAGACTTGAAAATAATGGTCTTTAGATGGTCCTCTTTCAGAAATGTGTATGATGACCTGGACTGTCAACCAAGATGGCCGCCACAGCCAAACTTAGTTTAACATAGGACCTTATGGGAAAATTCATTAGAAAATCATCTTGTCTAAAACAATTGAGCCTATTTTAACCAAACTTGGCAGAAATTTGTCAGATGACCCGGAATGTCAACAAAGGTGGCCACCAGAGTCGAACTTAGTTTAACATAGGACCCTATGGGAAAAATTCATTTAAAAAATCTTCTTGTCTCAAGCACTCAGCCAACTGGAACCAGACTTGGCAGCCATTGTTATTAGATTGTCCTCTTTCAGAATTATGTCCAATAATACAGACATTTGTTTCTTAGGTGCTTTTATGGCTGTTGATTGGCAAATTGAATCAAGGTGAGCGATACAACCTCCTGGGAGCCTCTAGTTTTATAACATCATGTCATGTTACTACTTACTGATATATTCAGTTTAATGATATTTGTTATATTTAAGTGCAGTATATAGAAACTTCAGTTACCACTAGTATATATGCAGCATTGGATAAAAACATTGTAAATACAGTGTCTGGTAGCCAGATAATTATTAATAGACAGTGACCCAGTCAAAAAATGGAAATACATCTCCACATGGTGTTAACTGAAGTGCCTACTGTATAATTTGTTAGATATAAAGAGCTCAAACAAACCTGGGAGTAATAATATTACTCCCGGAACAAACCAATCATTTTGCTCATTCCATTTGTTGATAATTGTTACTGAAATATTTCAGTTTGATGTTTTAAGTAAATTTTGTCATTTGATGTTATATATCTTGCTAGACAGTGTTTGCCAAAATATTTGTAACATATGCAAAGCAAGTCACAATCACGTTTTTGTGTAGTAAATATAAATTTTATGTACCTAAAAGTTTTTGTATAATTTTTTATTCAGTGGACAATGAAGAAAAAAGGTTCATAGAGGTTCAGACATTTTTATTTCACTATTGTATTAGTGAAAATACCAAAACCTGTCAATTTTCTCCATTTTATCACCAAAATATTATCACTTATCAAACTATCAAGACATTTTAAAATTTGAAAAAAAAAGAGGAAGCAAAATTTAATTCTCACAAAGTACAGAATATAACATGAAAGGGAAAATGACAAAGACCATAAATATTGAAATAATATAGAAAAAAACTATTTTTTGGTCCAGGTTCTGTAGACTGGGGATTTATTTATTTTAATGGGCTAGTAGAAAGAATTTGTATTCACCTTATTTCATGGATGTGCAATTCTGTACTATATCACCATTATAAGATGTACTTTTGTTTTAGACTTGAATTTGTGATTCAGTAGTTCACACTTAAACCATGAGATTACTTATATACAGTGAAAAATATTGAGTCCTTTTTATTCTTCAGTATTATAGATATGAAGAACCAATATAGATATTTATTTCTCTAACTCTTTGACTGTTTTCAAGGTATCCGATCAGCTAGAGAAAAATTGACGATCCAAGTGTGATTTCTTGTACTTGATCGCTGGTTGGTTGATGAAATTCTCCTTGGATTTTCTCATTGTTTTTCAAAGATTAGGTAGCAACGTAAACAAACTACAACTAAAACTATTTTGTGTAAAATAAATATGATTTTTAACAAGAACTTACATCAAGGACAAAAAGTCAGTTTTCTTGATGGGTCAACCGAGATAATCAAGGGGTCCACCAACAAAGTGTCACCTGATGATACGTTGCGTCATACGAAAGAAGTTTGAGGATCAATACGGTGTTCATGGTGAATTATATATTATTAAAGATAATTTAAAACTGTTGAAAGAACTAAGAGAAACAGAATATTACTTCCCAAGCAGTTAATGATCATATTGCTACAATCTTGACAGTTAAACCTTCCAGCTCGAAATTTGACGGTTGAATTATCTTGAATGTAGAAATATGACAATCAACTGCTGACAAAGTAAGATTCTATATACATTAAGATATAGGTATAGTAACCACAGTGATAATATTTTAGCAATAAATAATTAAAGTAATTTAGACTTGGTTAAAGCTCAGGGGAATCAAATGTATTAATGAACTAGTCTTAAATTTTCTTAGAACACTTTTATTTTTGAGTATTTGCCATTACTAATAGGTTAAAACTAGTATTGGATGAGATGCCGCATGCACCCTGTCCTATAGGGGTTTTCACTTCAATAGAGAAGTAGAATATTTTCTGTATTGTACTCAACATTTTTTGATAACCTATTTATTATACAGCTAAACCAGGAAATGTTATTTATTTTATTAATTGTTAAAAATGTAATCATAAAAAAAAGTTTCTGTATTCAACAGATTTTACGATCTTGAATTTGACAAGAAAATATCCATGATTTTCAATTAAATGTGTACATTTTGGTTTAGAAAACTCTATATTTGTTTTTGTTCAATAGATTCTCAAAAGCAGAAAAAATTCAGTTTTAAAGGATTTAATGACGTCATAAAAAATGTTACCAACACCATTTGGTCTGTTTAAAATGCAACCAAGTTTTGAAATATATTTATGTTTTTATTCAGTGTTAACAATTTTTCTATGAAATATTAAATTTATTTTTATTTATATGGTTTTTCATTTCATAAAAATAAAAAACTTAAAAAGCACAAGCTTTTTTTGCAAACTTACAATATGGAAATATATGACCTCTGATTGTACAATATGAAAAAAATATGGCTTCTAGTTGTACAATATGGAAAAATATTTTGTTGTCATGTGTTTACAATGAATTTTTCTCATTGCATTAAAATGATAGCTGTATATAATATGATTTATAAGCCTACTTTGTGCAATATCAGAAAAAAATCTATTCCCTACTTTAATTACTGCCAACTATAGTACGTCAGTATAATTGTTAGCAAACTTTGGTTTTTTGTTATGTTTTGTACTTTATGTTCTTGTTTTTATTTTTAAATATTTTTTATGAAATATTTTTATAAAAGCAAGGGTAATAGATTTATGTTTTCATTTCATTGTCATTATGGAAGAATAATTTATATTTACTTTAATTTTAAACATTAAGAAAAAAAATCATTAACGGAAATAACTGAATAATTAACCGATCTTTTTGAACTAATTTTCCAGATTTTTTATGTTGGTTAAAACTTGTATAAAGAGATGGAATTGATAATATTTTCCAGGATGAAATTTAAATTTAAAACACTCTGTGTATTATGTATCCAACATTGACTACAGTAATGGCTAATAATTGCTGACTTTGTTAACTCATACTCTTTGAACTCAACATTTCTTGTATCTCAAACAATCCGTCACCAAAGATACTGCTTTGAACTGTATTTAATGATTGATGTTAAATTATTTTTGATTGTTGATGTATGACATAAATGGAGAAAAATAGGTATGAAGAAAGATTTTTACAAATATAATCATGTTCAATTTAGAAGTGTTCACTATGTGCACATATATTAACTGCATATTAGCAAATAAAACAAAAAATGTGGAATATAAACTGAAATAGAATTATTTCTGATTTTTATTCCAGGAGAAATTTATCATCTCATTTATAATTCACATGGCCCAATCTATTGCAATCTCTGAACACCCGCATGTTGACCAATGTACCCTTGTATTATCATAATTTACCATATTTTCCAGTGGGAAATGTCTTCAAACAGTGAAGGAAAATTTCGCTCTAACTTAGCTTCACAATGACTGATATGACATGTACAGCATTCTTTTGTAAATATCAGTATAGTGTACCTAACTATAGAAGGACACATGCATAGGGTTTTTTCATTACCTTTATGTATAATATGCGGGTGTATATAAGAAAAGCTGTCATTTTCCCACCACAACTTCATTGGACAACTACAGATAGCATGGCAATTGTTTAAAAAAAAAATATTCTGGCCAAAGCATGCAAAAGTGAACAAATATTTACTATAAATTCAGAAATTATTGTGATGTTTTAAGGATGTATTCTTCTGATGTTTCAGTCTCGTTGAAATCTTGTTCTAGAATTTTTTCCTAAACATGTGATACAAATATTAATGAATTCAAAAAATATTATAGTCCAACTAAACGCTGTGAAAAAATTATATACTTACAATAAGTAGTTTTTGAGTAATAAAATTTTCAAATTTTATAACCAATCTGGTCAGTGTTATCAGCCAAAATGTTGATAAAATGGGTGATGGGTACAAAGAAATGATTTTACCAAAAATATGTACATCCCATATCAATATTATTTTTTAAAATTCTGCATGTATTTTTCCAATTATTTATAACAAAGAAGTTGAAATTATATGCTCTTTGTTCTAAAAAAAAATGAGAAAAAACCCCAAATTTACTGAATTTACTTCATGGTCATTTTGTCACGAAGAAACAACAAAATTTTATAAAACTTTCTTATATTACAATGGGAAAATCAACAAAAATGGGGTACTTTCAAATGACCATAGCAAAAATAGAAGTCCGCCACCATATGATTTTTTTTCATAAATTACTTTCTTACAGTCATATAAACCCAAAAATCAGGTTAGGAAAAAAAGAAATGTTTGGCTTCTCAGAGGTGTACATCCTTAAAAAAAAACAAAAAAAAGTGTAAAATAATACAATAATTAAAATATTTGCAATCTTCGCTAGCCAAAGGTTACGATTCGCTTCTCTCTCTTCAAACATCGAATTTTGGGTCATAGCATTATTTATTTTTATTGGATGCAGATGAGACCATCTGCACCAATCAGAAAACAATAATCACATGTCGACAATGTAAACAAATACAAATAAAATGGTGAAATGCGTTGAAAATTGCTGATTATGCCATGAGACTTTGCTCCCAAAACACAAAAGAACAATATTTACAATCAGTTTACTGTGTTTAATCAACTTATTGATGTTTTGGGTTATTTGCCTCGTTCAGACGATGAAATGCCGAAGTACGTTTGTTACATTTGTTAATTTTACGAAGTCGAACAGTATAGTGTTCTTTGGTCAGTAGTGATGTAATTAGAATGGGAGTGACTACTTTCAGCTGCAAGATGTGTCCTAGCGTGGTTTACAAATTCTGGCTTTATCTGCCAAGGGTGAAGAGAGAGTTTGAATCATAACCCTTGGCCATCGAAGATGAATATTTGCATATAAAATTTTATTTTCACTGGTTATGGAATCACAATTACAGTTTTCAGTTTAATGTCTGTTCCTCATTAACTAAGCATGGCAGATCAACAATATTTGCTATGTGGATTCATTGTAAGGAGTATTTGTCAGCTGTCATATGGCTTTGACCTCAATGTTGTCTCACTTACAACGAATGTCGCAAAAGGCAAGATATAGGTACTGGTATTACTTTCTGGGAGTGGCAGTGTAAACTTTTTTAAAACCTGAATAGCTCTGCAAACATAAACATAGTACCTACACTTAATATCTGGTCCAGAGATACCATATAATATAAACTGCAGTCAAGTGTTTGTCTTGTGACCTTGACCTCATTTTCGTGGTTTATTGACTTCATAAACATTTGTAAAATTTGGATCACATTTTTGTGATCAAGTCCAATTCTCAGCAACTGCAATACCTAGACCCACCATATTTTGTATGTAGATAGTTCTTGATCTGACACCAATTACCAGACCTTTACCTCAACTTCATGCTTGATTCATTTGCACCACATTTTCGTGATTAAAAAAGTCCATTTCTCAGCAACTGTAATACCTAGACCTACCATATTTAGTCAATAGATATTTCTTGGTGACAGGTATTAGAAATGCACTTCATCACAAAAATTTGATGCAGTCTGACACCTGTCACCAAACCTTGACCTGAGTTTCACGCTTGAGTGACTTGCATCACCTTGACCTCTATTTGTAATTTACTGTAGTACCTAAACCAAATATGTTTGGTCTATAAAAGTTCTTAGCGGATAAATGCCAGTCTGACGCCAGTCTCTTGACCTCTGTTTCATGCTTGAGTTTTTGTGATAAGTCAATTTCTCAGCACCTGTAATAATGCCCAGATAAATATTTGGTCTATAGATATTTCTTGCTGGGTACATGCCTCTCTGTAGCCTCTCTACTTAATTAAATGTAACTTTATCAAAAATTACATGAAAACATTTTTCTTATTGTTTCCAGTGTAAATATTCATAGTTATTCTAAAAAACTTAAATCATCATTACTAAAATGTTACAAAATATTGCCAAATTCTTTGTATCTGTGATCAAAGTTTGAAATTGCTAAAAAGACTCACTATACTGAAATTTCCTTAGTCCCCTCTATACCTTATATGTTCTGGAGTTATGTGGCCTTGTCCATAAAAAAATCAAATATGCACGAAAAAATAAAATGTTTGTTATATTCCTTTGGCCAGGTTAAGTTATTAAGATTACATTTGTTCCTCAATTACATGACTGTACTATCATGGCAAAGTCAATAACATTTGGCTGCAGAATTCGTATGTGTACTAATAAATTGTTATATTGCACTTCCACTAAGATCTCACAGACTTGACATAAGTATTCAGACTACATCAATCCAAATTTGTCTCGTTTCATAAAACACTGACAGATACACAAGACCAGAACTAGGAAAAGAGAATCAAGAGATAGCAAAATCTATCTAAATAATATAGGTCACCTTTGTTTGAAAATTTTGGGCACGTTTCATAATTTTATCTTTTTCCATCATACTCCCATTTCGAAGCTGGGTGGGATATACTGGTTTACCCCTGTCTGTCCATCTCTCTTTCCACCATTCTGTCAGAAAATTCTCAGCAACTATTGGCCAAAAGCAATTCATAGTTGTTGTGAAGCATGGCCGTGTTACTGGTAGTTGTAAGTTGATTACCTATTTTGTACCTGTGGCACACTTACTTCCTGTTTACCCAATGCTGCCTTACAATTTTCACCATGTGGGGTACAGAAATTTTGGTTTATACAGAATTCTCAGCAACAATAGGCCGCAAATAATTCATAGTTAGTGTGAAGCATGAACCACGTATCTGGCAAATTCAGTTCCTCTGTCTACCATTTCTATGAGTGGAGGTTTGTTTGTTTGTTTGTTTAGTTGGGGTTTTATGCCATTTTCAGCACATTTGGCTATTTCGCGGCGGCCAGTTTTTATTGGTGGAGGAAGCCGGAGTACCCAGAGAGAACCACCGACCTTCGGTAGGAAAATTGGCAATCCTTGTCAATTAAGATTGGAGTCGAACACACCCCGCCACCGGTGAGATTCGAACTCACAACCTCAGCGTTGACAGGATCTTTAGTAGTCATGGCGAACTACCTGGACCACTTGGCCACCGAGGCCCTTATGAGTGGAGGTAAGCTTTTTCATTTTTTATTTGTATTTTGTTTTGTTTTGCTCTTGCTCTTATTTTGTTTCTAATTTTTTGGTTTGTTCTTTTGGTTTTATATATACATGTACATGTATTGGTTTGGTTTTCTGATTTGTTTCGCATTTGATTGCATTCGGTTGTGTTTTACACAGGACTGTGATAAAATAAAATATCTGAAGACCATACTGATTTGTAATTATTCCTTTTTTATTAGATAAATAATGATCACATGTAAGGGACTAAAGTACAGAAGGAAACATCTAACATGTGATTGCACATCTCACAGAAAAATACAGCCATTTTATTATCTCTTATAATTTTAGTATTGTGTCATGAACAAAAAATGAAGACTAAAACTAAATGCTGAAATGACTATGCAAGATAATTTATGTTTTTTTTCTAAATTAGATCAAAATATTTAATGATAATAAATTTGTCATCATTAAACAAAAATTACAAGGACAGTTTCTAAATTATCTTAATAGAGAACTAAGCTTTGGGATAAAAATAACCTGCAAATCCATTATTCCACTTTTAAGGATCTTAGCCCAGTTCCCCCCCCCCCCCCCCCCCCAAATAATCAAAACATATACACATGTAAATGTGTATCTTTGGACCCTTTGTAAATATTTAACATTCTTATAATTGTATAATCACATGAAGCATTTAAATTTTGTCTTCATTTGATAAAGCTGAGGATAAGAAATTGTCTTGTGCTATGGTCCCTTCAACAAATCTTAATCTTTATTTAAGATATTAATCATTAACATATCATAAAAATAAAATTTGAAACATTCTCCTTCTATGCAAAGTAAAATGAAAAACTGAAGCTTTTTCTTTACACAATGAATACTTATAACAGCTGGTTTTTCCTAACCAATAGCACTTCATTTAAATGTAAACTAGTTTACTTTGAATCATCTTTGGTCTAAAAACATTTTACTATCTATTGCCCAAATATTATGACATCATTTATTGCATGAACTACAATTTGATATTGCAAAGTTATTTTAACAGGAAGTCAGAAATTACAATAAAAGGGAGCTAACAATGTAAATATTCCTATTGCAATCTACAACAGAATGCTACATAATGTTGCCAAGTGAATACTTTTCTGGCTGCCAATAATTTTAAGAATATGAAATGTGTACAAATGAGGATCAATTTGCCATAAAGTTGACAACACAACCAGAAATTTGAGGCAAGTAGAAAAGTTACTCTTTGTCACATAAAGAATGAGTCGCAAATTTTCAATTGAAAGAGATCTGCACTTGGCCAATTAGTTTGGAAGCAAATAAACCTGAGAGAGTATGCATAGCTCAACAGACTTGTCTAAACTTATTCCCTGAAAACAAAATAATGCAAAGAATTTTCTGTCAACAGCACATTGCATAGAAAAAAACATTTCTAAAATAATTTGTACACATTTGCTATATACTTAAGCTGTTACACTGAATGCTCTAGAAAGATGTGTGTTGAAAATTATTTTATCAATTTCTAAATGCAAATCTCTTTCTATTGTAACTGCAGAAATGTTTCCTTACGTCAAAATCATTTCTTAAATACAACCTTTGTATGTATAATCTGAACTAAGATTCAAAAGTTTCATTTGTTTTATAAAAATACCAAAATAAAAACAAAACCATGTAAAATTCTCAGAGCAATGCAAAATAGTTTTATTTCATATATTGTGACTGATATTTCTGTAAGATGTCTAAGTTTCAATTTTTTTTTTCAAAAATGATTCTGACATTTTGGGAAACAAAGGCGCCAATAGGCTGAAGTGTCTAACAACTGTTAATATGAAGACATAAAGCATAAATAAATCTTCACAAAAAAATAATATATTTGTTTATGACTACAAATCAAGATTCTACTTATAAAAATTCAATATATACACAGAATTGTTTTAAAAACTATTCTACTTTTTTGTTATATGAACTTGGCTTCGGCACAAAAACAGTCGCCATGGTTACAATAAATTGTATAAATTTTTCAAAATTTCTGTACACTTGATGTTTGTCACATCTTAAATAATAATTTACATATATAATACATTAGTATATCTGGTTATATGTAACACTGGCAAAAAAATAATGCTTATATTCAACAGTACAACATAAACAAAATTTTGCAAACTTGCTTACTCACTTACCTCCCTTTAAAACCATTATAAACAATAAACAGCTAAAACATATGTCACATTATAAATAATAACGCCTTGTGTGAGACAAAAATAACTTCATATAAGATCTTTTTAAAAGATATTTATAAATGAAATGAATTAATCTGAAAAGGGTGATCTCATTTAAAAAAAAATTAAAATGTTTAAGGTTAAAAAATTATCTTGTCTTTATAGATATTTTCAAAAAATTGATTAAATTAATTTTAAAAAAGTAAATTGTCATGGTAAATGATTATTTAATGAATTGCCAAAATAGCATGGAATCTTCTATAATTGCACAAATATATGTATTTTATAAACTTTTCTAGAGTTTTTTAAAAAAAATTATCAATGAAAATTTCTTACAAGTTATTTTAATAAAGCCAATTACATCTTTACATTTGTAAATTTCGCAAATCAGATTTCCTGTCAAACACAAAAATTTATAATTATTAAAAAGTTAAATCCTTTGCAAGTTAACACGCAAAGGGAAAAAATTTAAACAGATTATTGCTGTCATTTCATTTAAAATGTATCATCTGAGTTTTTGTACAAAAGTACCTAATAACTCCCCCTTTCAGTATTATATCTCATATAAAGAAGACAGTCTGCATCAAAATATGATACTTGGGCAATTTTTACATATAACTATGTAAAAATAAATAGAAATCTGATATTAATCACAATGATTAAGGCATCTATATTGCACTTGGAAATTTTATCATTATAGTCAGAGATTCTATCTTTGTTATAATAAAGATCATGTGATCAACATATGCCCTAAATGTACTTCCACTGTTTAAAATTTAAGTTGTAAGTATTTTTTAATTTATAGAATAGGACAATATAAAAATATTGGTCTTTTTGATACCAAACACTTCTACACAAACAACTCACATAGAGAAATCTGCACATCAAAGAACGTTATTTTAAGAAAGACTGCCTAAGGAAATTTTAGTAGTATATTGAGATTTAACCAACTTTCATTATTGCGTGTTGAAAGGTTTTTGCACACAGATATGATTCTTCTGATAAATGCTTCTAGATTTGCAATAACATTGCACAGTATTGCAATCCTGAATGAAAATGATGTTGTGTTGTCTGATAGCACAAATCGATTTCTATACAATATTTATAATGCTGCCTTTTAATAGTATAATGTCTTGGTCAAGACCAGCATGTCTATGATATTCAACAATAAACATATCACATCGATAAAGTCACATGATCATCATATTCATAGTTCAAAGGTCACATGGCCTTTATCTGAGATACATGTGTTGCACAAAACTCTGTATTGTCTTTCTTTGGGCAAGTGTAAATAGTCAGAAAATGATAAAATAAATAATGGATGATATTCGATGATGATTTGATCATTGTTCTTGCAGATCTGAATGTCCACCATCTTGTTTGAGTCCCAGTAACTAAATACTGTCAGTATCCATCAACACAAAGAACTACACATTTTACCCTCTTGGAGCAACAACCCTTTATATTGTAATATAACTTTGTAGGTGGCTTTCACATGAATTTATTTTTCACAGTCCACCACTTGTGTAGTATGAGAAATAATAGCACTGTTTAACAGGAAGCAAGTTGCCTCCCTTTACTGGCCCTATCACATGATTTGTCATATGGTCACTGATCAGTCAAACAAAGCCAGTAAATCATCGTTATTATTTGATGTAGAGTTACTAGAGTTTTGATTGCTCCCTGTATTTCCACCATTATTTGAACCTGAGTTACTGTTAGAATTTTCTGAAGGCCCTAAATATGACAATAATTCCATGGGGTCTGTCAAATTCAAATCAAGCTGAAAAAGAAGAAAATTGTACATGTATACAAAAATTAAATTTAATTAATTCTAACACTATAATTCAAATATTGAATACATAAAATATTCAACAGAAGGCAATCAGCTAACATGAAATATATGAACTGTAATGTTAATTTAAAGTTTAAATGATTTGTGTCATGCAAAGTAATTGTATTTCATTCTAAAATAATTCTGTTTCTCATTAAATTTGTACAGAATAAATTCAAATAAAAAATTTATATTTTGTAACATCTCTTTCTTCTTAAAATTAAAAATCATTTATTAACTAAAATATAACTTTAAATTGTATATTTAAAATATCTACTTTTACCAATGATCAATACTATCAAAACGTAAATATTTTTTGGAAATATGTAAAATACTGCAAAGCCATTTAATTCTGGTATTAATACTGGTTTAAGCATAAAATTTTGACACTTATAAAAATCTGCATTATACTGAAAATATGACAATCAGAATTTATAAAATATCTGAAAATTCGCAAATAGAAATGGTAAATTTAAATTCCAGAAATATTAAATCTTTGTATAGTTTCTTGCAACTCTGAACAGTACTGATTATAGGGAATCAAATTATTCTGTCATATCTGTATAAAATATACATAAAATTATTGTGAGATTACAATTCAGTAAGATAAAAATCTATCTAAAAACCAATACATACATCTAACCCAGAAGTCTGTCCTTCCCCATCTATCACACTTGATGGGTCAAAGGTCAAATCTGCGATATTACTGCTGTTGTTATCCGACCCTGAATTATTTGTCTGATTTCCATTAGGTGTACCATGGTTAATATGGCTGCCATTATTATGGTTCTGTGATTGGCTTGATGAATTAATATTGCCCGAATCAGGATGCCGTAAAGGTGTTGTATCACTCGTCGTCGGTAAATACTGATTCATATGATTTTTAATGTCCATGGCTGAATGAATGTCACTGTTCATATTATTTACATTGTTCATACTGTTCATGTGATCGACACTTGTGGGGGGTGACATGTGTGAAAGAGGATTGTTATAATCCCCGGGGGTAGCTGGATGGGGATAGTTCATAGGTGAAGGGCCACCATTTGGCATGATGTCATTTGTGTGCATGTTTGAATAAGGTGGACCTAAAAAAAAAAAAAGGAAACTGAGTTAAAATACAGTTACTATATGTAAAGTGTGTAAACATAAATATAGGTATTAATACCTTAGACACTATATATAAAGCTGTAAATATATATTTCGGCTTAATTGTACACTAAAAGTATTAATATTCATTGTATTATAAAAGAGCAATAATTACTAGTTCAAAGGACTGAAAAACATCAACATAAATAAATTGTCACTTTTTTGTTGCTGTTTTTTTTTTAAATTGACAATTTTCAACACTCATGAAATTTGAGTATCAAGTTAAAGATTACTGGTACATGTACAATGTTCTGTGCAATAAATATTGCTGCGGTTTGTTTCTATCTTTTAATGATTACATAAAATCAAATCGTGCTACTTACCCTGCATATTTTGTGATGACGGGGGCATATTGAAAGGTGATGGCTGCCGACCCACGTCCCATGAGTTCATAGTCGGCAACTGCATACTTGATGGTGACATGGCTTTAATCCATCTACCACTGCAAGGATCTGTAATAAATTTAAAAAAATTATTTTTCCAAATAAAGTATTTTCAAGTTACAAAAATTTTGTTTGTTGAGATGATTCAACATATATTTTAATGCTGGTTATAAAAATAATCCAGTAAACTACACAATTCATTGATTTTTAAATAATTTTTTAGGGTTTATACTATAAACCAAACACCTTTGGGACTTAAGATTTTGTTACGATTTATTAATAATTACAAAATTCTGACAGGAACTCTTATATAGTTGAGACAGTTTTCCAGCTAACAAAGGGTCCACTTTCTGATTTTATTAAAGTTCTGCATCATGAAGGTATCATATTAGTAATAAGATGTAAACTTTTTTGTGTACCAACGGACTTTTATCACATTTTAATATGCAAATATCTAACCCGATGACCTATCAAACTTTTCCTTAACAATGGTATATTTTTGTACATAAACCTACCAGCTTCTTCTTCTTTGATAGTTTTATGTTGTATTGGTTTCCAGGCTGCCATTGGATCAATCGTCACCTCTTCAAACTCTGTCGTCTGCAGATTTGTCAGAATACCCCAGATATATTGGTCTATCTCTAATCCTTCCAATAATGCTGTTTTGCTATAAAAAATATTTATCTTTTAACATAAAGACATAAATACAAAGTTAAACCATCTTTAAGGATTATGTTTACACTGGAAATCACTGCCTGCTGTGAATACTGTGAAAGTATTCCTATTATGACCAAAGAAATTTACCTCCATATAAGGGTACCTGTTTTAATAAAGCACACATTTTCCTTTACATTGATATTTTAAGATAAATTTAACCACCAAAGTAATTTCTCAATTAACTTTACATCCATTAAAAAATATCTAACAAATAAAATTGAAATTTTCTAACAAAATATTCACCAGGTATCTCCCTTTTTTAACTTGGTGATATCAGAATGATTATTTTCTTTTTCTGTCACAGCATATAAAATTGAACCCTGAACAATTATAGTGATATCAATTATATAATTTCTGTAATTTTTGTTAATTCATCACAACAAATCAGTAATCGTCTCCAGAAGTATTGATCAGATAAAGTAAATGACTTACTTGCAAACAGGACACCTCCATGACCCTCTCTCACAATTTAACTGTAGATATGATTCAAGATCAAAGCACTGAAATAGAGAGTCGTAACTTAGTATGAGAAACTTGTGAAAATTTTTTCTCCTTTATGCTCAATTATTTACTTGTTTTACTTTAAAAAAAAAGTTAAAGTTAAAATTTCAGTTCCATTCAGAGAAATAAATGTTAATATTGTTTGAATTTACTTTATGTCACAATTGTAATTAATGTATAAATCATAGATGTGAAGAGAGATTGTTCGACATACCTGTATGTGTTTACATTCGTGACCTCGTGCTGGCAGTGTTATTCGTCTGAAGGTGATCGGACACTTTAACGAGACCTTTATGGCCGTTTGTTCAACACCATCCTCACCATTTAATGAGTTTGGTGCTACATTACTGAAATTTCTTTTGACTGGAAATAAAGAAAAATTACCATTTCAGACAATGCCTATGACACAAAATTAACTTTATTACATTTTTTTCATTTTTTGGGGGGGTTTCATAACTTTAATATTACTTTATGATCTAAACTTGGAAATCTTGTTTTAAAGTAATTTAAAGAAATATATGATTACTATCTCATTATAAAAAACTTACTTTTTGTAATACAATGTTCTGCTGGTAACAAACGTTTCCGTAACAACCCTTGTAACACTGATCGCACACTTGGTCGATGTACCAGTTGTAATACAAACAAATGAGACTGAAAAGAATAAAATAAAATACATTCCACTGATCATAAAAGCACATTCATATATATATATATATATAAAAGGATAAATTACTATGCAATAAATATGTTTAACTACTGTGGATTTATCTATTTTTGTGATTTAGTGAAAATTTGTTAGAGAACACTGAATTATGATAATTTATAATTTTCTGATATTTATATATAATGAAATATGTATTTCATAGTGTACTTAAAGTCAGAGTTCCTCCATACTCAAGAAAAAACAGGAAAACTGGCAAAGAATAAAATGTGATTCCTTCTAAGGTATGACACTGAAGTACATTTATATACTGAAGTTAATAAAATGTTATAAAACTTACACAACAACATGCAGTGACAGTGATTTGGATGGTATTTCTACCAGGCTGGCAAACATCTTTGAGGTATAATGGTTTGTGCGAGGTTTTATTTTCCCCACGTTCAATGTTGAGTGGATTAGCATTGACACTAACTGTCACAGAGGCTGGCCAGTTAGTATTCATCTGACGGTCCTCATGATGAAAACATTTCAGCTGTAACTCTAAATCAGATCTACAATCCAAAAATACATGTATATTTAAAGAAAAATAATCCCAAAAAAACTGCAGTCATACTTGTTCTATGAACATAACTTGTCATTTACCGCAAAAATTAACAAAATCCATAGATTTTACACCTGTTTATATATTTCAATTGATGGATTTTACATTATTCTACGATGTTACATATGTGATATTTTTTACATTCATAAAGAAAATGATACCCATAAATTTTATGATGTTATTGATTTAATTAATGCTGACACTGTTGTGTTGTTATCATGTCTGAGGGATTATAAACTGAAGGTTATTGACCTATAATCAAGTTCAATGTCATATAGATAAACAAACTTATTATATTAATAGATACATCAACACTGAACTCTTCTATAAAAAGCATTTTTTATTACCTTAGCTTATGTATAAAGCCCCTATCAATCATAAATCTACAACAAGTATGTTGAAAATATTTGGGTACTATCACGGCTTTTTCTCATTTTCAATTGAAAAAACTGACAAATATCTTGCAATCTCTACACTGGTTTAAGCCTTACTTTGAGAATTAAAAAATAACAGACTGGACAGTTTTTATATGAGAACCCAATGGATACCACTGATCTGCAGCAGAAAAAACTTGTCAACTTAAATCAAAGTCAAGTCCTCCTCCCAACAATCTAAATTTAAACTTACAAACTTTAGTAGTTAAGAACAACTTCGACTGCTCAGATTCTGCAGTCCCTGAAAATTTAATAACAAACCAACACGAAGAAGGGCTGATCCATACCTGAACATCAAAGTTTGGTAAACAGACTCCCTCAGGTGGAAAACATGGTTACTAACTGCCAAATTATGTTCTAGCCTGAAGGGAGGTAACACTACACCATCCCTGACAGGAAATGTTAATCGTAGCTCATCAGGATCTGAAATGAAAGTATATTTTATAATATATACATAATCAGTTATAGGTATCACAGATAAAGGGATTGTAACAAAAATGATCTTTATTGTCATTATATTCAGAATTTTCTGAAACCTAGTAATTTATTAGAGTCTAAGTCTGGAAAATGATGATCAAAAGCTTTCCCTTAATGATTTTATAATTTTCATTCTTGTTACTTTAATCTATCTTATTTAGATTAAATGCAGTCAAACTTGCATATAAAGTACAACTTAAGGACATACAATAATCCGGTGTCTTTAAAACAGAGATTAACTTCACAACCTTTGATCCCAACAGAAATATTTTTACAGTACCTGCAAAGACTGTGGTTTTCTGTTCCCATGTACTTAGAGGTTAAACTGTATCATAAATAATCCAAGTGTTGGAACAATTTCTTACCTTTTTTTATTGGCAATGATGGTCCATTCGGCATGGGTCCATTATAACCATTTGGCCCTGGCCCTGGAGTTATGGGTGGAGTTGGATTTCCTGGCAATGGGGAATGAGGGTAGTTTGATGGCGGTGACTGTAAAATACACATTTATACATTATATGAAGTGTCCTAGATTACTTACAAACGTAAGTCACTATAAATCCAGAAATACAAAACAATATTCTATTGATGTAAAATATGATGATGAGCATTAAAATAATTAAAACATGCATTATAATTTTTCCTAGTTATCTTCTATCACAATTTATGTATATATATATCACATTAATTAGCTATGCCTTATTCGCTGATATTAATACTAAATGCATACAGTAATTTTTTATAATAAATATAAAAAACAAAACAGAATTCAAGTACATGTCAACTTATATTTTTTAAATGAATACTATCATTTATACTGACTTACAGGGATATTGTATTGAAAATTCTGGCTTTGAGGTTGTGGTACAGTCCTACCCGGGTTGTTATAATATGGGTTCTGACCATTTGGATATGGCCCACCAGGATTGGGTCTCATCCCTGGTTGATGATACGTTGGTGATGGAAGGGGTTGCTGTGTGGGAGGATACTTTCCACCTGTATACGGCTGTTGATTGGTGAATGGCTGATTTCCGTACTGAAAAAGAAACCATTGGAGTTACCTCCCTTATGCCACAAATGCCAATGATAACCAACATTACAATTACCATCTGCTAAATTCAGGTAAATTTATCCTTTAATCTTCATTTTCCACATTTCAAATATCATTAAGTAATAAAGTTTATTCGGTACCAACTTCGATATTTTTACATCACAAAAAAATATAAATATAAAACTGACAAAAATACACACTGAAGCAAAAAAAATAAGAAAGATAATGACCTAACATGAAGCAGACACAACAAAAACAGTTTGATTGAATAAATAATTTCAGACAAGCATAATAAAACCATAACATTTCCTACCTGAGGACCATTAGAGAAAGGTGGTCTATTATTTCTTATCATATGTGGATTGTGGTACGGTGCTGGTCTTCTGACATACATAGGATTTTTATTCATCATGGGACCTGGCCCCGAACCTGGACCGGGTCCCATGTTTATCGGACCTGGGTGTCTTTGTGACATTGCAGGAGGATATTGGTTGTTGTACTGGCCCATCGGCATCTGCTGCTGCAAGATAAAAAAAAATATTTGAGGGCATCGTTATAATCAATGTAAACATATATAAAATATTTATTCTAATGTTTCTATATGTATCAAACCTTTATATACATTTAACTCATACTTGAATGAAAGATAAACTTAATAATAATATAAGTCATATCATGTATTTAATCTATAATGCACTATTTTATATGTTGCTAAAATCAATAGCAGTTAGTAACCAAAAAAAAAAAAAAAACACATGTCAATTTTTTTCCTTTTTTTTATTGAGATCAATTTCATTAAGACCCACTTATAAAGATAAAATTGAAACCTTATAAGGAATGGAACCAACCTTGAAAATAAGATTTGCTGAACCATTTATCAGGTGTGAATAATTTAACAATCAGCAAATACAGGTATCAAAAACTTCCTGTACCACATAACAACAGATTCACAGTGAAACAAAGTCTCAGGTAATTAAGAAAAGCCGTTTAACCACCTATTATATTGGAAAACACAGGTAAAAAGACACGTCAGTTTGCTGAGGAATCAATACAACAGACTTGTCAACAGTCGTCATCCGTACCAGAATTATAGATCTTATTAATGTTACATCAATATTCATACAATGTCAAATGTGTCTAAATATTCCATTTAACTAAACAATGGTCGATCATCATTCACACCTTTAGTTTTTACTTTGTATCGGTAAATAAAGATCCAGACTCCTTACATCTAATAGTGTAATAATGCATGATTGTTTATCATCAGTATTTACATTTTATCTAGCATCAGATTAACTCATTCTTTGTCTTAATTAAATAATATTGATTTACTGGGACAGAGAAATGTTTTTTTTACCTGTAATTTGTTATGGCTTTTAAAAAAGTAACAGTTACCAAACAAAAATTATATCACTGTAGTGTTTTTGCTTGTGTTTCCAAAAGAAAAATTAAACATTTCGTACATTTCTATTCATTTCAAATATCTACAAATAAATTGACTGGTTTTGAATAATTCTTGATAGATTTTGAATCTGACATTTTTTTTAAAATGAGGCTTACTACAAACAATATGCATGTAGCCCCTGTAAAAAAAACAAAAAGAACTATTTTGATTGTTATTAATTATACAATTTAAATTATGATTATCTTTTTTATTTTAATTCATGATGTCCTTTGCACTTAATTGAAGAAATTTCTGTTATAATTAAAAAGATAAGGTAGAGAACTTCATTCATACATTTCAAGAAAAATATTATGTTAGCCATTAATATTGAACAATGTGTTCAATAGACATACAAATGTTTGAGGAATTGTTCAAAGTACAAACATCTATTGTATACCCTTAGGGCAAAATCAGTTAGTATTATACTATAAAAAAAACAGCAGTTTGTAAATGATCAAAAAGCCTTCCTTTCTTCTAGACTTTTATTCACATTTACATTTTCAACCATGATTGATAAGTAAATATAATAAATTCTTCCTTCCAAGGATGCATGTAAATACATATACTTACTTGCATACCAGCATGGCCATACTGCCCATTCATATTCATTTGCATATTGTTTTGATCATTCTGCATCATTACTGCAGTGGCCGTAGCTGTGGCCGATGCCGTGGCTGCCGCCGCCACTAAAGCTGCTGATAATGCTGGATTTCCTTGCTGAGGGTTTCCCGGATAGTCAGTATTACTTGGGGTGTTTGATCCTGGAGTGTTTGGTGTTGGAGGGTAACTGAAATAATCAGTAGGTCGTTAATTTTGAGAATATAATATTTACCTCCAATAATCTTTAGACCATGACCATATGTTGTGAATTTTCAAATTATTACTTATAAAATGAAATTTTGGATCACTTAATTTCAAAAAGCTCTATCTAAGCATCAACAAAGACATGAAGCCAAATATCTAAAATCATCTTTTTATCTTTTTTATATTACTTTTTATACTATCTTGTTATCTTGAACACATTTAAGTCTAAATTTCATGGAATTTGAATGGGTTGTTTTGATTGTTAACAGAAATACATGTATCTATATAAATGTTCCCCTGAAGTATTGAGCATTTTAGAATTTATATAAACATTTCTAAATTCATATAACTTGCTTTATCTAACAGACAGACAAGTGTAACACTTAATGTTCATATTGCAAAAAAAAGGCCAAATCTTTAATGTGAAAAAAAAAATGATATTCACTTCATACATGATCTAAGAATAACTGTAAAATTTTGTATCTCTTAAGTCAATTATAAACAGTTGTTTAAGAAAATACACAGGAAATAAACTGAAGATGTATTTCCTGTTAAAATAATTATCATATGTCACACAGTTCCATACTTAAACATGCCATCTAGTAAATGGTGAAAATAATTTTAAACTTACTTTAACCCCTAAAGTAATACTGAAAGACAAACTCTAAGTCTGCAACATTTACCCAGCATGTGATATAAGACAATTTTGCAATCTATAAAATGCTCATTTTCATCATCAGACTTCAAACTGTCAAAAACTATATCCTTGACAGTGTTTGACCTACCAACTTGTATCACATTCTGTGAGACTGGAGACTGATCCCAAACTGTGAAAAATGTTCTAACAAATGGGTTCTCAGTTTTCAATCTGAGAACAAAGACTTATCCTAATGTTTTGATATCAAACCTATTTATATAAACATCCTTACGTCATATCATAACACTTGGCGACTTTTGTGTAATTTTTTAAGTTTGGAAGACCTATTTAATTGGTATAAAAGTAAAATACATAAAAATTCTTGGATTTGAAATTCATAAAATTCCCATTTACATCACCAGACTTTAATCTGTCAAAAATGTATCCCTGAACGGCTTGGGAGACTATTAACAGATTCTACAAACTGTGAGCAATTTTCCTAGAAATGGATTCTATGTCTATTCAATTAAGTTTAGTTCAAAATGAGAACATAAACCCATCCTACATGTAATGTTCTAGTTTATCAAACCTACATTGTTGTACATGTATTTATATAAACAGCACCAAAATGTCATCTCACTTTATACAATAACATTTTATGACTTTTCTGTGACATATCAAGGCTTTTGCAGCAAGTTTGAATGACCTTATTTGTACTTAACTAGTGTCTAGACCATAACTTTTCAACTTTCCTCATTCAAGTTATATTGTTAGAATCAAAAGTAAAAATGAAATCCCAGCCCCAGTCACTCATATAGAATGCATAATTGGAACTAATTATACTCTTTCACTGGCATTTTTAATGTTCAGAATTTCAATTATTCTCAAATCAAACTCTTTTGTATCTGTAAAATCTGTGTCCTGCTTATGGATGACAGGAACATACATGTACTTTATATTTTTCTTGAGATTCTTTGACAATATTTTGTTACTTATATATAGTCCATAGTCAATAAGTGCAATATGATACACAGTTTTATTTTGGAGAGCCCATAATTTTGACGAAGAATGTTACTGTTCAGGTGAACTTCCATTGGAATTCAACCATTTAAATTCTTTACCAAGGTGTTGGTACACAATGGTTTGGAATCTTGTTTCTAAACTAAACATTTGATTTGGTTTGGAATCCTGACTTGGATGTCTGTCTAGAATAATTGAGAATGTTACCTTGGACGTCGGTATGGAATGTTGTTTGTAGGAGGGTTGTAAGGTCCTTTTTGTAAAGCATTCACTTGGAAGCCTGTTGGTTGTTGCGTATAATTTGTTGAAGGCATAGTAGTTGTATACCCAGGTGTCTGATGATTAAATGGCGCTGTCTGCGTGGTATTGGTCATACCCCAAACTGTTGTTACAACCGATAAACCCTGTCCTGGTTGACCTTGATTTCCTGGACACCATGGACCATTTGGATCACTGAAATGAAAAAAAAAAATTATATTTCAATACTTAAGTACACATTTCCAACTGCTTTCTTAATTGATACAGATTTGGTATATTTTCCAACATACAAAGTGGGGAAAACTAGGAAATACTGTTGATTCATTATTTTCACGAGTACCAATTTTTTGGATTGAGAAAAAGCTAACAATTGAGGACACTCAATTTTGTGGTTTAATTCATTCCTTTAAAATAACTAAATAGAATTTTAATTCCTGGTTTTCTATGAAACGGGGTACCCTTGAATAATAATGAATCCACAGCACATGTAGGTCATAACTGAAGTGTATTACGATACTGACAACATTTACTGAAGGTTCTAAAATCTACCATCTTTGATTAAAAATTTATTTACCTACTGAAGTCATTAAATGACCCTTGGAATATTCTCATATTCTAATATTCATACCAGGGTTAAATGTTTTATATAGTGCTAAGAAAAAACTAACATTCAGTAATGGTCATATGTCCAAGAGAAAATTTATTTATCTGTATTATTTCAGTGTTAAGGGTTTCTCTACCTACCCTATCCAAACTTATTCTGGCTTGTTGCAAGTCCCACCTGTTTACTAAATTACTGAAATCAATTTAACTCCTTAATAACTTTTTTCAGGGGCCAGACTGCAATTCAGTATTCAGAAGATTTTAAAATTACATTGATAAAATACTTCTATTTTCTTCACTCTATTTACTAGTTAAACAATTGTAAAAGTCATAAATATTAATTTTTAATACACACTATTTCTTATAGACTTATAATCAGAAAGTTTTCAAAATTCCATAAATTTTCAATGATAAGTAAGGATAGTAGCATATATTTGTGTGTGTAAAGATGTAAGGAACTACATATACCAGGACATTTGTAAAGGTCGGTACACTGTGTGGTAAATATTTACAATTTCAGATGATTCAAGAAAAAACCCTCAGCCCACTATGTAACAGTTTCTTACAGTAATTACACCTAAAAAAACCTATTGAAACAAGGAAGTAAAACATGAAATTGAAAAAGTCACCTTTTTAAATTTATATATACAACTGTCAAGTCATGTATATTTCAATATGACAAAATACACCTAGATATGTCTTGCTTTCTGAGTGACAGCTATAGACATTTTTACATATATCAACATTAATAAGGTGATTATGGACATTTTGAACAAGACATGAACTCATCAATTAATAAGCATCTTTCAAATAACTTTTCAAAACTACTTTTTTTATGTACAAGAGCAATAAAGTATCAAGAAATTGTAGGTATGCAGCATAGATTATGTTCAATACACAAAAATAATAACCAATATATAAAGAATTAGACTCTCTAATAAAATATTATTTATTTCAAGATCACAACAGCTTGTTATAATGCATAAAATACTAAAATTAATGATTTTTGGCTGCCACTTAAAATACTTCTGACATATAAAATTATTATGAAATTAAATTGATTTCTATTTAAAAATCACAGTCTAATATAATCTGGCTAATCCAGAGTTAATCTCGGGTTTACATAGCCTTTTAAATAAATATGTTATTAGTACACTGTTCTATATAACAATAAGTGTCTATAAAAAATAAATCTTATTTTACAAGACAATAACATACAAATTAACCTACATTATACATTTGCACTATATAGTAAACATGTTTACAAGAATATTTTCAAATGTAAATAAACAGATAAATATTGCCAAGAAATGGTAGTTTTCAATATTCAATCAGGTAATTAATATAATCTGAACAAACCTGTGTTAAAACTAAAATTCTGGGATATCCCTACCAGAAAAATTCTATTAAAATAATATTTCTAAAAAAAGAAACTCCGGAGGAACTATACAATTGTCAATCCTTAAAAGTGTAGGATACTTTGTTACAAGATCATATAAAATCAATGTATCATCAAAAATGATCCCACACATTAAAGATAAAATGTCTTAAATGATGTAATAAATAGAACAATACTTATCAATGTCAGGCAGTAAAAACATTGTCAGATATCTGACCTAGAAACATTATTACCTATGTATATAATTAGAAATATAAAGCACACCTTTCTGTCTGAATAGCAATCTGAAGCTCTGTAGCCACCTGTGATGACCATTCTGTGTTAGCCATGTTTTTCCTTTCCTCTCTCTCTTTCATTCCATTGTACACATCTTGTTTGTACACACTGCTGATTGATTTAACCCTCTATGTAATACTTTATCAGGAATATAATCTCAGTTCATCCTTGGTTGGTCACATGATCACTCTGGCTGCTCAATGCGTTGTTTTAGCTCAAAGAGGCCAATATGGGGAAATCCAGCGATTTTAGCACTCATTTGCTAATTTTTATAATATTAAATACAATTTTTCTGTTTTATATCTCTGACAAAATTATTGTTCATTTAACAGAGAGTATACCACTCAAAAATCAATAATAACCTTTACAAATATGTCTGGTTGTTTTTAAATGCCCTAAGGGACATACATGTTGTGATCATGTGACTTTCAGCACAAAACCACTTTTCTATTGTTAGAAGGTTACATTTCATGGGTTAATCTACAAGTCTATTCACCTGCTGTTTTGAAATAAACACATTATACTTATCAAATAATGACCTCTACACAATTTAACTTTTAAACCTAATCAATAAATACCTACAATCAAAATATTTGGCTTGCTTACAGATTAACTAATACACTAATTAATTGTATTATTTAATTATCAAAACTTGATTATGATCTTTGTAGTCAAAATCTGACTTTGAAAAAAATGAGATCATGGAATTGAAAAACACAATCTTAAATCTTATTAATCTGTAGACAGACCTATACTAATCAATTCCCAAAATTGACTTTAAAAATCAAACCTTAATATTTCTTTCCTGTTAAATACCAACATATCTGTTAGATTCTGTGAAATATCTTATAATTTTATTGAGGCTTTTCACATCAATTTGCACTAATCTAAATAAAATTAAATACAAACAAGGTTAGCTCTCTGTACATGATAAATATATTGTACTTGATCAATTACAAAACTGTGTAGATACTTTATATACATGCACACTTTCTCCACACTTTGTATTAATGTCTTATAATTAGGGTGTAGATAAAGAAATTTTGGAAGCAATTAAAGAAGATACTGAGTCATTCATTGCAAAGAATGTAAACAAACTTGTTTTCTAATAAGATCGACAAACTCCTGTACAAATCACAGGAAACAAGATTACTGTTTATATTTCTGAACTAATGAAATTAATTTCATTCTTTCAAATATATATTTAAAAATTCAAAAAGTACAAACAAAAAAGATTTCTACATTTCAATGAACTGAATTATGATAAATTCCTGTTTCATTAGCAGTGATCAAGATCAAAAGGCTCCCCCCCCAAAAAAAAACAACAAACAAAAAAATGTAATGGCACTAGTTTAATCTAAACACTTGTCCTATATTTTGCCTTACCAATATGTCTGTATAAATACAAAATCTTGTCCCTGTGAGCTTGTGGAATCTGCACCAGCTCAGTGAAAATCAAATACAAATATAAAGTAATTGTTGTAATTTAAGTTCATGTATTCCTTAAGTAATGGTCTTTATCCATAGGACCATATACAATTATTTCTCATCCTTCTCTCTTGCAAAGGTGAGGAGGGATCAGGTATTGAGATTTTTTCTCCCATAGAAAAGAATTATATACATCCATAAATGGACAAGTTTCATTAGTTGAGGTTCAAATGAGTCTTTTTTTTACATTTAATCTGGTTATTACTATTTCTTCTGTTTGTGTATTTACTTTTTGTTTTGGTTTTAGCTATGGTTCATTTCTGGCTTTGACTAGAAGTCCATTTACATGTATGTACAAAAAAAACCGGCCAAGTGGTATAGGTAGTTCGTCATGACTACTAATGATCACTAGCCTGTCAACAGGTTGCGAGTTCGAATCTCACCTGTGCCAGGGTGTGTTCGATTCAAATCTTAATTAACAAGGACTGCCAATTTTACTACCGAAGGTCGGTGGTTCTCTCCGAGTATGCAGGCTTCCTCCATCAATAATAACTGGCTGCCGCCATAAAACCCCAATTAAACAAACAAACAAACAAAATTGCTAGGGAAAGTTTTTGGAGGATATTATTTTGAAATGGAACAAGGAGTGTGTGTGTGTCAGAGGTGTGAGCCAAGGATGGGTATCTAAAAAATCAATTTTATGTTGCCTAATGCCGAAATAGAGGCTCTCAAGAGCCTGTATCGCTCATCTGGATTTAAAATTTCACATTGAGCACGACTAAAAATTTAGCGTTGCAGTCAATTTGGCTTGTTTACAGTTTGTCTTTATCTATAATACTGCAAAATTTCCTTAAAATTTACAATTCAGGGGAAATAACAAGACAAAGGTTTGACCGATTCGTCTGAAATTTCACGGCAGGTAGATCTTGACGTGATGAACATTTTTACTCCATTTCAGTTTTGCCCTAAATGCTTTAGTTTTTGAGATATAAGACAAAAACTGCAGTTTACCCATATGTTCTATTTTTAACCATGTTGGCCATGTTGGTTGGCAGGCAGGGTCATCGGACATATTTTTTAAACTAGATACCCTAATGATGCTTGTGGCCAAGTTTGGTTCCATTTTGCCCAGTAGTTTCAGAGGAGAAGATTTTTTGTAAAAGTTAATGGACGACAGACGCAAAGTGATGAGAAAAGCTTAGCCCACCCTTTGGGTCATGTGAGCTAATAAAAAGTGAGACACTCAAATTAGAACCCCAGGTATATTTTAATTATTGACATGCAGTTCTACATAACAGGTAAGTACAATTTTAACCATACTTTCAAAATCTTAAAACAAATTAAGTAGAACTATGTATACTACAAACTGTGATCGACTGTTAATTTGAAAACAGCACTTGTTTTAATAGATATTTAATATATATAAGTATCACTTCAAATAACTTGGGTTGTAAATATATCCTGATTACATCAAATTCTACATTTGTTAGTTGTAGAAACATAACAATTTCAAAATACCATCAGAAAGAATAATGTCAGGAAAGCCGTGGTTAATATTTTACTCTTTCTTACAATAATAAATAAATAGTTCATTAGTTTTATTAGTAACAGTTCATTTAAATCTGGTTAGGTTTTTATAAATAAAAAGAGATTTTAGTGGTTGATCTTTTTCTAAATTAATGAGAATAAAAATAAATAAAACAAATCACCTTTTAGTAGACATTACAATGGTTCTCGACATACTTTAGTCTTATTTGTGATAATAATTATAGCTACGTTTCTGTTTAAGTTGATACCTAGGAAATTTGACATATATATGAATAGAAAAGCATATATCTTTGAAAACGTAGTACTTGGTATTACATCTCTACTTCCGATAAGAGGCCTTTATAATACTTCCCCGTCAATCATAAATCCCATTGGTGATAAATTTTGCAGTCTTGTAAATACCCTTGTTTATAACCAGCTCTCATATTTCATATCCGGAAAATTTTTAAAAAGTACGTTATTTTTGGTCAATCAAATTAACCTTTTGTGTATATCTAAAAAAAAACTTTTTTTCCCTTTATGAAACTGTTGTTCTATTTATATAATTTTGTTGAATCTTTATCTTTAATAAAATACTGAAGCTATAGGGCAACAACCTAATTTGTATACATAAGTATAATATTTAGAAATGACACAAAAGAAGCTATCTAAAATTACTAACAAGATTGCCGTTGTTTCTACATAACTTATAGCTGACTTGCCCACAGGCAGTTTACATACATTTGTATATCTGAGTGTAAAAAATCAACAAACTGACAACATTTATATCTAAGTTTTACAAATTAAGTAATACATATATAAAGATGATGTCTAAGAAATGTGGCCCAGAAAACCGCTCAACTGTTACAAATCAGCTATATCTGTGAAGACATAAATTTCGAATATATTCCAAAAATAAATACCAATACATAACCAAGCTGTTTCAAATCTACTTTTGTTTTTGTCTATTCAAAGAAACAATTTTCATGCTAAAGAATGTAAAATATTTGCCATGTATAAATTGCATGACATTTTTGGTACTGTTTCTGAAAACAATAAATCCTGAGACTAGCTTGCACCTTAAAAAAACTATTCTTGCCTTTAAAAGTCAGAGGTAAATGTTTTCCCTTTAAATATCATTAAATGTTTTACTGATCTCAGCAAAAATATTACTGACAAAAAGATTGACTTTAGGACATGTCCTAATGGGCATTCTGATGACATATATAATGAAACCTGATTCTCACTGAAATAAGTTGACAGACATAGAGTTCTTTTTTATGAAAAATTTTCTCTATTAATTAGGTAACGTGAAATATTAGTTTAAATCATGAAGTTCCTTACATACAGACCAATAGTGGATGAAACACTTAGACAATTTGATTAAACAGTTTGTCAGTATAATATGACCATTATTAGACAGAGAAAAGAACCAAAAATCAATAAACACACAAAATATCACTGTTTTTATTACATTGATTTTGTAACAGTTGAAGTATCTGATGTTACCAATAAAATTTTCAACACTGATGGTACAAATTGTGACTTACATCTACAAATAAGATTACAGGTATAATATAAAAAACATATATACCATTGAAGCTCTCACATTTATAGTTTGTAAATAAATGTAGTTTGCAGCCAGTCCATTGGTTTGTGGGTTCATTGTTTTATTATTTTACATCCTTATTCAAAGGGAACTAATATTATATGATAATATTTGATGCATAAGATGTGAACGGTGAATCTCTGATCTATAAATAGATGTACTCCATAAAACATGTACTCAGTTACAACCAACATGCAATTTTAACAAACAATTAATAAATAAATCATGTCTAAAATATATTTTACAAATGAAAACAAAAGATATATTTAGATACAAGTACATGGGGTCCTGGATATATTTGTTCCCAAAATATGCCCTTCACATCAATACTACTTCCTCTCCTATAAAGGGGCCTGACCTCTTGTACCTAGGTTTTCATTACATATCTGTTATAATACAATGTGATAAACTCCTACTTCTGTTATGCTGGTTTTTTCCCATAAAAAATGTTTCACTTACTTTAACAGTGGACTATGTGAATTTTTTTCATGCATTTTCAGTCACAAACATTAAGAATTTCAAACTTTTTATGCATCTAATAAAGGTGCTCACTGATCAGGTGTTGCCAAAAAGTTCTAAACTTTTTTCTTACACTTATAATTCAAAAGGGAGATAACTCTTACTAAAACAATACAAAGGGACAGGAATAAAAGGGGAAGAGAATGTTATTAATTAGGATTGGTTCCTAAAGTCTGTCCGTCAAATAAAAAGTGGTCAAAGAGTATTCCAGACAAGTGCCAGTAATACCTCTACCATGCATTTTAATGATGTGATTTTTTATGAGGGAAAATGTTAATTTTTTCTAAAGACAATAAAAGCTGATGAAAACCAATAACAATCTTTCATCAGTGTAAAACTATTTGTATAATAACAATTTTTTCCATCAAATTACACCTTTTAATCTAATCAATATCTGATATTTTTAGGACATCTGTTACAAGTCTTTTAACTAATGTCAAACTACAAAGAAACACTCCTTTATGTCTTTTTACTTGATTTAGGATAAAAATCAATTAATATCTGAGCAGTAGGAGAGTGAAAAAATGTTTCTAGTCAGTTGTTCTGTGTATTTAAAATGTAAAACAATGGTGCTATTTCTGATTGTTTTCTCGCATTAAATGAACCATCCTTAGTATCACTTCCAAGATATTAAAATAAATTACGCTATAAAGGCATAAACAGCCTTTAAGGGTTCAGTCACACTTCAAAACATATCTAGAGGAATAATATCTTGTAATCAAACAATTTACATTCAAAATACTATTATTGTTGAATTATATAGTTTTCAAATAAATGCAAGGCTATAATAAGCAATTCTCGGCAAATTATCATTCCAAGTCAAAATCTGCAGTCAAGGTTACTCAGTCCAGCAAAAGTTTGAGAGTTAACAAATAAGGCACAACACCTGTGAGACAAAATTATGTGTAACTTTCTTAAAATACTTTGAACATGATTATTTAAAATTTTTAAAAGACCACCCAAATTGCAGCGATGTGCACTCTAATTTAACCAATGCTTTACCCATATGTAATTAATTTTTTGGCCTACATTGCAACATAACAAATGATAAAACATAGCTGGAACTGCATAGTATAATTTAAATTTAGATTTTCAGATTTTTTAGTCGTATTGTGACGCCACAAAGAAAATTCCCCATTTTAGGCCTTAAAGCAACACTGAAGATAAAATTATGAAGACTAACTATAATTGTTTTTGGTCTATTTAAAATAAACATCAGTGTATGAGGTGCACACTTTAAACTAACCTTGTATGCTAGTCACTCTGTATGCACCACATGATTGAGGTTATTCTCCACAGACCAAAAAAATTTAACAGTCAATCCTTAAAAATGCTGCCAAAACATCATCTCACAAATTGGTTGATTTTGGTATTTAGGACATTTTTACCTGTGATGGTTAATTTATGTCTGGAAATTTGGAACCACTAATTCTATATGCTTTTCTTGTTACTTTTGTAATTTGAATTGTATGTATGTATGTTGTTGTTTCATGTACATCTACTACAGATCATCATTTGCTTTGCATTTTGTATTTTATCATCATTATCAGCATCTAAGTTACATTTATTTATGTAATTATGAAAGCCTTCTGAGAGAAATAAAATACTGCATACATACCCTGACATGGGTGGCATCGGTGGCATAGTTTTCTGTAACTGTGAATGCATGCCTGGAGATTTAGAATCAGGAGTTCTGTTTTTCTGATGTCTCAGCAATAACAGTCTTCCTAGTTCTTCACACCACATAGACAATAAAGCTGTAAGTAAAAACAAACAAAATCTGATCATGTATATAGGAACAATACCAAACTTGGTCAGTTAACTCACTTAAGTTAGGGAAGGGAGATAACTTAAATTGTCTCCCTTTGATCCTATGGTATAACAGGAGGCTATTTTTATTATCTACCCTACCTAACTTGGCTAAGGGATATAACTGGCTGATGTTTTTGATTTGATGTTTATCAATGTATATAATAGTCAACCACTTCAGTCAGGTTTGTTTCAAGAATTTGTCTAAAATATTCATTTTTTCCTATTATAAGCATGCCTGTCTGAAGAACATAGTATTTGCTGATGGAAATCAAAAAAAAAATTTTCAGAAAATAATGGACCAAAAATATCTGCTTTGTACCAATGAAATTAGATGAGTTAAGAACAGAAGTAAAACTGGGTCCAGCTTTGAGTGACATGATAGTGGTTATAATATTGGTCTAGTACGAAGTTCTTTTAACATTCGACTACTAAAATTCTAAACTTTATAAATAAAAATTATGAAGTTGTTTATCACAACAAGGCTACTTTACACAGATCTTAACAGAAGTAATGTTAAGAATATTCTTCTTTTAGATTTTGTTCTACTAATAAAATGAATTTATTTATTACTGTAATTACACTGTGTAATCATTACACATACACAAAAAACTGACCACAAACTTTTACAATGTTGTAACTTTACTGAAGACTTCCTATATTATAACTTGCTGTGTATAATGAATATATTTAATATCTATTTGAAATGATTGATATGCATATTGTTTTCAATCAATAATCATATACAACATATGTTTCATCAAAGTATATTTTTTTGTCGCTTCTTTTTATTTCAGTATTTATCGGGTAAAAAATACTGCTTGTTAAGCATTTACTTCAATGTGAAAAAATTTAGTAATAAATAATTTTAACATTATATTAGTTAATTTTTTATTAACCATAAATGTAAGCACATTTAAAAATGTACATTTCACACCCAGTAATACACATATATTATTTTTTATAACATTTACTACACAGATCTACAAAAACCATTAAACTTGGTACCCTTAAAAACATGAATGCAAAGTATTTTAATATTTATATATGTGGCCTTGAGAAAAAAAATTTTATCAGCTGTAGTTTTACAAGTAAACTCATCATCACTTTCATTAAACCTGTACAAAATTTACAAACTAAATTTTACTATAGTGTACACGAGGAAACAGTACAGAATCCAATCTAAATACAACTACATGTATAACACCACAATTTCCTAATTTGAATAACTGAAACAGTTTTCCTGTCCATATCTATACCAATCTTACAAGGCAAGATGCTTCAGTCATACACTGTAACAGAAAATAGGTATCTACAGTGTAATTACCGTGCATTGTAATTTCCATAGGGGCCACCCTCTTTTTTCAAATTTTTATATTTTCCGGTATGAATTTGACCATCAAGGAATTATGATTTTTTTATATTAAGACAATTACCTAAATTTGCAATATACTAAATAATACATTCCCATTGAAATTGTTTGTGAAAAATGAGGCTGGTTAGAGATTAAACTTTAATCCTTGTAAGACTAGAAATACATGTAGTTTTGAAAGGCTTAGAACATTTGTGTTAAATTACAAATGACCTTCAGTACAATATAAATTAATCATTTCTACAATGTCATTACCACTCATGTTTGCACAGATGTTGTCACTAAATAAATTTATCTTTATATAAAACAATCATTACATTCCTGATCATAACTGATTGATATTGAAAAGAAGTTATCCCCCTTTGTACATGTCTAACCTTTAAGAAGGTAAACAAGTGTTAAATTTCTTGCTGTATTTAAATGCCTAAATACCTTTTATATGACAATACAAACTATATGACCCTTGGTTGGTTTTCTTTGTAAAGTAACTGTTAACTTATTGCAACTAAATGAACTTTTTATTCCTAGACAAACAAGATATGATATATCTAAAAACCAATCCTACCTCATTTACTTATTAGTAACAACAGTTTATTAGTACTTCAGAGTAAAAAAATAAGTTGAATTATACTTTTTTGCACTTCCACTGTTATTTTTGTCACAAAACATTTAATAAAATCAATGACATATGAAGATCAAAAGACTAATATTGACAATATTAAACAAGTGACCTACATGTAAATCTACCTATGAGACTGCCATTCATAAATCATATGTCATATTAACACTTCGAAATTTATCAAAAAAATAGTAAAATCTATAAAAGAATTTTACTAAATTGCAGGCATTTTGTCACACATGTATCTAATACAACGTTTCCATTTTTCTATCAATGCAGTTCTCTAAAAGACAATTTATAAATCTGTCAAGTAGGCAATTTTCTAGCTTTGTAATTCCACAGGCTATGTTTGTAGATTCAGAATGACGTATGCATGCAAAAAATACTGAATTTACAGTATACATTTTTCAATAACTAAATTGTTGAGTAAAAAAATTTCAATCCAAGCAGCCAAAAGAAAGTGATAAGCTAAACTGAGAATAATCATTTTAACATAACTTCGTTTACTTTTTCAATAATCAAATACTTAACGCTTCCATTTTCAAAATCATTTGCTTTAGTTAAATAAGCATTACAAGTATAACTGTTCCAATATTTAGGGGCTATTTAGAATTTGTGCAGTTGGTCTTTGGTTTAAATTGTTCCAAAAAAATCTAAATCAATTCAACTTTATAATCTAACAATAATTTTTAACTTTCAGCAGAAATTCTTACAAGAAATCTATCCTAAGTAATAAAAAATGTTCAAGTGTAATATATACTTAAAATTACATCATAAGTCATTTCATTGACAAAATAAATCATTTTAAAAAAGCTCAGATAATTATTTTAAATTAAATAAATCACCTACTTTCACTTTAAAGTATATTACTCCTTTAACTTCAATAAAGTCTTATTGAAATATTTTCTTCTGTGACAATCTTTCAAATGATTATGAAAAGCTGATGTCATCATCATCGTTTTAAGATTGTTTCCAGTCAATTTAATGCTTACTTATCAGTGACCATGACTGTCATTTTCAATCTACCTATTATCGCTTTCCTATCAAATGTATATATTAAACTATTTACATATCAATATTCTCACCTTACAAAGTGTACTTGTCATAGAAAAAAATTATTTATCAATACAATGCTAATCAATCAATCAGAGAATTATATCCGACAAAGAGTAATCAATATAAATCTACACCTGTATTAGCTTAATAGTACAAACAGTTAAGTAACGATTAACTTTACATTACTAAATGATTGGTTCCTCTCTAATCTTAGTATGTTATTTTTTCATCAATAGCCCTATGAGCCATTTGTACACTCCATTAAGACTTCACCAATACTCACAATACAGACACTTAGTGTGTCATTATAGTATAGTTAAACTCCAATAGCTAACAAATCATGTAGGACAAACAATATCTTATGAATAACTGAGCCTGTAATGTGACAAAACAAGAATTTGAAATCAATAACCTTTGTTATTCCAGCCCATCTTATGAATATTCATATATCTCCCCCTTCCACTGTGACCTTTGCCCCTTGTTGTCTGCTCAAAAATCATTGTTTCCTTCTAAATATTTACCTGGGTTTTTAAAATGAACCCACTTACACGACTTTAACAGGTAAACAGATAATTTACCTGTGTTCTTAAAAACTTAATAGATTTAGAGCGTAAAAAAAGCCACACATGGGACGTTCATCTTATTATTAAATAAACAATATTTAACTACTCTAAAGTAATAAGAAGTCATCTGACCTATGTAATCGACACAGGTAACATTCAATAGATTTATTACCTATTTTAACAGGTTTATTCCAAACAAAACTTCAAACGATTTGTATCAAATTCCTCAAAGAAAAAGACATTTAAAGGAAAACTAATGTCAATTACTTACTGAACAAAATACGTCAACGAAATGATTTTTCATTGCTTTTTATTTAACTGAAAAAATAAGTAAAAGAAGTCAGTCATCTCCCGGACAATAACTTTTATAATTTTGTAGCGACTGAAACTGATATTGAAATTCAAACATCTTTTTGTGGGAAGTTATGTCAACCAAATATTACTTGTATAAAACTACTTCATCATTAAAATTTAAAACTGATGTTAGGCAGTAAAATTAATTACAACAACAATTAGTTAACATGTCAAAAGTTCATTTGTACAAAGATTAAATAATGACGTTTTTTAGACTTGACATTAACAAAGGTTCAGTACCAGGCATATTACAAAACTAAAAAAGATACAAAGTCCATCGGTTAAGTCACAATGTCAGGGTATATCTACTTAATAAATTATGTTTCTTGTTGATTACAAAATAAGTCTAAAAACTCCATGCAACTGGCTATACATGTACATACCGAGGCTATAGCATAGTGTCCAGTTTTTATTAAAGAAGTAAGCAAGACTACAAGGAGAGAATCATCTACCTACGGCAAGAAAATTCTTGTTAATTGAGATTGGAGTCGAATGAGCTAAATTCGAACTCACAACCTGAGAGTGGACCAATAAGACAATATACATGGTCTATATATTTAAAGGCAGTAACACATTTTCTTACATAATTGTATTGAAAAATATGGTTGATACCATATACATGTAGCAAAGAATTTACCAAAAAGACAGTGTAAGGGGGGTCCTGAACTTTCAGTAATTTTAACAATGGTGATTTTACCATGAAGATCAGCAATAAAAGCTTGTTTTTTCTGTGAAAGGTTTATCATTCATTTCATTTTTTTTTTCTGTGTTTCTATTTTTTAGCTTTGTTGGGGTATTTTTTCTTTTTCTAGTGAAAATATTTTTGATACTAAAACCAATTTTGTGCTTTTTCATTTTCCAACAATACTGCATTTGAAATTTTGTTATTTGTTTGAATTTGTGTTTCTCTTATATGCACAAAAGCCATGAAATTCAAGATCAAATTATACAAGTTATTAGATATTTATGACATTAAATACAAATTCAAGAAATTATACAAAATTACAACAAATTTCCTAAAAATGAAGAATATATCTTTCTCTCTTACAAAGCATTTATTGGCTTTTTATAAAATATGTCATAATGGCTCAGCTGAGGCTCAGGAAAAAAAATGTCACCCTACATATTTTCAGCAAGACATTTGTTTTATAATAAAAATGGAGAAGTTAGAATCCATTCCATCATAAAAATGTCTTCACTAACTTATTGTATAAAGAATGAGGTACCATGTTAAATTTAGTTCAGAAACTTGCAAATCTTCTGTCAAAAAGGGTAGGCCTAAATAAACTTTGCAATTTTACATTTGTGTATGTAGTACATATGTATTTTGCCTCTGTAAGGAAAAACCATTGTCTTCAATTTAGAAGGAATTTGTTTTGAAACAAGAATTAATTAAACTACATTGTAGAACCTTTCAGTCTATAGTATCTACACTAACATGTGTACATTACAGCATATGAAAAATATAAATAACAATTGCAAGATACTTAGCTAACTTACATACCTTAACATGGTGACAATGTATTTATTATCAATAACCACTGTTACATGTATTACAAAAGTATGTCACAAGATTATCATAAGGAGAAAGATTCTACATGTGCATCAGTGTTATTACCATTAAAAAAAATAAACCATTAACAGGTAACAATAGTCTATTTCACTTCTGATTAAATAACTTAAAAATTTCACTGATATTTCAGAAAAATCTATTTTTGTTCTCAATTAAGATTCTAGCCCAAGGGGTCAAAAGACCTGCTGTTTTAACAGACACACTTTGACCTTCTCCCTGTATATAAAACATGTCTTGGTCCTTGTTTTTATACAGTAAATAATAAATAAATGATTATAATTTAGATGTACAAGACTTGTTAGTCAGCTAGATATGTCAAAACATCATTTTACAACATTTTCTTGCTCATAAAATATCATGCATCACTGATTTTCCACATTCTTTATCTGTCATAGAGACATGTTGAAGATTAACAAATAAATGACCAAGAAATTGAGGTTTAACTTACCCCCCTTTTCTTGAATCATACAGAACCCCCTCCCAATGATTCATTTGAAATATATATTATGATACTTTATGTGTTGTATTTGAGTGGGCAGTTGGGTCATGAAGTAGCCTAAAGAGATTTGCACCATATGTGTGAACATATAAATAAATTATCGAGGAATATTAACACATATATGTTAGATATTTTTTTTTATTAATTCTTCAATAAAATTTTAGAGCCTTTAAAAACAAAAATAATTGAGTTCAATACTCGCTGTAGGAGCATCAGTTTTGATCATAAACTTTTTTTTTTCAAATAGACAGAACAAATTTGGATCTGATACATATAACACAGAAATTTAAACTATCAATCCAAATTTTTGTAAAATCTTACATAAAAATAAATTTATTTCTGAAACCAAACAGACCAATGATAATTCTTTTGAAAAAAAGTCATATGCATTATCAATACTTGATTTTCTTCCAATAGTGTAAACAATGGAATTTGTGTACAAAAAACATATGTCATGCAGCAGTGTTCACGAAATCTTTAGTTTCAGTGTTTCAACCAGGTTCATAAGTATATATACATACATTTGTACATAGAGTTCTTAACTAAGGTCCTGTGACTGGGGATGTTGATTTTGCAGTTCATTTTTTTGGAAATTTACTGTATTTATAGCAATATTGCAATTTATTGATGAAGTTTCATTAAAGTGAGACTCAAATGTTGACTTTACAAAGCCAATATCAATCTACACTTGATTTTCACAAATCACTGTAACATGTTGCCACTTAATTAAATCTATAACCATAAAATATTACATAACAAAACTAGAAAATGTGTCTATAAGACATGGATGCCCCCACCCTAAAAACAATATAGGTGTTGCTGAACTGCATTGTACTATACAAGAGGACTGTAGTGGTGGAATATCATTGATATATTACTATAGGTTTCTGAGAAATGGAGCTAAATGCAAAACTTAACCAAAACAGGACATACGGATGGACGGACGGACGGACGGACAAGGGCAAATCTATATGCCCCAGCCACATTCGTGGCAGGTCATAAAAATAAAATATAACACATACAAAAAATATCTCATCTCCAAAAAAAAAAAAAAAAAAAAATGAAAAAAACATTAATACCACGTATGAATATATAAGGTAATGATTTCACTTATGATGACTAAATAATTTAAAACATAAATCAGTTAAATTTCAGCACTGTTATTGTTTCTTTTACACAAACCAAAACTTTAAAATATGTTGACCATGGACATCAACAGGTCACTGAAGTGACCTCTATAATGACCTTTAGATACTCCAAACACAGGTAAACATGCTGAATAAACTGACAATACAATCACAATCCTATAAAATAGTGTTATAAATTAATCGCAGGATTATCTTTAACTTGCTTCTATATGTATTTTTATTGCTATGGCAGCGTCCATTTGATTTTTAGGGGGGGGGGGCTAGGATGAAATGTTTGATCCTACCTATTTTTTTGCCGAATGATATAGGTCCAACATTTTTTTTTTTTGGAACATAAAGTGATCCTGGCTTTTTATTTTGCCAAAATCCTGGTCCTGCATTTTTTATTTCAAATTTCATCCTAGCTCCCTATAAAATAAAATGGTTGCTCCCTAATAAAAATTAATCAATTTACATGTATGTAGTAGATATATCTAAGGGGATGTTATACCCAATATTTGAATTTTACAAGGTTGTTCACTAAATGTTTGTTTACTGAGATACCTTCAGCACAACTACACATATTGCTTTATTCTGACAGCCAAATATCAAAACCTATGATTCAATAACTTAAAATACACATCCAAATGAGCATATAGGCCCCTGAATTTATAAATTTCTCCAAAATAATTTTTTAACAAAACTTGTCATTTTTTCCCCTGACCCTTGAGATGTCACTATTCATAAATAAAAAATTTTCCAATCAAATTTGCTGGACATAGTATTTGTAGATCAGAATCTTTTAATATAGGATCATATTAAAAACTGGTAAGAGTGTTTAAATTACATGGCAAAATCAAGAACTGTTAAAAAGATTCCAATATTTACAAGAATACAATGTTTCTAAATACCTTTTAAATTACTTCCTAAGGTACATGAATTATCTGGTTAACTTAGAAATATTAAATATATAGGTAAAGTGAAATCAAACTAACAACAACACCCTAATCTGGCATATTGCCAACTCATAAATCAATCTTTTTAGAAATGCACCCCTGCACTAAAATAACTTCTGCCAGTAATTTCTCTGTTTTCGACTGATCTGTTTTCTTTGTTATTTTATTTTAGATCATAGTGTGAAATGAATTTCCTGTATATAAAACCTATATCAAAAAGTCTGTTAAACCTCAAATAATGGTGTTATCATAAACTACTGATGTATCACTACATACTGGAAAAATATTTATATTAAAAACAATGTATTTAAACAAACTTTTAATGCTCAATTTTGATGCTCAATATCTTCTGGTCTATCAATGTGTATTGCTTATTCTTACTCTTCAAAACGTTTTTACAAAATCAGCATTATTTTTAAATGTTTGATTTGCTAAGAAATTATGAATTACAACACATAATTGACATATGATACTGACTAATCTGTTATATACTAGTATCTTGCTAACTATAACACTGAGGCAAAATAACATATATTGCATGGGCTTGTGTGACAATATTCCTCAATGTTTATTCAATAACTCCTTTATTGTACAGCATGATCTTTTAAATGTCAAATAAGTCTATTTCTACATCGAGCTCTATCCTTAAAGTAATGTTGCATGGAGTGCAATATTATAGAATACTGCTTGCTAAATTTTGGTTATGTTCTACACAAAATATTACATTGCTACATGTATATCATGAAATAGGTTTATCGTTGAAAATACAAATTTCAGAAAATTATTATTAGTTATTGTTGATATATACTGTAGTTAAAATATTTATAATAAAGCTGTTTTAAATTTGGTTGATAAAATCTATTCTCATTTTAACAATTACATCAGAAAACTAAAAAATCCTTAAGATTATAAAAATTCTGCATATACATATACAATGTAAAATGAATAATTACAGACTAATACAGAAACTCATGAAAGATGGATCTTTTAACTTCTCTGTAAACTAAATTCTGTAACTTCCATTCCTTATTCTACAATGAAAGTCTAAGTAAAACGGCATACAGGTATACATTGCTCACTGGAACTAAGATTTCAAGTACATGGCCAGTATTTCGATCTAAATCCCTTCATTGATGTTTCTCTTCTGTGCAAGTTCAATTTTTAGAACAACCAGTAAATGGTGCTATTTTTAACTTTATAATTACAGATGATGACATGTACACTACCATATATAAAAATAAGTATTCTAATTTATATAATTTAAAAGCTATACTAGGAATATCCTGGTTGAAATACATTTTAAAAACTTTATGTGTTACATGTACATGTATGAGTCAATGAGTAAACTTCCCACTTATTTCAACAAGGAACAAGATGACATTTTGGTGTCTTCAAAGATGAGCAGTCACCCTCCTACCCTTGAATAATTATTGACAGATGGCAGTGTAGTCCTTTATAACTTAAAATAGGAGGGACTACCTAAAACTGATTCTTTCCAATAAAAGATATTGAATGGTAAAATAAGGCAGGATTACCTCCCCTTCCCCACTTTCCCCCAGGATGTATGACAAAAATTTTAAATTAATCTCCACCTCTCAGGTCTCAAATGTTGTATCAAATTTTGCCTTTTTAATATGAATAAAAAATATCATCAAATCATAAATCATAAATAATCTAAACCTTATTCTATATGTATGTTAAAAGTTACAAATTTCCCCATATTTTCAGGATAGATAAACAAACAAGTGTTTTAAGTACTTTTCAATAATTTAATATGTGAGTTAATGAATTTCATTTTTCCAGTACATATATGATAGGAATGTGGCATAAAGTATTCAAATATTTTAACTAGGTTAAATAGTACCTAATAACAATAAATACCAAATAAAATCAATACAATTTATACTACCCTACTACAAACCACAACATGTATATCAATAAGTTAATCCAAAGATAAACTCATTGAAAAGACTTGATTACTACTAGTAGCCTGAGGGTAAATCTTCCTTTGGCTTTACTGTTGTCACCACTAACACCTAGCTGATCATAAATAGGCCACTCTATGACACAAATTATCTGTGTACAGGTAAATACTGGACATCTTACCAGGGGGTTATATTTACAAATTATCATATTAATAAGTAATGCTGATATTTGCATGCACCAGAAATGGAAAAATACATAAAGTCCTCCCACAATTTCCAATTTTTAAATACATTTTTAACTTATACAATTCTCTAATATTAAAACATTCAAAATACAACAGCAGCTTTTGGAAAATTGCAGAAATTGATAATCAAGACAATATTTCAACTGGTTTGTACATAAAAATTAATAAAAAATACCAAGATGACAATAGCACAATGGTTTGCATTAACTCATAAAATCAAATCAATACATAACTATCAAATAAATTTACCTTGCCATTATAATATAAATAATAAATTACATTAGAAATAGTGTATATAACATTCATTTACTTGCGCAATACTGACAACGTGCTTGTGTTTACGTTCGGCACATGCTATTCTAAAAATAGAATTGTGTTATTAATGTTTTGCATTGAATTTACTTTTCCACTCAAATAACAATAATGTGAAGCATTAAACCACTTGTTACTTATATCTTTTACACAGCAGTGCAAACTGAAACCATACTGATAGGCAATTTAAACAATCGACTCGTAACAAAAACACCGGCAAATCTTATCAAAAGCACGCGTAGACAAATACATACCCTTTTACTAACGTCATATTTCTTCATGTATAAGAAATCTACTTTTAGATTCAATTGACAATATCCTTGATGAGTTGTAAATACTTGTGTAATGCTGCACAAAGATCCTCTTTAAAGTTTATTTAACGATATCACTAACTTGTTAGCTTGACAAAGTATCTTATTCACTTCAACACACAATGGGGTTCTCCATGATGAATATTCATACGCAACGGCCCGGATCGAGGACGCGAACTTGCGCCCTGTTAATGCGTGGTATGTCTAACGACGCAAAGGTTTACAAGACAACGCAAATCAGTATGGATGTTTGACGTATATTTAGATGGGCGGGATAAATATAAAGGTGAAAGTGATTTAAACTTTTTATCCCATTATTTACTGTGTATTCCTGTAAGAAGTGTATAAAATTATATATTTATTTTATAGATATTTTGATTTTCTGAGTGAAAATATCAACTTAATTAAATATTTCGTTTAATCAACGTACAGAAAATCTTTGCGGAAAGAAAAAACAAAAAATAAATCTTGGTTTTTTTTTTTCGAGAAATATGCATGAGAAAAGACAACATCGGTATTCGTGATTATTTAAAAGAGATGGCCTCCTTACCATTAAATATATTAATGTTGATATAAACTAGGGGCGCAATCCTAATTATTTTCATGTTATGCGTGTTTAAAGTGAAATTGATAAAGAGAAGAATAAGAAATTATTGTTAAACAGATCTTTGACATTTGAAAACTCAACAATGAGTATGTTACTGACCATGCTGAGGCCAACCCGGGCTCCTATTTATAATTGTAATCTGATATAGAGAACAAACGATGGGTCTAAAAGTTTTAAACAAATTGTATTATCAAAATATCAACACTGCTAAGTTGCGTGTTAAAAAGTATCAAGTAAGATTTTGTCATCTTTACAAAGAATTAAAATACCACTACAAGGCCATCACTGGATAACAGGTGATCATCAACAGGTAGACAACAGGTAACCAAAGGTGACCGTTTACATGATGATAAAGTCATCAGTGATTATCCAGAGTAATATATGTAAGACAAGAATGTGGTTTAAGCGAACCTAGATCATAGCCCATCATCACTCGAATCTAAAGTGCAATTTTCAAAAACTTACAAGAATTAATCCGTTAATTTTACATTAATGAACACAACCGCCTTCTACATAGATCGAGACAAGTGGTATTTCAAGAACTGGAGCAAGAGTAACGATACATGTATAGGCACATTTCAACGACCCTTTTGTCGTCAGTACTACTCAAGGCCACTACTATTGTAAAACGAAAACAACAGTCGAAACTGTTGTGCAAAGCAGCTTCCAACAAAAAAAACCAAAAATTAGATAACTGGTCCTTAGTTTCCAAAATTTAACCATTTTATAATGTTAAACAAAATATTAGCATTCAAACTTGTTACCCCCCCCCCCCCCCTGAAAAAGGGGAAACTAAAAAAATCCTAAAATGTTGTACATTGAATTACAAAACTGGTCCCAAAATCAATTAATTAACGGTGCATCAGTCCCAGGAACCACTTAAGAAGTAAAGCCAACACTGAACATTTAAGGACATGCGTGACAGAAATAATCACTGTTTCCAAATTTAACACCAATTAATTTTTTCCTGCTTGTTGTTTCGTAATTCATTTACTGATATTTAATATCAATTCATATATTAAGACATTATCAACAACATTTTTTTCAGAGCTACAATAAGATTAGACAAATAAGATAATTACAAATAAAGTTTCTTTTTCGAACTGATTAAAATAATTATGGTGTTATTTATAGGATTTTTATATTCCGAGAAAGGAATTATTGAAAATCTTTAAAAAATCAGTAAGATTTTCCAGTTCATTAAGGACATATTAGTAACAATATGGTATTGTGACCCAATATATTACGAAAACATTTATCATAGTCTGTTTAACACACTGACCTACGTTTAAACGTCCCTGTACACAATGAACGGCAAATTACGATTTCATAATTTGAAAACCTAGCCTATTTAATTCAACACAAGGAAAATGTAATTGTATGTTAAAAATAAGATCTGTAAAATATCCCATATTGGTCTTCTGAATTGTCGGTTGGATTTGTTTTATTGGCGTTTTACTCAACTTTCAGTGGCATTGGCTACATGTTGGAGGTCAGTTTTGATCGTTGAGGAAGCTGGAACTAAATTCCTCCTATGACAGGAAAACTGGCAATTCTTGTAATTCAATATCGCCACAAGCTGGATTCTGACTCGGAACCTCAGCGTTGACAGAAGAGGGATCAACAGTACATACCACCCAGATTTTTCGGGCACCGCGGTCCCCCATGAACTATCAGTGAACAGGTAGCTAAAAAGTTAACTTGGAGTGACAGAACTGCACACTTTTCCCCTCACATCTACTTTTTGTTCAATACCAGAATTCAAAGATTATGTGCCAATATCAAGAAGAGTTATACAGCAGAACTATTCTATTTTGATTCATTCCGGACGGATTTATTTCAACTGCACAACGAATGCTGGGATAGTCAAGAGAAATCAAATAAAATATTTCTTTTTTAAATGAGACAAAAGAGTTAAAACATATCTCCCTCGTACATAGCTGCATGTCCTTAGAAGGTTTTGGCTTTACCCTGTTGGTCAATTTTGCATTTTCCTCTTCAACATTTTGGATTATTGTTTTGGTTTTAAAAATTTTAGGCCTTCAGTACAATTCGACAAAATGTGTACATCATGTGCATCAAAGAATTTTTTTTTAAAACAAAACAACTTTTATGCAACTGTCACATTAAAAACTGCAGTTTGGTTGGTTTTATTGGAGTGTAAACCGTTATACATAAATATCCTTTCTGAACGTTTGAATATACTGGTTAGTTTGTTTCTTATTAAATTTAGTTGGAATAGAGATGGCAGGAAAAGTCAGCTGCTCAATTCAAACTTTTTGTTTTTATCACTTTTGTCAGAAAACAAAAACAATCAAGAATTCAGCAACATTTAATCATTTCCTGTGCCGGGATAAAGACGATGGGTTCTTCACCTTTCTCCTGGTTCACAGCGAAAAACAAGCCGTTAATACTTTATAAACTATGAATACATTTTGTCAAAGATGACAGGTAAATTATTAATCTCAATTTTCTATCAGTTCAACAGAGTATCTTTTTAATAAACTTAAATCAGGGGCTCTCAGAGGTTAAATAAAGATTTATCCAAATAAAATTTTAGTTTTACATGCAGTTTTTGACAAAAAATGAAACATTAACACGAACTATTTACCGTTTCCCCCAAAAAACCGCGTTACGTCTTTCTGACAGGTCTTTCCGAATTATTGTATACCCTCCAGATAACCCAACATACCCAAAATAATTTCTATTCGACTTAACCTTTATTTAAAGGGAGTACTTCATCGGCAAAGAGAGCAGGTATCGAACAATAGCGAGAGAATGATTGTGCATGGTTTAATATCGAAAATTGTGGGAACAATATCTTCAAAATCCATTTCAGATCTGTAATTAGGAAATGAATGAAAAGGAGGTAAAAGGAGTTCATACGTGTATTTTTTCTCAGTTAACTAAATGTATACATTTTAAAAACATTATTGGTTGCGTAATTATCATTTAAGGTCCCTAGCTTACTATAGGTGATGGAGATGTACTCATTACGTGGTTTCGACCTCGTTCAATTTTGATAATACAGAACTGTAATTATGTGTGAAATGAATATAATTCGACAGTCCTGCTCTTACAGTGGCTTTCAAAATGCATAAATGTAATGAAAACGCCGTTCACTGCTTTTTACTTAAGGGTTTCAAATTTAATATTTTCCTATCCATGTATACATTACCCTTTGTACCCCGCAGCGAGGTCTGTCTTGTACAAAAGGCTAAAAATGTTGGAAATGGGTGGGGTAAGGGGTGGGGGTGTTGGGGTCCTTTCGACTAATCGATAGTTGTGAAATCGCTTTTCGAATTCAAATCGGATGTATTTTAAAATAATTCAAAATAATTTCCACCCAGATTCATGTTTGTCCAAGGTTTGCTACTAAACGGTATTCGGTAATGCATGCATGTTATAAGTCAATATTTCCAAAACTTTCCTAAAATAAGAACCACTTTTGACTCATAACAAACCTTTTGAGTTGGCCACAATCTGTTTGATTTGTCGAATATGACAGATGTCCTCCATAGAATAAACCATTATTCATTGTTCTATTCTGTTAACTACACCAAACAAAAGGTTGAAGCAGTTCGTCTCGGTAAAGAATCCATATTTCACAGATTTGATTGATGTTTTAACTTTTAAAATCTTCTCCACAGAAATTGTTTTAAGTTGGTTTAGATAATCTATTTCACTGAACATCTTTCTTTTGGCTCTCATTATTTAGTGGAAATTGCTAAATTTTTAATTAACCATTCCGGAAGCTATACATATATATAATTAAATTCATCCATACTATCTTTTATTTAATTTTACCTATCAACACAAAACCACCAACAATTCACGGAACTTCAACAAGATTGGCAACCCCAATGAGAGCTACATATACCCATTAATGCCTTGGAACTTCAAAACTAAACTAGCGGTCATTTTATGATATATTTATGCTGTCCTTCTATGTTTTCACATATTTGTATTTAAGATTTCAAAGTTATTTAAACATTTATGGAAGGTGAAGAAACACGCTTCAAAAAGATATGGCACATATCATTTTTACATCATAGAAGTTGAAAAGAATCAGACATTAAGCAAACAAGTTTTGGAATACATGCTGTAATTCTTAAATACTAGTATACCAAAACTGAATATATCAACATTCTCGGCGGTCCTTTGACATTGGTTCGATCTAGTTCTCTAGCAAGCAAGGTCAGCATTTTGAACATCAAAATTCTCAGTGGTGCTTTAACATTGGTTTGATCTGGCTCCTTAGCAAGCAAGATTCCGCCCCGACATTGAACAACCGCAAGATTGTTAGTATGAGGAAAGGCTTTAAAAAGGGAAACCAAGGCTCCAAAATTTAAGAAAAAGTCAGACACTAAAATATTGTGAAAACATGTAAAATATTTAATTTTGGGGAAATCACGTTGCCCATTTTTGCACGCACAAAAAGGGTTTACGGATGCAAAAAATAATACAATGTAATGATAAAGATAAAATTAAAAACAACCCTTGAAAAATGCAACACCGTTCTGGCCTCCCCCTGCCCCAGGTTAATATATATCAAAAGGCACCATCTAACACCGCGTGACAAAATGTGAAAAATATTGAATTAGCTTCTCTGTCCTCCGTACTCATCTTCATATCTGAACAGAAAAATTGTTAAATATGAAAGATCGTGAATTGTAAGTTACTCTGATACTATGGTCTTCAGAAATGTCAAAACGTCAAGTTATCCTACTATTTCAGCGATAAGTTTATTTTGTCGTAAACAATCTTTTTGATGATATAAATTTATCATTAACATTGAAGTATATATTACATTTTTTTGAAAACAATCCAACAAACATAGTTAGAAGTGACCCTTGTAAACAACTTATTTACTGGAATTGTCTAATTAATCTGACGGCGTATATGCGCGTGGTCAAAACAACGTGATAGTAAACAGAATTTTAACAGGATTGCTCTGTTAGGGTCATGTAGACACTAATTGATTTTATCAATTTAGATCGATCAACTACGTTATTAGATATTGTTTCACTATTCAATGAATTGTTATTAGCTACTTAGGATTAGCAGGATGTGGTCTCACCATCAGCATGTTAATCACAATTAACACAAAATGAGTGGAATAAAAATACAGAAAACGATTAGATGCAACAAAATACCGCCCTCCTCTAATAAAAAAAGATAAAAACAGAAAGTAATTAAAAGGGTTCCACTATGTTTACTACTACTCCAGTATTTAAATTTCCAAATCATACCCCCACCATAGCCTCGTTTGTTGATAAGCCAACAAGAGTGGTTGTGTTTATAACAAACTTTCAGGAGATAATTATACAGATAAATGGTAACAATGTATTTAACTACTGTAGGTGAAAATGTATTGATGAAGCTATATCCTTAATTGATCAAGTTGATATCTATAAACTGACTATTATCTATGCTCCCTTTCTTTGATCTCTGGTAGACTGGAAAAACCACAGCTGCATGTGTATTAATCTCTCACTATGACCGAAATATTCAAACTTGGAGAATTTGACAAGACTAGTATGATGTAAGCTTTACAAAGAACTCCCTGAATACTGCATCGGATATGGTGATAGATTCTGTAGGGCGAGAAGAGGTGCAAATTTAGAAAAGTTTTGATTTTTTGCAGTCAAATATTTGGAGAAAATTTAAATTTCTCTAAATCACATCCGAGTACTGTATAGGATCTCTAACATAAAATCCTACACCCCCCCCTCAGCACACACACCTTTTTTATCTACCCTTTTATGCATTTTATCCAGTGGCCTCCAGCTACCAACAGCACTGGGGTACAGTCTGCATGCCTGTGTAAAAGTGCCAATAGATAATGGAACCAGCATATATAAAATGCTAATCATTTACTGTAAGTACCTTAGAAATTCCATAGTTACTTATAACACTTATAAATGCCTGACCCAGTGACTTATCATAATTTGTTATAAAGGTAAATAGTGATAACATTTTTCCAGTAACAACTAATTTTTACTTCTATCTTCTAGATTATAAATGAAACTAAATTTAATCTTTAGGCTTACATGTATTGTATTGGATATATCCACAAGTCTGTTAGGCAGATAAGGGTATAACTGATATATCCACAAGTCTGTTAGCCAGATAAGGGTATATCTGATATATCCACAAGTCTGTTTAGCCAGATAAGGGTATATCTGATATATCCACAAGTCTGTTAGCCAGATAAGGGTATATCTGATATATCCACAAGTCTGTTAGCCAGATAAGGGTATATCTGATATATCCACAAGTCTGTTAGCCAGATAAGGGTATATCTGATATATCCACAAGTCTGTTAGCCAGATAAGGATATATCTGATATATCCACAAGTCTGTTAGCCAGATAAGGGTATATCTGATATATCCACAAGTCTGTTTAGCCAGATAAGGGTATATCTGATATATCCACAAGTCTGTTAGGCAGATAAGGGTATATCTGATATATCCACAAGTCTGTTAGGCAGATAAGGGTATATCTGATATATCCACAAGTCTGTTAGCCAGATAAGGGTATATCTGATATATCCACAAGTCTGTTAGCCAGATAAGGGTATATCTGATATATCCACAAGTCTGTTAGCCAGATAAGGGTATATCTGATATATCCACAAGTCTGTTAGGCAGATAAGGGTATAACTGATATATCCACAAGTCTGTTAGCCAGATAAGGGTATATCTGATATATCCACAAGTCTGTTAGCCAGATAAGGGTATATCTGATATATCCACAAGTCTGTTAGCCAGATAAGGGTATATCTGATATATCCACAAGTCTGTTTAGCCAGATAAGGGTATATCTGATATATCCACAAGTCTGTTAGCCAGATAAGGGTATATCTGATATATCCACAAGTCTGTTTAGCCAGATAAGGGTATATCTGATATATCCACAAGTCCGTTAGGCAGATAAGGGTATATCTGATATATCCACGTCTGTTAGGCAGATAAGGGTATATCTGATATATCCACAAGTCTGTTAGCCAGATAAGGGTATATCTGATATATCCACAAGTCTGTTAGCCAGATAAGGGTATATCTGATATATCCACAAGTCTGTTTAGCCAGATAAGGGTATATCTGATATATCCACAAGTCTGTTAGGCAGATAAGGGTATATCTGATATATCCACAAGTCTGTTAGGCAGAAAAGGGTATATCTGATATATCCACAAGTCTGTTAGCCAGATAAGGGTATATCTGATATATCCACAAGTCTGTTAGCCAGATAAGGGTATATCTGATATATCCACAAGTCTGTTAGGCAGATAAGGGTATATCTGATATATCCACAAGTCTGTTAGGCAGATAAGGGTATATCTGATATATCCACAAGTCTGTTAGCCAGATAAGGGTATATCTGATATATCCACAAGTCTGTTAGGCAGATAAGGGTATAACTGATATATCCACAAGTCTGTTTAGCCAGATAAGGGTATATCTGATATATCCACAAGTCTGTTAGCCAGATAAGGGTATATCTGATATATCCACAAGTCTGTTAGGCAGATAAGGGTATATCTGATATATCCACAAGTCTGTTTAGCCAGATAAGGGTATATCTGATATATCCACAAGTCTGTTACCCAGATAAGGTTATATCTGATATATCCACAAGTCTGTTAGCCAGATAAGGGTATATCTGATATATCCACAAGTCTGTTAGCCAGATAAGGGTATATCTGATATATCCACAAGTCTGTTAGGCAGATAAGGGTATATCTGATATATCCACAAGTCTGTTAGCCAGATAAGGGTATATCTGATATATCCACAAGTCTGTTAGCCAGATAAGGGTATATCTGATATATCCACAAGTCTGTTAGGCAGATAAAGGTATATCTGATATATCCACAAGCCAGATAAGGGTATATCTGATATATCCACAAGTCTGTTAGCCAGATAAGGGTATATCTGATATATCCACAAGTCTGTTAGGCAGATAAAGGTATATCTGATATATCCACAAGCCAGATAAGGGTATATCTGATATATCCACAAGCCTGTTAGCCAGATAAGGGTATATCTGATATATCCACAAGTCTGTTAGCCAGATAAGGGTATAACTGATATATCCACAAGTCTGTTAGCCAGATAAAGGTATATCTGATATATCCACAAGCCAGATAAGGGTATATCTGATATATCCACAAGCCTGTTAGCCAGACAAGGGTACAACTGATATATCCACAAGTCTGTTAGCCAGACAAGGGTATATATCTGATTTATACTATCATACAAAATATGCAAATGATATTTTTCAATAATTCAACAAGTTTGCTTTTATTCTTTGAAGAAATATGATAATTGCGTAATACCTGGTTAACATAATGCAACTGTTTACTTTTCTTCACTAAATAGTCTGAAAAAGACCGTACCCAGTATGTCTTTATTCTGAAATAACTATGTTAACCACCTGCTTACCATCTGTTAGGATACACTTCATTGTAAGTACTGATATTTCAGTCTTGTGGTATTTATATTTTGTTGTCTTTAACACACAACAACACAGGCTCTACCGTGAAGGGATATCCAAAGGATGCCAATTTTTAATCAACAAAAGCTGTATCATGTGATGTAAAGTGACATTACTACTGTGTGCCTTACAGTTAGCTAGTGTCAAAGTTAATATTTGAAACTTTCTCCAGTGGCTGCAACTTAATGGTTATTTCAGTGTATTAGCAATTATACCATGATGACATAACTTTTACAGATATTAACATACATTAATCATGATTTATCATAGAACAAGATAAAACTTCTAGAAGAACCTTTACTTGTACTATGTGTATTAAAATCAGATTTACACCTAACAGACTCACTTTGCTTTTTAAAATCCAAAGGTCAGCAAACTAGAGCCTCTCAAGAGCCTGTATCGCTCACCTGGATTTAACTTTTTACCTTGAGCAGGACTAAAAATTTAATTAAATGCAGTCAATTTGGCTGGTTTTTCTATAGGGTTCTATGTTAAACAAAGTTTAGCTGTGGCAGTCATCTTGGATGACAGTCCAGGTCAATGGACACATTTCTAAAAGAGAACCATCTGAGGACCATTTCTGCTAAGTCTTGTTCCAACTGGCTAAGTGGTTTCAGACAAGAAGATTTTTAAATGAATTTTCCTATATTTAACTAAATTCGGCCATGGCGGCCATCTTATTTGACAATCCGGGTGATCGGACACATTTCTGAAAGAGAACCATCTAAGGACCAATGCTGCCAAGTTAAGTTCCAATTGGCTCAGTAGTTTCAGACGAGAAGATTTTTGAATGAATTCCCCATAGGGTCCTATGTTAAAGTAAGTTCGGCTGTGGTGGCCATCTTGGTTAACAATCTGGATCATCGGACATATTTCTGAAACAGAACCTCCTAAGGACCATTAGAGCCAATTTTGGTTCCAACTGGCCTTGTAGTTTCATAGAAGATTTTTTAAATGCACCCCCCTCCTTTTTTTTAATTTTTAGTAACAGCAGCCATGTTGGTTGGAAGTCGGGGATGCTGGACAAATTTTTGGAAGGGGGCCACCCAAGGATCATTCCACCAAAGTTTGGTCTCAATTGGCCCAGTGGTTTCACAGGAGAAGATCTTTAAAAGAAAGTTTACGCTGGATGCCGTCTTTAAAGGGCAAAAGCAAAAACTCCTATAAGGGGTCAATCAATGATTTTGGTCATGATGACTTATTTGTATATCTTACTTTATTGAATATTTTTACTGTTTGTCTTTATCTATAATAATATTCAAGATAATAACCTAAAACTGCAAAATTTCCTTAAAATTAACAATTCAGGGGCAATAACCAAACAAAGGGTTGACCGATTCATCTGAAAATTTCATGGCAGGTAGATCTTGACCTGTTGAACATTTTTATCCCATGTCAGTTTTGCTCTAAATGCTTTAGTTTTTGAGATACAAGACAAAAACTGTAGTTTACCCCTATGTTCTATTTTTAGCCATGTTGGTTGGCAGGCAAGGTCACCGGAAATTTTTTTAAACTATATACCCTAACGATGCTTGTGGTCAAATTTGGTTCCATTTGGCCAAGTAGTTTCAGAGGAGAAGATTTTTGTAAAAGTTAACGGACGACGGACACCAAATGAGAATAGCTAACTTGACCCTTTGGGTCAGGTGAGCTAAAAATGAGTCACAAGATAGTTTGAGTATTTGAGATACCCAAAATGTATGAATTATTTAAGTTCAACTGACGAAAGATTCATTACAGAATTCTTTTTGCAATGAAAAAAATATTAAAAGAGGCAAAAAATTCATTTTTCTTACACATATTATAGAGAAAACCCCTGGTAAATGCAGTGTTTCTAACAAAGACGGTTACATAACCTAAGAAAATGATGCACATTTAAAAGGTTGAATTATTTCAATCAGATGAATTACTGTTTAAAGAAATCAATAACAACACACGCTGTTGTTAGGCTAAAGTGTTAGAATTAGGTTACTTATAAAGACAGAGGACTCCTTTTAAGTCATGTTGATTCTTGTCAATTATAGGTAAATTTACCTGTATAATTTGTCTTGTCAATCACAGTATACCTGGCCGACAAAAATCTCAACAAACTTTGTCACAGATAAGAAGTCATTTGACTAACAATTATCTAAATGACCCATGGTACTCTTTAAACCAGGCACAAGAACTGTGAAGATTATTTAATTTTCTAAAATATTAATTGAACTATTACTTTTGGGAAGTATAATTTTACTTTGAATGTCAATCATTTTTTCTCCTAATTGTAACCATATAGGCTTATTCAGTACTTGTATAAAAACAATCTCCAGATCATTCTTGTAAGTGCCTTTACAAGATATTGAGTACTCCATAAATACCATATATTATTTAAACTGATAAAAACACAACAAGATACAGATTACACATGATTTAACACTTGACAAGCATTTTTCAATAAAATACATGTCTATCCTTCTTTTTAACAACTCCATGTAAAACCAATGAGAAAGTTTAAGAAAAGAATATTAACAACTATATTTTATACAAATCATAAATGTAGTAAAATAAGATAATAAGACATACAAAATACTACCTCTGTGATCTCATGCACAAGTCTCACACACCTAGTCAAGACAATGAAATTTAAAACTGTATTTAAGGGATCCTGTCAAGTCCAATTTCAAATTATTTCTTTAAAATTGTTTGGTGAAGTTGGACTTATGAAACTTTTTTTTTATCACGAAAGTATATGACATTGGTAAATGTAAGATAATCTTTCATATGCATCCAATTTGGTACATGTATCAGACTTTGTAAAGGGAGATTATTACAGATACAAATATTGGTGATAAGAAACAAAATGCAGACAAGCAATTTGATCAGCATCTAATGTCATGCTTCACCAAACATAAATCTATACTTAATTCAATAAGGCTTTCAGTTAATGAAAATAGAAAGTATAATCTTTGTGGGACAATACAGTTTGTATTAATCTTCTCTTGGCCATCAATATACAAATCAATATCTCCTTGAAAAACTACAGTGTTTATCTAATACAAACTTGATATGTTAGACTTTTAAATCATAAATATTTTGTATACTTATAGGGTTATTTATCCCAGTTAACAATTTATATTATCCTTTGGTAAACCCATACTTAATCACTTTAAATTGTGACAACAATTTGTGTTTTTGACTTGAACATGTATAAATTAATAGATTGAACAAAACCTTCCTGAACTTATAGTATTACATTTAACCCTACATATTTAAGGAGACATGAAATGCAAATAAACTTCTTAACAACTTATTAATCTTATTTTTTTTAAATTTTTGTTAAAAACAATAAGTTGAAAAATGAGATTATACCTATAGGCAAATTAACCTGTATAAATCTGTGGTAATAGAGAAACTGATATGTTACACATGTTATATAATACATGTAGTATGAAATATACAACTATGAAAACAGATGTCATTGCTGTTACATATTTATAATGTGTAGTTTCTGTTTTTGTGTGTGGGTTACAAGATTTTTTTGTTTCAATTGGGTCATAGTGACTTAAAGATGAACAACTGCTTTGCTTGGACATTTGTCACAAGCATATCACTTATCATAAAATGTTTCAGGTTAAAAAAGAAATTCGAAAAAATAAGTTTCTTTTACACTTTTATATCTATGCTAAATGGTATGTGGTCCTAGGAGTTGAGAAAACAGCTACGAACTAAGCAACATGAAAACAGGGATGTGCAGACATTAGCTACAACAATAAACCAACCTGATGACTTAGATGTCAACTTCTCTCTATGAGCTGCACATACTGCAAGTAACCTATACCCAAGGTCAAGGTCATATCCAGGCTGAGCAGCAACTCTACTCACAACCTGAAATCATAAAATGTTACTTTTTATAAACTTTAACCCATCTTTTTATTATTAGCAATAGCAACTTATGGTTCTTGTCCAGGAGGTATCTGTTTAGCCAGTTACCTTCCTGCATCTTGTAATAATAACAAACTTTAGGTGCTGGAATTTTTAAATTTGTGTATTTTAAGGGAATACGATACAATAGCAGGGGGAGATAATGACGTCGCCAAGAGATACACATTGTGATATCATAGTTTATCCTTGAAGAAAAACCCTTATACCATCCTAAAATTTATTGTTTTTCTCAAATATTTTACAAAATGTACCCGGTTTTACCCAGTGAAGCTATCTTTTTTTGTTAAAAATTAGTTTTTTTTTGTGACACTCGTGAAAAATAAAAAAATTAGGGTTTTTGGCTTAAATATACAAAAATAAGTGTCAAATATCTTTAAAACTAAGTCATGAAGGTATGTTTTTCTTTCCGTATTTGAAAAGTATATATAACATTTGACCATCTAGTAGACTTTCAGCACAAAATGAGTAGAGGAACCTTATTGTATCTATTCCGTTTAGTAATCTTTTCAATAGTGTCTTATACCAATTACTTATGCATGATGCTGGACTGGGAACAGCATCGCCACTAGTGATAAACTGGATGAGATAACTCACTATTGTTTACATTGAGAGTCGTGTGTCTTGTGCTGCAACATGTGAATGTAATTTTGTTGCAATGTAAATTATGTAGAGGAAATGATAGATGAAAAAGCTGTCAATTACCACATTTTAAAAAGACATGCCCATATTCTGGATATGAACAGAAAACAAATATCACATACTTAAGTATATCAAAAAGTAATTGTACAAATATTTAAGCATAAAATCATCAATTTTTTTTCTGTTACCAATTTGACAACAATTTTGCACCTAACAACCCTGTGAAGAAAAAATAAAAGGTTTATTGTAAAGAAAAATTATTTTAAATTAGAATTTATTATATCCCATACATCATATCAATATGAAACATGGGAAAATTGTCAATTAATCAAAAACAAGACCAAGTACAAATGTTTATTTGGAATATGACAATTAATCAATAGTAAAAATCTGTCCTGTTAGGGCAGCTGTGAACAGTCAATAATACCGTTTTTCCTAGTATTATTTTATTAACTTAATTGGCTAATAAGGGAGAAATCACTCTGTATTGATTACAGTTCTTATTTATTATACTGATGCACATCCTTTATTATTAAACTACTTTGCTTTATTTAGACTATCCAAGTTCTTTGTTTCAATAATTAAATTAGGTGTCACACTGCAACTCATTAAAGCAAAAATGATGAGTTTAGGATGAGAATTTCCTGAGATTTAACATGAAACATTACTTTGGCAAGAATTTCCTTAGTATCAATGTAACAGCTATATTTTAACATATTTTTCAACTGCAACGAAAGACTAAAAATTATTACATAATTCAATTAAAACTATGTCAATAAAATGCTCCGCTGGGCGCAGCTAGATACGACCGCAGATGTCGAACCCTGAATAGTTGGGGCAGTTATGAACACAACATTCAAGCTTGATACAATACTGAATTTGGATTGTGAATAAATATTTGACACAGCATAGGTTTCTGACACAGAATGAATGTTGTCTAAGAACTTAAAAATTTTTAATTTACCTATTCAAACCATATCAGTATTATTTGTTTTTATATATAAATCAGAAATAACCAATTTAAAATTTAAAATTGGGCACACATATCAATTTCTTGCTATTGCGCAATACTGTGTAATTGAAAATTTCTTTAAATATTTGACACAGAATAGGTTTCTGACACAGAATAACTGAAATCAAAGAACTTAAAATTGGTCATATGATTTGAATTTATATTCAATTTTTTGCTTTTGTGTAATACAATATGCTGTGGAGAATTGCCCCCCCCCCCCCCAAAAAAAAAAAAATAATAATTTACCCCTTTTTTTAGCTTTTGTGCAATACACTATGAAGTTGCACATTGACCCCCCTCCCAAAAAAAAACCAAAAAACAATAAAATTTATTGTAACCCCCCCCTTTTTTTTGCTAAAAAAAATTTGAAATTTTCTTTTTAATTTATGAAATATGAAATGAGAAAAAATTACCCCCTCCCCAATTTCTCATTTACCCCCCCCCCCAAATTTTGTTTTCAACCCCCCCCCCCCCATTTCTTTATACTTTTGCAACCACAACAGCCCATTTAAATACACCATAACATATTAAAATAGAAAATGACATCATAGTCATGGATGGCAAATTTTAAATATACATATTAAAAGCAGTTTAGATAAGATAAACAAAAAAAGCTTCATCAGCACATTTTATATTGGCAAATTTCCAATGGAATTTGTTAATAATAAAGTTTTGATAACAGGGCACACATATCAATTTCTTGCTATTGCGCAATACTGTGCAATTGAAAATTTCTTCAAATATTTGACACATAATAGGTTTCTGACACAGAATAACTGAAATAAAGAACTTAGAATTGGTCATATGATTTGAATTTATATTCAATTTTTTGCTTTTGTGTAATACAATATGCTGTGGAGAATTGCCCCCCCCCCCCCCCCAAAAAAAAAAAAATAATTTACCCCCTTTTTAGCTTTAATTTTGGACCCCGATTTGGACCAACTTGAAAACTCGGCCCATAATAAAAAAACTCAGTACATGTTTAGATTCAGCATATCAAAGAACCCCAAGAATTCAATTTTTGTTAAAATCGAACTAAGTTTAATTTTGGACCCTTTGGACCTTAATGTAGACCAATTTGAAAACGGGACCAAAAATTAAGAATCTAAATGCACGGTTAGATTCGGCATATCAAAGAACCCCAATAGTTCAATTTTCGATGAAATCAAACAAAGTTTAATTTTTGACCCCGATTTGGACCAACTTGAAAACTGGGCCCATAATAAAAAAACTAAGTACATGTTTAGATTCAGCATATCAAAGAACCCAAAGAATTCAATTTTTGTTAAAATCAAACTAAAGTTTAATTTTGGACCCTTTGGACCTTAATGTAGACCAATTTGAAAACGGGACCAAAAATTAAGAATCTAAATGCAGGGTTAGATTCGGCATATCAAAGAACCCCAATAGTTCAATTTTCGATGAAATCAAACAAAGTTTAATTTTGGACCCCGATTTGGACCAACTTGAAAACTGGGCCCATAATAAAAAAACTAAGTACATGTTTAGATTCAGCATATCAAAGAACCCAAAGAATTCAATTTTTGTTAAAATCAAACTAAGTTTAATTTTGGACCCTTTGGACCTTAATGTAGACCAATTTGAAAACGGGACCAAAAATTAAGATCCTAAATGCACGGTTAGATTCGGCATATCAAAGAACCCCAATAGTTAAATTTTCAATGAAATCAAACAAAGTTTAATTTTGGACCCTTTTGGCCCCTAATTCCTAAACTGTTGGGACCAAAACTCCAAAAATCAATCCCAACCTTCCTTTTGTGGTCATAAACCTTGTGTTTAAATTTCATAGATTTCTATTTACTTATACTAAAGTTATTGTGCAAAAACCAAGAAAAATGCTTATTTTGGCCCTTTTTTAGCCCCTAATTCCTAAACTGTTGGGACCAAAACTCCCAAAAACAATCCCAACCTTCCTTTTGTGGTCATAAACCTTGTGTTAAAATTTCATAGATTTCTATTTACTTATACTAGAGTTATTGTGCGAAAACCTAGAAAAATGCTTATTGGGCCCTTTTTTGGCCCCTGATTCTTAAACTGTTGGGACCAAAACTCCCAAAATCAATCCCAACCTTCCTTTTGTGGTCATAAACCTTGTGTTTAAATTTCATAGATTTCTATTAACTTATACTAAAGTTATAGTGCGAAAACCAAATGTCTTCGGACGACGCCGCAGACGACGGACGACGACGACGCCAACGTCATACCAATATACGACCGCAAAAATTTTGCGGTCGTATAAAAATGATATCCACAGTGTATTAAAAATGTGCCCCAAAAATTGTATTTTTTTAAAACTAAAAACATGCATGTAGGTTTTTCTCCCTAAAATTTAAGGGCACTACCTTACATAATGCCATGGGAGCCATACATAATCCAGCCACACCAGAGATATATTATATAGAAGAGATTAGATACAATTGTTGTACTCAATCCTAAGACAACCAGAAATAACGTTAGTATATGGCACTTAAATGTGCGGAAGATGTTTTAGACCTTAAACAGTAGATAAACAAGGAAACTCCAAAATTCAGTTCCACTTAGGCAGGACTGTAGTACAACATTACTGAACCTTCATTTTTATCTTTCTTTTTAACAAAAAATATAGACCACACTTCCAAAAATTTCAAACATAATGAATCAACAAAACGAATTATATGTAAGTTTTAATTATTTGCTATAATACAAACTAGAATAAATTTCATGAAAAACTCACCATGTAAAATTTAAGAATGGTCATTTTATAAAGAATTCCTTGTGTTGAAATAAGAGTGCTGTTAACTATTACCAATTAATACAGAAAACATCAATTTCATATTTCTTGGAAGAAAGAACCAGGAACAGTTTGTACAATTCACAGAAATTTTCAATAAAACACTACAAAAAAATATTCAACTGTTTAACCAATACCATCAAAGTATTATAAAATTAATCTTTTCTTCTTCCTCAAATGGTATTCATCATGAAAATACAGTAAATTGCTTACTTTCTAGAGATCAAATGAAACTATATGGACCCGAATTAGAAGGTAGGTCTTCTTGTGTATTTTTGCACTTGCCAAATATTTTATATCAAAAGAGTTTTCATAATATCAAAAAAGTTTTTGTAGTATTTGGAAATAATCCGTCAATAATTAATATTTGTTGGAATTTAGGAAGAGTAGGACTGGTCACAGATTTTTGTCTTTGGATAATTCTCTAATGCCTGCGTGGATTTTTTTTTGGGGGGGTGGGTGAGGCCATCACAGGTTTCTATCCTTTTCTTCTCTCAATTAAGTGTGCAGGGGAAGAGGAAGTGACTCCCTGAATTACTCTTTGTGTACTTGTGTATGTGTGAGAGGGAAGGAGGGAGGCTTAAATTTCTAAATATGTGCAAGGTTTTGTGTGTTTGAGAGGGTGAGGGTGGGCAGTGACCACAAGATTGACTCCTTGGCTTGCTGTCTTGGATTGGGGGATTGACCATAGATTTATAAACTCTTTATAACTTTTATACCTATCCGTTTAATTAGAAAAAATATCAATACAGTTGACTCTCTTACTCTGTTATCTCAAAACTCCTGATATCACAAAGCAATTTGTTGGTTCCCAGATAACACTTTGTATTATAGAATAGAGAAGGGAAATGGAGAATGTGACAAAGAGACAACAACCTGACCAAATGTTTACTTCTAATATCTCAAATACTTGTTAACTCAAAATACTTTTTATGTTCTTTAACTCTGAGATAACAAGTGTAAAATGTAGCTTGAATTAAAAAGACATATTTTTAATCAACTGAATTATATAAAACATAGCTTCGATTCCCTTCAATAGCCTTTTTGTTATTCTCTTTTAATTGATGTTCTTAAAGTCACAGATTTATCAAAGCTCTTTATTCAATACTTTATGCTGCAATTATAGAAAATATCTCAATTAATTTCCATACTCGTCTTTTGTCTGCGATCATTTCCTAACGTAAAAATCAGATAACTGATTTGCTGACATAGTAACAACACGATTGTTCTAATCGCCATCTTTATCGATATTTAAAAACAAGCGATTCTTTCCTTTAATCAATAGAAAATAGATTTCATCATATTTAATGTAAACAAGTTGACAATATAATACTCCATTCTTAGTTACAATAGGAAGCATGAGTTAGCTTTCTATTTAATTGTTTGTTCCTTTCTGATGCGGTATCGGGCATTGATTCTCCATAATCAGCGCTCCGTGTCAAATGTGGCTTTGTTTGCAGGTGCATTCAAACACTTTGTTAAGACTAATTTATAAATCAACTCTAAATGTAATATTTAATTTCTTTCTATACAGAATCAAAATTGAAAGAGAAACTGAATAATTTTAATTCACAATTGATACTGTCGTAATTTACAGGGTAAATTTTATCTGTTGACGAGATCTGGTTTACGACAGTGAATTACTCATCTCGCTAAATGAGGACTACAGTGCAAACAATAACGCCTAATAAGCTCAAGTATTGATTAACAAATAAACAGGGTATCAGACATAATTATTCTGTCAATATCTGATATAAATGACCGAGTCAGGATCTCGTAAATAGGATTGACATATAAGGGGAGGCAATCCTTGTAATTGTCTCTGTAAAGGCAAGTCTCAAGGGACTGAATAATTCTACAGAAATGAGAAAAGAAAATGGATCTATTCTTATAGAGAATATTTCATGGTATTGGCATTTAAATCAACAACAGTATAGACAAACAAAACCAAAACACTTCCTAAGGGAATAATAAAAATCTAGGAAAGAGTGCCATGGGTGAAAGGGTTAATAAACTTTATTTAATGTCGTAGTTACATTTCACAATGTAAACCGAGACTACTAAGTTCTGGAAGGCAAAATGGTTTTTTAGCACAGCATTTACGGTGCAATAAAACAATCTATCTAAATAATTATATTTATGTTTTCTGTTAATTACTCACTTTCCTACAATTGAAGTAACTTAACAACTCTTTCTCTAAAATTTTCAATGTAGAAAATGAAATAAAATTTTAATTGGGATTTGAAATTCATACAACATTTATCATTTTACTCAACTGAAAACTTTAAATTCATTTATGTGCATATTCTATATAAGCTCAATTTAGATGACTTTTTGATAAACTTTTGGCTTCATCCCTGAATCAAAAGGTCTATCATTCTTTTTTATTTCCAACTTTTTTAATATTATCAAAACCTGTTAAATTTAGAAAATTTTTAATTTGGTACATCAAAATTTATATAATAATGGATATAAGATTAATCCAGATAAACTGGACTTATCGGACTGCTTATCATACTTTATTGCAGAACAAGATCAAAAAGATCCCTCTACTACTTCATGGAGTTTCATGGTATCATGGTATGAGGCAGACATACACTGTCCGGCTAATGCCTCCTGACTGCCAGATTTTTCTAATACATAAACAAAGTTTGTTAAGATCACATCATCTTTTCATCCTATGTAAATTTGTTCTGTGGATCCATTTTACATTTGATCAAATATTTTTATATGGATATATGGTATAATCACATTCAGATCAGATCTGTAATTAAGTGTAACAAACCCTATAATGAAAATTGTTTAAATAATTGATAGATTCTATAGTAGTGTTCTGCACCGGGGAATTGATTAATTATTGTTCACTTTATATTGAGTTTCTATTTCCAATAAGCTACAGCTAATTACCAATAAACTACTTCCTACAAATCACTCCCTGTTAACGGGACAGACAATATTTTTTCTTCCAATTTTATATAATCTGAGACTATAACCTATACATTTTTATTATTTTGTTGTAAACAGTATAATTTGTTTACAATTTTAAATTATTTGTATCTGCATTTGACGAAAATTTAATGGGAGTGATCAGATCTGCATGATCTAACTATTTATAAATTGTTTCTGATTTCATTACGCATTTCCTAGTCATATTTAAATTGTTACATAAACATTACAGAAATCTGCTCACATTTCATTGTGATATTAAAAGAACTAGCTCATTTCCTGCAAATATTGATGTAAATTGTAGTTAATAACAAAAAATATAAATCAGGTGATGATTAGGGAAGCAGGGAAAATAGCAGCATCTATAAAATCATATGTGTTCTCACGTTGACGTTTCAATTCAAATTTTCTAAACATTTCCATTCTTGCAGAAAAATAAAGAGTCAAAATTATTAAATCCTTTTACTTTCATTTAATACTTATAAATTAATAAGATAATTGAAAAATGGTTATTTTGTAATTGACAGGGATAAGAAAATATGATTATTTAATGTTTGATGATCTTTACTTACATTTATTCACAATCAAATGCTAAAGTATATATACCATTAATTGGCTCATTAACACTATAAACAGATCTATTGACAAGAATTAACTGCCTCATTTTTCATACCCCTGAAATGCATACAACATGATAGGATCTAACTGTCAACATTTCTTTCCCAATGACCACTCAATTAGAAAAGATAGGATTAATACAGAAAAATCACCCTGAATTAATGATTACTTAATCAATAATGTAAAATGACTTGTTGATTTCCTTCAGAATTTCTCTTCCATGACCATTATTGAAATACAATACAAAAAAAGCTTTCACGAGTTCAGTTAATATCATATTGATGTAATTTTATAGAACGAACGATAAGAAACATGCTACCCAAGTCTTCTTCATTATTTATTAAATCTTCTTTGAATCAATACTTGGATGTAATAATTTGTTAGGAATTAGCGGTAAATCGATGGAAGTTAAGATCAAATACGATGTCAGTTTCACCAATAAGTCTAATGTCCGATGATTTTGATTTGGAAACACATACTATTGATTAACAACTCTGCCCAGAAAATTAACTCTATTTTTGGTTGTCAATCAACGCTGTAGGAAGAATGATGACTTTGTTTATACAATATTGTTTCCTAAATCTTTTTCCTTTAATAGAATGTTTTGGCAATAAAAGACAGTCAATAGTCAAATAAATCATTTAGTGCATAACAACAATATAATATCAAAAGGGAAACAACTCTCTCTAAGAAACTCTTTAATTATTTTTCAGCTGGTCAAGGGAGAAAACTCACTGAAAAAATATGGGAAATAACTCTTGCATATTTTTCAGAGAGATAACTGCAAATGGTCCTGAATAAATATTTATCTCAGTTTAAAATCTTGTTTTGGTGCCTTATATGTTAAAGTTTTATCAGTTAGATTTATGTATTTTGGTATGGGTGTAACTATAAAGCTGTCAATTTCAGTACAGACACTCATTTGTTCATGTTCTACCTGGATAATTTTAACACCTGATCAAATTTATATCAATTCTAAGCTTATTCAGCATTAAGTTGTACATATTATCATTTTTTTAGCCAGTTTAAATTCTGTATTTTCTTTCATTATGACCACTGAATTAAATTACAGCCAATATTTTACAAGAGTATTCTTGTAATAATTCATTCATTCTGAAGTTTATAATTGCAGTACTTCATCTTACTGTTACCAATTAACTAGATATAGGTTGTGCTTTCTGTTTTATGTACATATCTTTGACTACTTATTACATCCTATGCTACATTTGTAAAACAGTTTGTACTTTAAAGCTTCAATGATTGTTGTACTACATTTATCTCATGTCTACTTTCATTCTATTTTCTACAAACATTACATTAGTTTAGATAACTATTTTTAGCACTCTATACCTCAAATTAATTTCTTTTCTACTTTTTTCTTTAACTATCTGATTAAGAGTAGAAATGTTTATTGAAGATTTTTCTTCGTCAATTTTTTGTATCTTTGGATCATTATTTGCTCATTGGCTTGATGGAACTTAAATAAATGTCAAGACTAAAGAGACTTAGGCTTAAAATACTGTTCAGATCCCTTGTGTTATATATAATAGCTGCTTTTTTTTCTCTTTTATTTCTGGAAAATCATGACAAATTCTACCTCTTTGGCCACCTACGGAACACAATTGGCAGAAACGTGATGACGTTAATTGAATGCGATCAATCGATAGGAATTGATAGTTAAAAATAAACTTTGTCACTGAACAAATTAAGTAGTAGGAGTTCATCAATACAATCCTAGAAAAATTCAATCTCAGCACAAAAGTCACAAGTGGTCATTAAATTATTTTTGTTAGTTTGTTGTGAAAAAGTTCATTCCAAATTTAAATTCCAATATAAAACTTGGCAATTGTGCATATTCATTAACACTCTCAGTTAAATTTTAAGAATAATTTATTTTATATTTTCTAAATACATAAATAACGGGATGTTACATCAAAGATAAAACTTCTGATGGATACTATTTCTGACAATCAAAGATGTATTTTAAACAGTTATTTATTTCTATTTCTTTCATCTTTAATATTCCAAATGTTTGCAATTTTATTATGTTATAAACCATTCAGAAATAAGACAGTTCCTATGATAATTCTAAAGTGCCATCACAGGATTTTCTTTTCTTTAGAACTATGCTATAACTTGACTTTTTTGCAGGTTTTTTGATGTCTGTACAACTAAAAATCTACCTTATCCAATTATTACAAATCTAGTTGTAAAAGCCATATAACTTACACTTCAGCATCAAAAGTAATTATCTATTTTGGTCATTATCTACAGTAAGGTTTGTTATTCCTGCCAGCAGACCACACTTTACTAAGTGGGTAATTGTTGATAATTTTATTGACAAAGAGGATGTGTTGGAACTCATTGAGAATCTGGTAAAATTGGGCCATTCTGCAGCAGATATAAATCATTACTTATGTCAAGATTTGTGGTTGCAGTACATACTTCTGTTATTGAGGTACATGAGAGGAATGTTCTGGCTATCAATTGAGGCAGTGTACAGGGTTTGGCATCGCTTCTTTATCAAAATGTGACTTTTTAGAATAAAAAAAATTAAATCACATTTTTCATCCATACTTTTAAAACTGTAATATCAGTATCAAGTACATTTTTAAAATATGACATAAATTAACACCTAGCAAATAGCAAAGTCACTGTTTTTTTTCAATTTGACTAAACAGTTAGTTTTTTTATGATTTCACACAAATACCCTATATCTTTTGAATTTAAATGTCAGGATTAACAAAGTTTAAACTTCAACATTAAAGAGGAACGAACAATTAAATATTTACTGGTGACGCAAATAATGATACTGTGCGTCTCCATGTAATGCTCTAAATATTATGTTATTTTGTATTTTGACAATAATTTTATTTCCCCTGCACTTCATCTGCATGTTTATCTGCTGACAAATTTCTAAGTTGCGATCAATTGATACAATTTATAATTTTAATCATCATAATAGTTAGATTTTATAACAAATCTTGTCAACCGTCAATACAAAATGCATGAAAGCAAGTAACCACTTTTGTGTAAATCAATTTAAATCAATTCTAGATTTTTCCGCTATGGTACTGTAAAGATGTTTTCATTTCCTCCATTATAAATACAATACTTTTGATGTGAACAAACTAGGGAGAAAACTACTGGTTTACTCTATTAAGCAGACAATTATTACAATAATAATTCGTTTTCTATCAGATGTGATCAGAATAGCAATTGTAACTACCCACAGAACTAACTAGAGGCTACTGAGCTTAAAATGTTAAACTTGTTTGCATGTTAGTTTATAAATTGATGAAAACAAATGACATAGATAAAATCATTCCAAGTTATTATTACTTCCATATTGTTATATTTTTAAGTATTTATATTAGTGCAAATTCAAACTGCTGTTCATAACTAGAATCAAGATGGGAATTAGTATTTTCAACTGACAACTCTTTGTCCAGTAGCAAATTTCTCATATTTTATTACTATATATGGAAACAAAAGTAAAATTCTACTGAAATCCACATAGTTTCTTAATAAAAATTCAACTGACATCCTTACCCCCAAAAAGGAAATTAACATAAAAATGGTTAATTTGTGTTGAAGATTTACTGCCAATCATTCTATCAGATCCTTGCATATGTGTAAAGAACAACTTTAGGCTGTAATCAAAATTTAATGCTTCTTAAAACATAATTAAGGCAAACATTGTTTCTATAATGTAATTGTGATCCCAGAACAATATTTATCAATTCACTCTAGATATGGTAATAAAGTTCTAACTTAATATTGATTCTCTGTTACTCAGTAACAGAAAAAAAGATGTTTAATTTTTCTGCTGATGAAAATTTGCAAAATTTGCTGTTGTTTCTATTAACCAGATAATCAATAAACCCTATAAATTACTTTCTATGACATTTATCCAAAACTATTACAAGATAATGGATTTACAAAACTGGTCTGTTCTTGATAAGTCAATAATCTTTCTATCAAAAGTGGAAACAATCAAATATATTTGAACCATCTGTATCCTGCAAGTATCATTTCAAGATGATAGCACATGTTTACAAATTTTAGATCCTTTTGACTTTATCCACTTTATTTTAAACTAAACTAAAATTAAATCATTCATTGACTTTAACATGAAAAATTTCTAAAACACAATCAAAATTTTTTTGTTAATCTTAACCAAAATTGCATTTAAATTTTTTGTGTACCTGTCACTCAGAATTCAAAATTAAAGATATAAATTGACATCAATATTGCCATCCATCAGTGAAAAAAAAATATGCACAATATATTTTTTTCAACTAAAATCAGATAATCAATTATTTAAATGATTAAATCACTGATACAAAATAACTCATCCCCCAACTGTAAATAAACCACCATTTAACCATACAAGACTATGTTTATTTCTTTCAAATTAAATGTTAAACAGATTTATCAAATTTCCCCCATCAGTGACCTCGGATAATGATAACTAGTAATCGCCTCAGAGAACAAACTTGGATAGCTGACAAGCACAATCAAATTAGATCAAGTTCCAACTCAGGAGAGCTATTTTCCACACAATCATATCACAGTAATAAACAATCAATAAAGCGTCATGTCTGAGTTATCTCCCTTGCACCAGCAAGTGCCCTATCTGTCAATCAAATTAAAATGTTAAATATGACATATTGGAACACTCTGATGATGTACAATGATGTTTGGTATATAAACACACAAACATAAAACAAAATAAAATTTGAATTGTCATCAATAGTGTTTTATAGTCCGGACAAAATTCTCCTTTTCATGTGCATCTTCACAGCTATCTTATTCTACTTAGAAAATAATTGCCCAGGATGAGATTTGTTAGTGTACACATGTCTGTCAATGATCCCATTCTGTCAAAATAACTAATTTGATCATAAAATGGATTGTCTTGCCCTGTCAGCAAGTTTCTTGCTAATTACATATTTCCCAAGGTGACATATCAAATATGTGCTGAAGGATAATTAAAGAATTAATAAGTACATTAACAACGATGTATGATCAATATTGCACACACACAAATTTGAGAACTTTTTTCTTATAAAAAATTAAGAATTGAATACATGTATTAAATTTACAACAATAACAGCTTTTTTTAATAAGCCACCATTGGAACTTATCTGAAAACTTTTTTAATATGGCCCAATAAAACTTATCAGAATTCCACTTGAAATATTTTGGTTTGAACACAAACAAGAACCATCAAAAAAAATCTATTCATAAAGCAGTTTTGATAGAAATTTTGGCAAATATGCTGGTCTTCAACATTTGGTGTTATTGTTTCATTAGCTTTACACATCTTTGGCCTTGAGCACAAATGATGGGTCATAAAAGAACAAAATACGAACATCTTGTGCATGAAAATAGGTATAATAGGATATTTATTGTTATCACAGGATTACACTGTATTCCTGACTTAATTATCCTAGGGTAAAATTAAACAAAAACCTTCGATTTGATGTTCCTTGCCGAAATGATTCATAACCTAAGATTCTACAACAACTTATAAGGACATTTTTTAAAATTTTTGTTGGATGATCAGCTATGAAAACAAAACATCAAACCTTTGCTTTTCATTTCCTAAAAAAGTTGCAATGTGAAATAAATTCCCTTCCATTAAAATTCAATTAAAAGTAGGAATAATCATGAGTATGACAGGTTTTCTTTGAATTGAACCTCAAATAAATGAGTATGACTGGTTTTCCTTGAATTGACCCTCAGATAACTGAGTATGACAAGTTTTCCTTGAATTGACCCTCAGATAACTGAGTATGACAGGTTTGCTTTGAGTTGACCCTCAGATAACTGAGTATGACAGGTTTTCCTTGAATTGACCCTCAGATAACTGAGTATGACAGGTTTTATTTGAATTGACCCTCATATAACTGAGTATGACAAGTTTTCCTTGAATTGACCCTCAGATAACTGAGTATGACAGGTTTTCTTTGAATTGACCCTCAGATAACTGAGTATGACAGGTTTTATTTGAATTGACCCTCAGATAACTGAGTATGACAAGTTTTCTTTGAATTGACCCTCAGATAACTGAGTATGACAGGTTTTCTTTGAATTGACCCTCATATAACTGAGTATGACAGGTTTTCCTTGAATTGACCCTCATATAACTGAATATGATAGGTTTTCCTTGAGTTGACCCTCAGCTAACTTAGTATGACAGGTTTTCCTTGAATTGACCTTCAGATAAGGGAAATGTGACAGATTTTCTTTGAATTGAGCATAGGTAACATACTGGAAGTGTAAAAATTACAATCTCTTAAAGTACACATGAACTCAACATTCAGCAATTTGACTTTAATTTCAGGACTTCCACATAAGAATTTAGGTTAAACAATTTATCTTCATTTGGTACCAAATTTCTTTAAAAAATATTTCTTAGAACAGACAGACAATATGTCTTGCTCAGTACAAATAGATTTATAATTTTGGCATCAATTCTGCAAACTACAAAATTATTACACTGTTACATTTTAATTTCCAATAAAACAGAGAGATGATTTAGGATGACAGACAGCTGAAAGAGTTTGTCTGCTGATGTTTTATTACACTTTCTGTCAACACTCGTTTTATACTACCAACACATACCAGAAGTTCTACACATCAATTAGTGAGATAATCACTGCATTATCTGCCCCTGGTCAACATCCTGGGCTTTTATCTTCTGCTACATATCAAATCAAGTAAAACTGTTTATTATGCAAAGATAAATGATGTAATAGATTTCTAGCAGATAATGTATACAAGAATTGGATATGTACATATCAATTTGAAGAAAAAAGGATCATGATGACATCATTAGTTATAAACTGAACTCAGGTGGTAGATCACATCTTTAATGATATATTCTGATTTCAATCAACAAATTAACTGCATCATCAGATGTGTTAAAATATGACCTATCAAATTTGACAAACAAGTCACAATTTCACACAACTTATAAGAAACTTGTGTTGTAATTTGTTTTTTTTTTTTTCAAACTTTTAAAAACTAAAATATGGATTTAACAGTCGCTGAGTGTTGAGCAGTGGAGCTAGATAAAGATATATTTGAAAGATTTACACTATAAAACTAATAATAATATTAAATTATCACCATTCTTTTTGTCTTTTTGATCTAAAAACTACAGAATTGAAATTTTAAAAAAATTAATTTTAAGTTTCCTGCTTACAAGGGAGCAATTATTTGATTTTTATGGGGAGGGGGTTAGGATCAAATTTGAAACTAGAGGCTCTCAAAGAGCCTGTATCGCTCACCTGGATTGAACTTTTCACCTTGAGCAGGACTAAAACTTAAAATGTTGGAGTCAAATTGGCTGGTTTTTCTATAGGGTTCTATCTTAAACTGAATTCAGCTGCGATAGTCATCTTAGTTGACAGTCCTGGTCAACACATTTCTAAGAACCATTTCTGCTAAGTCTTGCTCCAACTGGCTAAGTGGTTTCAGACAAGATTTTTCATTTAATTTTCCTGTAGGGTCCTATATTTAACTAAGTTCAGCTGTGGCGGCAATCTTGGTTGACAATCCAGGTGAACTGACACAATTCTGAAATAGGACCATTTAAGGACTGATGCTGCCAACTTAAGTTCCAATTGATCCTGGCCGCTCCCCCCCCCCCCCCCCCCCCTCCCCCACCCCCTTAAAAATCAAATGGTTGTTCCCCAAGTGTCAGAAGCAACACAATGTGTTTTAAACACAACAAGCACAGGGGGGTTTCTAACTTCCTGAATGCTTCAAATTTAACAAGAGTAGTTTTATAAGTATGATTTTTTGTTGCAAGGATTTTTCTCAAATGGTGACTCATTCAAAGTAAAAGTACAAACTGTCATTATAGAATTTTAGTTAGTGAATATTGTGCAAAATGTATGTAAATTACAATCAAAGACACAAAATGTATGTTACTACCAACCAATGATACAACATATATGTCAATTACAACCAACAACACCAAATGTACGTCAATCACAACCAATGATACAAAATGTATGTCAATCACAACCAATGGTGCAGAATTTATGTAAATAACAACCAATGATACAAAATATATGTCAATAACAACCATATGTCACACAAAATAAAAGACATGAGGTTGCATGTGTTATCTTTCAAAATATACCCCCACTCTTTTTTAATTTTGAAAATTGGGAAAACAGACTTGAAAAGTTTGACGAAAAATTTGATGTAAACATAAAGTATTGTAAAATTCGTAAGTATCGGCAAACAGGAAGTGGTTCCTTGACAGACCTGAAAATAGGAGAGACGTTACAACTCATGGTCATAAAGCTACAGGCCAAATATCAAAACATTCCGTTTTACAGAAGCCAAGATAAGTGTGACGAAAAATTTCAGTTTGAACGGACGGAAGGACAAGGTGAATCCAGTATACCACCCACTCCATAGAGTGGGGGTATAATATCAAAACATTCCCTTTCACAGAAGTGAAGAAAAGTGTGAGTAAAATTTCCGTGTAAACATAAGGTATTGTAAAATTTGTAAGTATCAGCAAACAAGAAGTGGTTCCTTGACAGACCTGAAAATAGACGATACAACTCATGGTCATAAAGCTACAGGCCAAATATCAAAACATCTGTTGCACAGAAGCCGAGAGAAATGTGACGAAAAATTTCAGTTTGAACGGACGGACAGTACGACAGACAGACGGACAGACAAGGTGAATCCAGTATACCATCCACTCCGTAGAGTGGGGGTATAATATATGTCAATCACAACCAATGACACAAAATGTATGTTAATGACAACCAATAACACAAAAACATAATCTACAGCACTTTGGATGTGAAGTCCAACAAAAAACCTGGAGTGACACATATCCTGCTTCGTTAATGGCACCTCTCATATTGCAAGTGAGTTTAAAGTCTGGTTAAGAGTCAATTCCAGTGAGATGTGAAATCTAACTAAAGATACATATTCTCATTTTCTGAGATAGGAACTTTGTATTGTTAATCAAGTTGTGATTTGATGATTTTAACAGAGTCTGAACATAACTTTGTCATAGAAGTTTATTTGACTTTAACTTAGCTCTGTCAGGAAAATTACTTATAAATCACATGCAGGACAGTAACCAATCAACTTTGAAATGCCAGATGCTGGAGAAGTTCGTATGTTACTGCCAAGAAAGGGAAAATTCACAACTGAAAAGTTAAAAATCATCAAAGGAACTAGAGTGATGACAGTTATGATTATTGCTTCTGTTTTGATTTCTAACATTTCTACGCGTATTACGATATCTTACAATATTATATAGCTAAGATTGTATTGACAACAGGTAAACATTTATTACAAAAAATAATCGAAGTAATCAATTACTATGGGATATCAAGCTTTTTGTTACCAATGGATAATATTACTAACTCGCTTTTCATTAAACAATGTTGGTGGCCTTACAAGATTTGTCTGTTTTCTAAGCAGTTCATTTCTTACCAATCAATATATAATAAGAAATGGTAATTGACAATGTTGGTTACATTGAATCCTTTAGATATTTTTATCCAAAGTAGAAGAAAAGTTCAATGAACAATTATGTGTTCAGTCTATAGATATAATAGAGTGATCTTCTGATGGACAAGCCAAACTGATGTTGACACTTTTGTTTATCAATGAATTTCCAACTTTAACAATTTTCAATACCAGCCAAGTACCTTTTTATATATACACTACAGATCTTAAAAAAAATACAAAATGCTCCAAGTTATCTTTGACATTGTATTACCGTCAATTCATTTTTATTCATGGTATACTCATTTTCATGGTTTTTCCTGGGTCTCAGGCAACCATAAATTAAAATTTCCAATGGAAAAAAGTATCTAACCACAAAATGTTCTACAGACGCTGGGACAGAATTATTGGAATATTGAATATGAAGAATTTCGTATTTAACTCCATATTTACTTGAAAAATAAAAAATCCAATCACTGTTTATTTTGTAATGAAAATATATTATGTTATTTCAATCAATGAACATATTTGCAAAACCTTTCTTTAAATAATTTTTGTCATAAAAAATTATTATTTTCCTAAAATAAAGAATTAGGAGATGAACTGTAATAAAAATTCTGATACTCATTTTGAATCACAAGAAGTGCATGTTTCATCAAATTACCACTGACATCAGATCTGCTCATGGCCTAAAATGTTAAAAACCAAAATTCTAGATTAACTTATTAGTACTTCAAAGAATTTTGATGAAGTAATTTATCACTCAAAACATTTATTTGAAAACAATGATTGTGAGTGCTTTTTTTTGTTTGATTCATTATTAATTAAGATATTCAAATAGGACTACAAACATTGTTAGCAAATTAAAATATTCCAAAAAGCAGAAACTGTGTTGACAACAAAATATTTATATCCGCTATAACTTAAATCAAATTTTCTATTCAATATATTTGAGAACAAAAAAGCATGCATTCCCAAGCCCCAAAATATAAAAATTTATCGAGTCTCCTAAAGAGAAATTTTCTCAACTGCTAAAATTCTAAATTCACTGGCCTTTTAACAGATCCAGAATGAATGTGAAATAAAACGATAAATCATGACAACCCTTTGGCCCCTCATATATGACACGTAATATTATTCTCACTTATGGAGAAAATCTAAATGCAAAAACATTTAATTTTGTTCATATTTCAACACTGATAGCTCTTTCTCAAGGGAATTTGATCTGACAATCAAAATCTTCATATTCCAATCTTCATTTATATCAATCAATAATAAAGTCCTGTTAATACTATACGAACATGTCTAAATACCACAAAAAGCAACATTCTAATATATACTAACAAGGCAATAGTCTTAATACCACTTAACAACTATAAAATGGCATACCAAACAATAGCCAAACACTTTAGTTTCCTGTAAACAAGGACTGCAGACTTGACAACCTTTAAATTGACAAGCACTGGGAAAAAGATTGCTGGAATGATCAGTTAATCTACAGAGAGATCAATATAAAACATCATAATACCACGTAAATTGATAGAATCCACCTTGTCTAAAATTATTTAATTATTATAAATTACATTTACTTAATACATAATTTCAAAGTGTTGGAGGTTAAAAAATACAAAACCAAAAGAAAGTTGCTAAGTCTTGTCTGTCGGACTAAAACAGTGCAACTTATTTCAGTACCGAAAGACCATTTGGTCCATAGCAATACAGACATATCATACAAATATACAGACAGATATACATATATAACACAAAAAGGAAAAATATTTATATTAGCACAGTTTAAGTGTCTCCTTTCCTCAGTTCTAAAGACTGTTGTATAAAAGACGCTACTGTCTTAATATCTTCATGTGTTGATGGATTCAAAATAGTTTTCGATTTTTCTATATAATTATGGGAAGTGAAATTAGGATAATTTCCTATATAACTATATATAAATAATTCTTATTACTTTCATTTAGAGTAGATATTTTTTTTTTTTTTTTTTTTTGGTTAACGGTCAGATAGTTTAATTTTATCTTTTAATTTATTTGTTTCTATTAGCGTTTTACAATTTGAAATTTGATTTAAATCATTTTCAGTTTCCTTTACTACATTAACTGCATAAGTGTACCACGAATAAGTTCCCTCGTTAGCAAAATCTAGCCGCTTAATAACTCTTTCACTGGAAAATTTGATTATTACAAATTTTAATTATAAAGCATCTTTAGACAGGATCAAAAATTTCTAGCTCCCCATAAAAATCAAAATGGTCGATTGGATGTTTTTTGTTTTTTTTATCCTTCTCTTTTCTTTTTAATTCTTCTATTGCTGTAAAGACAAATTTTATGATTTAAACCTTTCTAACTACTAAAAAAATTTTTTTTAATTCTGGGTTTGAAATAACTATCTAAAAAAATGTACTTAATTCATTTACAAACTAGGAAAATAAATAGCTTCAAAAATAGACTTCTTATAGTCTGGTTTATTAAGACAGAAATGAAAAATAATGTTCAATTCACAACAGCTATAGGCATCCAGACAACTTAATATAGGATCATGTTTTTTTTCTAATGAAATTTGTCAAATTTCATTATATGCAAAAACAACTCTACATGCCACCTCTAATCCAGTTGTCTTTCATATAACCATAAGCAAGAATCTAAAAAGCAAATAACTGATGAAAAACGCCTCATTTTGTAAATAACTGACGTCCTAAAACCTAGCTAATAAGGTTTATGACCCCAAAGTAGACTACAACCAACAAAGGAATCACAACAATATTTACAAGATTTAATCAATCAATCACACTTAATGACTATAACTGAGATCAATACAGTGATACTAGCTGCCAGCCATTCTGTAAGCTTCATTATTGAAAATGCTTTTTCTTTAATTTCGTTTATTTGTTACTGTATGGACAATAAATAAGAAAATCGGAAAGCCATAGAGAGTAACAATTGTGCCTTCCTGGAAATAATCCTTAATAAGTTTTGATGTAAGTGGTTTCCAATAGAAGAACGATGAAGGTTTATGATCTAGACCATAAGATCTGTTGTAACGTGATGTTTGGCATTGATCTTATATGCATTTAATACCTCCCGAGTATACACGATAATCTGAACAAAATGCTCGGCCATCAATCACGATTTCTTTTTTTTTTTCTGCACAACAAATTCACATTTATCACTAGGGATTTACTAAAGATGTATTTGTATTACATAAGAGACATATTAGGGGGTTGTTTTATTATAATAAAAGGTTCAGAGTATGGAAATAATGTAAGTTACCATATAATGGATCTAACATATTCTTTTATTGTATAAAACATTTGTTCATTAATATCTGATCATAAAACACAATATTTTTATGCATTAAAAAAGTTGAAAGTTATGCAGAAGAAGATTTTATTTCCAATCACAGGGCCCACTAGGGGGCATGAATATTATTTCCAATCACAGGGCCCACTAGGGGGCATGAATATTATTTCCAATCACAGGGCCCACTAGGGGGGCATGAATATTATTTCCAATCACAGGGCACACTAGGGGCATGAATATTATTTCCAATCACAGGGCACACTAGGGGCATGTATATTATTTCCAATCACAGGGCCCACTAGGGCACGAATATTATTTCCAATCGCAGGGTCCACTAGGGACTTGAATATTATTACATAAGGTCATTTAACATTATAAAACAGAAAATCATAAGACATAGGACAGAAAAAAACATATATTAACATAACTAAAGGAAATGAATAAAAATTTTCCCTTCTGTTTTAAGGAAGAAGATATAAATTTTGTTGCATTCTTGAAATTTCCAGAACCAGATATGCACTAACAAAATATTTTATACTCTGTTGTTTTACAACATAATACAGAGTGAATTTTGGAGAATGCTTATAGTAATTTTGAAATTAGAACTAAATAATTCCTATTAAGTTCATGGAAAATTTTCAGTGGGAAATTTGAAAGGATGAAAAAACTTATTTGGTATGGAATGTGCCACTATAGCATTTTTTCCATGACAACCCTTCACTTGAACCATGTCAACATATTGGATATTTGAATTTGATTTTCCCAAATTTTTGAAACAGAAAAATTTAACACCAAAATAAACAGAGCTCAATTTACCAGTGTGCCATTTATCGGTACACATTATTTACAAAATCATGCAATTCCATTATATGAACAGATTCCAATATAAATAAACTAAAATGGGAATGAATGCAATACATGAAAATGAACTCCATAATGTTGCATCTATCTACTCATATTGTCAAGATCAATTTATTTCTAATTACTTGTTTCTACATTTGTATAATTTAAACAAACAAACTGTCTGCCAACCTTCTTATCATCAAAATATCTGCCAATAATATAATATATATCATAAATCAAGGGAGACAACTTTCATAATTTTTTTTTGCCTGGCTAAATATAACCTGAGCATACTGTCAATATCCAAACTGGTAAAAATTCTTACCAATATGACCAACACATACCCAGGTCAAAATTCTCACTTTAAGCTTAATACTCTGGAAAAAATTTTCAACCTTACAACTTACATATAATTTGGTCAAAATTCTCAACCTTACAACTAACACATCTCATGAGCAAAATGTTCACCCCTTGGATCAGTTACCCTGACCTTTGATATTTGGTGACTCTAAACACTGTTGACAAGACACTATAAAACTTTTATAAAGATCAGATACAAAGTTTATTGTACTGTAACAAAATCAGGTGAAATCTACAATACACTTAAAGTATAAAATATTTCATTTTGAAATGTTTAATATGCTAATCAATAGCAAACTACATCCTTACAAATTCAAAAACTAGTCAAGAATTCAATAGATTTAAACTTTGGACTGCTTTTGTGTTTTAATTTAAATTTGAGAACTTGTTGTAATGTGGAAAGTTTTGATAGTTCTTTGTTACGAAATCTATTGGAAAATATATACATCACGCTTTCAATATCATTCCTACAATACATCTGATTATAAAATTAGGTATTGGTATGTCTGTTAGAAAGCTATTTTAGAAAACTAATTAAATGTTGAATATTTTGTCCTACATCATGAGCTCTTAAATCTTATAACTAATCATTTAAAGCACTGATTATCATCTATCTATATATATATTGATAAAAGTCTTAGGTTTACAATAAATCGCCAGATAAACAGAAAATGACACTATAGGTTTAAAGATTTCAACCTGACTAAGGGAGATAACTTCAGCAACAATAATAAACATTAAGGGGAGGTAATTCTCATACTTTCAATTCTAAAAGTATTATTTTATTGTTTAAAATTTATCAGGCATCAGTTATATTATGCAATGGTTTATTTAACATTTATCCTGTGATGAACCCTGCTGTGTTTAAATTGCTGTAAGTTGCAAACATACCAAATTTTGATCTAAAACTGTCAATCATTCTTGCTCTTTTACTGTAGACAAGCAGTCTGTAAAATTTCCTGTGAGAATCTCATTGAAAGTATCTTAAGAATTTAGGACATAATGTCTTATAAACTAAGTAACCTATTACATAAAATTATAATTTATCCACCTGCAGAAAAGTATTGCATTTTCTGAAAGGTCAAAGGTTACCCCCATTATAGATCATGTGATGACCTGAAGAACTTCTGATTCTCTAGTAAGATATTTCTGAGTAACATTCTGATTCTTTAAAAACTAAGAAACAAAAGATTTTCATCATAACAGAGTGATCTAATTGGTCAGTTTTTTTTCAGTTAAGAGGAAATTTAAGAAAACATTCTTTGAATTTTGACTGAACCAAACATTTAACAGACCAAGAATACTTCTTAGTTATGCAGGAATACCAGGGTTGTAAGAAGAACTCTGTGAACACAGCAAATCAGTAAAAACTAAGAGCAACATTAATACAGATCATACAAAGCCTGTGGCCAAACTATACCTGGCTAATCTTAACATATACATAAGCATCTTCATGAAAAATCACGAGAGCTACTTTAAAATATTTCGGTATATGTTATAAATGACATTTTTAATGGTTTTTAGTTATAACACGCATTGAAATAAATGTTAAATGCATGTAAATTATTAAGGAGTGTCACCTTCGACCTTGTTATGTCTTAATTACATAATTACTAAGTTATAATCGTGTCATTACAACATGTTAAGAGTCACCTTTCCATGTGACAGGTGTCAAATCATTGTTGAAATTTACAAGGAAATTCTTTGGTATGACCATGTACTGATATAGATTAATGCTAATGTTTTTTTTTTAAAAAAGAGAAAAAAATGTTGCTATGAGTATTTCATAAGAAAAAACTTTTTGTTTTTATCATATTTAAAATTTCTGGAAAATGAAAAACTTATATTATAATTCTTTGCCACCCAATGAGGGATATTGTCTTTTTTTCAAATGACTTATGAAATTGACCCTTCTAAATCTTTCAATGTTTGTTTGTATACTTTAGATAAAAAAAATACATCATAAAATGGAAATAAAAATTCTTGACACAAAATCCCTACATGCATAGTCCAAAGTTAATCCAAAAGTACGGTAGTTTTACTGCTGTTCTTCATCTTAAAGTCCAAGTGAGGCCTTCAACATGTAGAAAATCTTACAATAAACTTTAGTACAAGATGGACTCTAGCACTGCTTTCAGCTATTATGGACCGAAATTTGTCAACTTTTGAAACATGATAAACCCTACTAACATTTCAGATTTTTTAATCAATATAATTTCATGCAATTCTTATTGTTTTTCTTGAATAAACATCTCAATCTGTCAGACAAAAAAAAACCATGACATGATCGTATTGTCTAATGATTTGGATATACCATCAGACCTTCTGATTTTCTCACAAACCAAATTATAAATATTCACAGATCAAATGCCAAATTAGGCATGAGAATATGATCAATAATTTTTTTTTTGACTCGCAGGATAATTCAATTGATGGGAATGAATGTTTATTTCTTGAAATCGACACAGCATCCATGACATATGACATTCTAACAGGAAACTTACTTTATGTGAATTTAGACATACCACCCACTCTTTTAAGTATAAATCTTGAGTTTTTTCTAATAATTTGCAATTTAGCCTTTAACAGTTTGTAGATTGTTTAGTATAATATAATTAAGTATTATTCTTTTTACCAATCTGCAACTCTTTTTAACATGATTTATCACTTTAAATGTTGTAAAATTTAACTAAAATATCGACAATCTATTATTTAATATAATTACACAAAGAAGTGAAAGGAATCTTCCTGAACAATCAGACTTTTTGAACTAAATGAGGCAGATAATATAATTGAACACAATTATCCAACATTTCAGATAGTTATTTGACAGAGCTCGACAAACACTGAAAAATTGATTTTTCTCCTGTTAGAAGGCAGAATGTTTTGATTAATATTTTATACAGGAATATTGTAAATGATGACAAAAAGTTATCAATATTTGAGGGTGAAACTAATAGAAACAATATTGGATTAAATGACAAAGCAATGTTTTTTTTGTGTTAAATGTTTAGTATCAGGATAATTTTTTTATGAATCTGTATTATTTACTAATAATATTTAAGTTACAATACCAAACAGTATTTAAATAAAAATAAGAATCTCCTATACAACGTTGGACACTTTCACTTTTTGCCGACAGAGTAAACAATTTTTTTTTAAAAAATATCTGTGCCCACATCCAGGAATCTACAGTTAGCACACAAAAAATGTAGTAGTCAAAAATTTATCTTTTACCAAAAAAACTCCCTTGTTTCCAAGTATCTTGATAGACAATCTTTCCAATGTTTACTAACATGGTTTCAACTTTCAATTTCTTAGTTCAGGCTATATATCCTGGGTAGTACTTTAAAAAGAATATCATTTGATTATTTCATATGCAATATTCTGCAGAATTTGTTACAGCTGGTAAATAAAGTAATGAGTATTAAACTTCTGCAGAACAGTTATTATCTAAAAATGAAGTTATCAGAAGTCCAATGTATACAGTCAATTTGGAAATTACATGTACATGTTGCAAGAGAATATTATAAGCAAATCAAGAATTAATAGTGCAAGTTTTAATTGGTGCAATACTCTTTCTGTCGCATTAGACACATAAAAATAAATTGCATTAATTTAAGAATTTGGTGTAGTTAGTATGAAAAGAATCTGCTGTAAAACATCTCAGTCTTATATAAAGATACAATTTTAGTGTAAACACTTTCTGAGGCTTATCCAGCCCTGCAGGTGTTCACTTATGATGTACAAGTTATGTAATTGACAAAAAAATCATTAATTGTTGCATGTAAATTGAATTCAAGTCAGGATTTGTAAAAGGTGCATTCGAATAATCAAAGCTAAATTCCTGCTATTACCTACAACTGTAAATATCCTTAATAAATCTATTAAACTTTCGATTACCCAAGATCCCATGACAAAACATTAAATAATTTACGTCAATTGGTAAACACACAAAAGCAACACCTTTAGATTCAATGTACCTGTCTGTGAGTTTTTACCTTTACAAAGAAAAATCATGAGGTTTAAATCTACCTAAAAAGACTTATCTTTTTATGTATTGTTTGAGCACCTGATCTAGTGGGGATCTGTAACAAGGGTTGCTGAGCAAATTATACCTATCAAGTTTAGGTCGTAAAATGAAGAAAAAATTACTTCAAAATGATACAAATGAATAAATACCTCATCAATATTGTTTTTGAAGTTTTGTCAGATTTAACAAATATTTAGACTATTTATCAAATTACACAGATTTGTAACATCATTACACCCTCTCTTACATAAAGATTTAAATGTCTAACACACTTTACTTAATAATAGATAAAATATTGAAAGGTGACAGAATATTTTAACTTTAATTTTTGTTCCTTTTGAAGATGGTAACAGAGAAAATATTTGTTTGCTTAAGAATCTTACGAAGTTTATGAAAGGTATTCCTGGTTTACAATTGTAACTATATAATTTTTATCACACGATAAATAAAAATATAAAAATCTGAATATTTTGTCCAGGCAATCTATTTCAACACTTTGACCAATCAGCTGATATGATGAACAGATTTGTTAAATATTTCTTTATTTAATGAAATAGTTTTCAGAAATCTACTACATGTAGTATGAATTTGATACTTTTGTTACAAAAACTAAAATTTTGTTAAAAGTAAGGAGTATCTCCCTATTAACAGCTTTTTCCTTAAATGGTTTTGGCTTTACCTTTTTGGGATAATTTTTGCATTTGAATTTGCTCTTCAAAATGTTTGGCCTTGAGCACAAATAACGAGTCATAAATCAATAAAATGAGCACATCTTTAGTATGTTTCCTACTTTCTATTCATCCTACAATCTACAAATATAATTCATGGTGCAGTACTTACAGTTAAACAGCCAATTAAACTGCCTTCAAAAGGAGGCTGGAATGCTCGTAAATCTGAGCACCATTCCAACAGCTCACGTGCTGCGTTCTGGAACCCTGATGGTGAAGACAAATGCTGAAAAAAAATTAAAAAGATATCTATATTGAAAATCAAATACCATAGCAGAATTGTATATTAACTTTTGACACCCAAAAAACAATCACTACCAAGTTTGGTTCTGATTATCTGAAGAAAATCTTGAAGTAAATTCTTCTTTATGGTAAAATGTTAAGTCAAACTATTTTGGTTGTGGTGGCCATATTGATTAGTGGGCTAACAGATATTATCCCTGGGACCAAAGTTGCTAAACCCAATGGTTTCAAGGAAGGAGTAAATTTGAAAAATTTATGAAAACCGACGACAGAAAAACAGACAACAGCCCATAGTGATGGCAACGGCTGACATGAATCTTTGGTCCGAGTGATCTAAAAAGTATCTTATTCATGAGTTAATGCACTGAATCTAACCTTGATTTTATTTGTTAGACATCAATTTCTGAGGTCAAATTATTTACTAGAAGCAAATATTGGTAGCATGTTGAACTTTTGACATGCTACTAAAAGTAGAAAATAAATGGCTATTTCTGATAAATCTTCGGTGTGGAATACACAATTAATGCTGTATGATTGATGTCCTATCTGAACTGTAAGAAAAACAAGGCATTTCTGCTAATTCTCTTAACTTCTTCATAATACGATATTATCTATCTTTATTTACTGAAAACAGCTCTACCACAGCTTCAAAATCTGGGCAATACCCAAAAAAATGGAGGAAACGTAATTGATATTCCATAGCTAAATTGTTACGAGATAGCGATAACAGATAGCTTCTAAACAAGAAAATGGTTTTGCTTATAAACTGTAGTGCCTCTTCTCCTAATTTTCTTGTTCAGGTGTTAAAAACATTCTAAATTGTTTACTTAACTGCCTGTTAAGACATCAGAATGAGAAAACAGTGTATAATTAGAACGGTCAATATTTCAACAAATTCATCTTCATTTTGTACCTGATGTATGTATTAATGTAAAAAAATGGGGATTGTAAAAAGTATACTATAAGCTTTAATGCTCTATTTTTTTAAGTTGTAAAAATAAAAACTATTTATTTAACAAAGCAGGTCTGTCAAGTATTTTTTAGCATAATTTGTGTAAGATTTCATAGAATATATGAATACAAAAAGGAAAATGTTAGAGATCAAAAGGAGTTTTCTGAAATTTGGAATGAAAATGTGTGGGTCTCCTGAAAAATGCACCAGACTTAACAGATCCTTATAGTCTAAGTTTTATTATGCAACTCCTTTCCCAAAAGGGAATACATTAATCTAAAATAAATCTGGATTCAATCTGGGGAAAAATTGTTCAATATTAAAATATACTACAGGTGAAAACAATTTCAGTACTTTAACAATTATGTAAAGGGAAGCAACTCTACAATGTAGATTATTAATTTGTTAAGATTGTTACCAGATGTTTTTAATCATCATAACTTTAAACAAACCTTTCCACAAATATTTTACATTGCAAATGATATAATTTCTCTGTAACACTTCTGCAGCCATATTTATTATAAAAGATTTTCTTTTTTCATAATAGCTGTGTGTTTTGTTTGTATATATAAAAAATTACACCTAATTTTGTTTGGCAAACAGTTTTGCATCATAAATTAACTATTTCTGATGAATAAAACAGTAATTTTGTAATGATTTAGTTATCTAATCTTGCAGAAGGCAACAGAATGCATTTTCTGTTGAGCTAATGTTTAACGGGTAATTTGATATTGTAGATTATTTTGGAAAAGTCGTCAGAGATATGTAACTTGTTTATCTAAAATCATTCAGTCAGGTCTGAAATTAATTATGTACTTAAAATAATAGAAACAAAAGGGTGTGGTACAGGTCTTTTTTTCTTATTTCTCAACAATGAATGCCATGTACATTTTCATTTATGTATTAAATAAAACACGACATTTATTATCTTTAATTTTGAAATTTTTACATGTAGATCTTTGGTGACATATAATAATTAAATATTTTATAAAATATCAGTTCCTCTTTGATTTTACCATTAAATAATAAATACTAGACACAAGATGCAATAAACATCAACGTCAATCAAATAATAACATTGTTACTCAGACTTCAAAATAACAAAAGTATTTCATTTTATTCATGTTCTTGGATGCTCTTGTCACAATTTTCTCCCAGATTATTAGAAATTTCTAGATAGGGATCTGAAACAATTAAAATTTCCATTCTATTTTAATTATTATTATTATAATTATAACTATAATATTTAAGAAAAACTAGAGAATGTGTCTTTAAGACATGCATGCCCCTGTCCTCTGGAACGAAAAAATCAGTTCGTGATATATCCTGTTTATATTAACTTTTATCCCATTAATAACTAGATGTACTGTGAGCAAAGCTCACAAAGGATACCCCCCGCTTTGAAGTCCAATTATCTCCCTTGTGTGATATCGGAAAGCAAAGATTTTTCTTCATGCACATCTTTGGATGATGTACTTCCTTTCTGTAAAGTTTCGTTAAAATCCATTGAGCGGTCTAGGAGGAGTTACGCTTACGAGGTTCATATATAATGTATAAGCCAAAAAGTATAGAAGTCCAATTATCTCCCTTGTATGATATCGGAAAGCAAAGATTTTTCTTCATGCACATCTTTGGATGATGTACTTCCTTTCTGTAAAGTTTCATTGAAATTCATTGAGCGGTCTAGGAGGAGTTGCACTTACGAGGTTCATATATAATGTATAAGCCAAAAAAAATAGAAGTCCAATTATCTCCCTTGTGTGATATCGGAAAGCAAAGATTTTTATTCATGCACATCTCTGGATGATGTACTTCCTTTCTAAAGTTTCGTTGAAATCCATTGAGCGGTCTAGGAGGAGTTGCGCTTACTAGGTTCATATATAATGTATAAGCCAAAAAAAATAGAAGTCCAATTATCTCCCTTGTGTGATATCGGAAAGCAAAGATTTTTCTTCATGCACATCTTTGGATGATGTACTTCCTTTCTGTAAAGTTTCATTGAAATCCATTGAGCGGTCTAGGAGGAGTTGCGCTTACAAGATATATGGACAGACGGACAGACGGACAGACAGACAGACAGACGGAGGGACAAGGTGATTCCTATATACCCCCCCAAACTTTGTTTGCGGGGGGTATAATAATAATGAATCCACAGTACTAAATTCTGTTTTTAACATAAGGACCCAAACATGAAATGTAGGCCATGTGGACTCCATGTTGCTGATCTATGCTGAACTAAAATACATGACTGAAATTGTAATATAATAAGCTGTTGGCGTGGCCAATGATGCGAGCATAGCAAAAGCCCTTTCCAGAAACTCATTTCCGGTATCACGATTCTGATTCTAAAGTTATTATAAATTGAAGCAAGTTATTTCCCTTACTTACTTCTGTTTCCGGCGAACAAAACATTTTCCAGCCATAGTATGTATCACAATATGGCTGCCTCCATTAAACAAAGACTTTTCTAAATGACCCATATGTAGAAAATGCATATTCTCCTATATCGCTTGCTATTACTGACATATCAATATCATCAAAAATTTTTGAGAATTAGACTAAAATGCAAATTTTAATCAGTCACTCTACCATAAAATATATCATAGTGACTCAAATGTAGCTGAGTTGTGTTGTATTATATAAGATGACTGTAATAGGTTCTTAATAATGCACCTAAATGCAAACTTTTTAATCAGTCATTCAAGCTTAAAATGTAGGTTGTGGTGACTCAAATGTTTCCGAGTTGTGTTTTACTATACAAGATGGTTGTAGTTGTGAAATATCATCAATATTTTATCATAGATTCTTTAAAACTATATCTAAGTCCAAAAATTTAACCAAAGTCACCCAATGATAAAATGTACGTGGTGGAGACTTAAATTTGCTGATTTCTGTTGCACTATACAAGATAATTGAATAGGTAAAATATCTTTCAGATATCTCAACAGCTTTCTAAGAAATGGATCTTAATTGAGTCACTCAAGCATGAAATGTAGGTCATAACAACCCAACTGTTGGAGAAATGCATTATATAATGTAAGATGATTATAGTGATATAACACCATGAATTCCTAGGATAAGAAATTAAATTTAAAACTTTATCAGAGTCACTAATGCATTTAATGAACATCAAAGTGCCCGAAATGTTGCTGAACTTTTTCAAGGGATTGTAGTGGTTCAATATCATTGATTTATCTCAGTGGGTTTCTGAGAAATGGAAATAACTTTAAACACTTAACCAATCAGGATGGATGTAAATATACCTTCATAAGGACAGACAAGGGTAAATCTATATGCCCCTTCCACATTCGTGAACAGTGCATAAACATTGACAAAATCTACTACTATCAAATACATAAACTTTTTATTTTAGCAACTCATCGATTGCTAAAAATATAGATTAAAGAAATAAATTCTTTTATTTGCAAGTTACAAACTTATTCATGTTTTAAAATATGCACTCAAACAGTAAAAAAAATTGTTTTGTTTTGTTGGGGTTTTACACCATTTTCAGCACATTTGGCTATTTTGCGGCGGTCACTTTTTAATGGTGGAGGAAGACAGAGTACCTGGAGATTTACTTTTAATCCTTATAATTTCAGATAGGAGTCTAACACCATGCCATGGGTTAGATTTGAACCATTAATTAGAAATGACTGCCCATATGTTTAATTTTATGATTTTACTGAAACAAGACCCCATAAAACCAACAACTTCTTCCTTCCAGGATAAAGTAGTAAAATATTTTTCTAAGATATATAATATATCTTGGACCTTTTTCAATCTTTTACTTGTACTGAAGACAATACTCCACAAAACATAAAGACAGAGCAGCATTTCTGATATCTACGGAGACACCACAGGTTCACAGAAATCTCTTTACATTTAAATGTTTTTTCATATTGATAGGCATGAAACATTGAATGGGACCTTCTAGGAAACATTTCTGTTGTCTTTCTACAGAAATCTTTTAACATGTGAGGGTGAACATAAGTACAAAGGTTACTGACACAAACTAATTAGTAAAACATTACTACAGTGAACTAAGATGGAACTGACTGCTGGATTATTAATTAATAAAAACCTAGTTATCTTTGGTTAATTAGGTAGGATATTTGTCAAGTTAATCAATTATACTTAGAGAAGTATATAAACTAAACAATAATGATATACTATTTTTGTGTCAGATAGTGCTACTTTATTGGACCTATTTTTGTGACAGATACTGCTACTTTATTGGACCTATTTTTGACACATACTGCTACTTTATTGGACCTATTTTTGTGACAGATACTGCTACTTTATTGGACCTATTTTTGTGACAGATACTGCTATTTTATTGGACATATTTTTGTGACAGATACTTCTATTTTATTGGACCTATTTTTGTGACAGATACTGCTACTTTATTGGACCTATTTTTGTGACGGATACTGCTACTTTATTGGACCTATTTTTGTGATAGATACTGCTACTTTATTGGACCTATTTTTATGACGGATACTGCTACTTAATTTGACCTATTTTTGTGACGGATACTGCTACTTGATTGGACCTATTTTTGTGATAGATACTGCTACTTTATTGGACCTATTTTTGTGACAGATACTGCTACTTTATTGGGCCTATTTTTGTCACAGATACTGCTACTTAATTGGACCTATTTTTGTGATACTGCTACTTTATTGGACCTATTTTTGTGATGGATACTGCTACTTTATTGGACCTTTTTTGTGACAGATACTTCTACTTTATTGGACCAAACAGGGGTTGACATAACAGTCTTATGATAAAATTGGATCAGATTAAGTTTATTATTTCTTCAAATCAACACATCCACGGCTTGTTGCATTACATATCTTTACCTTTCAAGTTGTTCAGGTGTATTAGTTGACCACAGGTCAACAACTTTAATTAGATACAGTTAAAAATAATGCTAACTCTACTGTCCACAACTTTTACTGTTCGGTGGAATTATGTCAAAAACAACTAACTGGTACATGTAAATGTTTAGTTGATTATTGGTTAACCTCCAGTGACCTCCAGTGACAATTATCTGTATATCAGTACAAATGTACTAGAACACGATGATATGATCTGAACGTGAACATGCTTTGTATTATAAGGAATCATTGAGCTCATAACGTAACAGGTTCACAAGAGTACATGTCAACCCATCCTGACACATTTATCTGACAACCAGGTAAATACTGACCAGTATTTGCTCTTACTCCTGAATGAGGGATGTTTAGCAAGGACCAGCAAATTCAATTATTACCACATTATGGATCGCCCTGTAACCTACCACAATTGAAGCAATCACATTATCAAGAAAGGTTTTAACTGACACAATTCTAAATATTTTCATGCTTGATACCAGATCTTTACCTACAATCAAGTCTACATACTTACCTGTTTGATACAGTAAAGTCTATAAAGTTCGATACAATAAAAATCTACATAATATTTATCAGTTTAACACAATTTGACTGCTCAACCTGTTTGATACAATTAAGACTATATATTTACCTGTTTGATACAATTAAGACTACATATTTACGTGTTTGATACAATTAAGACTACATATTTACCTGTTTGATACAATTAAGTCTATCAATAGTCTGTTGGAGATGTCTTTCCATATCATTCATGGTGGGCCCTTTTTCTGTGGATCACAAACGTACATTGGATATACCTCAAACATTGGTAAATATGACATCCAAAATATCAAAAATTATGAAAGATGAGCAAACCAGACAAATGGATTTCCCTTTCTTTTTACATTGGTCTGTGGATACTTGTTACATTGTCTGTTCTGTCTTTCTGAAAAATAAAAATTATTTGATAGCTGTATAATGTGCATTGACAAATCTTTAACAAATCTGATTAAACATTAGGAAATGTTCATCTGTAAAAATAAAATCACATGTATGCACCTTACCATTATTCAAAAATAATAGATCTGATTATTTATTGACAAATTTTTCTTCAAGGTCAAAGATAAGACTATAATTATTTCTTTCACACAAATAAAGCTCAAACACAAAAAAAACAAAAAGTTCCAAATGTCAAAGTCACATCATGACCTTTAACCCTTGTATAGTACTGCAAAAAGATATATTGATATACATGTCTAATTTATATGGCAGGTCAGATAACGACCTTGAACTCTAAGTTATTCCTTTGCAACATTGAAAAATTTACAGTTCATTCCTTCTTCATTGAAAAATGAGAAGAAATAAAAGTAAAGATTACTTGGCTGATAAAATATATTTACACAATAAACAAATATAACCTTAGAAAACCTTGGCAATCATTAATGGTACATCTAAATACCACAAATTATAACAGAATTGTTTATCAGTGTAAAGATATCTTGTCTGGCTCGTTAAGCTTCTTTACCACTTGTACATTAAGTTCCACTTGATTGTTGTATGGATATGTATTTACTGACACCACACAATTAAAGTATATAATTATTGTTTTCATAACCAGATATATATATATAATACAAAAAAACAAACATACATACAAAAATCTGTAAATTTATTTACTTTCAAAACAAGCAATAAAACATGGTCTCTTATAATACCTAGGGCATTTTTGAACATCCTATACAACCATCAATTATAACCTATCGGTATTGACTTTAACTGCTTAGATATTGACCGCCAAATTTTTCAATAAGGTAAAAAATTTGTAAACTTATCACCTGTTTAGGAGACTGTAATTCTTTTTGACAACATAAATATCAGGTAAAGGAAAACGATTTACTCAGACAAACAATATGATTTATATTTTTTCTTAAAATGAGATGACCCCAGTTCACTTTTTCATTTGTATCCGAGTTTGTATTAAATCACATGTCCTAACCATAAACAAAGACACCAGGTGAGAAAGGCAGATGTCCTCTTTTACCTGGGTCCATGTTGATGATACAGAGGAACACCTGTGTGCCAATAAAATAAGAATTTTTTGTTTATTTATCTTTAATATAAATAAAACAAGATCATGTATTTAAATGAGCAAATAAATTTGTTGTAATGGATGTTTTTTAAGTTATAGTAACTATGTATTCAGATACAAAATAGTCTAACTAACTCAAAAGACTTATGGCAAGAGTTTTGTTCCCTCTGGAAAAAAGAACTTACAATTATGATGTAAAAGGGGCGAGGGGCTAAAGAATTTTCAAAGGATACAATATGTATTTGTTAAAATCTGAAGACATTGAAACATTTGATATCAGAAAGAAACAGAAAAAAATGTCTTTAAGAATAACATACACCCTAGGAAATTCTATTTTATTAACCATTTTTACTTGTGAACATACACAAATTCTCCAAGTAAATTTGGCTACTGAACATTATTAAATACATGCATCAATTTTGAACTGATTTTAACATCAAATTGACAGTGCAATAAATCAACCACATGTTTCTACAGCCATTGATTTATATAAATACACTAAATATAAATACATAACAGAATTGAATATAAGTACATCTCTACAAAGTCATTGTAAAATCATTTTATAGATGAATGCCATTTATCATCTGGAAATGTTATAATGCCAGGTGAAAATTTGATAAAACTATTATAAATATTCTCAGTTTATTGAATGTGTTTTATGCAAAATTTACAAGGGGAACATCATAATTTTGAATTATGAAGATTTTGGCAGAAGATCAAAGTGATTACAAACAAGGATGTCTTTTACATTCTTTACAGAATTGCTCAGTTCAATGTATTGTTAATGAACTTGTATTATATGATACAGATTACTGTAGTACAATTAAAGGGTCAAAAATATAAGTTCAAAGGTATGTTTTATTCATTTATATATAAAACTAGAAGAATCTTTGTAAGCATGCTGACATTGCACTCATTGTCAATTTACTTAAGTTCTCTTCCCCAAATTTGTCCATCTTTTTGAAAATTTATCAATAAAATGTTTGTACACTTCCAATTTAATTAAAGTGGTCCTACAAGAAATCAGATCATATACTTGTCCCAGTATAATTTTAGACCTCTTAAAATTTGTCCATGAAAATAAAGCATTTCACTATTCATACTTATTTACTATCAATATGCATACACAGTTTTTAGCAAAAAAGTATGTAAAAGGGACAAAATATTACACAGAGTCTTGTTGAAAGTCTCAACAGGACACTATCCTGTCTGCAACAAATGATAGCATACAGAAAGAAGGTTGGTAAAAAGCATGAAAATAAAGAATATTTCATATTAACCATAAGAACAAATGAAATCTTGGCCTATTTTTCTCTGCATGCTTTCATTTAAAATTTTTAGGATATATAAGCTGAGAGCGCACTGATTAATTTATGTAAACTACACAATAATTTAACAAGATTAAAAAAAAACTTGACAGATCAGTGTTTTTATTGATATATGAGGAAACAGTAAAGGTCAAAAAATGAATGCTTTTCTTACAAAATTAACATGTCCCAGACAAGATCATCTTTTGATGAACTTAATCATACTGTCTGATATATAAATTAATTCAAACAATTCCTCTTCATGTCAAACATTTTCCATGTTTTACTTTATATTGGCATTTTTGCAAAACTGATCATATAATGGCAGCCAGTTTTTTTGTGGAAGGAGATACAATAGCCTCGGACGGGAAAACTGACAATACTTGTCAAAAAAATATCATGTTGAAAATATCTCACCATAAGCAGATTTTGAACTTAAAGTCTGCCTTGTCAATTCTTAATTGGAACAAACCCATATACAGGGGTGAGAAGTGTGTGTTGCATTTTTATGCTTCAAACAAGAATTCTGTTATATGATGACAATTTATTGAACTGCTATATATCACTGTTGTCTCTCACTAAGGAAATGCCAAAAACAATATAAGTTTACAGGAATTCCAAGATATAAGGAGTAAATAATGCATATAGATCATCAGGTTTTCTGCAGATTAATATCATAAAGTTACAGCCACAAGTCACAATATGAAGGGTTTTTTTGGCAAGTGGTCGAGGCTAACAATCCAAAAGTGTTCATATTGTGACGATCAGCTAATATTTTACAATATCCATCTGCAAAGAACCCATAATATATTCTGATTTATTCAATGGAGTTTCATAAAGTTAAAAAAAAAAGTAATGGATAAACTTTGAAAACACATAAATTTTCCAAAATAACAACAAACATTATCACAGGACAATACCATCATAACATCTCTAGCATATCAGAATATTTTTTTATTTAACTCAGCAAACATTATCAAAATACACCTCTGACCTTTGACCTCATTTTACCAAATATCAACTTGATATTAATATTGTCAAATTTGACAGTTAAGCTTTATAAAATTTTATCTTACTTTAAAATCATTACGTCAGGTATTCTTTTGATTTTGAAGGTATTGAAATTATCAGTCCAATCTTAAAAATTGATTTCTCAAATCTTAACAATACTTTGATTTAAACAGTCGATCATAACTTACTGTATAACTGTTAAAAACATTTACACTACAAACTTAGCAATAAATATATACCTAAAGTATGAATAAATCTGCATTAATATATTACATACTTACATAAACCACATCAAATGGGGAATCTAATGCTAAATGCATTATTAAATTTACCAAAAAATTTGAAAATACATGTACTGTGTTGTTCCTAGTTGTTGAACAACAAAACAATCCCAAGTTTCTGTCAAAATTTATCAATGTCTATTGGCATGCATATCCAGTATTTCTTTTTAATTTTCCCCAAATAAGCTTTTTATGATGAAGTGGCAAATAATAATAGATACATCATGAACTGCATCAGTTTATAAACAATGAAGATTTTTATTACAAGAAAAAAAAGTAGGAAGGACTTAAAACTCTCAAATGAGCTTAATTGTTTATTAATTACACACCGAACATCTTACAGTCACTTATAAAGATAAAGCTGTTGTTGATGTGGATTAATTGATCTTGTAAATTTACAATAACTGTGGATCACTGGAAACTGATACTCTTCATTTACACTCAACATGGATCACAAGTGATCTACATCGATCAAATAATTAATCTCTGTAGAATGGAGGGGAAGAAAATTGAGTGTAAATTGAGGAAACAGTTAAGAATGAATGAATGAATACATTTTCTTTTTCTACAGAAGTGGAATGAAGAAAGAAAGAAAAAAAAGCGTAAAAGGATCCAAATATTTTATATTCAAACAACAAAATGGCCAACAGAGTAGAGCCAAAAACTAAGTACCCTTTGATTACATAAATTAACAATCAAACTACCAAACACAAATATGATATCTCTGTCATTTAAAATATTTTGAACATAAATTAATTAAATTTTCAAAGCAATATAAAAAATTTATAATTCTTTGTATTTATTTCAAATGTATGCAAGATATAAAGAAATTTTAACAAAATAAAATTTCAAAAATTCACACTTACTGACTGAACTGCTGAAAATTGTTGTGACAATGTTTAAAGTGCCCTAATCTATATTTTTAAATCTTTTAGTCAATGAAAAATAAGTAAATCATGATTCTTTGATTATAGTAACATTTATACATGGAGAATCTATGAAACAAATTCTATTTAGTGTTATTTACTGTATCAGATAAACATCTCAAGTGACCTCCTCTGTTCATGTTTATGTAGCTGTGAATCAATGCTTCATTTGCTTCAAATCAACACTTTAAACTGCTTATTTCTTTTGGTAGTGTATTAATTTTCCACATTTTTAACAGGTCATATAAAAAATATATGAAAGTAATTAAAATTTATTGTCACCTGAAATATAACATTACATTTATGACGATTACGTTTCTCGCTTGTCAATCAAGAATAAAAAATGTGTTAAAGCGTTATCATTTAATAATTATTTGTACATATACACATATCATTATTAGAAACTGTATCAGCTCAGTACAGTAAGTGTTCAATTTATCTGTTATTAGCTATGGTGGCCATCCATTGTATTTGCCAGAAAATGTTTTAGTAAAGAATGCCAAACAAGGTTATAAAATACTGCCTAAAAGAACATTTGCAGAAATGGTGATTCTTCTGTCTTTATCCAAGGTTGATTCTTGGTTGTCAGGACGGGCTGTAAGACAGAAAATGTACAAAAGAACCACATAAATATTATTTATATCATGTTGGTAGTTTGCTTTGTCGAATTAATTTCAGAAAAAAAGATTTTTTGGTAAAGTGTGCAGACTCGAAAGATTTATGTGAGCAACTAGGGCCTTCAATTTGGCCTGTGCTATATAATAATGATGTAATTAACAAAAGACATTAAATTCATAACACACAATTATCATTAAAAGGCCAAGAACAATTCTATTTTTAAGTTAATTGACAATCAGGCCATCTATCTATGGCGTGACAAGCTCACGACAACCGATTACCTTATTTAGATAGACCAACAATAGTAACATTTATAAGGTGCTATCTTTATAATAAAAGGTTAAAAATTCATCTACACAAAACCATAGGCTGTCTTTTTATCTTGTTCATACTTCACACATGAAATAACAAATCATGGCAAATATGTAATGGCATATGAATTATGAAAGTCCTCCTTTACAAAGTTATTTAGACAGGAGCAGGAACCTGTTATAGTAAAGTATCTTTTTAAATACAACTTGCAGTGATATATATATAACTCTGAATTAAATTAAATTTTTATTAAAACAACCCAAATTATATGGATTTTAGGAAAGAACATTTTGTTTAAAAGGATTACTTTGTAATAAAAATTTTGAAATATTATAAGACAGAGATAAAAAATTCTGGTTATTTTGATAGAAAAGTACTAATATATTACCTTTTTAAAGGCACACAGCAGACAAGTCTTACTTAGTTTTCCTTGAGGGCAAAACAGTTTGCATTACCACCCCTCCGCCTTGTTATTCATTTGCTGGTTAATTTTTTCCCTTTTGACAAGTGTGAACATAAGATTTTTAATACTTATCAATTCAATAATTAAGACTTAAAATAGCATAAATATACTATATATATCTCCAACAATATGTTTTACATACCACCAAACAATATTATCACACCTATTCAGATACTCCCAGGAAAATAAGTTTTTATAAAGAACACCCCCACCACCTACTTCTGACATTTTGTCATGATTCTTCTTTTTCTTTATAAATATCAACATAATCGATTTCAATATAATGGAATGATTAGGTTTGTATGACAGAATTATTGGTGTGACAGTTAGTGGATATCAACGAACTACAGGATTAACATATAAACATCATTTCCAATCAATATTAAATAAATTTGTAATTTTCACATTTATTTAATCAATTCATTCATTATCAATCTGATTCCAAAACTAAATATATATGCCACTTTCTCTGTTTTATACCCTTTTAAAATGGGATCTCATATTACTTTATGTATTTTTAGAAATAAATTTTCTATGTAGCTTTTTCACTGACATCAAACACCAACACTAACTTTAAACAGTCTTAAGAATAATACAAGATACAACTGTAAAAATGTAATTATGGGCCACTACTCTGTAAAGATTGTTTCCACACAACCAAAAATTGCATTTTACACATTCGAAAGGGACATAATTCTGTATGTGGTAGTCATACAACACGATATTGTACTTTGGAGATGCAACTGTAAAAGTGTAAACTAAAACGGGCCATAACTCTGTACATGTTAGTTGCAGACAGCTAGATATTGCACTTCAGAGATGCAACTCTGAAAAATATAAATCAAAAAGATCATAGTGCATAAAGGTTAACCCCCCCCCCTCCCCTTCCCTAAAAAAAACCACAATCATTGCATTTTACCATATATCTATTGCAATTCTTTCCTAAGAAACTTTAAAGGAAGGCAGTAGAGAGACTGCATCCCACTCAAACACTAATGTTAGTTTTAAAATTTCACTGCCCACATGCTAAGTTTTTCTTTCGATTTTTGTTATCTCCATAATTTGAATAACAACATGCCAATAAAATAAAACATTTGAGTTATATATGCATCCTTTAATCTCCTACACAGATATAAGCAAAAGAAAGAATGTGTACAAAACAGCAGAAAAATGCTTTTGCAGATTGTACTTTGTGTACAGAAGAAGACTTCAGCATACAATTGATTATTTTTAAAAGTAGTTTCAATTTCCTAAGGCAAAGTATCATTTACCTGTATATTGGTTACCCTGTTTAGGCCCTTTTGATTTTTATGGCTAAGTATGTTTTCTTGATTTTTTGTTGCAGTCAAAAGTTTTAAGCCAAAAGAATTAATCCACATGTGTATATTGTATACTATGCATGAAATATAGCATCTGAGTTTTTATTTTGCATTAAATGTAAAATCTGAGTAATTTTTAGAACTATTTAAAGAAATTCCTGGTCTTGTAAAGCCACCAACCACCAAGTGATAGCAAAGTTTCTATGTATAAATCAATAATCTGTAAATACAATGAAAACTAACATTTAAATATTTATTGAACAGAAAGAGTACTTAATTTATTGTTCTACAAAGTTTAAAAAACTTTCTTACATCTGATAAACTATACAAAAATTTAAAGTTGACTGTTGTACTAAAAAGGAGAAACAAATTAAATACAATTTAACAAAGAAATACTATTACTAAGTAAATATACAATGAATCACAGCTTAAGTTTTTTTAACAAGATTTTATGAATGATTACCATATTTGTTAAGTTTAAACTGCTTAATAATCATATCTTGTTTCAAAAATCTAGTTTTTAGATTTAGGATTTTTTATGTTGCAGTAAAGTTGTTTCAAACTGATTTAAAACATGTTTTGTGATTTTTTTCCCCATAATTAGTGAATTTTTATTTGATGGATTGTACTCTAGGCTTCAATTTGCAGCCATGCTATAAATTCTTGTTTCTTGTTGCAATGTATTGGGCAATGTCACTGCTATTTCACTCTCTTGTAAATTACAGCCTAGTCTTTAATATTATGCCAGCCTTGTAACCTTAACTTCAGTATACTAGTAGACTTGTGCCAGCCTTTTAACCTTAACTTCAGTAACCCAGTAGACTTGTGCCAGACTTGTAGCCTAAACTTCAGTATTCTAGTAGACTTGTGCCAGCCTTGGAGCCTTAACCTCAGTATTGTAGTATATTTGTGTCAGCCTTGTAACCTTAACTTCAGTATTCTAGTAGACTTGTGCCAGCCTTGTAGCCTTAACTTCAGTATTCTAGTAGACTTGTGCCAGCCTTGTAATCTTAACTTCAGTATTAAATGAAGTACTTGTGCCAGCCTTGTAACCTTCAGTAATTTCTAGTAGATTTGTGCCAGCCTTGTAACCTTAACTTCTGTATTCTAGTAGACTTGTGCCAGCCTTGTAACCTTAACTTCAGTGTTCTAGTAGACTTGTGCCAGCCTTGTAACCTTAACCTCAGTATTCCAGTAGACTTGTGCCAGCCTTGTAACCTGAACTTCAGTATTCTAGTAGACTTGTGCCAGCCTTGTAACCTTAACTTCGGTATTAAATGAAGTACTTGTGCCAGCCTTGTAACCTTCAATAATTTCTAGTAGACTTGTGCCAGCCTTGTAACCTTAACTTCGGTATTAAATGAAGTACTTGTGCCAGCCTTGTAACCTTCAATAATTTCTAGTAGACTTGTGCCAGCCTTGTAACCTTCAGTAATTTCTAATAGACTTGTGCCAGTCTTGTAACCTTAACTTCAGTATTCTAGTAGACTTGTGCCAGCCTTGTAACCTGAACTTCAGTATTCCAGTAGACTTGTGCCAGTCTTGTAACCTGAACTTCAGTATTCTAGTAGACTTGTGCCAGCCTTGTAACCTGAACTTCAGTATTCCAGTAGACTTGATCCAGCCTTGTAGCCTTAATTTCAGTATTCTAGTAGACCTGTGCAAGCTTTGTAACCTTAACTTCAGTATTCTAGTAGAATTAACTGCTTAATAATCATATCTTGTTTCAAAAATCTAGTTTTTAGATTTAGGATTTTTTATGTTGCAGTAAAGTTGTTTCAAACTGATTTAAAACATGTTTTGTGATTTTTTTCCCCATAATTAGTGAATTTTTATTTGATGGATTGTACTCTAGGCTTCAATTTGCAGCCATGCTATAAATTCTTGTTTCTTGTTGCAATGTATTGGGCAATGTCACTGCTATTTCACTCTCTTGTAAATTACAGCCTAGTCTTTAATATTATGCCAGCCTTGTAACCTTAACTTCAGTATACTAGTAGACTTGTGCCAGCCTTTTAACCTTAACTTCAGTAACCCAGTAGACTTGTGCCAGACTTGTAGCCTAAACTTCAGTATTCTAGTAGACTTGTGCCAGCCTTGGAGCCTTAACCTCAGTATTGTAGTATATTTGTGTCAGCCTTGTAACCTTAACTTCAGTATTCTAGTAGACTTGTGCCAGCCTTGTAGCCTTAACTTCAGTATTCTAGTAGACTTGTGCCAGCCTTGTAATCTTAACTTCAGTATTAAATGAAGTACTTGTGCCAGCCTTGTAACCTTCAGTAATTTCTAGTAGATTTGTGCCAGCCTTGTAACCTTAACTTCTGTATTCTAGTAGACTTGTGCCAGCCTTGTAACCTTAACTTCAGTGTTCTAGTAGACTTGTGCCAGCCTTGTAACCTTAACCTCAGTATTCCAGTAGACTTGTGCCAGCCTTGTAACCTGAACTTCAGTATTCTAGTAGACTTGTGCCAGCCTTGTAACCTTAACTTCGGTATTAAATGAAGTACTTGTGCCAGCCTTGTAACCTTCAATAATTTCTAGTAGACTTGTGCCAGCCTTGTAACCTTAACTTCGGTATTAAATGAAGTACTTGTGCCAGCCTTGTAACCTTCAATAATTTCTAGTAGACTTGTGCCAGCCTTGTAACCTTCAGTAATTTCTAATAGACTTGTGCCAGTCTTGTAACCTTAACTTCAGTATTCTAGTAGACTTGTGCCAGCCTTGTAACCTGAACTTCAGTATTCCAGTAGACTTGTGCCAGTCTTGTAACCTGAACTTCAGTATTCTAGTAGACTTGTGCCAGCCTTGTAACCTGAACTTCAGTATTCCAGTAGACTTGATCCAGCCTTGTAGCCTTAATTTCAGTATTCTAGTAGACCTGTGCAAGCTTTGTAACCTTAACTTCAGTATTCTAGTAGACTTGATCCAGCCTTTTAGCCTTAATTTCAGTATTTTAGTAGACCTGTGCCAGCCTTGTAACCTGAACTTCAGTATTCCAGTAGACTTGATCCAGCCTTGTAGCCTTAATTTCAGTATTCTAGTAGACCTGTGCAAGCTTTGTAACCTTAACTTCAGTATTCTAGTAGACTTGATCCAGCCTTTTAGCCTTAATTTCAGTATTCTAGTAGACCCGTGCAAGCTTTGTAACCTTAACTCCAGTATTCCAGTAGACTTGATCCAGCCTTGTAACCTCAATTTCAGTATTCTAGTAGACCTGTGCCAGTCTTGTAACCTGAACTTCAGTATTCAAGTAGACTTGTGCCAGCCTTTTAACCTGAACCTCAGTATTCCAGTAGACTTGTGCCAGCCTTGTAACCTTAACTTCAGTATTCCAGTAGACTTGATCCAGCCTTGTAGCCTTAATTTCAGTATTCTAGTAGACCTGTGCAAGCTTTGTAACCTTAACTTCAGTATTCCAGTAGACTTGATCTAGCCTTGTAACCTTAAGTTCAGTATACTAGTGTGCCAGTCTTGTAGCCTTGTAACACATGCATTACTAGTCATGCAGCCTTGCCTCCATTAATTAACAGTCTTTAGCTCTATCTTCAATTTTTTATCAGCCTGATAGTTGTAGTTTTGTATTACCACTTATATTCAATGCATTGCCAGCTTTTTAGACTTCCCATATTCAATGCATTACCAGCTTTGTAGCCTTCTTATATTCAATGCATTACCAGCTTTGTAGCCTTTCTATATTCAATGCATTACTAGCTTTGTAGCCTTCTTATATTAAATCCATTACCAGCTATGTAGCCTTCTTATATTCAATGCATTACCAGCTTTGTAGCATTTCTATATTCAATGCATTACCAGCTTTGTAGCCTTTCTATATTCAATGCATTACTAGCTTTGTAGCCTTCTTATATTAAATGCATTACCAGCTATGTAGCCTTCTTATATTCAATGCATTACCAGCTTTGTTGCCTTCTGATATTCAATGCATTACCAGCTTTGTAGCCTTCTGATATTCAATGCATTACCAGCTTTGTAGCCTTCCTATATTCAATGCATTACCAGCTTTGTAGCCTTGTTATATTCAATGCATTACCAGCTTGGAAGCTGTCTTAAATTCAATACATTACCAGCTTTGTAGCCTTCTGATATTCAATGCATTACCAGCTTTGTAGCCTTCTGATATTCAATGCATTACCAGCTTTGTAGCCTTCTGATATTCAATGCATTACCAGCTTTGTTGCCTTCTGATATTCAATGCATTACCAGCTTTGTAGCCTTCCTATATTCAATGCATTACCAGCTTTGTAGCCTTCTTACATTCAATGTATTACCAGCTTTGTAACCATCTTTTATTCAATGTATTACAAGCTTTGTAACCATCTTACATTCAACGCATTACCAGCTTTGTAGCCTTCCAATATTCAATGCATTACCAGCTTTGTAGCCTTCCAATATTCAATGCATTACCAGCTTTGTAGCCTTCCAATATTCAATGCATTACCAGCTTGGTAGCTTTGTTGTATTCAAGGTATTACTGGCCTTGTAGCCCTCTATGGCTTCACCAGACAATGTCTCTATATATTGACTTAACATAATCTCATACAATGACATTGATTTGTAACATAAAGTACAAACTCTGTGTGATTTAAGTAGCCTTAAGCCATATATAAACATTTACAACTTGTTTTAAATATGTACATGCTTGTAAATTATTTCATACTCTAGACAAACAAATATTAATTATAGAGAGAAAAATGCCATGTTGGTTATTGCAAAATCCCCTCCAAAAAATATAGCTTTTGCCTTTCAAGTCAAACCCATCAGGGGTTTACTAAATTTGATCTAGCTTACATGCAAGACCATATATATGGGGGTCAGTGTCAATTAATTTGATATATTACCTTGAACAATACTGAAATACTTTACCTTGAACAATACTAAAAACTTTACCTTGAACAATACTAAAAACTTTACCTTGAACAATACTAAAAACTTTACCTTGAAAAATACCAAAACCTTTACCTTGAACAATATTAAACACTTTACCTAGAACAACACCAAAAATTTACCTTCAACAATACCAAAAACTTTACCTTGAACAATACTAACACTTTACCTAGAACAACACCAAATATTTACCTTCAACAATACCCAAAACTTTACCTTGAACAATACTAACACTTTACCTAGAACAACACCAAATATTTACCTTCAACAATACTAAAAATGTTACCCAGAACAATACTAGTACCTATACTCATTTTCCATTTCACTTTCGTCTAGTACAGATGCACTTTTATTTCCTGATGAATACCTTTTAGTCAAATTATTGGGTGTATGTTTTTTTTTCAATTTGCAGTGTTTTTTTGAAGAATTTGGACACATTACTTTTTGTTGTTACACAAGTGAAGTTCTTTTGTTTTTGTATTACATCTTATACTTACCTCTGATTAGTGAAAATTAGTGTCAATTTAAGGGCAGATATAGTCTTTTAAATAAATTCAAATTTTTACATGCCCATTATGTTTGTTTTTTTCTGATATAAATCACGCCCTGCAGGAACCATCAGTTAGCATATCTCATTGTTTTTTCAATCTATTAGAACACTGAATTTAGAAACTACAATGTTTTTTATGTTACATAATCAAATATTTAACAACTTGGGAGGGAAATCTAGCTGTTTATGTGAACTATCTATTAAAGACAACAATTATATTCCTGATGGCCAAAAAAATTTGACTACCATAAAGTGTTTATATTCCTGCTTTTTTCTTCTTTTTAAATGGAAAACAAAATAATCAAAATAAGATACTGTGAAATGGCATCTGTCAATTCAGTTTAATTTGGAGGAATCTAAGTGAAATGGTTAGTGATGTGTCTCAACAATAGATACTACAGTGCAACAAAGATGAAGAACAGTAATCAACATTCTGAACTCATCGAATGCAGCATAGGAACTATATATTGTGTTGTTTTCTCTTTTACTTTTTCCCCCTCGAGACCTATATATACAATATTGTTGGAAAATAAACATTTCATTTGTTCAAGCCTTAGAAACAAGTAGAAATGCAAAGTTTACCAATCATTTCTCACCTGTTTCACGGCATGTACAAACAAACTGTATATTTTCAGACAACTTAAATATATTTTTTTTATCCTGCAATGAAAAATCTTCTAGGTGAAAGGTCATAAAAATGGAACATTTCTAGTCTATTCAAAGAGGTGATTTTTGGCACTTAATCTAGGAAGAACATGACTTCATAAACACTGTGAACCAGAACATAATACAATCTTTCACTGCTAGTGAAGACATGGGTACTAGGAGATGATATTTTGCTGCTAGACGAATATCGAAAATCTTTTCGACATATTTATTCGGCAAGCAAATAGGCCATTTGCAGGATACATTGTAACCTTTGCTCTTACCATTGTCATGTGTGATCAGAATTTATATGTCAAATGTTATCAAAAGAATGTCGCCTACATGGTCAACAGAGCCACCCGATTTAACTTTAAATCTATTTTTGACAATCCTAGTGCAGACATTGTTTATCCTGTTCTAAAACTCCATATTTTATTTTACTGAACAAATATATTACAAAGGATTCCCTATTTCAGTATATTCTATTTGTACTTGAGTCTGAAAGCTGACCGGAGGTTGGCTTTTAATTAGGTCAAATGTAAGCTGTTGGAGAAAAAATATACAGAATAATAAAAAATTGATTTGGCATCTAAAGATGATCATTTTCAAAACATGTTACAGAACTATTATCTGCTCAGACAAACAACAACAAAAAATCATTTCATAACAAAATCCCAAGGTCATCATCTAATATATAACAAGTTAATTCTGTCTAATAAAATATTCTTTTTAAATGGACCGAAACAGATTATAATCAGCGTGACAAAACTTGTAAATAACTCCTAACTGTCTCAATAATTGGTACCTAACACATATTTGTGTGATGCTTAACTAACTACATTATGTTAACTTATTTATAACAAATGACAAAGTAAATACCTTAACAACCATAACATTTACATAGACAAGGTGAAAAAAAATGCACGTGATAAAACATGATACCTTCGGAGCTAATTTTGATATTACTGTAGAGAATGCTGCTACAGACCGATTATCTGGTAATTATCTCAACACTCAGTCACAATCACGCTGATACAGGTCATTTAATCTGTGTATTCATTAGATTAAGTCAGCAATACACAATAACATGTTTGTTGAGGTTGAAAATCGCTTGTTAAATCATAACTCCATTTCTTTTGACGACTTTGTCAAAAATACTTAGACACTGAATCAGTGCTCATGTTTATAACACATTTTTCATCCTTGAGGGCTTCAGGTTTTTGATGTCAGTAATGGCTTCATCTTTAGGTTAGAGACAATTTATCACACTAATTAGTGAAGTCTTTGTTTCACTTGATGAAATACATTGCATGAAAAAGAAAACAATTTGCAAAGATTCTTCCAGACAGAATAATATCTTTGGGTGCTAAGATAAGACTGAGTAGATTTTAAAGATAAATATTTGAGGTCAGATCCTAAGTAAAAAACTGTCACATGTGAAAATTACAAACATAATACATGTCTATTACTTTTAAAGAAATATTATTTTTTAAAAGTATTCATTTTTTTTTTCAAATAAATTTATTCATCTATTGTATAAGACTTGTTTGGGCTACTTTGAACCTGATGACTCAAACTCTTACCACAAATAAATCATAATCTTGTTCTTTGGGATACTTTTGGAAAATATCTTAATTCTGTTGACAAAGTAGGCAAGTACCAAATAAGTTATATCTTATGACTATTTGCACCATCTGAGACAATATGCAAAATATGAAGGGATAAAATTCTTGACAAAATTCAATCAAAGGAATATTGTTTTTATTGCTGTTTATCATTATAAAGTCACAGTCATGAAGAAAAATCTCATCTCACTGCAAGTTCGGGACTGCTTGAGCAGTTTTGTATTTAATGTGCAAAGGTAAGAATTTATAATGGCAAATCCAAAATTTTTTATCAGTATGAATTTAAGATTGTTACATAGTACATATACTAAAATTAATATATGTCGTATGGCTTTAAATCTGATTTTTAAAAACAAAACTTCACACCTACTCAACTTGAGAAAAAAATTGTTTTTCTTATGGTGAATGTCACAAAGAAAACATTTTGACCAGATCAACATCTATAGATCCAAGATTTTGATTAAAGGGACACAAGCCTTAAAATTTTAGCATAATTGGCATATTTAAAAAAAAAATTGGGGGGGGGGGGGGGGGTGGGGGGGGACTCATTTTAGGATATACAACTATTGTCTTCAATACATTCAATACAACGTTAGGGATAAGGGACATAATTCAATTAAGTAATCTTATCTGAGAATTTAAGTGAAAACCATTATATACACATGTTACATTTTGGTATTTAATATGAAAATATTAAACTGGTTAGTTTTATTAAAAATCTATTACAAGAGAATATATGTTATATATAATTATCTCAGGATTTAGCATTTATACACCGTAATATATTAATCAATTATATATAAAAGAAAACATGCTGAAAATTCATTACAATGTCACATGTGTATGAGATGTCTAACAATATCAATAAATTAACTAACACAGATAGTGTAAAATAAATTAAGTCTTTTATCCAATTTTTGTGTCGACTCTGGTAGACAGAGAATCAAAATAACAATGGCTTCTGACAATAAAGACGTGAATTAACTTTTTTTCCCAATATTCCGATTCATTGTCACAAATATTTAAACTTGACAGCTTAACAGAATCAACAATAATCTATTGTGTCCACAGACTGACCAATCGTTAACAATGCTACAGTAAATATTTCTACCACAAGCATGCAAAATATTATCTTCTGACTTACCGACAGATTAGCTGAGGTTGTATATGTAAATAAAACAATCATTACATCTACAAGCTGATATGTAAAAACTGATGAAGTGAGTGTATGTTATCCTAAATCAACTTGTAATTTAATCTCAGAGCCCCCAAAGTGTTGTCTTTCCCCCAATCAGTGATGTTAACAACAGTTCTTTATCTGCCTTATCTTCACCCCTAACCAATTAAATAGAAAACTTTGTCATCAAAGGGAGACAGGAAATGAAAGAGAAAACATGTGTATTTATGGAACTTTATAAATATTCCTTTATCTATAAATAGTTACTATATTGTAATATATATTTACTGTATATTAATTACATAGGATTGTTAATACCCTATCACTTAATTGAAATTGTATGCATTAAGATTGATTAGCTAATTCGATTTATTTTATTCCTAGATTAGTAAATTAATTATAAATATGTGAGGATTTAGACAGAGGTACTGAGCACGTACTAGAAAAACTTCAATGTTGTTCTTCATCTAGTAGTCACAACAAGAGGCAAAAATGTCTGAAGACACTACACTAAAAGTTTGTTTAAAATGTGTATCATAAAATTAAACATTCAGTAGAATATAACACTTTTAGTTATCATAGAATAAAATTTGAAATGTTATTTAATATTGGTAAGTGAATATCAAATCTGTAACAGGATATTCACTATATTTACAGCATGAAATGGCCAAACCTCAATATTTATTTATAAAAATGAAAATTAAAAACAGTAAACATCCTAATTACTTTTACCAACTTCCTTTTTCTCATTAACTAAATGATTTGAATTCAACAAAACAATTGAAATCAATTTCAGCCATCAATGATTACTTATAAACACTTGTGTTCTACTTAGTATAGATTAATTAACTAGGGTAGCAACGGAGTTTCAATGTAAACAAGTTGACCAGCTGACCTATCAATCAAACTGACCACTGATAATGACCACTGACTGACCATCAAACCTAATCACAGACAAATAACTATCTGTGTAGTATAAAGTAGCACATGTTTCAATTTACACACACATTTACACTGGCCAATTGACCATAAATCATTTTATTTTAGATAGGTGATCATGGGGAGCTTGAGGAAGGACCACAATGAAAATAAAACACAATGAAATTGAAGAAGTGTAATTCTTAACAATGACGAGCCACTTGCATCTTATTAGCAGAAACAAGACAATGTATCAATGTTTCTTTTTGTGGAAGGAGTAGGGGATGGTTATTATATATATATATGTAACTTAGAGTTTTCAACAATATACCTTTAGCTGACCAAAAGTACTACACACAGATAATTAAACATTTTCACTTATTGCAGTCGGATGCTTTCCACCTGTTTTTTTATCCAAACAACAATTAAATGTATATCATTAACTTCTAATAACTGATTTAGCTTTCAAATATTAATTCAACTTTAAAATAAAATATAAAAATCTTACATTTACTTACTTGAATTCATTTGGAATCTATTTCAAAACTGATTAAAATAAATAATAACTTTAATTGAAGATAAGTTATTTTCATTTACCAATCAACAGAATACCGGTAAACTAATAATAGTTCAGTTGTTTACAAGTAGCAGTCTCATTTAGTAGAATCTTAACAGTTCATAACTATGGTGTTTATTACCTACTTACTCTATTACTTTAAAAGGAACATGATCAGCCATTATCTGATGTACAAGTGTAATGAACTGACATAATTTAGCTTGAATACATAAATTAAGGTCCCTATTGACCACTTTTCTAGAAAAGGGAAATAACTCCGAAAACAGATTTTTTACTAATATAAATCAGCAGAAACATTTAATACTGTGACTTCTGTTTTACTATAGGTAGAAAAAAAATATACTGATTAGTAGCTTTTTTTTAGCAATCTCTGAAACATTTGAATATAAATGAAAGATTCTGATTTGGAAAATATCTGATGTTAAATATTTATCTTAAGTTCATAAAGTTCATATGTACATGATTTAATGCTCAGTATTGCTTGATATTTAAGATCTTTTCTACCTATAAGAAAGGTCACTTCTACCCTTAAGTCAGGAGGGTCAATTCTGCCTTAAATCTTATAAAAATCAAATTTTAACCAAATTTGTGAAAAAGTGATGACTACCTTGAGAAAGGTCATGCGTCTCTAAAGTTCATAGAGGTCATTTCAATCTCCTCTCAAGGTCAATTTTATCCAAGGTTTATATCTACAAAGTTTACAAAAGTGTAATTGAAATTTGCTTTACAGTTTATAAAATTTAGTTTACTTTTATAAAGGTCACTTTCCTTAATTTTTATAAAGGTCAATTCCAGCATCAATAAAGATAACTTTTACCTCTCAAGAGATTATTTTTGTCTTCAAAATTTATAAGCATCAATTCTACCCTCTATAAAAATCATTTATGCCCCTTAAAGTATATAAAGGTCAATTATATCCTCTACAAATGTCAGTTTTGGCCCTGAAATCTCAAGGTTTACAAGAGAATATATACAGCACAACCTAGTTCAACTACCAATATTTCATTTTTATTTAAGTCCCTAAACCAATACATATTTTTTTATGTTGCAAAATTTTAAATCTATGAAGTACCCTTTAACTCTTATTATCTCAAAATTCTTGATCTCTCAAATATGTCACCCCCCCCCCCCCCCCCCACCCACTCCAAAAAATCTTTCCACTGTATTTACTGCCAATATCTCAAAATTCCTGTTAACTAAAAATTACAATTTTGGTGGTCCCTTCCACTTTGAGATGACAATGAGAGTTAACTTTGTAATTTGAGATCTAGTGCTGTTCTATATTACTTCTATAAACATATTCAATAGATACAAAAATCAAGAGCGAATATTAAGCTGTGACCTGGAGTTAAAAACTGTATAAAATATTAGTTTCACTGAGAGGTCAGACAGAGGAACATATACAATATAATGAATGAATTTATAAGACGGAATATTTAAATTTGTCTCATAAAAAAGTGAATGTATGCATTTGTCAAACTCTTTACAATAATGTTAAAATATAAATCATACAATAGTGACAATGGTAAACTTTTAACACAGAAATTTTATATGCCTCCAAGGTTTTTTCTTTGTGAAATGAAAACTCATTGATGTTTTTGTCAAGATAAACTACACTATGTTGTAAGAAAATATTTAAATTCAATGAAGAATGTAACCGCTTTCTCAATTACATTATGTTAAATATCCACCAGAGTCAGGTCTTGTCACAATAAAGTTTTGTGAAACAGAAAATTTACACCTTTTAATAAATATTTTACAATGCAATAAATGGTTTAAATTAACATCTTGAAAGTGAATGAATCTAATATATAATCTCCCTTGCGATATAATTCTAGTTAAATATTTTACAAATATAATTAGCTAATGACATTACCAGTCAAAAACATTTATTAATTTTGTATCAACAATTTTTATTAGTCTTTCAAAATATTAACTTGGTTACAATAGGGTTAATGAAAATGGTAGTCATTAATGGACTGATTTCACAGCAACATACATAACATCCAAGGGAAGTAGCCCTGAGAAAAGAGAGGATTAAATTTTTGTGATTTTAATTCTTTTTAAAATACTTTAAACAATAATTTTATATTTCCCATTAAGAAATATTTTTACATGCTTATCTTTTCACAACTATGTAACGCTTTTTGCCAATAAGGAAAGAGAAAATTGCATGAATTTTAAACTGTTCTAATGGTTTTCCTTTTTGCACATTTTGGACCCCACCCATCCCCCTTCCTTAATGCCCTTCAATGGAAAATCAGGTTAAATGGAGCATTAATTTTAAATTGTTTTAACTGTATACAAAAGGAGTAGGGCCACTTTTCCCTGTATTTCCTTCACTCAGAACTGCTAATATTTAAGTTTTAAATATTTAACAATTGCTATTGTAAAGGATGGTATAAAATGTATTTGAATGTTTACAAATGGAAATTTAATGCTTAGCAAGTTCCAGTTTTTCTATCCATAGGGATGGTGAATAGAGGAGATTTTTGACATTGGTCAAGTATTTTGTATCTTTTTTTTTAGATAATGCCATGAAGGACACATAGATAACAATTTACTGCAACATTAAAGTGAGTTTGCTTACAGCAAACATTTGGTTTTGGTTCTAAGGGGCTTCATGTTGAACAACAGGATTATAAACCTAAAAATGGCAATTTGTGTTAAAAATGTCTCCTAAAGCAATACTCGGGTATATAGTTATTTATTGGATAGTTATTATTTGCAAATCTGATGAGTACACATACCAGGCTATGTTCTGATATATTTTGAAAGGCATCAGATGAAGATTTGAAAATGGCCTGAGAAATGAAAAATATTCAGGGGAAATGCCCCTACACCTTTGACTGACGTGTCTAAAAGATCTCAGACAAAAGAGGATCAAATATTTAATTATATTGAAAATGCAGAAATTTTAATGCTCAATCTATAGGATAAACATTACTTCTGACTATTATAAACAAAAAAGATATGTCTGTAGTTCTGAGTGAGAAACTTTCTTTTCAAGTACTTGTTAAAATGCATATCACTTTAAAATGAAGTGTACTTAAACATTTAATTCTAACATCTGTCACTTTAATTTTAGCAAAATGTATAATCAATCTTAATACATGAATAAAAACAGTACAAAACAAGTATACATAAAACTTAACTGCTTCTTAACAATATTTAGTCTTAACAACAAACCACAAATACATTACAATTTAATGTTTAACAAATGATACAGAAAATTTCCCTAAAACTACAAAAGATAACACTTACTACAGATAACATAAAATGGTACATACACATTTATTTAATGGTAATTAATTTTGACTGAAGGTCCCAAAATTTCCCTAAAATATCCTTAAAAAAAGTTATCTAAATATGGACAGGATGTAATGATCAGTACTTTTTGACAACCTTTTTCTCTAAGACAGCTTTTAAAATCATATTGCACAATAAAGTATATTTTAAAATCAAATATAATTAATTATTTATAAACATTATTACTTATAAGGAATAGACCCCCCCCCCCCTGAAGAATATAATTGATAGGGATGTATATTTATTTACTGAGAATAAATACACATATTATCTATCCTCCTGTATTTACACAGATTTATACAAATTGTTTCTGTGTGAGTACTATCTAATCACATCAACGAGCTATCGTACAATGCTAACACCTTAGTAATAAAACAATTTAACAAGTACTAAGTTATGTTTAAACACCTTTCAGTCCTGTCACCTGTATTTTTATACACACACCGAATGATTGACTCTATTATTTATTACTAATATTATTAACATTCAACACTTCCTTTCTCTTATTATTTAATTAGACAGCCATGATTAAGTAATGTGCCAATGAGCTAATTATCTAATAAAGAGAAACAAACGATTTGACAAAGAGTTATAAATACCTGGTTAAATGACCGCTGTCGCTGTTATGTTGATCGAGTCACCTGTGATTGCTATCCATTCCACTCAAGTGTAACAATAGCCCATCAAACGATATGCTGCACACTTCTTTAAACTATCGCTTTCCGCTGATTTAAAAGTCTGTCGAGAAAAAGGATATTATAAAGTTTTTTAAATATTCAATACCACAGGACAATAATCTCACAACAAGTACATTAAAATAATGATTATAGCGATGCACATCAATTGGTGATAACTTTATCAATGCCTTTAGCCATATATTCACAGTCTTTTTCTCTTGTGACCGTCTCAATAATACCAGTTTCCATCGCTTAGATTATCTTGGCTAAAAATCAATACAGGCCTTTTCAAATAGCATAATTTTCATTGAATGACAATACTATAATGTAGAAGATGACGTGCTTTGCGGACCTCTCTCACTATCTGCTAGGAGTCCTATATTGTACTGTTAACATCATGTCAAACACGATTTATTACACCCTATTGGGGAAAGTATTCAGGAGTTGAAATTTTTTCACTCACAACATGATATTGTAACATTGATTAGGAGTTGAGATACTGACTTAATATATATTTACACAAGATAATCGGGGAACAGGTTTGGGTTTACCTATCCGTCTCAATATTTACACCTGTATTCTGTATTCAGCTTTTATAAATATTTAATTGGACACCTATACAACACAGTCATTTTAAATGGAGTGATTAAACACAATATAAATTACATTTATTGAACAAACAAAAAAATCACTGGTTATTTAATAATGGAACAATATTTCATACTTGGTATCTTTAAAGGAATAATAAATCATTTTTTTAACTGTTAAAAGGGAGGTAATTCTATTTTTTGGGAAAATTAAGTCAGGTTCAAAATATTATAATCATAAATTTTAAAACTTTTTTTTACATTTCATTTTTTCATAGCCTCCATTGTTTTATGTTATTTATTTGTGTTGTTCATCATTTTTATTCTAAGTTCTTAATTACCCAGTATATATTACATAAAAATTTACTAAATTAAGGATAACAGTTGCTTATATAGTACTTGTAAATTGGTTATACAATAACTTTTCATTAATAAATATATTTTTTGTATTGTTACATTTGATGAACTTGATACATTTACAATATTTATTATCCAACCTATTACAAGCAAGAGATTTCCATTTTATTGGCAATGTCTATATTTTTTCATGATTATACAGTCATACCATCTATGATATTGTTGATAAAAAGAATAAGGGCAGTTTGACAGTCTCGAATTATATCATCAATATATACAGCATCTCGACAGATGATGATGACCAACAAACAGCAGTTAAGAACTGAACAATTTAACAATGTTTATATAGGACCTACAGAAAATGTTTAGGACTGATGCAGTAATATGGGGAAGCAAATGGCACACATTTTATTTTAACCACTAGGTGTATATTTTGATTATTAACTTTACTTTTCAAGGCTGCTTTACAAATCATAAAGAGCTTGATAGAAATAAATATTAAAATTTGCCAACATTGCAGTACAAAGGGCATTTAAGAAAATACTTATGACAGTATTTTAAAATATAGTCTCAAGGTGATCTTGAAATTTAGCCTTATGCCACTCTTATAATAGACACAGTTATTACATTCTTGTAAGATGTATTCTTATTCAAAATTGTATGACAGTCTTCTGAACAAATTCTTGTAAGACATAATCTCATTACAAGGTTGTATCTCATGAGATTCTTACTAAACTATAGTTTCTTAACATTCTTATAAGACTTATACTCATGAAGATTTTTTCTCAGACATGATTTCAAAAGAATTTTAGAAAATCTGATCTCGCAACATTCATGTAAGATATAGTCTCATGAGAATTGTGTAGGACATAAATTCATCAAACAATTCCAAGATTTCATTCTTTGTGTGCATAAGCCATATATCTTCATTTGAAATTGTCAGTGCACATTTTCAACACTTCCTTTTTACAGTTTTGAACTGTATGAAGTTCAAGTAATAAACCTAGACAAATGACGGTAAGAAGAACGAATGTATTAATTTGTTACAATTCAATACAAGAGAATATTATAGCTATTTGATGGAGTGAATAAACATACTGTATATTTCCAAATATAAGCTTTATTGTTATGACTATATAAATAATTAAATTTTATTGATCATACAACTATCCAAGGAGTCGCCTTAATCACAATGTCCTGATCTGTGTAAGTTGAAAATATTGCATCTAATGAATTAACAGATTATTATATTTTAACTTTTTGTAACTATGTTGTATATCAACATTTCCCAGCATAATCATAGAACTGTGCGAAATTGTGTAAACTTTAGCACCTCAGAAGACCCATTAAAACTGTTTTTAAAATTCAATACTGTTTTCCTTATTCAAATGGTAATTTATAATATTCTCAGCAATAAGTCTGGACAAACAAATATGTTTTACTAGACTCTACATTACATATGGAGGAATAAATACTATAATAAATATGAACTTAAATTTGGGCCATGTAACGTGACATCTTGGGATCTAATATTTACGACCCCACATGGAAGTGACTGTGCCAAATTTGGTTGCTTTATTCTGTATGGTTACTACAAAAAATCAGCACATAGCATTTTTTCAGCACATGTGTAGGCAAAAATGATTTCAAGCTTAAGTTAACAATTTTAAAACATGAAAATTAAAGAATCATAAACTTAAAGAATCAGACTATAAGTTAAAATAGACTGGCTATGAACAGTCTTGAACATAAAAGGGGTTCACACTATCATGATAAGTTAATAGAGTCGAGCAAGGGAATCAGAAGTTAACAGTCTAGATCATTTATTAAAGATTGGAACTTGAACAGTGCAAATTAATGGACTGGATCATAACAAGTATAAGTTAATAGACTACATCAAGAAAAGTAGAAGTTAAGAGTCTAGACATGGTGAAGAAATTCTGACTGACCACCAAACAATCTTAAATCCAGAGACAGAAACAAAACCAAGATGGGAAAGGATGAAAACAAAGAAACAAAACACAACCAAAAAACTAAAAACATGAGAAATATGGAACCCACCAAAAAACTGGGAAGTATAAAACTCAGGTGATCTCGATGGGTAAGCAGTTTCATTTTATAAGACACCTGCCATGTTGCTCATTTCAAGCCCAGTAAAATGTTCACTGTTAGAGAAAGAGCAACTACGAAAAATGGAAGAGATCAGATTTCATCAGGGAAATTTATATTCCATAACGACCCATCAGTCAGTGATGATCACCAACAAATTTTTGAAGTGCCAACTGCAGCTTTGGAATAACATACCCCTGTTTGAGAAGCTTTTGTGCCTGATGAATGGGAAGTTGACAAAAGTCATAATGTTTGTGGTAGAGTTTCATTTGCAGTATCCCTTTGTCGTCAATTTCAAGGTAAAGGTTAAAGTTGACTTTCTGGTTTCAGTACATGTAATATCCTTTATTTAAAGCTCATTTGGATAGTTTAAGAAGTGTTGAAGTTAACAGTCTAGCTCATGAAAAGTAGACATGACAGCTTGAAGAGTGCAAGTTAACAGACTAGATCATGTTGAGTGTAGATCATGATATTGTGGCTTTATGTACCTGGGAAACCTACAGAATCAAATACTGGAAAACAATACAAAAATCAAGTGAACGGTACTTTTTATTGTTGTTCCTCATCTTGAAAGTTACTATGAGGATTTCATCAATGGCATTTATGAATAGAAATATTGTTTCTCTATATACAAGATTAGTTCCAATATGGAATGTCTGGGTTTTTACACAGACTTGACTAGCATCCATTCTTATTTAATACAACTCAAAGACAGTGACCAACCAATGATAATGATTGCTTGGTTGTCTCATTGGTGTCTGAGACAACAACGGACATCAAGTGACTGCAATAGATGGACCAAAAAAATCTCAGAAAAGGCAAATCTAAACTGCTTTTATAACAGCAGAGTTACAGCACTTGTGGTAGATGGCAGTATTAAAGACTAATTAAAATGCCCATAAAAATGATCAAACATATTTCACATTGCACTGGCCTAAGTATTGTACTCCGTAGAATCATCTAACACATTTTACATTGCACTGGCCTAAGTATTTTACACATCAGAATCATCTAACATATTTTACATTGCACTGGCCTAAGTATTGTACTCCTTAGAATCATCTAACATATTTTACACTGCACTGGCCTAAGTATTGTACACCTTAGAATCATCTAACATATTCTATATTGTACTGGCCTTCTGATTATCTAATAAAATGGCTTGATGTACAAATTATACACACATAGTAAAACCAGTAACAACATACAGAAAATTATTTTGGTAACAACTGACGTAGAATTGATCCTAGCCAATATTACTAGTTAACCACCCAGGAAACTGTTACTATTATTATATTCAATAGCTTATATCAGCTGCACAACTGAGAAACTAGGTTTTTATGTAGATAACACTTAATTATATCTTACAAATTATAATTGTTACATCTTTTGGGAGTGTCAATTGTCAGATGCATTTGTGGTTCAGAAAACACAAGAGAAAAAGAACCCTTCCTTTTATTAAACCTATCTAATAACCTGTCATCTAATAATATTAAGCATTTATTCCTGAAGATCAACCTTTTAATAAAAAAAATCCAATTTTTAATTCTTGTGGCTATAGATGCAAGGTTCTGGTTATTCATTTTACTAAATCTTAACTGTTTCTAACAGTTCATAAAAGAATATCCCATAATCATATCCTTCAATCTTCAATTTACAAACATGCTTAAAAGAAATTATTTTTTGGGTGAATACAAAACCCTGACTTGGGAGGATGTGCAGCTCTGGCACACAGCATTTAAAAAATGTGAAAAACAAATTTTGTAAAATGAAGTAAGTTGAATGTCTTTACACAAAAATTAGGGGATAACTGTATTGTATTTTATCAGTTGCCGACATAAACCGCTGGTTTTACCGTCGCAAATTGAGTTTACCTGGCGACATTAAACTTTAAAAAATAGAATAAAAAGTAAACAGGAAACGTCAAATGCGTTTGCGCAATGTTGTCGTCAATGGTTCCGACGGTAAACTGTGGATTTTACGCTTGACGTTATCTAATCAAAAAGGACGTTATATGTTATGTTGCATTAGAATGGAAGTTTAACTACCAGAAAACAGAAGTCATCAAATTTCTCATATATTTCTGTAGGGAAAAAAATTATGGATACACATCCACAAAAGTCAGTTCATTAGCTTGAGATAATATGGAGCAAACTGAACATTTTTCTATAGAAACATTTAGTTACAATGAAGGAATACGAGTTTTGAAATCTCCTTAAAAATTACACTTATTTTTTATAAAGATGTACAAATACCCAATACATACATATAAGCCTTATCTGGAAACTTGGCCTGCTTAACACTGACATTAGGCAAACAGACCCTGAACTTCCTTCCTTCCTTGTAAGCATTATCATCTTAACATTTGACACAATTTAAAACTGAATTCCATGTATTTCAAAAATTAAATGTTTAAATTTAATGTGTCTATGCCAAAGTTTTAATAAATCAAGGATTAAAGAACAACCAATGAAACAAAGGGGAGTCGGCTCCAAAGTAGGTCTCAATACTCTTTGAAAATGGAAAACTTCTGGCAATTTAAATTAAAGTTAGAATTGCATGATTCTTCAAAATATATTATTAACTTTTCATCTTCTATTCATGATAAAAAAAGATTTTTTACAATCAGTTCTGTGTCCAGTTTCATTATTTTTTTCAAACTGGGATTTTCCTCAAATTCTAAAATTTCTTACAATATGATTGGTCTACATTTTACTGAGGATAATTTGTGATATCCTCAAAATTTTATATGTTTTATGAAACCTGGGCCTAGTTTAATAAATTTGAAGAAAACTTAGGTTATCACCATGAAGATCTATTCATGCACAAATTACATTCTGGTATTCTGTTGTTATGAAAATCATCTTTAATTTCATTCATTTGTAACACTAACTCTAATTTTAACACAAATATTATTAATATATGGTAAATAAAAGCAAATTTAAGATTTTTCTGAAGAAAATTAGTAAAGCCGTACAATACTGAAGATCCAAATAATTTTGTTTCCAAACATCTTGACTCGATAATCTGATACCACAAACCTAAAACCAGTCTAGTTTAATGAAACGAATATTGTCCATTGAAATATAATACAAAAAATATCAGAAAAAGTTTCCCTGCTAAATTGTATAGTGACTATTACAATTATGATGAAATTATAAGTGTCCTGGTAAAATTTCAAAATTGTGGTGAAAAATGTAATAATTTGGTTGTTTTAGTAAGATGTAGGGCAGTACAATCCATTACCTAAGAAAATTAAAACTGAATTTGCAATGGCTACCAAGTGCCATCATTAATTAGGATAGCCTTTAAAAATATATTACGATTATTCAATATTTGTATAATAGTAAGGCAATGTAGAAAGACAAAAGGTTACTGAAATTATCCGAAGAATCAGATACAGATAATGACGAGACAGTGAAAACATCCACTAGTACTTGCTGTGTCCTGCAAGCATAACAAACAATTCGCTGACAAATGTAAGGTATTTTCAGTATCAATGCTTGTTAACTTGTACACAGCTGAGACTGAAAATATCACACTTTTGTAGATTTGGTCCTCAGGGCCAAAGTTTCTTTTATCTGGAATCCCTAGATAATTCAGAGGTATGCCAGACATTGCAATAAGGTGCAATATGCTAACATTGCAATAAGGTGCAATATGCTACCTTTAATTTGGTGTCTTATTGTAAATATGTGCAAAACCTCGCAATATCATGTATGCAATGATGATGCTAAATCTAGTAAAATTCATTCAAAACAAAACACTAGAGGCTCCCAGGAGCCTGTATTGCTCACATGGGACCTTGAGATAATCTGACTGAAATAATTCAAATGACAACACAAGTGACTTCTAGAATTCAAATTTTGACCAATCAGAAACAAACACTTACAGGATGAAATGAGAAAATGTATTACCCTTAATGTATCACATAGTACCAAATTTTGATTGATTAGCCCAGTGTTTTCGGAGGAGGTTATAAATTTGACCAATCAGAAACACGTATTTGATATATTCGAGACAAGTAATGGCTATTGCCAACATGTTGGTTATCTTACCAACTTGAAATAAGGTATCTTTTCAGAAACTCTTTATACATACTATCCAAGAAATTCTTCGTTTCAAATGTTAGTTAATTTTGCCACATGGCTTCTGAGATTTCTGAGATTTAACCCATCTAATTTAACAAAAACAATTGCCAATGATGGCCATATCAGAAGTCCCAATCATCGTTCTTCCTCAGATTATATGAAATCCACAAAGTATTAAGATGGATATGTACCAAAAAAATATTCCCCTTTACAACTCCCCCACAACTCCCCCTAGAAACCCACAACACACTGACTTTTTTTTCAAAAGGGACCTCTCAAATATCATTCTTACACTGTTTTGTTAAAATGCTCAAAATATTTTTGGAGAAGAACCAATATGAACAAAATAAGTATGACGGGCTGACAGACAGGAAAAATCCTATATACCCCACCTATTATAAAATGATGGCTAATAACACAGAACACTAATACTGGTCAATAACAAAAGTGATAAAAATGACCTCAGACTGTATTCAAAACATTCTCAACAAAATTACCATGTCGATGACGATAGCAATACATAGATACACCATTTTGTCAATAGTTTGACAATTATTACACTAAATCAATAAAGATCATTTCATTAGATGGAACTCATATTTCTAAAAGTCAAAGGATGGGCTGTAAATCTGTTTGTCTATTTGTAATAATGGATCAATTATTCAACTATGGAATCAACTTTAAAACAATATTACAGCAGGCGGAAGAAAAAGCTGTATCGCTAATCAGACGAGTGCTTCTTAAACAACAGTAAATCCTCTTTACAAACTCTTAGAATTAATTCAATATATGGTTAACAATTAACTACTTTTATGTAAAAAGTCATTATCGATCTTTGTAACTAGAAAAAATTGTCATATTTCAATTTGAAAGTTTTTTCTCATATTTTTAATGGAGTTTAATGAAAAATCTTTTGCAACCTTAACTTTGACCAAGTGATACTAAAGTAATGGTTTCCATGCCTACATCTCATAAGTCAAGGTGTTTTGGACATGCTGAATGGAAAAGGGCATCCCTAGAAAGTTTTCTATTTCTATTGACAGTGTTGGTAATTTGACCTTCAACCTTGAAAAATTGGCTCCTTCACACATGAATAATCCTTACTGTATGCCTTTCTACTATATTTGGTAGGAAATAAAACTATCTAATGTCAAAAACTGGTTAAAGAATTTTACATTGGTTCTACTGAAGTGTAGGAATCTTTGTGATATGATAAGGAGGAATTTAACTTCATACTAAGTCCACTAATTTTTTTATTCCTCATTTTATGGTTTGTATTTCATTTATGGATTAGTATTGGTATACTGCTCTTATTCGGGGATTAGGATATTTGTTTTTATGTTGACGGGTATATATTGGAAATCGGTCATATTTAAAATAAACAATTACAAGTTATTTTACACCGCACATAAATCATTGTCTGGAAAAGTAATCTTTTCTGTCGAAAAGAAATAATTAAGATTGCTGTAAGTCGCCCTTCCATTTACGACAAATATAATTCAATAATTCCAAATCTAGAGCTATACCAATCCCGTTCAATACATAAGAATATAATGAGTAACGGTAATAAGTTGTTTTTGTCAAAAGACAAGATTATCGAGTACAGGAATGGAGCAACATTCAAAGCCATAAAACCATCCATTAGACTAACACAAAACTGTGATTGTAACAAAATATACATCTGATCTTTCTTTAGAACAGGAATATTGATGATAAAGTGATTCATTAAACATTTTGTGTTGATTGCTAACAATTTTTCATACATTTTCAATATTGGAAAAATTACCATGATATCTGTTAGGTTTATTTCATTGTGAAGCTTTGTCTGCTAATTTTTATCAAATACAGACACAGCATTTTTACAAAAAAAAAAAAATGCCCCCACTGAAAGGTATATCTGACCCTTGCTAAGAAATTATCCTCTGTCTGCAAAACTATTTCAATGATATTAATTGAATATATTCAAGAATTACTTTATAATTCCACAGAGGAAAATTGAATATATTCAAGAATTACTTTGTAATTTCACAGAGGAAAATTCTGTCATCCAACACACTTGTTTTAAGTTATCTCTATATCATTCAAAAATGTGTGTTAAGGCTAACACATCAATAAAAGAAATACATTTTAAAAGAACTGTGAGCACAGGTTTGGATTCAGACAGTGGCACAGCCAGTTCGTGCCACCTGTAAAGCTGATAGAAAATTTGAAGAAAAAAAACAACAATTTTCTAATAGAAGGTGGAACTAGAGGCTCAACTGGCTTCTATAAGCCCATTTGAAAATGTAAGCTTTGTTGTATCCACATGGCTGTTAAACAATGCAAAATGCCAAAGTGACCTTAACATTTGACAAAAAAAATGTGGATCATTTGCATGTCCTTAAATATGAGATTTCTGTAAACATTGGTTACAATCGGCTCATTAGTTCCTAAGCAAATGACAAAAACGTCATTTCCGATATCGAAACTTTGAGCAGTTTTAGCCGTTGGGTGAGCGGATGAATCTCAATGTAGAGGGTATTGCTGTCATCAATCCCGCAAAGTTTAAAAACAAGAGGCTCACCAGAGCCTGTATCGCTCACCTGGAGTCTGGTTTTCATTGGACAATAATCAACTATTTGACCAAGTTTGTTGCAATTGGTTCAACTGTTCAGTGAAAATTTATTTGACAAAAAAAGGGCAATAACTCCTAAATGGGTTTTGGGATTTCCTTTAAAATTTCAGGGTATGTAGATCTCAACATGGCAAACATTTTTCAAATTTACATTTCACTTCTATCTCAAATAGTTTTGGAGATAAATGACGAAAAATGTTAAATTTTGAAAATTTGACAAACAAGAGGCTCACCAGAGCCTGTATCGCTCACCTTGAGTCTGTTTTCATTGGACAATTAATCAACTATTTGACCAAGTTTGTTGCAATTGGTTCAATTGTTCAGGGAAAATTTGTTGAAGATTTATTTTTCATAAGGTTTAATGTTAAAATATGTTCCCTGGTGGTGGCAGTCCTGGCAGGAAGTTGACAAAATAGACCAGGAATAAGGGTGAACCTTAAATAAATGTAACAGAACCCGACCTCAAATTACACAAACCAATAACTCCTAAATAGAATTTGGGATTCCCTTCAAAATTTCAGGGTAGGTAGATCTCAACATGGCAAACATTTTTCAATTTATATTTCACTTCTATCTCAAATAGATTTGGAGATATTCAAAAATGTTAAAATTTTGAAAATTTGACAAAAAAAGGGCGATAACTCCTAAATGGGTTTTGGGATTTCCTTTAAAATTTCAGGGTATGTAGATCTCAACATGGCAAACATTTTTCAAATTTAGATTTCACTTCTATCTCAAATAGTTTTGGAGATAAATGACGAAAAATGTTAAATTATGAAAATTTGACGAAAAAAGGGCAATAACTCCTAAATGGGTTTTGGGATTTCCTTTAAAATTTCAGGGTATGTAGATCTCAACATGGCAAACATTTTTCAAATTTAGATTTCACTTCTATCTCAAATAGTTTTGGAGATAAATGACGAAAAATGTTAAATTATGAAAATTTGACGAAAAAAGGGCAATAACTCCTAAATGGGTTTTACGATTTCCTTCAAAATTTCAGGTTAGGTAGATCTTGTCATGCTGATCAATTTTACCCCACGTCAGATTTTTGATATCTGTAACGGTTTTTAAGTTATAAGCCAAAAACAACACATGCACCCCTATATTCTATTTTTAGCTACGACAGCCATGTTTTATGTCAGATCAAAATAAATTGAGGACCGTTTGTAGAGGACATGTCATAGATCATTCCTATTAAGTTTCAAACCAATCGGCCCAGCAGTTTCAGAGAAGAAGATTTTTGAATAAAAAAATTTTGAAAATTTGACAAAAAAAGGGCAACAACTCCTAAATGGGTTTTGGGATTTCCTTTAAAATTTCAGGGTAGGTAGATCTCAACATGGCAAACATTTTTCAAATTTACATTTCACTTCTATCTCAAATAGTTTTGGAGATAAATGACGAAAAATGTTAAAATTTTGAAAATTTGATGAAAAAAGGGCAATAACTCCTAAATGGGTTTTGGAATTTCCTTCAAAATTTCAGGGCAGGTAGATCTTGTCATGCTGATCAATTTTACCCCTGTCAGATTTTCGATATCTGTAATGGTTTTTGAGTTATTAGCAAAAAACAGCAATTTACCCCTATGTTCTATTTTTAGTAACAGCGGCCATGTTCTTCGACGAATCAAAAATCCCCACATCAGTTCTATGCAGGGTACCCTAAGGAACATTCATACCAAGTTTGGTTCTAATTAGTCAAGTAGTTTCAGAGGAGAAGATTTTTGAAATAATAACATAAAACAAGAGGCTCACCAGAGCCTGTATCGCTCACCTGGAGTCTGTTTTCATTGGACAATTAATCAACTATTTGACAAAGTTTGTTGCAATTGGTTCAATTGTTCAGGGAAAATTTGTTGAAGATTTATTTTTCATAAGGTTTAATGTTAAAATATGTTCCCTGGTGGTGGCAGTCCTGGCAGGAAGTTGACAAAATTGACCAGGAATAAGGGTGAACCTTAAATAAATGTAACAGAACCCGACCTCAAATTACACAAACCAATAACTCCTAAATAGAATTTGGGATTCCCTTCAAAATTTCAGGGTACGTAGATCTCAACATGGCAAACATTTTTCAATTTATATTTCACTTCTATCTCAAATAGTTTTGGAGATATTCAAAAATGTTAAAATTTTGAAAATTTGACAAAAAAAGGGCAATAACTCCTAAATGGGTTTTGGGATTTCCTTTAAAATTTCAGGGTATGTAGATCTCAACATGGCAAACATTTTTCAAATTTAGATTTCACTTCTATCTCAAATAGTTTTGGAGATAAATGACGAAAAATGTTAAATTTTGAAAATTTGACGAAAAAAGGGCAATAACTCCTAAATGGGTTTTGGGATTTCCTTTAAAATTTCAGGGTATGTAGATCTCAACATGGCAAACATTTTTCAAATTTAGATTTCACTTCTATCTCAAATAGTTTTGGAGATAAATGACGAAAAATGTTAAATTATGAAAATTTGACAAAAAAAGGGCAATAACTCCTAAATGGGTTTTACAATATCCTTCAAAATTTCAGGTTAGGTAGATCTTGTCATGCTGATCAATTTTAGCCCATGTCAGATTTTTTATATCTGTAACGGTTTTTAAGTTATAAGCCAAAAACAACACATGCACCCCTATATTCTATTTTTAGCTACGACAGCCATGTTTTATGTCAGATCAAAATAAATTGAGGATCGTTTGTAGAGGACATGTCATAGATCATTCCTATTAAGTTTCAAACCAATCGGCCCAGCAGTTTCAGAGAAGAAGATTTTTGAATAAAAAAATTTTGAAAATTTGACAAAAAAAGGGCAACAACTCCTAAATGGGTTTTGGGATTTCCTTTAAAATTTCAGGGTAGGTAGATCTCAACATGGCAAACATTTTTCAAATTTACATTTCACTTCTATCTCAAATAGTTTTGGAGATAAATGACGAAAAATGTTAAAATTTTGAAAATTTGACGAAAAAAGGGCAGTAACTCCTAAATGGGTTTTAGAATTTCCTTCAAAATTTCAGGGCAGGTAGATCTTGTCTTGCTGATCAATTTTACCCCATGTCAGATTTTCGATATCTGTAATGGTTTTTGAGTTATTAGCAAAAAACAGCAATTTACCCCTATGTTCTATTTTTAGTAACAGCGGCCATGTTTTTCGACGAATCAAAAATCCCCACATCAGTTCTATGCAGGGTACCCCAAGGAACATTCATACCAAGTTTGGTTCTAATTAGTCAAGTAGTTTCAGAGGAGAAGATTTTTGAAATAATAACATAAAAAAAAGCCAAAAATGTCAAAAAAGGGCAATAACTCTAACATCAGTTGACAGATTTTCACGAAAATCAGCATACAGGTAGCTCTCATCATGCTGAACACTTTCAACCTGCCAGAATCTGCCATAACCTAATGATTTTTGAGATATTTGCGAAAAACTGTTGTCTGACCCCTATGTTCTATTTTTAGTAACAGCGGCCATGTTTTTCAACGGATCAAAAATCCCCACATCAGTTCTATGCAGGATACCCCAAAGAACATTCATACCAAGTATGGTTCCAATTGGTCAAGTAGTTTCAGAGGAGAAGAGTTTTGAAAAATTGTTAACGACGACGACGGACGACGACGGACGACGACAGACGACGACGGACGACGACGGACGCCAAGTGATGGCAATAGCTCACATGGCCTTCGGCCAGGTGAGCTAAAAAAGGGCAATAACTCCTAAACGGGTTTTTGAATTTCCTTCAAAATTTCAGGTTAGGTAGATCTTGTCATGCTGATCAATTTTACCCCGTCAGATTTTTGATATCTGTAACGGTTTTAAAGTTATAAGCCAAAAACAACACATGCACCCCTATATTCTATTTTTAGCTACGACAGTCATGTTTTACGTCAGATCAAAATAAATTGATGATCGTTTGTAGATGACATGTCATAGATCACTCCTATTAAGTTTCAAACCAATCGTCCCAGCGGTTTCAGAGAAGATTTTTGAATGAAAAAATTTTGAAAATTTGACAAAAAAAGGGCAAAAACTCCTAAATGGGTTTTGGGATTTCCTTTAAAATTTCAGAGTAGGTAGATCTCAACATGGCAAACATTTTTCAAATTTACATTTCACTTCTATCTCAAATAGTTTTGGAAATAAATGACAAAAAATGTTAAAATTTTGAAAATTTGACAAAAAAAGGGCAATAACTCCTAAATGGGTTTTGGAATTTCCTTCAAAATTTCAGGGTAGGTAGATCTTGTCATGCTGATCAATTTTACCCAAGTCAGATTTTCGATATCTGTAACAGTTTTTGAGTTATTAGCAAAAAACAGCAATTAACCCCCCTATGTTCTATTTTTAGCAACAGTGGCCATGTTTTTCATCGGATCATTATAAAATGAGGAAAGTTTGTGGAGGACATGTCATATATCATTCCTATGAAGCCTCGATCCAATCTGCCCAGCCGTTTCAGAGGAGAAGATTTTTGAAAATCAGCCAACCAGAAACAAGAATTGCCTCTGGTGGCCATGTTTCTTGACCAATCAGAACTAAATGAGGAAACTTTGTTGAGGACCTTCCATACACCACTCATGCAAAGTTTGGTTGGAATTGGCCAAATGGTTTCTGAGAAGAAGATGTCTGAATGAAAAGCTAACGACGGACGGACGACGGACGACGGACGAAGGACGGACGACGGATGCCAAGTGACGGCAAAAGCTCACCCTGGCAATAGCCAGGTGAGCTAAAAATTATAATGTAGTTTCAGGGAGAAGATTTTTTAAAATTTACCAATTGAAACCAATTGTTCATCAACCGTAACCAAAGGAGGATCGTTTGTAGAGGTCCTACCATACAACATTCCTACCAAGTTTGGTTACAATCCACCAAGTAGTTTCAGAGAAGATCGAAAACGTGTAAAGTTTATGGATGACAGACGACGAAAGAAAAGTGACAACATAAACTCACATGTCTTATAGGCAATCTCAGCTAAAAAAGGTTTAGAATGTGCACATAGAACACATATATCCTTGTCTTGGATATGTAGAAGAATGGAAAGAGGACATCTGAACAACTTTTATGCAATATACCAAATTTGAACTCTACCTGCTTTAAACAATGCTCAGTGTTAAAAGTTCTAATGTTTGGAACACACTATCACTCAAATTTTTAAGCAGAAAACTCAAATGAATTTAATGGTTCTTGGATTAAGGAATATGCATGTCAATACTGCCACATACTTAAGACTGATGCACAGAGACAGAGTCTGCAAAAAGACATGTTACCCAACACGAACAAATTTTTCTGACTCTGAGCAGATCACTATTTTGGTCTTATTAAAAAATGTTGCATTCTTAGTGGAGAATAATTTTGAAGTCTTTAGTTTGACCCAGATGTGGATTGAAGTCGAAACCACAATTAAGACCACCAAGACAATTCTTTGAAAAATGGATTACCAAAGAACAATCCCATCAGTTTGGTACAAATGACCCATTTTTTGCCTTTTGGATTATGGGACACAATTTTGAAAGGGAATAACACAAAGAATTTTCCATCAAAGTTTAGGTTCAGGTTGGTCCATTAGTTCTGAATGAGAAGCTTGTCAAATGCATTTTGCTGATATTTTTTTCTCCTTATTTTTTGCAATAACAGCCACATTAAGTCCAAGGTCAATTTCCCCAAACACAAATCTAAAAAGTGATGATCCAAGAACCATTACACTTCTGTTTGGTCCCAGTTAGTCAAGACCCCCTATACTCCTTTTCCCATTAACTACATAAAATCAAAGAAGACGTTCCCGAAAATAACCATCTTTTCTAATAACAAGAAAATGATTAAAAAGATATGTTGATACAATGTAACTTTATTTCATCTAAAACTACATGTCAATAAAAATTAGGAAATTTCAAACTTTTATAATGGAATAATATGAAATCTTTTGCAATTGTGATATATTGCTTACACCAGACTTCAATAAATATAAAATGAACCTTTCATCCTAAATAAATTTTAATTATATAATATCACGGATCTACAATAAAAGTGAATTTAAATTTTAGCCTTTTGAAACAATATCCTATAAATTCACGACTTATGATTTCAGGAAGTTCAGGTGTGACATTATTGATAATGGTATCCTTATATCAATCAGATATTATAAAAATCAGGTACAGATCTGTGATGTGGTTTTGAAAAGGAAGTCTCGTCAATTCAATACCTTGGGTTTTATATCTACAGATGAGAATTATCTAACATATTTTTTGCTTCAGGAATCTTGCTTCAAATTTCAGTTAATAATTAACTACATACATATCTACCTAAAGGGAAATAATTCTGTTACTGGTCAGATAACACGGTACAGAATAAGAAGATCATATAATGTCATAATTCAGGTTAAGTTAAACTCTAACCAGATGAGACATGGGACAACAACACATCCTTTATATAAAATAACATGAAAGACAGCAGATGAGAAAATAACCCATCTTCAAAGTCCTGTTTTATGAGTTTGACAACTTTCATATATATTTTCTATAAAGTTATCATTGGCTTCCATTTTCTCTCTAGCTAAATTCATAATTTGGTCATGTTCTAGGATGCATTGTGTTAATATAACTGTATGTGCAACATTCTGAATTAATCTTATGACCAGAGATTTACAATCATATTAATTTAAGTAATTTCTCTTGTCATGTCACTATCCGTACTATCATCACTATGTTAAAACCCTTTTGTTGTATAAATTTTCATAAAGTCAAATTCAAAAAAATTTTGGTTAAAAAAATCCCCAAAATTTGGAGTATTTGAGCATTTTACTTTATAATTTTCTTCATTATTATAAAGCAATGATGAAAATATCATGTTGCACACATGAATGATTTCTGTCTCAGCAGATGAGCGCGAAATTTTATTTGTTGACTACCTTTGTTTAGTTTATTTGACACTTAACTAAAAAACCTGTCATCCATGAACACCATTTTCAAGTTCAGCTTCTTATGGATAAAAGAAACATTTTAAGTAATGTATTTAAAAAGATAAAAAGTACTCAATTTTATTGTCCAATACATTGCTGTGACAGATGTATGTAAAACGAAATCGTAGAATTGATTATGAATTTATATTCTACTGTGAATAATTAGAAAACTAATTCTATTCTGTAACACAGCAGGACCCTTTTTTTTCATACAATATGTTGATATGAACATTTATATTTTAACAGTTATTATATTATTTCTCTACCTTTTATAATAATTTTGTTTCTTTAACGACAAAATGACTTTGTAATGATGACATTAAGTATCATTAAGGTCCATGGTTGACCACAATACATCAACAAAATCTCTCTGACAATTTTGTTTAGTTAAAAATAACAATAATAAAATACAAATAATATGAAATAAAATAAAGCTTAACATCTATACAGTATAGTATAGTGTACAGTATAGCATTTTTATCAATACTGCACATTTATGTAAATTATGAGGCCTACATATACTTATCAACAGCTTACATACAGTAAATTATGAAGTAAACATGTATTTCAAAATCTACTTTCTACAGCTTACATACAATATATTATGAAGCATGCTTCCAACGTCTACCTTTTCACATCTTACAAAAAGTAAAGTATGAAGGATACCTTCAACATCAACTTTTCAGTAAATAACGAAGCCCACCTTCAACTTCTACTTTCTACTGCTTACATACAATAAATTATGAAGCATACTTCTACCTTCTACAATCATATTCCGTTAGGTATGTAGCATACCTTGAACATTAAATATTCTACAGATTACAATAAATTATGAAGTATATCTACTGCAATTACTTTTCTTCAGCAAACTTTCTGTCGGTGTAAAACTACTGTATATTTACAACATACTAAGAGCAACTTATGTTGCTATTGGGAAAGAGTTCCTAAAAACATCCCATCTTGCACCACTGAGCACTTGTCTACAGAGAAATATATTATCATTTTAAGCTCTGCTTCTAAGTGCTATTTGTTGCCATGAGAGAATTTTGCTTTAGTAAATTTTTATGAACTTTACAAAGATGTACTCCCATACAAACGTAAAATGCATGCATTTTTCTGATCATAACCATTACAAGGCGAACATATCGAATATAGGTAGTCTCCTCTACAAACTTACGCAAATTACTTGAAATTATATGAACCTTTGGACTGGAATTTAAAAATTGGAATGAAAAGTAAGAGCATTGGAACAGAGATGAGGGATTGTACAAAAATACAGATACTTTTAAACAAAATTTCAGTTTAAGCTTATTTAAGACCTTCCAACTTCCATGGAAACAAAAATTGAAGGTCTTATGTGGCGGTGTGTAAAAATTACATAGTGAGTGTGGGCTGTCCAATTGAAGTCACACCCTAAGGTGGCGAGTGGGGGAGAAAGTATATTACTAGTAAGGTCTTCTTCTGCAATTTTTGTCTTTATACGCCCACCCCCATTTTTAAATTTTAATGTTTCAAACAAACTGACTGCCTGCTGCTGTACCTAGACAAATCACAAGTAGTATGTTCTATCTGGAGACTGGTTTATGATTAAAAGGAAAATATTTCAGGTAAAATACCATATAGAAACATAAAAGCAATCATAAATGGTGTTATAAATGGCTGTCATAAGTATCAAAACTGATAGAAATTAAAGATAAAATTTACAGAAATTTAAAAATGAATAAATATAAATATATTGCATTGATATCTTCACATGTTATATTTTACACTTAAAATTAAGATATTTTTTAAATTTTCAGATTGAAATATTTAAAATATGCAACTTTCTTTAAATGCCCATATATTATCTGATAAAAAGTATATAATTATTTCTGGAAGATAAATTTTTTGCGTCATGATTTTTATTTGAACAAGAACCAAGAAATTAATCCGCCATCTCCTTGTTAATACACTGTAAATAAATCTGTAAACTCATCTTTGATAGATCAATGTAGCTCGCACATGGCCTTTTGTAAAATATATTTCAATTAGTAAACGATATGATCGACAACATCAAGAACGCTGTTCCGTGACGACGGCATATAAAACTTTGTATTAAAAATTTTCAATTCTTGATTTGTCAGCAATTGATATTTTCAAACAGTAACAAAAATAGAAGCTAAATCACTTTTCATTTTATGAAATCAATAAATACCAAACACTGTTGTAATAAAATGCGCTAAAGTGATTTTAGGAAAAATATGATAAATCTTGTTTGTTGGTGACTTTCTGAAAGCCCTACAATGAACAGCCATTACATTCTATCACTTAACTCTAATTAATCATATCATACAAAAGTCAATATCTCAACTAGATTACATTGGTCTAAGATGTAGGGCATTAATAATGACACTGACAAGCCACTTGGCTGAATCTAACACGAAAAGCTGTGAAAAGTTGACAAAATGGTCAACCCGATCAGTGAATTAAGAGAAGATAATAAGTAAATATGTTTAAACAGTTTCTTATTCCCAATGTTACTTAATATGCCATCTGACAAGAAAGAAAAATCACTCCGAAAAAATGATATATTGACTTTTCCAGTTAATAATGTCAAGAAGTTCAATGCACTTGATTGCACATATCACGTTATAATAACCCTGTAATAAAGATTTGCTAATGCCTAGGTCATTTGGGTATTTATTTTGACTAAATGGTCCAGCATTCTGCCTAAGAGGTTTATAAGGCAATACAAATGTTTAATGAAAACAGATTTGGTCAATTTAATATTTGAACCTTCTAAAGTTCTGCATCCAAAATAATTATGGATTTTCACTCAAACATTTACTGATATATACACTTACAACAATCATAGTGGCAAACAATTGTCTAAGATAATCTCTTAAAGAACAACAGCACAAAAGCAAGGACTGACCAACATGAGAAAATTATCTCTTACAACAAAGGAGCTAAGGAATGAATGGACTCTCAACAGTGAATGGACTGGATAGGTCAAAATTATAGAATACTTTCTAAACAACAACTGCAAGGTAGGAATTAAAAACCCTTCCTAAACACCAATATAAATATAGATAGCCAATAGATTTCTTACACAACAATAATCTACAGCATGAGATAATTCTCATCAACAACAGTGCAAAGAAGGAGATATTTTTTATACAAGCCGGCAAAGGCATGAATTTGTTCAACATGAGAGAATTTTCTTACCAACTATGCAAAAACATGCAAGTTTTAATTTGTCAAAACAAGATCAATTTCATTTTTTTTTAAATAGAGATGTCAAATCCTTAATACCAAATTGTCATTGGATACTGTGTCTTCTAATGAACTGTTTGGAACATTAAAAGGCAACAAAAAAAAGATCATGAAAAAAATATAAATAAGGTTTATTATAAAATTTAAATAAAATACAATGGTTTAGACAAGTGACACATATTTATTTCACCCTTGTCAAGAGAAATGAATTATAAGGATACCACATTAACAAATGTGCCTCCATCTACAGCAAAGTTTGTTAGCATGCTCCTCAGGCATGCTCATATACCCATCAACCCATATTAAAGAAAATTAGCAATAGAAGTTGCCAAAAATACTTGTGAAATATAACATGTACTTTGTCTTCTAAGCAATTGTTCCCCATTTTGATTTTCTGTGATAAAGAAACCTATTTAGAATTTGATTAGGGGTACAAAAGTATATTTTGGTTGTATTTACAAAGCAAAACATAAACACAGTTCCCTGTAGTCTACAATAGATCTTTGTCAATACTATAGGGTTGAAAAATATTGCCCCCAAGCAAAATAATATATTACACGAGCTTGGGAGTGCAGTATAGTATTTTGTAAGGGTCAATATTTTCAAGTCTATTTTCTACATCAACGACAACAAATGCATGTATGGAGTGCATGGACTCTTAGAAAATTGCACAATAAAGTTTGGTTATGTTCGACCTGCAGTTGCAGTTAAAATTTCCTTTATATAAGATACAGACACTTTATGGGCATATAATAGGGGCAACATGTAATACAAACAAAATAAATGAATTGGTATGATTTTTGTTTTGTTCAAAGATATAGTTTTTTGTGTTTCCTGTTACACCACTGTACCCAATATTATGAGAATAATTTCCCCTTACTCATCTATCAAGAGGTTACAATCAGGAATCACTACTTACTATTAGGTTACTACTTTAATTCTTCTTTGACCTACAAAAGAAAATAGCATGATAAAATTAAAGTAATTCATGTCTGTGAGATTAGAACTATAAATGTTATATTAAAAATCTATAAGTAAACACAAATCTGTATCATGAGCCTGACTGGCTATTATCTGGTAATACAAATTGTTAATCCCAATGGTTTCTAAAGAGTTGGTATAAATTGTTAGATAATCAAGCAAGAGTACCCAGTCACATTCTGTAAGGGAATAACATGCTTATGAAAGGACAACAAAGCAACATTTAATTCTGAGGACATTTTTTTTTAATAGTCGACTAATTCAAGATCGAAAACACTAATAATATCTCACAAGACCATCTAATAAGCCTTTTGAGCTTTCGATAGTAGTACACAAAACAAAAATATATCCAAAATACCATAGTACAAACGGAGTAAAACATTTTACACCATTATATTTTGATAAATTACAATATTTCATTTAACGATTTGTCAAAACTTAAGAATGCAATATTTTCTGCAGAAATACATTCCAGTGAAATTTGAACATTACATAGGGTAATAGGTAAGGTTTACTTTAACGAGTTTATACAGCCTTACTTTTGTTCAACAAATCGAAGGATGACCCCAAAGATCATGTTGTTACTTCATCGACAGGTTACGACAATGGTTAAATGTCTGCTATCTTCAATAAGCACAAATTTAAATCCCTTTCAAATCAAAATACCAGACAAAGAGCATATTCTTTTGTCGGCTGTATTGTAGTATTTATACCTTAAACAGGTTCACAATTGTAGATTTGGATTGAAAAAGTAACATTTTTTACAAAAGGACGGAAACCATTGACGACAAAAGATGTTGTGTCATGTATCTTCTATCCATAAAGGTCAGGGAATGGGTCAATGTAACAAGCCTTGTGACAATTTACCATCAGTATGTGACAAATTATGTCAATGTAAAATGTTAGATAAAAATCAAATTTTGATGATTATCTATAATTTAGAGAAAATTTATATTTTAAATGTAACCTTAATAACAATTATGCATTACAACTCAGGGGGTTCTATTACTCCTAACAAAAGCAAGCTATTTCATATCTTGGTACCATTTCACTCTTTCAATCTCAAATTAACAGTTGTCTTGTGGTGAATATTGGGAATCACTGTTTAAAAAAAAGATGTCACTTATCAATTAATTACATCCTAACTGATGGGAAATTTTCTCGCCGACAAAAAACCCCATCTCATATTAGTTATTATATTTCATCAAAGCAGCTATTACAGATATTTCTATAAAAATATTTTTACACACAAACAAAACAAATGAAAAAAGAATTTTTTTTTTAATCCCAGGTCACAGAGAACCAAAAGCCTTTACCGTTGGTGGCATCAATTTTGCTGCACATCATTATCATTCGGTAACAGCCAATCAGAAATAAAACCAACAAAACAGGTCATCTTGGTACCAATATCATAAATACATAGTCTAAAATCATTTCAGTCATCATCAATAGAGCCCCACATTTTTTGTGTGCCAAAATAATACTTTTATAACTCTTTAAACTATCATTTGTTTCCATCAACAGCATTAGCCAATCAAAACCCACTTTTCGGTAAATCTCAAATCACAAGGATTTCCGTTTCCCTGTTAAATATTAGTGGCACAATTCCTAAACCAAATAAATCTTGCAACAATGATACAGCTTTGAGTGATGAAATTTGTGTATTGCCTTATCCATGCATTCTGTTTGATAAAACATATGAAATGCACTGTTGCATATTTGTCATGAGGCAAATTAATACAGTTCCTATAATTTTTGGGATACTTATTAGCATGTCCTTTAAATCTAAAGAGAAAACCATTTATACAAGAAGGATAAACAAATATTATACTATTTACAAATGAGTCAAGTAGAAAATAAGAAAGTAATCGTTGTATAATTATTGATCCTCTGCTAACACTCACTGTAAAGTCAACACAGCTGGTATTAAACAGATTTCTAATTGATTTAGTTACTGTAATTTATTCATCTTATTTAGTAGAATTTAGTTATATCATGTAATAATTTAGCCTTTTTACAATAATAATTAAATTAAATACTATCCAAGTTAATTATGTAAAAGATGAAAAATAAGCCTTTTTACTGCATTGTTCAACATGATTTTAACATCTTCTATATGTAACAAAACTTGTCACCTATAAAAAGAATTCTTAAACTTATAAGAGGAGCTTAATTCAATAAAACCTGAATCAAAAAGTTTAAAACTGAACACAAACAGAATTTTAACACCACGGCTTAATCTTATTTTATTGGTAAAAAGTACTTTAACATTTAGCCTTCTGTAGAGTTCTGTTATTGTGATAGATATAAAAATAACCAACTAAACGTGATATATTCAAATTATTATCATATTAACGCCTTACACCTGAACATCAAATCAATGAGGGAGAGTTCTGAATACAATGTATTTACATCATGTACTTTTCCTCAATTTAGTCACATTCATCATTATTATTATCTCCCTTCGTTTTGAAATTTATTACTGAAATTTTCACAAAAAAACGCCATGAAAGATAGCTTTATTCAAAAGAACTGAATTCGATTTAAAATGTGTCATAGGTGACAGCCACAAAAACAAAACCATTCTTTCCCATATATTGTACCCTTAAAATACCCTTTCCCCTCTTTAATGATCTTCATTTAGATACAATTTATCAATATACAAAAAATACACTAATGCATTCTTAAAATATCCTGCACACAAAATTTGTAATTAATGTGCATCATTATCTACTTTACTGAAACTTTATTAACTTGCTTACCAATATTTATTTTATTGTTAACATCAAAAACTCTAAGGTAAATGTGATAAAATAATTGCTTGCATAAGAAAGATCCTGCTTCACACTCGGTACCTATCACTGCACCATAAACTGATTATTGATTAAGGATGATTCATTAATTATTTAAAAACCTGGAAATATTCCTAGAAAGCATTAAATAATTACCATGCTCAATTACTCTTTTATTTTGTCCAAGTTAGCTGCATTTGAACAAAAGAATAACGATTTCTTCATGTTATTGGAATAAATGTTTCATCAATCTTTTAAGATCAATTAACATAATCATGACACATAATATGTTTTTAAGGAAAGTTGCGTATCTATTATTGTATTGATTCCCAATCTTCTCGCGACTCCTTCCCACACATAATAGGCGGATCAAATATTACTTTATCACAATCCCAATAAAAAATCTGTTTTCCTTTAATCAAATAAAATACATTGGCTAGTTTATTGATCTAATTCTCAACATTAGTATGTTATATGACGATGTCATTTTGTGCCTTATTTAGTATTCTCAACGGGCCAGTTCATATGATTGGCCCATGATTTTGTGTCAAGTAACAACGGCTATTAAGTCAAATTTGCCGGTAACAAAGCTTTGGCAAATATTTCATAAAAATGGTATCGGGTTGCAAAAAAACACAAAAAATGATCTATATTTAATTTGAAACGCCCTGGGTTGTTATCAGTTCTTATAAGCTGATGTTTAATGATGAGTGAAAAATCTACTGTAATTGTGAATGGATAATGTGTTATTCTGAAGCAATCAAGCACATGTTTTACAAGTTTACAAATACCATTGAAAAAAACACTTGGTTGCACTAACAAACCCCCTGTGTGTGGAGATTTGCCCAAGCTCATGAAAAATTCAACACATCACGGTTTACAGAAGAATGTAGCTGTATTATGTTTCATTTGTCTGGTTAAATCATCATAGAATCTGCAGCCACTAAAACATCTTCTATAATGAAATAATTATAACTTATGATCTCAGCTGATTGTCTATGGCATAAGGGAAATAACTCTTGAAGATTAATGATTCATTATTCTGACTATGCTGTGTCCAATATCCAATGAAATCTCCACTTTAATTGATTTTTTATTTGACAAACTGACCACAGATAGTAAAAAATGTTAGAGTTACATGAATTAGGTAATACAAGAAAGATCATTATCCTTTAATTCTTTATTTGTGTGTTTGTTAATGTAAAGTTTATTCAAAATGCAAAAGTTTACTACAGTAAAATAATAATTTATCTATTTTAAGGTGTTTACTGCAGAATTGAAATTAAACAACTTTAAAGGAATTGTGAGAAAAGGCAAAAAAAAAAAAAACAATGCTTGTACTAAAAATTCTAGACCACCACAGGTATCTCAAAATATGTTATAACTTATAAAACTTCTCAAACTGAGAATAAAAATGTCCTGAGTATTTCCTCAAATTCTTAATTTTTTGCAGCCCTGTTGGTCAATAGGTCAGATGACGATAATATGAGAAAATCTTTAAATCTGAAATGTTTTATGAAACCCATGCCTGGTCATTTAAATTTGTGTGCCATTCAAATTTTCAACTGTTTGTTTATTAAGTAACCCAAGTTCTAATTTATTTAAATTCAAACTTTTAAGATATTTGCTTAAAGAGGAAAACTAAAAGAATCACTTAAATTTGAGTATTTCAAGTGTCCCTTTATTATAATACAGTTGAATTTCAGGAACAATAACTCTGCAACAGCCTGAAATTTGATCTAGGTTTCTTATTACAAGCACGTTAAAAAAGGGCAGTTAATTTTCACTTTACGATGAGAAGCTGCAATAAAAGCACTGTAACATGCCTGTCAAATGACAGGTATTTCTATTCTTTTTAAATCTATCAATGCCAACTCTATATCAAGGAAAAAAAAGACCAAAACTGGGTCTGGACTGCTGGGTCGCAGCATGCAATTCATTGATCGGCAAACAGGATGTGGCTGCACGACAGATCTGAAATTTGCTTACATGCTATAACTCAACATTATCAAGCTGCAGACAAAATATATAATAATTCACTTTTGTAGCATCCAAGAAAACTTTGACGAAAGTTTCCTACCCAAGGTCTTTCGGACAGAGGGACAGAGTTAAGCGGTTATTAGACATGCTTTCACCTTTGGGGACGCAGGTAAAAATTACATTGAGGCAGGAAAATAATTTTTGCTATATTTTCATCAAACTATCTGTAAAAATGTTGGTAGTATGCTGACTTCATGTGTTACTGAGGTGACAACAAACTTTTTTATGTTACATGACAAAAATGTGAATAAAATAATTGTGATGGGGGGAGGGGATTGTATAGATTGTGGTATAAACATGTGAAGGTGATATGATGTAGGAATTTATTTTTATCTGGGGTAGAAAGGATAAAGAAAGTAAATAATGTGTCTATATTCTTAAGTAAACAGTTATCAGACAGAATTGTCACATTGATAAATCTTCATATAGTTTGTGAGAAATTGACTTTAAGCATACAAAACAATAAATCAAATGGAAAGAATTTATCAAGTCCTAATACCTGTAAAATAGGATATATATAATTGGCCACCCTGGGTGCGATTGAAATTTTATCCATATGTAGTTACAGATAAATCCCTTAGCTGACTAGGAATGCTGAATCGAAATCTCAATTTTCAATGACAAAGACTGCCTTAATGACGCAGAGGTCAAACTTTTAAACTTCTTTCCACATACACCTGCAGATCATGAACGGTAAAAAAATGAATCTATGAAATTCACAAAGAAGAGGTAGTGTACTGGAAAAAATTGTTAAACTCACCTGTAGCACTCATAAAGATTATAAATTTGTTGGGTAGAACTGAAATTACCATAGTCACATATTATATTTTCTTCATAAAAATATTTTTTTGGGAGTTAAAACTTTTTAATTTATTCATTTTTTTCAATTTTAATTCAGTAAAAAGATAACTGGAAATTTATATCAATAATAATAAATTTAAATGGATGAATAATGAGAAAATGATAATCTGAAGCACTTTAAGTGACAACTTTTCACTTCATAACATTCTTGAATGATAATATAATATTTCTCTTCAAGAAAACCCCAGGCATTTCATTATATTCAAACAAACAATATAACTAAGACCTTGTCTCTTTTTCATAATGACCTTGACCTTATATTATGGAGGTAGACAGGTGCAACCCAATTTGACCTCAACATCTTAACAAGTGAACAAAGGAAATAAAATCAGATTTTTTTATTCCATTTTCTACATTCATCATTCATGTATTCAAATTTTGTTCATAAAAACTATCTGATTTAAATGTCAGACACAGCTGCAGTATCCAAAAATTAACCACTTCTCTTATTGCGAGACCTTGCTTCCATATAATATGTAACCAGGAACTCCTACAACCCATGGGCACTAACCGGTATTGCTGAACCAATTCATTTTTTACTTTTATACAAGCATTGTCATTTTCATGATATAGGTTGTTGGTTTTCTCTGCCAATAAAATCCTAATGAATTAATAAAGTTCAGCAGCATAACATCCCAATAAACAAACTATTTATAGACAAGCATTCTGAGAGTATTGCTGAGCAATACAATTTCCACTACTGGCTTCAGCTGTGAGAGAACACACCAAATGCTCTGTGACCATGTGAATGGGATGCAGACGTATGGACAGAGTGATTCCTAAAAATCCTAAAACTATGTTTGCAAGGAGTATACAATTATCCAATTGCAAGGAGTATACAAATTATCCAATCAGCCTGAAACTTAAACTTCATGTGTAGTTCATCATTATAAGCCTACATACAATGTACTCAAAACAAGATAAACTGGTAAACAGTTTGCAAAAAAGTATTGAAAACTAATAATTTGACAATATTTTTTATCTCCAAGGTCAATATCTCTTACAATTATTATCAGATCAGTGTAAAAGTCAAATTTGATCTGTAACTCATCATTATTAGCTCATATACCAAAAGTTGGTTCAACGGTTTCTGAAAAAAGTCCAGAAAACTATTATTTTGACAATATTTCCTATTTAAAGGGTAATAAGCTCAGAATAATTATCCGATCAGCATGAAACTCAAATTTGATCTGTAACTCATCATTATAAAGTGACATACCAAAAATAAGATCATTTGGTTAAATGGTTTCAAAAAAGGTCTGGAAAACTGTAGTGTGAATGACGGACTGACAGACGGAGTAAAAACCTTAGTCCCCTTCGGCATTGCCGGAAGGGGACTAATAATCCTTCTATTAAACAGTTTTTACTATTTTCGCTTGGAGGTGGGTTCATTCCTATATGTGATACTGTAACTTCAAACATGCTGAGTTTCTCAATCTTGGTTAATCATTTATGAACTGAAATATTCTGATAATGAAACATCAATTAATATTATTTTTCCCTTATATTTATAAGCAGATGACTGTCCACATGTCCGGTCTGACTTCTGAACTTTATTTACTAAAAAGGATTGTAAACATATTTTTTTTCTTTAAAGTTGCAAGTCTCAAAATCTCAATTCACTGCATGAAACAGACATCAAGAAACCTGAAATAATCAACTCCACAACAATTCACTTCAAAGAATTAGGACTTTTCAATTTTCTTCAATTAACCATTCAAGAAAGTGTTTTGGGGTTTAATATGTAAATTATTAACAAACTGTTCATTAATTTAAAAACTTCAGGAAGTGAGAATAAAGCCAAACTAAAATGGTATAGAATATTTATGATCCGTATATTACATAGTCAATGCCCCATAAAACACAATATTTCTGTTTTTGAATCTTTAAACTAATGTGTTCAAAAACCACAACCTAATGATAATTTACCCGTAATAAACATGACAGGCCAAACCATTCTTTAATTTGGTGGCAACAATTAATTACAAATATTTTAAAAGGACACTATAGAGCCAAGCAAACAAATGATTAGGGGTTAAAATCAAAGACGTGAGCCTGAATCACTCAACTGGAAAACGAAGCAGATAACATACTGCATATTAAATTTTGTTTGTATATTAGCCAATCAGAACAAGCTAAAAATTCCAGAAACTTGTGGATTTTGACTTTACAACAAAAATCTAAGATCAGGGATTTTGCACAGAAAAATTTCAGGAACTTGTAGATTAAGTTATCCCATGGTAAATATAAAAATCCAAGCTCATGGAAGAATTCAATGAAAAATTCTAGAATTTTAATAGCTTCTTTGCTGTCATTTAAATCGGAATGGACACAACAAGGATATGGATGTATACCCCATATCTCTTTAAAACATAATTCAAAATGTAAATTTTTCTGACAATCTCAGATAAAAGATATCCATGACCTTAATCCAAGGGGAATATCCAATTCCCCATTACATGATGTCAAAGCTGCTTTAAATTTTTAAACAATAAACTACAACTCTAATACCATCTTTGAACAAAATTTCATGGAAGAAATCATTTGCATTGAAATAAATGATCTAATATGTTAACATTTCTATAAAACTGGATCATATTGATATCAATATTTGATACATCTCACAAAAAACCCTCAAATCAAAAACACAAGTATGAGGAAATCCATTACATAATTCTATTATTATCACTGAAATGTACTGAAATATGCTAAAATTCAATATAATTGTCAATAATAACTCATTGTTCAGATTAGCAACTTTAAAGTTGCTAGCAAATGTCACTTAATAATTGCAAAATAACAGGACTTTCTGAGGCATCATCAACATCAATAATAAAACTTCAGCTGGGAGGTATTTTTCCAACCAACTTCTGGAAAATTAAGATGATTTGATTCCCAATAAAGCAGTACTTAATGTGAACTATGGATATTTACATAACAGACCTGAAATGTTAAAGAAACATATGTCTGACATTTTCATTGAATCCTTATGGAATTTTACTGCAAATCATGTGCAAATTGAATCATAAAACTTAATTGATATGTAACTTATTCAAAAGGGCTTTACAAACAAAGATTTCTTCTCAACATCAAGAAACTCAATTTCTTATGCACATTGCTACAACAATTGAACTTCAATTTATTTCTTCTTGACAGTATTACAGAATTATCTGCCTGATTCATTATTCTGAAGGCATGATATCTGAATATTATGTTTTGTAGTATTACGATAATAGTTTAATGCACTAGATGTTATTATTTTAAAAAATCATGCTTCATTAGTGGAGTGAAAGCCAAACAATAAATCAAAAGGTTTTAGCACAAAATTAAAAGATAACACCAAAAACAATATTTGGACATAACTATAGGGGTACTCCTTCAGGATCTTTTTTTTTCAAACAGATTCATTTACCAAACTATGAAACATCTTGAGAAGGAATTCCAAATAAACTCATTTTAATAAACAACATTCTGCTTGAGTAACATGCATCTGTTAGTAGTTTTTAATGAAAATCTAATAAGTATTTTTCAATCTTCATTACATGAAAAATTGGCATATTTATCCCTTAAATTTAAAAAAAATATATACATTAATGACTTCCAGAAACAATGTAAGAAACTAAGAAAAATTTCTTTGTTTTCTCTTGTATATGGCCAACATATTTGGGTAGAAGCTGTACTGGTTCCAGACTTATTTATGAAAATGGTACTCCTTAAACAATATCATCAAAACTGGTTCTACATGGGCCATGCAGATCACAAACATTTTCTCATAATTTTTCCTAATCTTTTTATTTTAAGTAACAGCAATACTGATTCAAGGTCTTGAACAGAGTTTATATAATTGTTAAAAGGAGACCACCAAAAGAAGATCATATCAATTAGATTCCAATAAAATTACTAGTTTTACAGAATTTTTTTCCTTTTTTTTATTGCTGTTTTACTATATTTAGTAAGTGACCATCTTCGTCCAAGCTCTGTACCCTATGACCTATTTATGTCCCCCAAGGAACATTTCACCAAAAGCTGATCCCAAAACCTAGTAATTTCTGAGAAGATTTTGAAAGGAAAGGTTTTCCACAAAGACAAATGATGTCATACACAAAGTGATGGCAATAGCTCAGTTGGCCTATTTGATCTGGTATGAAAAAATTAGGGGCATAAGTCATGCAACGACATATTACCCATAATTCTATAACCCTCTAGTGAAATTGATTTTTTTATAACAAAGAGCACTCTGACATTTTCCTTAAGAGATTAAGAATTACATTAAAAAGCTTTAGTCATGTAACATTTCAAAGTTTTAATTATTCAACAGAAAAGCTTGTGTAATATTCTCTATTTTAAAGAAAAGTCAAAGCCTTTAGGGCAAAAAATTTTAAATCATTTATTGACAAGAGATAAGCAGACAACCACTATTAAGTTTGCAAAAGACACTTTTGAAAAAATACAGAACAAACCTATTGATTTTGATTTAAAAACCAGTATTATAAATTGATCTCCTGTGTCAGAGTACTTTTATTTGTACAAATAATGAAAAACCTCTAATAGAGACACAAAATCTCAATGTCTTGTAATTTAATTAATATTTAATATTCATGCATTAAATTGATGCTTGTCCTGCATTTTATTCTCCATCATCCTAATCTTTGTCATTTTATTGATTCTACTATTAATTATTGAAAAGTTTATTTTTTAAACAATCTGTTGCAAGATTTTTCAGCCCTTGGCTCTTAAGAAATATTAATATAAACAGATGCTGTATGATTATAGTTTTATATCTTCACCATTATGTTATTTTATTATTCTATTTTTTTTTTGACAAAAAACAAATATCAGATAACTGAGTTTGGGTGTTAAATTCATTCTCCATTAAATATATTTGGAAAAAAATTTCATGCAATGGAAATCGGTGTTGAATGAACTACCATTCAGTGGTGCTAAAATAGTTTATTATTTTTATCTCTAAAAGTTAACTAGAGGCTCCAAGGGGCCTGATTTGCTCACCTGGATTCAATTTTTCAATCAACAGCCATAAAAGAACCTAAGTAACAAATGTCTGTAGGATTGGACATAATTCTGGAAGAGGACAATCTAATCACCATGGCTGCCAAGTCTGGTTCCAATTGGCTGAGTGCTGTCAGACAAGAAGATTTTTTAAATGCATTTTCCATAGGGTCCTATGTTAAACTAAGTTTGGATGTGACAGCCATCTTTGTTGACAGTCTGTGTCATCTGACAAAATTCTGGAAGAGGACAACCAAATGACCATTTCTGCCAAGTTTGGTTCCAATTGGCTCAATGGTTCAGACAAGATTTTTTATCAATTTTCCCATATGGTCCTAAGTTCGGCAGTGGCGGTCTTCATGGTTGACATTCAGGGTCATCTGACACAATTCTGAAAGAGGACCAACTAAAGACTATTTCTGCTAAGTCTGGTTCCAACTGGATTAATGGTTTCAAACAAGATTTTTTAATGAATTTTTCCATAGTGTCATATGTTTAACTAAGTTCAGCTGTGACGGCCATCTTAATTAACAGTGGACACTTTTCTGATAGAGGACTATCTCAGGACCACTTATGCCAAATTTTGTTCCAACTGGCTCTGTAGATTCAGACAAGAAGATTTTTTAAATGAATTTTCAAATAGGGTCCTATGTTAAACTATGTTTGCCTGTAGTGGCCATCTTGGTTGACAGTCTAAGTCAGCCGACATAATTCTGAAAGAGGACCATCTATGGACCATCGCTGCCAAGTCTTGTTCCGATTTGCACAGTGGTTTCAGACAAGAAGATTTTTAAATGAATTTCCTACAGGGTCCTATGCTAAACTAGGTCTGGCTTTGGCAGCCATCTTGGGTTGATCGTCCGGGTCATAGGACAGACATCTGAAGAGGACCATCTAAGGATCATTGCTGCTAAGTCTGGTTCCAATTGGCCATGTAGTTAAATAGGAGAAGATTTTTTAAATTCATCCCCCTTTTTTTCTATTTTCAGTCACAGCAGCCATATTGGTTGAAAGTCAGGCATGCCGGACACAATTTTCAAAGGGGGCCACCCATTCCACCAAATTTTCGTGCCAATTGGCTGAGCGGTTTCAGAGGAGAAGATTTTTTGCATTTGTGGACGGATGGACAACAGACACAAAGTGATGGCAAAAGCTCACAAGGCCTTTAAGGCCAGGTGAGCTGAAAAAAAAAAAAAGCCAAATTCAACAAAAAACTTTTATGACTTATTCAAGAGAGCAGGAGAGCCTATTCCTGCTGAGTTATTTCAAGTGTATCTAATATTAACTAGAACTGTGAGTGACCTCACTGAGTTAAACCCCCCGCTTGCAATACTAGGATGTGCACTTACAAGCTTTGAACATGTAAAACCCTTAAGTTGAATTATCACCCTTTTCAAGCATCCGACAATAATTATCTTAATTCATGCACATCTACATATGATGCCCAACCTTCATATAATGTTTCATCAAAATCCATTGAACAGTTTAGGAGTTGCACTTACAAGGTACATGGACAGACAGACGGACGGACAGACAGAGGGATGGACGAACAGATTACCCCCCCCCCCCTCCAAACTTTGTTTGTGGGGGGTATAATTACATATATAGAACGTTTGACATACACTAGTATCCTACAATAACTAGTTATATCAGCTAAGAGGGAAGTCAATATAACACCCCCTGTAACCCTCCTACTGAGAAACGACCAACTCATTGTCTTCCAAAAAAATCTCCTACAATGTGTTTCTATTAATAACATGTCTTTTTTATTCCCAAAATGAATATAGTAGGAAACCCTATATACTTTCGTACTCTATTCTGAAATTTAATAAATTGATTTTAAGACTTGTAAGAAAATACCCAAACTCTTTGTATGTATACTTGTGTATAAATTTATTTACTTAGAAGTTTAACTACAAAAATGACGAGGTGTTAGGTAGGGTAAACAATTGTAATATCACGTTACTATATAGATCGACTACCTGTTTAAAACCTTATCTACCTGTTTAAATCACTGTAATTCGGCATGATATTTAAACTTGAACTGTGATCTTAAGTCTCGCAAATCAAACAATCTATTCTCTTGCTTGTAAAGTAGCAAAAGTTTACCGTCACTTAAAGTATGGTTATCTAAACATTAGTTTGCTGAGCCGATCAGCAAGTACGTTATTCTATTATGTCGCTATTTACCTGTTGAAAATATCTTTTACTAGAGGGTAAATATCACCAACTCGGCCTTAAGTATCTGTCAATTTATTTGAGGACATTTATAATAAAATAACCCTTCATCATGATACTTAATTTGTACCTTTTAACAATCCAATTAAATGATAAAAGGCGATTAAAAATATGCATCAGTGCACTGCATTTTTTTTTTTCTCTTGTATTGGTTCATTGCCCCTAAAACCACTGGAAAATTTCCATATATAAAAAAAAATCATGACTTCACTCACTTATTTGTGAAAAAATTTTCATGGAAAATTTCTACCAAAGTTACAAATTTAGGCTTCAACTGACATATGGGTGGAAGTTTTTAACCTGAAAACAAACCTACACAAAAACAGACAAATAAACCCTATAATTTAATAAAAAAATTATTCTGTGACATTTAAAATGGTCTAATATAATTCTAAAACTAAAGAGTAAGGAATAAGTCCTAGTAACTTTAATGTATTAAATCTACTTCGTTAAACTGGCACAATCAGGAAAACTTTCTAAATACTCATCAACTCTTGTTCTACAAAAGTAAGAATATAGCAGATCAATTCTGGAAAAAATCCCTACATGTAAATCACAAAAGTTTAATCAAAGGAACATTGATATTGCTGTTGTTCATCTGAAAGCCAGAGTGAGGCCATCTCATTATCTCCTTTCTTTTAGTTAATAAGAACAAAATGTGACAGACTGATTGATGAAATTAGCTTTGCTCTGCCCTCTTGTTCAGATGAGCTATGAAAGTAGCCTTGTCTTGTAATGATACATAATACAGATTAATCCAATAGTATGCAAAAGGGAATTTAACAAAACACGTCTGGAAAACTTTCTGAGACAAAATGATGTTGCAGAATTTGATTTTTGTGTACACTGCCCCATGCAGACGAAGGTAACATTTTTCTATTGTAATCTGTTTGCTTACAACAGGTACTTAATCACCAGTGAATAAAAGAAATATTACCTTACACAACAGACATTTGACACTTCATGATGAATTAACAGATATTTAAAGTTGATTTGAATAAAATTGTATTATAAAAAGTTATAAAAGCAAATAACTATTTGTATATTACAACAAAAAACCTTGATGATTATATCTATGTTTTTAAACTTTAATTCTGGTGCAATAATTTTTCAAGAACAAAATAAATGTTTCTGAACTGAATGTCCTGTTTAATGGGGGGGGTGTCTTTTTTTTATTTTAGGTTTTTTTTATAAGTGTATTGACATAACAATTTACAGTAATTGGATTCATCTAACCAATCCTTCCTAAATTTGGTTCATCAGTGGGACAAGAACAGGACTAAGGTATAATTATTTTTTTATGTCCAAGATTACAAGGTCAATTTGTGGAAAAAGTTATAAAACACTCTTTAGCTTCTAATTGGCATTGAATCTTGGTCCATTGATGAGAAGATATTTTGGCCTGTTTTAAAGGTATTAATTGTATGTCTAGAAGAAAACATCTCAATAGATTGAAGAATGGAAAAAAATAGAGTGAGGGTCAAAGTATGGTCAATGTATGTTATGGATTAATCAGATTAGTTTTCTTACTGCCTTATTTTTTGTCAAGTGAAAAAATATATTTCTCGAAACTCAGATTTTTATATGGATTTCCCATGTGATTCTCTAGTATGGAAGTATAATTGTCTTGAAATTTACAGGTCCTCCTCATCAAAATTGTTAATCTCTAGCTCCAGTCATTCAAAAACTTAAGAAAACATGTATAAAACAAGATCTAATAAGATTAAGCAAAATTCTGAAAATGCAAAATGAGTAAAACTTTAGAGCAACTGCACCCAGTTCAAATTTTGAAAAATTTGGTTAAGAGTTCTTACAGAAGAAGCCTAAAATTGATATTTTCTCATATACATGTTCTGATCAATATGTACACTCAAAATTGATGAATTCATTTGGATTCCAAAAAATTGTAAAACTTTCCCATTGCCCAGGTTTTTAATTAACAAATTCTCTTACATTTTTGTGCAAATTTCAAAATCTCACCTGTTATTGTCACTTGACCATTTTGAAACAGTCACATGTAAACAGGGTAGTTATAAACCACTGAATAATTGATTTTCGCACATTTTGACTAAATTTGACGTAACTACATTGGATCATCAAAAATATGATTAACCTTTCAGAAATGTATCTGTAATTCATTTCAAACCTGACCAAAACATAAATTTTCTGGCAATAACCAAACTACTTCAGATACAGTGTAAACAGAATTTTTGCCTTCAAAAAAAGTCATTTAATATAAAAAAAAACCCAAAAAATTTGATGTACAATCCAATCTAAATACATCTCTAATCCATTTTTCAAATAAAATTATCAACCTTTGCTTTCAAAAATAATTTAACAACTTTTGTGAAGACAAACATTTGACAATTGTCTAATAAATTAGTACAATGTACACAAATTGTAGACAAATACCTTATTGAGATTGTCTATCTACCTTTTTCTGTGTGCTTAGAAAGTCTCCTGTTAAACTACATGACAGAGTCCTTAATCTGTCTTAATCCTAGCTAAAGCAAACATATCAGTTATCGCTGTAATCGCCAATGATTGCTACTTACCGATTGCTATGTATAACTTGCTGTGTTAAAGTAGCTTGTTTTGATTAAATTATCACTACTAATTCGACAGATTAATTGTAAATTAACCAATTATTGACTTTCCTTTTAAATTATTTCAGCGCTGGACTGACTGTGTAAGAAATTAATTTCAATGCCTTTTAAATATGAATTGTGTTAGATAAAATTTCAGATTAAAGTATTGAGATATATTAATCATTAGGCAATATAATTTCAAAAATAAACTCTTTAACTTCTCTTCTTTTATTATTAGTTATAAGTATGTATGGTATCTAATTCTTATTCTTAGGTTTATGAATACTTATTTGCCCTGCTTTTACAATCAACAGAGAATCACAGTAAGGTTTAAATAAAGCTTCGTCTTGAAATCATAATAATCATGAGATAAAGTGACAGACAATAAGGGCTCTTCCAAGTAAAGTTTTTTCCCAAAGCTGCAGTAATTTCAGACAATTGTTGGCATCTGATTTCAGATAAAAATAATCAGTTTTAACACAAGAAATAATAATTAGAATTCATATTTAAACAATATGTAAACTTGACAAACTAATTCTTATCTCATTACAATATGAAATAAAAACAATTTGACTTTAAATAGACAAGCTTTGTTAAAATAAATATTCTCAAAAGAGATCATTAAAAGTTTAAAGATTTGAAATTGGCATATAGATTTCACAGATATAATCTGGGACAGCCAAGTACAAATTACGGTAAAAGCGGCACCTCCCATAAGAAACATAAGTAACACAATAAAATGTACAGGTAAACCTTTTAAGAATTATTTGAAGAATGTTTAATGGTTAAAAGATACAATGAACATTTTTAATAGACTTATTAGGAGCCACTGAAAACTGTATGGTTTTTTACCCTAAATGACCTACAATCTTTGACAGCATACAATAATAATATCAAAGCATACCATGAAAATCATAAAGCAAGCATTAATTTCTGTTGAATTTAAGATAAGGTTGACCGTTCAGAGAGCCTCTCTGATTACTTTTCAAGTGTGAATAAGATGTATTGACACAGCCATATCAAACACAAGTGAGGGATATTTGTAAGGTCATAAAAAATGCACACTAAATATCAAAATGGTCTGTAATGACGAAGGCCCATTTGTAGGCATTTTACAAAATTATACCTTTCATAAATAATGACTTGTGACCCCATATCAATGTCTTTATCCCCATTGTTAATGTTTTAACAGCTCAAACATAAATGATATGGGTGTTAAACATGCCATGGACATTTGAAACACTATAAAAACATGCTAAAATCAATGTTAATGTGGGAAACTTGTTGATGACTTGATGATTTCCAAAGGAAATCTAGTAAAGCAGAATAGACTAGCTGGTTTTATTGGTGTAGTTACAACAGTTACATATCTATCATAATTTATACAAATATCTTCATTTAATGCATAAACCACTATATAAAGATGGAGGATTTGGGGGAGGGAAGTTAACTAATTCTATCAAATTAAATATCTTTGTAGTATTAGCCAAGACATTCACAAATGTGTTAATGCACCTCAGACCCACTGCACGAACTCGAAACTTAATATTCTGTTCTAGGCACCTGTGATGATGGCTAATGGAGCTCATCCCACACAGCTGTCTAGCACTTCCCCAGGTGGCAGATAGGGTAGACCCTCTTGGGGTTGTCAGATCATAATACAGAAAGCCTGACTTCGGACCATAATGGGTAACATGTTCGGTGAATGCCACACTCCCTGCATGCTAAAGATCATTTCTGTAGTCTTCGAGAAAGAGTAGGCTAATGCTGCTGCACGTGGCTAAATTACCCGACCCTACCCATCCATCCACCCTTATAAAGCAGCAGTCAAAATTGGTTCCCCTCTGTGACCCACCAAATCCCTAAATTGTTGAACTGGTTCTTGTCCTGAAGAAGCATGAAATATTTGCCACTGGACTTTAAGCAAACAAACAATATTCTGTTTAACATTCATTCTTTATCAAAATGAAATATAATATCCAGTAAGAAATTATTACAAAACTATAAGTTGTCAAGGATGCTATGTTTACAATAGAGATTACTTAATCAAATTCCACTGTACATAGATAATATCTATCTAACCCCAGTTATTGATAACTTATCAATGGTAACAGAAAGTTATCATTTATTATTTCTATTTGAACAACAAAGTGGTCCAGATTTTATTTCAAATTCCTTTGTAATGATAAAAATCTTACTATAAATTACTCTGAGAACACAATTTTCTGGTTTGTATATGGAAGTAAGCATTTTTATCAAAACTCAGGGTACTAAAAATCATATATGTTCATGTATTTTATGGGATGTCCCATTAAAAAATACACCTCATACACATGTATCATAAAAACTGTTGATCAATAAATTTTAACCATAATAAATTATCTACATAGTTTTTAAACTCTTTATGTGAATTTAGATCAATTCAATCAAATGAAACAACCTAGCAGTAATATCCAAGATTGTTGGAAGACTTGGTCTAAATTGGCCAAGTAGTTTCAAAAACTTTTTTCATCTTGCAGTATTCTCTACCTCTAGTCATGAATGCAATACCTACCACATAATTCTGAAAACGGGACAGCTCAAGTAACATTCTAGTAAATGTTGTTTAAATCTATCCCAATTGAATATCCAATCAGTACCACAGCAAAAACATTTTGGAAGTACCTTGCAATGATTATTCATGACAAGTAATAAGTCCATGGTTCAAGAAGTTTCAGAGAAGATATTTGAATTTTAAGCAATTTGTTTATTAGCGTAAGAATAACGAAGTAATAATTATTAGTCAGGTTCTTATTTCCACCAAGTTTGGATCAGTCTATTTAATTGTTCATTTTCAGGAAAATTTTATATACATTCTGCTAAAGAGGACCAATTACTTATTAACGCTAGTGGTCAACTTGGATTTATGATTAGTACCAAAGTAACATTACTTGGGTGGAACCTATTAACAAGTTTCAAATCCACAGGTCAAGTTGTTTCAAAGAAGATCTTTGAATTTTAACCCATCCTAAAAAAGAACCTTTAAGGCCTGTCTGCACATGAACTACAAAAAAATATTCCGATCTTTATAAAGTACTGACGTTGGTATCCATCTTGAATTTTTTATTGGCGCTTAAGTAACAACACTTAATAATGACATTTACAGAAACATATCTGTAAAGTCTGGGTTCAATCAGATCAGGAGTTCTTGAGAATTTTTTTACAGTTAAACCAATCAAAATTAAAATAGGCTGTAGTGGCCATGTCTCGACAATCGACACCAAAAATAACAGCATTTAAAAATGACCTTATAAGGAATATCTCTGCTAAGTTTTGTTAAATTTTGTTCAGAGGTTCTCAAGAAGAAGATCAAAATGTGAAATGTTTAAACACCACAGATGACAGACAACAGACAACAAGTGATGATGACAGCTCAAACTGTCCTTTGTTCAGGTGAGCTAAAAAGTAATATTGCATAACAAAACATACCTTTATGCACTTGATGATCATCAAAACAATATATTTTCATTGACACACAGGACAACATATGTGACTAAATGATTATAAATCAAATAATACAAACATAATTTTATTGGATATATTCTGTAAGCAGATGTACTAATTTCATCAAAATCAGCCATGTGAAATAATGTTAGTTGAACATATATTGACAGATGATCAAAAGTACTTACTTGGATATATTACTTCAAAACCACATGTTAATGCTTAAATTCAACTTTGAACCTAAGAATTTTACAAGACATTTTGTAAGAAACCCGACTTGTATACCAAAATACAAAGAACACTCTACCCTCTATTACTATTTGTTAGGTAAATCACCTATCATAATACTATTATATTCCTGCAAAACTTTACTTAAATTACTTAATAAATTCACAGGAAAATACTAATCAAAGATGGTTTCATGGACATAAAAACAAAAGTGTATATAACCTCACCACAAGAGACTGACATTAAAAAAAATGTTATATAATTTCTGCTTATTCATGGAGACTATATCGTTCAACTAGACTGAAAAGTCTAATTTGCCATAAATTGAAGCAGAAACTAAATGTTTGACTTTCACATCCATTGTGGTTAGCAAGTAATCTCATCAGATTCAAATTCTGAAAAAAAGTCCATTAAATAAACTGGACTTTGGTTGCAACTGCACTTTATCAAGATCTTGTTCATCAGCATTGTTTTTACCAATTTTGACTTGAACAAGTGGTTAAGAAAAGATCTAAAGAAATTTTTTTTCTATAGGGTTTCTATATTTGATATAATATGGCTGTTAGCCTTTGGTTGGTGAACTATATCATTCAATATAATTCTGAGACTGAGGCATCAGGACCATTTCTGCCAAATTGACTGAAGGAGGAATGATCTGACATCATTATGAAAAGTGATACCTATAGGCAGACAGACAGAAATTGAAATATTACAGCTATATCCCTAGAAAATTTTCTTTCCAATGATAAAAATGAATGAAAATATGATTAATTTCCAATAACATCTACTATATACTCACCTAAGCATGTTATTTGTCGCCATAATTTTTATATGGTTTATCTAACAATCATTTTTGTACCTTATTAAATAACTTGCAATTTTTATATCTCTGACTAATTCAATCCAAGTTTAATCAAATTTTATATTTTGCAATTTTAAAATTTAAATTCATTTTTATTTGAAATTTATATCAATCTTAAAATTTTTTATTAAAATTTTATCAAGGATGACTAAATAAAAGAAAATTTGATGGGTAGATAAAAGACTAATGATATATATACATATGCCATTAGAATAAAATTTTAAATATGAATTTAAATTGAAAATACTAAATTTTATAAATATACAATAACAGTATTTTCCAAGGTACTTTTATGACAAAGGCTACTATTCATAAATCTTTACCTGGAACATAAAAAAAAAACAGTATCTTAAAATTAATAAATACATCGTCTTTAGACATTTTAAGGATATAATAAAACAAAGAGCATTTCTATGTTATTCCCCATGTGGGGTTACTCCAATGTGCAATAAAATTATCTAAAATTCCCTATTTGAATTCCTAAAGATAGCATTTTGTTATAGTAGACTAAAACAATTAAAAATTTAAGTTCCTATTGCTTTTTTTGCCAGAAAAAATGGCGAGAAAATGTGGAGACTTTCACAAATTTTGGCCAGATGAGCTAAAAAACAAGTTGTATATCACTACAATATTCAAAATATTTTAATTCGACTTTTAATTTCTGGACAAAACACATGACATGATGCCCCGCTGCACTATTATTTTCTATGTTAAATGAACCATGAAATTGGGGTCAAAACCCCAATTTGACATGCAACTGAGACAGAGCACATAATGAATATATGTACTAAGTTGATGTGACTACAACTTTATCCTATACTATCTCCATCAAAACCTTTAACCTGAGAATGTACTGTTTCCACACTTTCATATTTCTATATTGAATGAACCATGAAAATGGGGTCAAAACCCTAATTTGGCATGTAAATTAGAAAGACCAGATTATAAGGAACATGTATACTAAGGTTCAAGTTGATGTGGCTACAAGTTCACCCTAAACTACCGTCACCAAAATCTTTAACCTGATTCGTCACGTACAAACAAACAAATGGACAAACAGACAAACAGATGCACGGACCGAAAAAATAATGCCCCTCTACAATCGTAGGCACGGCACGAAAAAGTGGTCTCATGTATGCAAGCTTTATACTGATGATGTAATCATTCTGTTTGTCTGATTGTAAGTGAGGTATTATACTTACTGCTGACCAGACATATATAATAAAACTTAAAAAATAATCCCCCTCTACAATCGTAGGCATGGCACGAAAAAGTGATCTCATGTATGGGAGCTTTATACTGATGAAGTAATCATTCTGTTTGTCTGATTGTAAGTGAGGTATTATACTTACTGCTGACCAGACATATATAATAAAACTTAAAAAATAATCCCCCTCTACAATCATAGGCACGGCACGAAAAAGTGATCTCATGTATGGGAGCTTTATACTGATGAAGTAATCATTCTGTTTGTCTGATTGTAAGTGAGGTATTATACTTACTGCTGACCAGACATATATAATAAAACTTAAAAAACAATGCCCCTCTACAATCATCGGCATGGCACGAAAAAGTGATCTCATGTATGGGAGCTTTATACTGATGAAGTAATCATTCTGTTTGTCTGATTGTAAGTGAGGTATTATACTTACTGCTGACCAGACATATATAATAAAACTTAAAAAACAATGCCCCTCTACAATCATCGGCATGGCACGAAAAAGTGATCTCATGTATGGGAGCTTTATACTGATGAAGTAATCATTCTGTTTGTCTGATTGTAAGTGAGGTATTATACTTACTGCTGACCAGACATATATAATAAAACTTAAAAAATAATGCCCCTCTACAATCATCGGCATGGCACGAAAAAGTGATCTCATGCATGGGAGCTTTATACTGATGAAGTAATCATTCTGTTTGTCTGATTGTAAGTGGGGTATTATACTTGCTGCTGACCAGACATATATAATAATACTTTGAAAATTCGGTAAATCAAAACCTGTATCACAAAAATTGTTTAAAAAGTGTTAATTTACTGAATAAACTGATTATTAATCCTTATTGTTCAGTGTATTATTCCTTATTGTGCAGTGTATTATTCCTTATTGTGCAGTGTATTATTAACACAAATCGAATACAGGCAGGACTAATTGAAGAGAACCCTGGCCATCCTCAAGAAAATCTGGACCATTGACAAATTAACTGTATTTAATTCAAACAAAAATTGTACAAACTTAATTTAAATTGGAATTTTTTTATTTAAGCTAATATGACATTTTTCAATAGCACTTAGGCTCACTTTTATTATTTTATGCATGTTTAACTATAAACTGCAGGACGAAATTCCTACAAACTGTTACTTTTACATTGTCAAGTCTGTATAAGGATTGAGGCTTTGACTGTTTATATACAGTTAAACTGTGTGTCAATTCACTTAAAACTGTGTTATTGTAAACAATGTTTATTTGCTTTGTCAACAGAACAGAAGCTTATGATCTCTGAATCCTGTTCTAAATGTTAAACCATCATTTCTGACCTTTCAGATTTATACTGTGGAGTAACATGACACATTTAAATTATATAATTGTGTTTTCACATCAAAGTGAGTAAAATGTCTTTTATGTAAAGTTGGTGTCATCTTTGATGCGAAACCTGATATCCAAAATGTAGCTGTAATGCAGCAGTTTTAGTGGAAAAATACTGTATTTATTACTGCCTTTCATCTATAAACTATTAACAAGTTTAGAATTATTTAGATATGCATCTATTTTGTCACATCTATATCGATTTAAGCCTGATTCACCATTTATGTCTGCTAGATCAGATGATTTTTTCCCTGATATCTTTGTAAACGTTTAATTATGTTATTCTTAGTCGTCTTCAATGGTTTCTATTCTTAACTTTTATCTTTTTCTTTTTTTACCAGAAATATGCAAGATGTATCCAGGTTTTTTCAATAGGTAGTGCACAATAAAGAAGTCAAGGGGGACAGCTAAAAAGGCAGATAATAATGGGTAAGGTGATGCAATTTGTACACCTCATACATTCCTTTGCAACAATAACCAATGGCCTATTTTTAATAGGCTTTCATTCATCTCTTCCTCATTTTCCCCATTTCATTCAGGATCTTCTTTCCCTTCAGGGCTCTAATAAAAGGAAGTAACTATACTCAGACAGTTGTGGTTAACCTCAAATATTTTTGTCTATGATGCTTGAGAACTACCCATTCAATTTAAACACACCTTGAAACGAATTTTCTATTCATTTAAAAGAAAAATAAATAACAACCCCTTTTTGTGTTAGTTTCAGTGTTTATTAATTTAGCCATTTTCCTCTAGAAATGGTACACCGGCAGCAATTCTTCAGCAAGTTATATAGAAGAAGTATACAACTAGCTCTCTGTGCATACACATAGAATTTACACATAAAACGTTTCATCAAATACACTTCCTATTATTCTTCTGGTTTGAATTGTTTTTCATATTTTTTTATCTTAAGTGTAGACATCAGGAATTGTAGGTAAAAGTGTTTGAGATATCCGAAATTAACTGCAAATTATTAAAATGAAACATATATACATGTATCATTCTGAGTTTGAAATACCCACAGGTGCAAGACAAGACTTTTATATGTATTCTCAAACACTGATAAGATCAGTTACTAGATTTTTTTTGTATACAAATTACCAGTGACGATTCTGAATTTTTGTACCCCTTTCTTTAATTTATACTGTTCGAAAAATCATTAATTTTTCCTTAAAATGAGCCATAAATGAAGATTTAAACTTTAAAAAAGTATTCTGAGTTATCTAAGAACTTACAGATATCAAAACTGAATATTATGCAGATTACATTACTGGAGGATACAATTTTATCTGAATGCAAAAGGGGGTTGGAGATATCCAGTTACTATTTTTTTAGACATTGGATTCTATACAAATTACTTTTAAATATCAGAAATTCGAAATTATTATGCAAATTATCTTAATTGAAAAATACAATTTTACTTGAATATAAGAATTTGAGATATCCAGAACATATATACAGATTACTTAAATGTTATATTCGACAATAAAATTTAACTCCAAAGTATTAATGAGTTGGAGACATGCATATTATTTTTTTTATGATGAGGTTACAAGGTACGATTTTTCATCCAATTCAGCATTATTTTTGCATAAAAATGATATGTAACAATTAAAAAGATTTGTTTGTGATGTAATTATCGTAAATGTAAAATTGAATTGAAACAGGATGTGAAAATCAAATCAATGTTGACTGCACCATTAGACAATCATATTGGAATCTGTGCAAAATTGGTTCGAGGTATCAGGTAGTTGGATATATCCAGAGTTATATCTTGATATTAAAACTATCTATATTTTGAAATATCCAATAGCTAGAACAATACTTTGCAATATCAGGAATTTAAGATAAAACTAATTTAACAAATATCAGGAATTACTGACAAAGAAAAATTATGCAACAAATCTTCCACGTTTTGATATTTCTTTCACTTCAATTTGCTTAAAGCACCAAGTCAAATTTAATTATTTTCATTAAATGGACAATAATTGATCTATCACAATCCTCCCCCTAAAGGCAATGTGAATTCAAGAAAGTGTATTTATGACACAGTAGGATGTAAATCAATTACAAACGCCTTACCTGTCGCTGTTTACCTGGGATCAATTATCAATCTCGTTTGAACTTTCTTTGAGGAACATCAGTAGAAATCATGTACTAGATATTTCTGGATAATAGCCAAGTTGAGGCTACTGTTTTGGTATCTAATACAAAGATTAAGATATAAAGACACGATCAACTCAATAACCTAACAATAACGGAAAATTGAAATACTCTACCATTGTATGACAACCATTGTTTGTTTAAGTCGACAGAGATTGCATCAAATAAATGGGTTAATATTTCGATAAACTAACCTCCCAAGTTCCTCAGTGACTTTGCACACCTGAGGGCGAGACCCGTCCCAATGTTTACTTTTGTTCGGCAACAATTTATCGGTATGACTGTTTGAAAAACAATAGCGTGATAGTTGTCATTTTCTGTAGAGAGATAGAGTGTTACTAAATCTACATCATTTTATCTCTAAATGTAATAAAGTGACAAAATATTGATGGTCCCTACGTAAGAAACTTTCTTTCACTTCAAACTTAATTTTTTTATAAACTTCTTCAAAAAAGTTTTATATAACACCAATCGACAAAATAATTTTAATATCACTTAAGAATTACTTATTGACTTAAATCATTGACTTTGGTATTAAATGATCCCTCTGACCATTACAATAAGAAATAGGAAAGAGTATAATCCTTCTACCATGTAATTGTTCCATTACTTCTTTTAAAAAAATATAAATGTCAATGAAAAAGGTTTAATAAATATTTTTAAAATACCTTTTACCAAAATTGGTAAGTGTAACAATGCTATAATTTAAATTGTCTAAAGTAGATAAAAAAATGTTATAAATCTTAAAATATTATTATCAATAAATCAACTTGTCAGAATATGACCTATTTGTGTATGTTTTAATTGACACTGTTATGCATAAAATACACTGAAATTTAAACATGTACAACATTTCATTTTAAATTGTCTTTATTTTTGCATAAATCATGGTTTTTGTTCAAATTCTCTAATTGATACATCAAAAAGCCTCAAAACTAGATCATATTTGGATGTAGTGTAAAATTTTGCAGATCTGTGCAATAAAAGAATGCAATAACCAAGATCTTTAAATTTTTATATCAATTTGATTATAGAGTAAATGAAGTGGACAATCATAATTATCGGTAATATGAAAGAAAGGATACTGTGGTTGAATTCATGACTTTAAACTGACAACAAATCTACACATACATAAGGCCTTCAACACAGAAAAATCTCACACCTTACTGTTAGTTCAGTTGACAGCAAATAAGTTTGACTTTCTAATTGTTTCTATAAAGAGCAAGAACTAATTTAACTAGAAGATCCCAGATCCTGTATCAACCACCTGGATTTCATTGTCCACATAAAGCAAAACTTCCATGATACATGTTTTGATTGTGGCAGACATCTTGGTTGGTGGGTGGTTTTTTAACTGATATATTTTTGGAGGTTTACCATCTAATCACAATTCTTGCTGAGTTTGATTCCAAATGGCTCAGTGCTTTCAGACAAGATCTTTAAGTGAATTTTCAGTTGGTGCCATATGTTAAATTAAGTTTGGTTTTAGTGACCATCTTAGTTGGTTGTCTGGGTAAACTGATATAATGTTGAGTTAGAGGCTCCCAGGAGCCTGTATTGCTTACCTGGATTCAAATTGCCAATCAACAGCCTAAAAGCACCTAAGAAACAAATGTCTGTATTATTGGACATACTTCTGAAAGAGGACAATCTAATAACCATGGCTGCCAAGTTACAATTGGCTGAGTGCTTTCAGACAAGTATATTTTTCATTAATTTTCAAATAGGATCCTATGTTAAACTCAGTTCAGCTGTGGCAGCTTTCTTGGTTGACATTCAAGGTCATCTGACACAATTATGAAAGAAGACCATCTCAGAACCACTTCTGCCAATTGGCTTAGTGGTTTCAGACAAGAAGATGTTTTAAATAAATTTTCTCATAGGGTCCTATGTTAAACTAAGTTCGGCTGTGGTGGCCATCTTAGTTGACTTTCTTGGTCATCAGACATAATTCTGAAAGAGGACCATTTAAGGGCCATTTCTGCCAAGTCTGGTTCCAACTGGCTCTGTAGTTTCAGACAAGAAGATTTTTTAAATGAATTTTCCCATAGGGTCCTATGTTAAAATAAGTTCAGCTGTGGCAGCCATTTTGGTAGATCGTCCGGGTCATCAGACATCTTTCTGAAAAAGGTCCATCTAAGAACCATTGCTGCTAAGATTGGTTCCAACTGGCTCAGTATTTTCAGAAAAGAAGATTTTTAAATGAATTTCCATTAAGGTCCTATGTTAAACTATGTTCAGCTGTATCAGACATCTGGTTGATCGTCCGGATCATCCCAAACATTTCTGAAAGAGGACCATCTATGGACCATTGCTGCCAAATTTGGTTCTAATTCGCCATGTAGCTACATAAATTTTTAAATTCATCCCCCCCCCCTTTTTTTTTTAGTCACAGTAGCCATGTTGGTTGGAAGTGAGGATGCCAGACAGACTTTTAGAAGGGGGCCACCCAAGGACCATTCCACCAAAGTTTGGTCCCAATTGGCTGTGCGGTTTAAGAGGAAAATATTTTTTTGTAACTGTGGACGGACAGATGGACGGACAGACGGACAGACTGACGATGGACGCAAAGTGATGGCAAAAGCTCAGATGGTCTTTTAAATGACGACCATAGGACCATTGCTACCAAGTTTGGTTGCAATTAGCTCAGTAGCTTCTGAGAAAAAAATCTTAAAGTGAATTTTCTCACAAGGTCGTCTGTTAAAGGAATTAACACTTTGACAGCCATTTTGACTAACACTAATGTCATCATACATAATTTTGAAAGGGGACCCAATGGACAAGGACTGCTATTTGTTCATTTACAGATGATCGCTGGTCTAATAGGAAATAAATAGGATTTGAAATAGGTGTTTTAGTTTGAGAGAACATATGAATAGTAAACAAATAAGAAAGAAAAAAATATAGGTTCATGTGCTCATTTTCGAGCTATAAAGCCTTGAAAATTTGCAGGAAATAGGTTTTCTATGGATTTTTCATTGTCTTTGCATTGGCAACTTCAGTCTCTCAAAAATGTATGAAAAAATAAAAAGGATTTCATAAAATTTAGTCAAATACCATTTTAAGGTATATGATTAAATTATAAAAGAAAAAGTGGGGGTTCATGGGCAAAAAAATTAATGTTTAAGAAATGGATAAAACCTTGAGGATTCTGAAAATCTGACAAAAAGACCAAAACATGACCAGCGAGCATCCTTAACACTGAATAAGAAGGTCATAAACTAAGCATGACTTCTTCATCAGAATCTTGTAAGGACGATTAAAACAAACTTTGATCTCAATTGGACAAGATTAATTCAGAGGATAGGATTTTTAAACAAAGTTTTGATTTATTTTTCCATTTTTCATGGCACTGGCATTTTGGCTTAAAGTCTTGACCAACCGAGCACCATTCTAAACTGGCCCTGTGGTTTCACAGGGGAAGATTTTGAAAGGATATTTGACTCCAATGATGAACGACAGACAACAGATGCCAAGTGATGGCTCTTTGGACCAGTTGAGCTATAAAAGATATACTTTTAATGCTTTGAAAATGTCAAAAGTGTAAGATTTTAGCGTGGATTGTAGTAACCAACAAGAATTCAAAGGAAACACTGAAACCTCATTAAAAAATGTTCACACAATTGCTAGAATATCTATTTGAAGTCTATGGAGAATTTAACTAAAAATAGATAAATTGTATCAAGAATCAAATTCACATTACAAATAAATCAAAAAAAAAAGAAATTTACCACTATAAGGGGAACAACTCTTACTGGTTAAATATTTATAACCATTTAATGGAAAAAGTTAATTTGAGGTGGTGACGTGTTTAAATTCCCATTTCGATACTTCAATTATTTGTCAAACACCGGTACCATTTATTTACTAAATTAAATCTGTCTCCATTAGATTTTAATATTATTGGAAAGTTCATCAGATCTAAGACATTCCTGCAAGCCTGGAGTATAAACAATTTTTTTTCAAATCAAACTTGTCATCGAAAATAGTAAAATGATCTAAACTCTATATTTGAATTGGTTGTGCAAATACAAGATGGAAAGTTTTAAATTGGAAGACAATGTTGTAATGTATTATGTCAATATAACGGAAAATGGCCATTTATCACAACCTAAAAGTCTTGGAATTATCTGGCAAGTCTTTTACGATCAATACAATGATACAAATACTGACACAAGAGAAAAATCACTGCCTGAAGATTCATGAAAGTTAATTGATGAAGGTTGATAGCTTTGTATTAGCCATTAATGCCACAGAGATGTAAATCTGTGTAACACACGACCTCTCCGTTTGATGACGTACAATCAGGAACGATTCCGACATATTGCAATAAATTAGCCTCAATTCCGTCCAATTTCAGAGTCATTTTTAAAAAAAACATGATTCAATTACTGATTAATGGGAATAAAATCTGTTGAAAGAACATAAGATGCTTTCCTAAATAAACTATAATAAAATAAAAAATCTTGCAAACTTGCGATAAATTGTAAAGTACACAATCAACAAAAAGGAAAGGAAGTCTTAATATCATTTATACTATTAGAGTATGAATCAAAATATACAGCACTCCTGCATATCTATAACAGTTAGTTATATACAAGACATATTTTAATACTGTTTTTCTCTTTGCCACAAGAAATATAACAGATTAGGAAAGGTCATTAATTTATCTTTTCAACCATTTTTATGTATACGATTTAAATACTAGGTACAGGCCTGTATATAAGACTGGACATCTCCAACTTTTTGTCATCTCTTTTTTAGAGAAAAATTTTGTTAATTTTTAAGTATTGAACTCTTATTTACTTCAGTATAGCTAAGAAATATATACTGTCCAGTGTGATTGATTCCCTCATTTTCATCCAAGTCATACTAATTGAAAAGTGAAAATGAACACATTTATACAAGTATGCACTTTAAATCGAGTAACAGTACCAATGACATCTTTATGGATGATGATGTGCAATTAATAATTACAACAATTTGGTAACAATTGTAACAATCTGCCAACACAGATTCCTCATCAATGTATTCCATAGTTGATCCTACAATCAAATAATTACTGATCACCTTGTGAATAAAAGATTTACAGTAATGGATTCACTTTTGTTATACATCTGTAATGTGTGTTATTAATTGTTAAAGTACTTATTAGAAGCCTCTGAAGAGCTTCAAGCTTACAACAAAATTCTTGAATGAAAAAGGTTACAGCTTTATATTCGCAGCACCAATAGGTGTAAATTATGTATAATCATCTTCAATTGAAAAAAACAATAGACTGTAACTCTGAAAAGGTACTAAAGTTAATTGTTTCTAGAAAGATTTACAATTAAATGATTTAGGGACAAGATCAAAAATTCAAAATAGTTTGGGGGGGGGGGGGGGGGAATTGCTGCAAGTTTTGTTATTCGACATCGATTTTCGGATTGAAAAATATGGATTCAAGTGATGTCAAAGTCAATATACAGAACAAACATACATTGTTGAGGAAAAACAGGACCCATGATACAAAAAGTATATTCTCAAAGCATATGCCCATATTGGTCAATCAATTTTTCCCAAATTAAGTTAAGTGGGAGTCAGTGAAAAAACTACGTGAATTAAGTTTTTTATCCTACATTGAACTTTTGATCTCTTCCTATACTCCAATCATTTATCTTATCGCAGAAATTAATGAAAACATACTGCATGTATTTTCATTACTTTTGTCTCTGTCAGTCAGTCATGCTTTCACATTTCTGGAACTTTTTCATTGTTAGATTGTAGTCCTATTTCAAATATGTCCATTGAAATCTTTCAATTTAAGGATTAAATTTTTGAAGTCTGCATTCTAGTCTTTTACAGCAATTTCTTTTTCCTTTCAAGAAGACCTTGCTTACTAATTCATAACACACTTCCTGGTGATGGTAAGCACCAGAAGAATGTGGTAACTTATTAAGTTAGCTTATAGTTAAGATTTTGAAAATATATCCACAATCACATATTCCTATGTAAATAGTACAAAAGGGATATGGGTTAATGAACACATAGAATGTATCCATGGGACACATAATCTCCTGTCCCCAGCTATCAATACTAGATGTTTTGATATGGAGTATAATTAATAATTATTAAAGTGAAATAGATCAAATTCAGACTCAAACTGTGTATAAATATCCAAAACACAATATTTCAAATTTCAAATGATTTGGTGAAACAGTACTTAAGTTATTGAAAGGAAACCTCAATTTGGCAATTTCCGTACTAAAAAAGGGCTAAACTCTGAAATAACAAAAGTGTAAAATTAGTGGTTTCCACAGATATTTGTGAAGGCATGTTTAAATTGACAAGTGGGGCACTTCATGTGTGCAACTGCTTTAAACAGGAAGCAGTCATTTCTCTACACTTGGGCACCTTGATATGTTGTATTTATCAGATGAACCATATTTGAGGCTATAAACACTAATTTCCACCCAGTAGGATATTTAGATGTAATAAAATTGTCATAATTACCTTATTGAATAAAAAATATTTGAAAATTAATGACATTTATGTGTAAAAATATTGAATATTTTAGGGGCATACCAAGAAATCTCAGGGCACTTTTGGCAATTTTCTTTAAGGGCAAAATGGTGCTGTAAGTTGAAGGCATGGTAGAGCGCCATGCTAAAAATGGGTAGGGAAACCACTAAAAATGTTATCTCAATTTGTATTTCATGGACCATTATTCATAAATTTCAAATGATCTGGTGAAACAATACATAAGTTACTGAATTGAAACCTCATTTCTGGCTATTTTCAACATTAAAAAGGGGTGGCTCAATTGGACTTGACAAAAGTAAAATAAATCAGTTCCAAATTTTGTTAAGATTTCATAAAGTTTCATGATATAAAGGCTCTGAGTCCAAATTTCTTTTTTGGAAGGTTTTCTTTCTTACCTTAAAGTCCTAAACAAAACACTGATACCAACCAACTACCTATACAAATTTGAATTTCTCCTAAAAGGTTACCATCTGTTTCTACTCAGATTTGAATGTTTTGGTGGTATAAAATAACAATCCAAAGATACTAATATTAGATATAATAAATTTATACTATGCTGTATACGACACATTTCAAGGAGTTACCTCTCATCAGCAGCATTAAAACCGAAACATTTGGAAGACCAAAAACCAAACTGATATTAAACAAGAAGTACTCAACCAAAAATACCGAAATAGGAAATACATTTACATATAAAACGCACCCCCTTTCTTGTGTTACAACAGACATGGAAATCTTATGAAAAAGTTCAACAAGGTACCCACTAAAACATGATATTTTTTTGGAAGCAAATTGAAGTCAGTCTTGGTCTGACTAGAAAAATGTGTTCCACAACAAAGAATTAAGCAATCAAATCTCAAATTTTAATGATTTTCAAGTTCAACAAACAATGTGGTGTTTGGAACTGTGTGTAAATTTAAATTGTAGTTGGTGAAACTTGCTCAGATTACAGAAAACCCACTACACCCCCAAACAACAATAATTAGACAGTGGACAGAATTGGGTTTCTGATACGAAAATTATCTTGATACTGTCATAACCTGGTCTCACTTTGGTCGAATATCGAATCTCAAAAACGACTAAGAACGTATATTGGCATGTATAATACACACACACCTTATCAAAAACATATTTAAGGGTAAAAAAGTGCATCAATTATTACATGAATATAAGGAAGAGATGAGATATAAATATGAACCTACTTTCTACTAGACTGACAATGAGCTGGATTTTTATGTTAGCTCACGATGTAACAGCATGCAGGAAGACATATCATCCCAACTGAAAACATCATATGGACCCAAGCTGACCAGTCTTTGCTCTTACTGCTAATGTTGTGTGCTGGGCAGAGAAGCAGCAAATACCAATTTTAATGTCTTTGGTTTTACCTGGCTGAGGATCAAAACCTGCAACCTTCAGAACTAAAGGTGAACATGATACCACGAGACCACTTAGGCAGTGCCATTACTTTTAACTTCCCCAATGGCTGGAATTAAGATGTAATACAAAACCCAAAATAGAAAAAGAACCAAACAGACAAACCAAAACTTATTCCAATCTCATGATGTCACATTAATTGTAAAAAAAAAATATCAATTTGCAACAATTAAACTCCTCTAAATTGATAATTAACTCGGTACCAGTTTTAAATTTCTACTGATTGTGAAATCTTATACAAACAACTTTAAACATGCTATTGACATGTACTTGCTCTCAATAAAATCAAATTTTAAACTTGAGCTAATAAAATATTAAACTGTTGATCAGTAAACAAGAAAGGTGTATTTATTGATAGTATTTATTTTGCAGATAATCTGGTTTGTCAATCAATAGTATTGTTGCCAAGATCAACCTGAAGTCTGTCATTTAATGCAGTCCCCTATTGTGCAGAAAATACAATCTGTTAATATGGTAATTATATAACATTTCAAAAGATACTCACAACAAAAAATTAGCAATTCCTAAAAACCATGAAATAAGAATTTTTTATAAGGATACATTGTGACTTAAATGACATTACCGGTACTTAATTCTTTTAACTCCATTAGCAAAAGTTGACACCATGCTGATGTCATGTTTCTAAGACCCAAACCAATTGTTTCGACAATTTTCAGCTGTCCAAATTTTTCAAGATAAGAGTACCTGATGGGTGATAAAACAGAAAAGCAAATTCAGTAACTATGTTAAAAATCCTTGTATATTTCTGTAAGGGACGAGATCAAAAGTTCAATGTCGGATAAAAAACTTAATTCACATAGCTTTTTCACTGACATCCCCCCCCCACCCACACCCCCCCTCTTGACTTAATTTGGGAAAAATTGATTGACCAATACGGGCATATTCAAAAATCGATGTCGGATAACAAAACTTGCAGTGATTTTTACCCCCCACCCCCAAACTATTTGAATTAAGTTTTTTATCCGACATTGAACTTTTGATCTCGTCCCTAAGTAACTGAAAGAAAATATGTCCATCCCAAGTATGACCTATTGTTTTTCTCTCTGCAGCAGTCAGTATAAAATTGTTATCAGTAAACATTGTTATCAGTATAGACAGCAGATGATATAGATTGATATATTAAAATACTAATTAATTATTAGAGAGGGACTTGTAGCAAGTCTATTCTCCAGTGTGAGTTGATGCTAATTAGTGTTGAAATACCAAGTGTTATCTAACTGTTTGGTCAAGTGTATGGTTTGTTTCTTTGATGCATACCATGTATCCCTTATTCAAAAATAGTATAAGTTAACTGCATATAGTCACTGTAACGAGGTTTCCTTCTAGATTGACTTAGGTTTTAGCTACATTGATGCATAATGTTTAAAGTCTTGACATAAGATATCAGCTATGATGATATAACATTTCCAGTCTTGACATAGGTGTTAATCAGAATGATACAAAGTTTCCTTTGTCAGTTACAATGAAATGTTTCCTGTAGTGATACAAGTGTTAGAATATGTTTCCTTTCTATTGATACAGGCGATACAGTGTTTTTTCTATCTTGACACAGGAACTGTCAATTTGCATTTTAGAATATGTTTCCCTTATGATGACACAAAATGTTTCCTGTCTTTACACATGTGTCAGTTAAGATGATACAATATTAATTCTTCTCCATTGATCTCTGATGTGACTAAACAATATTTTTTTCTATCTTCATAGAAGATAGCTATGATGATTCAACTCATTTTGTTCAGCCTTAAAATAAAGTGTCAACAGTATTAGGCATCATATATTTTCCTGTGTTGACATCATCATGTGTTTTCCTATCTTGACATAATTGTCAGAGCCAGAATGATGCAACATATTATCATAGTTTGAAGTCAGGATGATCCAACATAATATTCTTCTATTTTGATATAGGTGGTATCCAGGATGATCCATAGCATTTTGTTGTCTTGACACATTTTCCCCCTGATGTCAGCTTTGATGATAAATGTGTCCGGCTGCACAACTATTATGTTAAAACAAAAACATTTTATCCAAAGATTCTATAGCCAGGTCAAAAAAGTGTTAGCTATGATGATACACCTTAATAGTTATGCGTATATCAATGTACAATATGTGTTTTCTCCTGCTTTGAAAAAGAGTAGGAAAAGCTATGATTAGACCCCTGAAACAATGTTTCTTCCTACTCTTAAAAGAACAGGCTTGCCATACTAAGATCTGATACAAAACGTTTCTCCCTGCCTTGAAAAATTCTTCGGCCCCAAAAATAATTTGTTCTGCTTAGAAAAGGGAAATAGGTTGCTGCTTTGACCAAGAATTTTTGACTGCTATTTCTATATCACAGTGCAACTATACAAACAAAATGAAATTTTGTGTTATTTTATTAAGTCTCCCAAACGAAGTTTGGAGACTTATTGTTTTTACTCCGTTTCTTATTAATATTTTTCCGTCTTTTTTTTCTTCCGCTTTCCATTTCAACTTGTCCGAAGCAGATCTCGAACATGACTCAACGGAATGACATGAAACTTACTGGGGTGATAGACCCCAGTGCCTAGTTGTGCAAGAATGTTTAAAAATTTTCAAAATGGTCGCCAAAAACCGAAAACCTTCGACCTCAATTTTCTCAAAAACTGCCCGGCAGAATTTCACCAAACTTAGTATAAATGTTCAGTAGCACGAGTGGAAACTTTTTATTTTCAATGTAAATTATTAATTTTTAAGAGCTAGAAGTGAAGATCAAGTGTACATATTTTTTTAATGAGAAGGTTTAGTTTTTTAAAGGCTTCTACAGTGAGTGAAATCTAACTGTAGATTTTGTTTTGATGTACGGTACATTTTTATGGCTCAACAGTGAAATGAGACAGCTCATCTCACTCAATATCATCTTTACATGTTTTTATAAGTGAAAGTCAGGTGTACATATTTTTTTAATCAGTAGGTTTAGTTTTTAAAGCTTCTACAGTGAGTGAAATCTTTCACTATAGATTTTGTGTTGATGTAGGGTACATTTTAATAGCTAAACAGTGAAAAGAGATAGTTCTGCTCACTGAATTTAATCTTACTGTGGATTCATTAAAATTCATTGTATACCAATTTTTGTGGTTTTTGTGAGTCCCAGTAAACCACGAATTTAAATATCCAACGAAAAATAATATTTTTACTTGAGATTAAATGCACTCAAGTTTGAAACCACGGAGTTTTGATGTATCTATCCGAGAGAACATTGAACACTTGCGTTGATACAGCATGTACTTGGATACTGACATATGATGAATCAGCTATATCCACAGAGGATACAGTGTTTCATGTAATTTTGGCTTTGGTAACATATAAACGCTCAAACAATTTTCTTTAAAAATATTTTGACTCTGTAAATTGTCGCGGAATTCACTTCCGTTTTTTTTTTTTTAATTCAAACATTCAAGAAAAATATTAATCCTAAGTAGGCCTAAACAATACAGACTTTCTCATAAATTACAGTAATAACATCTTGTAAAAAGAAAATAAAGCAGAAATTAATGAAATTATCGTAATCGGATTAAAAATATGTATGTATATGCCACGAGGTATTTGGTGACAAGTGATTGCCATTTTGTCAATATATATTTCACACCTGATTAACCTAACAAGTAAACAATTACGGATTTTGTTAATCTTGTTAAATTCATGACAAACTCTTTTCGGTTCAAAATTTGAAGAATCTGTTTGTTAGACTTTGTTTTATAAGCGCTTAAAATCAGTACTTTACTGTACAATATCAATGTCTGATCGGCACGTTTTGTCGCGGTATTTTCATGATATCTGATGTGCCAAGCCACGAATTTCAGTATTTGAACAATTTTTTATATTTTTTTTCTAAGCCAGCAATCCACGAATTTACGTATCCCACGAAATGCCTTTTTTTCTCTATCCACGAAAATTGGTATCCACGAAAATAAATGAATCCACAGTAAGATATAAATATTTTATCAAAGAAGTGTAGGTTTTTAATAGCTTACGATGAATAGGGATGGCTTCGCTTGCCGCATTTGATCTCTTACTGAACATTTTTGTTTATTGGTATGGTGTATTTTTGTCAACACCATTCCAATTTCAAATTTAATAAATTAAATGACATAGTATTAACAAGAGCTAGGTTACAGAGCCAAACTAAAATGAGTACTCAGTGAATCAAGGGTGGGACTTTCCACAGTGCATTCACTGCAGTAGCTTTAGGATTGTTTTCGATGTCTTTATATTTTAAATTTGAGTTTTCCAACGGTGGGAGCATCCACGATGAGAATTCTCAAATATCTGTAATAAATGCCTTTAATGGAGGTTCTTCAACCAAGCTCTTGTTAAGCATCTTTTTATCATTTACGGTGCTATTTTAATGTTTGAAAATGTATGATATTTTTTATGGCATCAGTAGGTTTAGTTTTAGGTTGAAATTATTTCAACCTTGTTCAATTTCAATGAAATTTGGTGTAACGGGTTAGCCGGGTCTAGTGGAACCCCTGCTCAATTTTTTTCATTTGGGAGACTTCATGATCTTTGATCATAAATTTTAATTTTATTTGTTTTACACCTGTGCACATTTATGTTAGAAAAATCTTTATAATGCTGAAATAATCATGATTTATATTCAACTATCATTGTTATGAAGGATTTATGACAAATTAACAAGTATAATTAAGAAAAATTTACACATTAAACTGATACCTTTTTTTCATGCTAAATACTTTCATCTTTTATAGATGGAAGTTTGAAAGATGAACTTATGTTAATTCATAAGATCACAAAACAAGTCTTAAATTGTGAAAATATTGGGATAAAAAAAAACGAAAAAACAAATGATAATGTCTGTTACGTCAATTTTACTCTTTTGAAGTTATTTTCAGTAACAGGTGCTTTTCAGACCCAATAATCAACAATTGCTATGTTGAACCTTTCATGTAATCAGCTGTACTGAAGTAACACATCTATAAATTAACTATCTGCCAGCAAATTGAATATGTCTACTTCTTACCATAGCTCTTTACAGTTAATTTAAGCATAGAAGAGCATGCCTTCATAGAAAAAAGTGGTCTTTTTACCTCACTAGGTCTCGGATTTCTTATATAGACTTCAGTTAAACCTGTGTGTATATGGCACTTACAGTACAAAAAATGAGTACCATTTATGAATAGGTACACTATATACAGATAAAAATCTTGGAATCATTATTTTCACATGTATTTTATAGACAGTGGTCTGCTTTACAAAGATGCCAATTTAAGCTGGTCTAATACTGACTATCAAACCTTGATGAACAAGAAATGATCTTTTAAATTGACAGCAAACTGGGTTTTCCTTGAACACAGACTAGATCTACTATCTGCCATACCTTGCCAAATAAAAAACTGAACTTTTGCATTCAGAAAAGCTGGTTATTAAAAAAATTTATAGGATTCTTAATTCTATAATTATTCTTTTCAATAAAACCATTCATCTTGTTTTGGCATCATAGTAACTCTGCAACTTTTGCTATATACAAACAAGCCAAAGCATGGAAATGAAATTTTCCCAGTGTATTATATAAACGGTAGGTCAGATGAGAGTGGATGGTGGTTTGAATTATGAGCCAAAACACCCATCCCATCAGAAAAATACAGTAAAACTTCAATAGCTCAAACTCCAACGGAACACTGAAATCTGTTAGAGTTATTAGAAGTTCGAGTTACTGAAGTTTGTTGAAGTACGGAAAATTTCGGAAGCCCTTGAAGGCCAAAAAAATGCAATTTTAGACCTTTTTGCACTGTTGGTGGTGCTAAAAAATTTCAACAAACTAAATTTTAAAATATTTCAAACACAATGAGGAAAATGACCCTTGCTGTACCTGCAAAACACATAAATGAAATTTTTTTAGCTAAGGAATTCCTCTTGGAAACTCAAAAGGTAGTCTCCCCTACCTCTTAGTACACACTTGTTGACATTTCTATCAGACTTTGTGAACAAAAACATTAATACTTCGTTCTTAAATTTCACTCTTCTTGCAGCATGTATGGTTTACTTGCAATCATGACTAATAAACTGTGTCCCTACATATCAGAAGAATAGCTTTGGGTCCCTAAATGATTGGAAGGGCAAAAGATGCATTGAGACACATCATCCACCTGGAAAGAGCTATAATATTACTAAAGAAAATTAGACATATCTTACAGACAGTGAAAAACATTAACGATAAAATATCTATGAATATACGATAGACAGAAAATGTTCTTCAGAATTAATGAAATTTGAAATATGTCTAGAAAATAAGCCCACTGGCATAAACTAACATTTATAGTGCAAAACAAACTGACAAGGTGATATATATACACTTTCACAACTTTCACCCATAAACATTTTTTTTTTCAGAAAACTAAATGACCTCTTTTTCAATTACCACCAGTATCAAGAAGACTTGCAGTTGGACAGCCAAAAATATTTCAATCAAGAATTGTAGAAATATTTCACTTTAAGGAAACATTTTATTTGTTAATATTCCAGCTAGTGATGTTCTGATAATCGATTACCATCAATAATCAATTGGTTAAGACATGTGACTGGATAACCAAAAGTAAAATTTCATAACAAATTATATATGGTTATCAATTAATACTTTAAAATGCTTAAAGCTCAATTAGAATAATTTAAATTTAAATTCCTGATTAGCTTCAAATGAACTTCAGTACCAACAAGTATCACTTCTGTGCATATAATTTTCATCTGCATTCTACACACCGAACAGTGAGCATTGTAATTTTGTTCTTTTTGCCTCTTAAAAAAATAACAAAATATGTAATAGATAATCAATTGGTTTGGCTTAACCAATTATAACTGATTGGAACAACATTAATGTTTGCTCATCATAAATATTCTTCCTGGAATCATTTACCTGATATTTACACATTTAACACAGTTAAATCTGATAGCATTCCATTGCACTGGTCATTCTATTTTATGTTAAATCTGTCAATCCATCAATGGATTATTTTTGCTATTTTCCAAGTTAAAAGGGGCATAAAGGGGAAATGACTCACTGCCCAAATTCAAATTTTGCATGTTGTGGTTCTTAGCATTGTGTACGAGTTTCATAAAATTTGGATCATGCAAACTAAAGTTACAGTGCTGAAACCAAAATCTGACTGACGGAGGGTCGGTCAAGGGTAGCACTTAATGCCCCCTTCGCCTTGACGGGAGAATAAAACCAGAAATCTGTGATTACAAAGTTCGCCTCGTTCCCCAACTAATTTTGGTGTGTAGCTCCCAAAGATGCACCCTTACAGCAAGTAATAATAATAATAATAATTCTTTATTTAAAGAGGGTTACACAGTTAGCTATAAAATTAATCTTCCCTGAGGCCCTCATGAAATACAATGGGATATAACAAACAATTAAGAAAAATCAACCAAACACACATATATGAATAAATGAAATAAAAAATTGTTATGAAATATACAATTTTCAAAACAGGTAAAAATTACAAATTCATATAGTATTGGCATCATTCAAATTACCTCAACAATATCTTAAGTTTGAGTAAGTGTGTGAAAATTGTTATACATATAAAATTACATAGATTCTTGATGTTCCAACAAGTAATTTTTTAAATCTTTTTTTGAATGAGCTTGTACTTGAGGTTGATTTTTTCAGGGATATTGGTAACTTATTCCATAAGATAGATCCTGAATATATAAAAGATTTCTTATATAGCTCTGTTTTGGCTTTTGGAACTTGTAAATGCTTGCAGGTCGATTGGTATAGGAGAACTGAACTCGGATGTAAAACTTAACATAAGTCAATGAAGAGTGACCTAATTTTGGTGGAAGGCTGTTACATCCTGACATGCACCCTCACACCAAGTAATATGATTGTAGGTCACTTTGTATATTAAAACTGATTTTTGACATAAAACTTAAAAGCCAGTCAAGCGTGTAATATGGGTCATGTGACCTTCATCTTATGTCACATGGTCAGTCTCTTCTTCATCCACCTGCACACAAAAATATTTGACCCTATGTCAACTAGTAACTGAGAACTGGCTGTGGATGCACTGATGTGGACGCTTGGGTCACTCCAATAGTCCCCCTCAACTTTGTTGAGGTGAACAAAAAACCAATTTCAAAAGTATTAATAAGTATGTTAGAGCACAGATAACTGGATGACAGTGTCTTTACAGAAAATAATGGAGAACTCAATTTTTCTTCAGGACAATAATAAATACTTAATCTGTACAAAATTCTGCCAATAAGTGTCATGGGAAACAAAAATTACTATATCAGTATGTAAACTATCACAAATGGTTTACATCAAAGTTCATTAAAAATTGTTGTCAACAAAAAAAGACCAATGAAAAACCCTGTATTATACACAAGAGTTTCAAAAAAACTACTTTTGACATGACAGCCAGGTGTTTTTAAAGTGTCAACTGAACAATATGGCATTATGTGTGAGTGGTTGTCAAAACCGATAATCTTTTACTGACAATGATGGAAAAATGAATCTTTTCAAACTATAACTGGCCAGTAAGCTAATTAACTCCATGTAAAAACATGAGTGGTCAATAATTTTATTAACCTTTATTTCTACGTAGGTTGACCACCAATACGACCCATAACTGTTTACATTATATCAATAAATAGAGAATCTGTGAAAATGTCATCTAAAGAGCAGCAAAATGAATATGATTAGCTTGCGATCCTTTGCCAATACAGCTCAATGTTAATTATAACAGCTAGACAACAGCTAAAGAATCCCAGTTTGTAAATTGATTAAGCGGCTGATAGGGTCTCGGTAGAAGATAATGAAATTGATGAAATCTTCGGGACTTGTTACGACAATAAATCTCGCTGAGTTGTCCTAGATGCTGTAAATATTGATGCCATGCAGGATATTGCCTTTCCGAATTCGATCACAATGGTAATTAAATTACACATCAGAAAACTCATCTAACGGCAGAAAAATAAAATGTAAATTGGATTACCTATTTGATCAGAAAGAGACATTGCACAATGGAAGAGAAATCAAATCCGACAAAAGCACTCAATTCAAGTTGATCTCATATTATTTACAAATGCTGATTCATTCAACCATGAAATTAGGGAAGTGGGATTCATTTGTAAGAAAGGACCAACATCTTATAAAATCAGTTGATTAGGATGAGAACAATTAATTTTACTATCAGTCAACAACTTTAAAATCACAGCACTCTTGTAAGAAGTATTGTTATACAAAGTCTTCACATTTTTCCTCATTAATCAAACATGCAGTCAAAACTATGGTTAATATTATACAGGTCAAATTATTTCAACTTAAGCAATTTCATTCTTAAAATAATAGAAAGAAGAAAACAATTCAGCACTAAAAATTGCAAAAACACCAAAAAATATTAGAAAAGAAAGAAAAAAATATTATCGTGACATTTTTAAATATGGGTATTACTGTGAGTGAAAAGAGGTATAAAAAATTGTGTGGGATATTTCCCATTTTTTTATGGCGTACCTATAGAAGGCTTTTGACAAAATATCAAGTGGCTGTGATGAGTAGTTGCAGAGAAAAGTGTGACGAAAAATTTGGTATTCAAAACCATATTGTTTGTTTAGTTGGGGTTTTACGCCATTTTCAGCACATTTGGATATTTCGTGGCGGCCAGTTTTTATTGGTGGAGAAAGCCAGAGTTCCTGGAGAGAACCACCGACCTTCGGTAGGAAAATTGGCAATCCTTGTCAATTTAGATCGGAGTCGAACACACCCCGTCACAGGTAAGATTCGAACTCACAACCTCAACGTTGACAGGCTAGTGATTATTAGTAGTCATGACAAACAACCTAGACCACTCGAAGTTGTCAAACAGGAAATTGATGTTGCCTTGGTCCGAAAACGTATATCCCACGACATGGCATACCTATAGAGGCTTGTGACAAAATATCAAGCAGCTGTGATGAGTAGTTGCAGAGAAAGGTGTGACAAAGAATTTTGTTACGGACAGACAGCACCACAAGGGTAAAACAGTATAGCCTCTCTTCTTTGGAGCGAGGGTATAATAACAGCACTAAAAACACTTTTACCACACTTTATATATTATTCTATCATTACATGGGTTACATTAACCACAAATACACAAATCTATTTAGTTCTTTAGATGGAACTGGTGGCCATCTTGTATGATTCTCAAGTTGTTTATACTGTCCCTGAAGAAACATTCAAAATGTAAATCTTGTTTTAAAAACAAAGTATAATAGAAGAGAATCTAATTACATTTTCTGCAATAACAGGCTAAATTTACACAAATAACTTTAGCTTTACCATCAGTACAACCCATCAAACGCATGCAAAACTATAAACATCATAGAATTGGAGGCAGTAAAAACCATCAATATGCCTTAATTATGAAATATCAATAACCATTACAAGGCAGAAAAGAAAATCAAGTCAATTATTTTAATGGAATATCTATTTTGTATCCGAATCATTTACATTTTTCATAAACTGTCATCATGCTGATGTTATTTGACCCTTATTATCAATTTTGTCGACAGAAAACCCTATAATGATTGTTACATTACCTGTACTTAAGTGTTTGGAGCAATAGTCATAATCATTTCATATCATCAAATCAATAAAAAAAAATGTCATATTATATATAATTTCAAAAATAATTTGTTGTGTTTTCCAGTAGTTATGACTTCTGTATTTTTCACCAAAATTTAACAGGTGAAAATCTTTGAAGATTTTTAAATCTTTGACCTGTACCAAAGGACATAGTTAATTTTCTTTCTTTATCAAAATCAGTAATTCCTCTGCATGGGATTACTTACAAACACAAATTAGAAAGAATTTTAATTAAATAGGTGCCAGCAGATTTTATCTATTTAACTATTGCATCAGTAACTGCAGCAAAAAATGCACTTCTATTATACATTAGTAAACTAGAGGCTCCCAGGAGCCTGTATCGCTCACCTGGAAATTATTTGCAGAATAAACTGTTTGACTATGTCCATCCTGACTGGCAGTCTAGAATATTGCTGTCAAGTTCCAATTGGCTTACTGGTTTTGTTAAATTGTTCACTGGTTTCAAACAATGAATGTATACTGAAGATTTCTGGAAAGTTTAACAAACAATGAATGTATAATGAAGATTTCTGGAAAGTTTAATAGAAATCCATTCAATGGTTTAGGAGGAGTTGAGGATAGGGCATGGCTACCCCCTTTACATTACATGAAGAAATGACAAAGTCCATGTTTGTCTGTGGAAAACCCCAAAAATCATTCTGATAAAAAATAATATAGGTGGTGCACAATGGAAAAGTAAACTGAAGATTCCCTGAGAGTTTCACAGAAATCCATTTACTGGTTTAGGAGGAGTTGAGGTCAGGCTTTGCCTACCCTCCTTACATTAAATGAAGAAATGGCAAATGCCATGTTTGTCTGTGGAAAACCCCAAAAATCATTCTGATCAAAAATAATATAGGTGGTGCAGAATGCCAGTTTGTATTAAAGATTCTGTGAAAGTTTCAATGAAATCCATTCACTGGTGTAAGAGTAGTTTTAGTACATAGATGTGTAGCGATGGACGAACGGACGGACAAAAACACCTTGTCACTATATATCCCCCACTTAGTAAAGCAGGGGATATAACTATAATAGTAGACAACTGAAGGTGGGCATGTGTACTGCTATATAACTTCATAATTTTGACTGCCTGTTTTAGTTTTCTACAAACAATTCTATACTCTGATAATATGACAGAAAACCCAGTCTAGGATGTACATTGCAGTGTCAAAGACTTCATATTATATAAAACATTTTCAGACTTCAGATGAGATGCAATCAAATTATGTAATTACATGGAAATCTGTAAATGTCTTTGTAACACAACAAGTCAAATATGAAAAAGTATATGTCATTACTGTGTATGTCTATATAAGCTTCACACATAATCAGATTTTATGTGAAATCTCAATACGCCAATATTTCAAATGATGCTTTTTTGTTTAGCTATATTTGGTATAATGGTTTGCAGTTAATTTAATTGTCTTTAATGCATTTTATAAAATATGGCTACTGCCTTCAAAATCCATTTATAGTTAATCTTCAAATGGTTTTGGTCTAAAGGCATTTTGATAAAACTGATTACTTTTCCCATTTGTATTTCAATAGAAATAAATGCTACATATAGTTATTGTTGACTAAAATATATCTAAGACAATGTCAAACCTATTTTAATTAAATAATTTCATTCATCAGTATAAGTATTTGCTTTTTAAAAAGTAAATCTATTTTAAAACTCAGTAAATGGTCATTTTCAGTGTGAGATGACCGTTTGAAGATATTTTCACGCGACCTCATCTCCCACTGCACGAGGCCTCATCTTCCACTGCTTTTAGACCAATCAAACGCACCATTCACAAACGCATATACCTTTTGACTAATCAGGTCTGATGTTATTTAACTTTGTCGACTGTGCTCACAGTAGTATATACATAGGTACAGGAAACTTGGAAATAGAGTATTTATGGAAGAAATATGTATATTAACTTGTTCAAATGTGAATAACTGGAAAATATTCAACTCATTTTTAAAATTCAGTGTCTTTTCCCTCATTCTGCTGCACTCCTCTCTGTAAAGACATGAATTTTTAAAAATTATTGAAGATTTTCCAGTCTTCACTTTGAACATGAGTAAGAACCTATTATTCTTTTTTTTCACATGAATATGTGGTCTCCAGGATAAAAAGGGCATTACATAAGTATTATTTGCAAAAATGTTGTCCCTTATTGGGCCAGTACTTTTAAATGAGAAAATTTGAAAATATTTTAATGTTGATTCTCTATTTAACCAGCCATTAATTGGCAATGTACAGAGATGGGAAGCTGGTCAGGTGAATGGACAGCTCCAAACTGTGATAAATCAAAATCTGGTTTACTGTCAGAGAGCTTATTGTTTTAGAAATGGTCCCATAATTTGTCAAATGGCCAGAAACCCCATACATGACTTTATAAGGGGGCCATCAAAGATTTATTACAATAATGTTGGTCCTAAATTGTCCCACTACTTTCAAAGGAGATTTTAAAATCGTGTAAATGGTGGGTCATTTAGGTCCAGGGTCTGGAAGCAAGGACACAATGTTAAAAGTAGACCCAATAAGTACTATTCCACTAAGGTTTTGGTCTCAACTGTGAAAGAAATTTTAAGGGACAAGATTTGAAGTATTTTTTGCTGATTTTTCAATTTTTAGTATCAAAGGACATACTGTTGGAGGTTTATATAACAATTATATAAGATGTATTTATAACAGATTTTTGTTTATTATGGATGTTATCATTCAACCGACTAATAACATTCCCCAGTTTTCAAACTAGTTAAATTTAGACAGAATCGTCTTCTCTAAATTTCTTTTGGAAGATTTCCATAGAAACATCATGTAATATTTCATTTTCAAGTATATAAATCTGAGGTCAGAAGATGAAAAGCTCAAAAAGCAGTAAAACTCGTCCCCGTTCACACAAAGAATCTGTTAAATAGATTGGATAACAATAATTCAATGCATTATAATCAATGTTGTACATTAACTAAATAAGTCTGCCGGTAGGAAATAGACATATTATATATATGTTACGGAGGATGCAATCCCGGGAGAGTCTTCCAACATAGCTAGAAAATTGAAAAGCATGATATTAACGAGAATTTTGCAACCAGTTAATATGTAATTCACTGATCGTCGAAACTATTTCACTGAAGATGTTTCTCTTGGATTTATTCACTATCTATTTTGTATGGATAGCTCTGGTATTCCCATGACGATAATTTGTAACTATGAAGTTCATGAATTTTTATATTGTCTCCATAGAGGAATTTTAATAATCTAATCGAAACTGTCAACCCATTTTCATTAATGAACAAACATTTTTAAATGTAATACTTCCAATTTCCTTGTTATTAATTTTTTATGAGCATTTATACTTTATTAATTGAGTTTTTTTTATAAATATTGATATATTCAATCTATAACTATGAACCAATATTAAAACCTCGAAGCACTTATTAAAAAAGAATTTTCCCTTTTTTTTAATGGGGGGGATGGGAGGAAGGGGGTGTTGGTTACACCAGAAAACAATTATTATTCCTATATTATGTTGGCAATGTAATGGAAGCTGACCTTCTAATCTTATTTTCACAATAATTTAATTAGGGCCTATAACTCCAAAATATAATAATACTTACAAGGAAGGATCAAAATCTTTTGGAACAGAAATATAAAATACTTATCATAAGGACAATAAAGTGCTTTTCTAAATCTCCACAAAACCACCAATCTCTTCATAAAAACATTGAGAAGACAAAAATTATCAAAAATGCATATCAAGCTTATTTGAAATATATTTCCATCTGCAAAGTTTAATAGTCCTTGTTATCAGCTAACTGCTGCAAAATAAATTTTGATGACCCTAATCTAGAGAAAAACAGCTAGTTAACTGCCAATATCCACACCTAACAATTTCAGTTTTTAAAACTATGTCATAGTTCTGAAAGCAACCAGTACAGTAAATTCAGTAATTAATGTGATGTAATTACTAACACAAAAAATGTGACTAAGTAGAAATCACAATAATTTAGCCTCACATTTTAATTAATGGTTGTAATATTCTAAAAATGTAAGGAAATCACATCATACTCATACTATTTTTCACTGCTAAAGATTAGCAAAAATAAGTGTGTGCAAAGTTAACCAATTTGCAATATAATTAATACATCATAAATAGTCAAGGGCCATAACTCCAACATTCTTTCACCTCCATCAAACCCTATCACTACTTCCATTTTTGTTGTTTTTTGGCCAGATTGCATGTAGTGCAAATCAGGCTTATAGTATGTTGATGAATGTCAGATGGTTGGGAAGGCGGGTAGGGAAACAGGATACCTATTTTGTGTAATCAAGTCCTCCTATACCCAGATCTTTCAAACTTTCAAACAGAATGTTTATGGAAATATTGAAGATGTGCATGACGAGGTGATTTTTTTTCTAGATTTTCCATGTTGCTGAACTTAGACATGTTTTACAACAATTGTTTATGGAGGCTACTAATTCTGTGTAATCAAATCCTCCTACAGCTTTTAACATAGATCTATGAAACTTTATGGACATATTGAAGATGTGCATGAATGATTACCATGTTATTTGAAGAAATTTTTCCAGATTTTTCATGTTTGAAACTTAAGACATTTTTCATCAACTGTATATAGCGGGAGCCAATTTGTGTAATTAATTCTCCCTACAGTTTTTAACAACTTTGCAGAATGTTTACAGATATACTGAAGATGTACATGAAGGAAAATATGCCATTTGAAGTCAATTTTCAAGATTGGTCCATTTTTTTAATTTGAAAATAATAAATACTGACTACTCTTTGAAATATAATTGAAATATATGGTACATAACTCATTTGTATAATTTATTGGTAAATCTTTCACAAACCACAATAAGTGACCAGTTGATTACAGAGGTGAATGAATGGTCAACCAATGATTACCCATCAGACAATTATTGCTTCTTAATTAGATAAGTCTGACAATTTCTATAGATTTTGTATTATACTCTCTCACACATTCAATGACAATGTTAAATTTCATCATTTCTGTCTATGATTGACAGTCGTTATATTCTGTGGCAGAGGAATTAAATTATTACGTTTTTGTACTAAATTACAGGATCTTTATGAAATGTTTTGAATTTTTAAGGAAAACAAAGGAAAAATACAAAGGCTGTCTTTAACATTGTGAAATACTACTTTGTTTAAACAATACACAGTAGTAATTCAGTCAAAATATCCCAAAATAAAACATGTAAAAGAAAGGTTCAAGATATTATTTTAATAAACCATTCATATAAATTTTATGAAAAGAAGAACTGAAAGGGTGAGATCGCTAACAAGGAAATCATATTTCCAAGGGCTATAACTCCTATATAAATATTCTGACAGCACTCATATTTAACTTGTCCAAAATTGTCACTGATATAATTCTGAAAGAGGACCACCTAAGGACTATTGCTACCAACTTTTGTTCTAATTGGCCAAGTGGTTTCAGGCAAGAAGATCTTCAAGTAAATTTCCCATAGGGTCCTATGTTAAAGTATGTTCGTCTCTGGCAACTATTGCTACCAACTTTTGTTCTCATTGGCCAAGTTTTTTCAGGCAAGAAGATCCTCAAGTAAATTTCCCATAGGGTCCTATGTTAAAGTATGTTATGCTCTGGCAACCATTTTGGATGACAGGCAAGGTCATCAGATATAATTCTGAAAGAGGACCACCTAAGGCCCATTGCAGCCAACTTTTGTTTCAAATGGCCTAGTGGTTCCTAAGGATAAGATCATTTAAGGAAAGTTTACTACGACGGATGCCAAGTAATGGCAATAGCTCACCTGGCCCTTTGGGCTTTGGGCCAGATGAACTAAAAATTGAGTTTCAGTTTAAGTACAACACACAGTTTATATCATGGGAGTACTATCAGACAATCTAGCTATAACATACTTTAAGTTATCAAATGGAACTGAAAGCAGTGATTTTAAAAGAAGGATGATTATACTTTTTTTTATTGTGGAGAGATTTATATATTATAACAGCTGTATGATCTACATGTTATTTCAATTCTATCATTTAGGAGAAATTATATATTTTAGACATATTTTTATATCTGAGGAAGTCCCCACTTTTGACTACAACTGATCCTCAGTGTAAAATCAGGTCCTAACATATGTTACATAATATTTTACAATTAATAGTTGTTGATAAGACTTTTTGTCAAACATGGGGCTGTATTGCTTAACTATTCATTGATGTATAACCAGTTCAAAAAAGTTTTTTATTTTTGGTTTCATATGAAATCTCAAAATCAGCCTTTCACTTGATACCAATTGTTAAAATAAATTATTGAAAAGTTAACTTTAAATCGTAGACATTAAAATATGCTCAAATGTTGCAAAAACCTTAGAGGTTTGGAATCTTTGAAACCAACTATAAAATTGAAAACTGAAGTAAAGTCTAGTATTAAATTTCATTAAATTCTTCATTCAAGTCAAAATTAAATATGTAAATCATTTTAATTTCTCATCAGAAAATATATATTATACGCTATAATTTTGTTATAAGTACTTGTTTCACATCACTGAGAGTAATATAATACACCAAAACCTTATCAAAATCAAAAGCTATGAATTCAATATACAATTTTGTATCCTATTTCTTTTCTTTAATGCTTGCTAAATTATTCATAAAATTTTTAAGTCATTTATTAGTACCACTTTGAACAACTTTCTCTTTAAAAAGATTTAATATACTAAGCATAGCAAAGTCATAAAGTTTAAAAACTTGTCAGTAATGAATACAAATAGTTTACTAACAGTAACGTAACCTCTTATCTCTGTAATATCACAAAAGCAATTTTAATCAAACATATTGCAGTAGATTGATTGGTATTGCATAAGAGTAAAATACCTGTATTTCACCTTTAATTAATGATGAAATGTCAATCATCTCTTCATCCACAATAACCCTCTCTTTTGTCCTGATTTTACCAATATTCATTTGACTTCCTTCATTAAATATCTCATTAAAATGAAAATTAATAATTTACCTGTTATCAAAATTAATCTTCTGATAAACTGTGGACAATATCTTCTTTCAGTATTTCATCAATCCCATTATCACCATAGGTTTCTTTGTCGTCTGCTTGCATGAAACTTGTCGTCTGCTAATTTTTTGTAAATGCTGTAAGTGGCCTGAAATAAGAAAGGTATTAACTGATAGGTATCTTTCAATAAAGAAAAATGAGTGCACAAAACATGATCAGGCTAGAAATAATAAAAATTACATATTAATCTCAATGTAAACACTGATACGATTACAAGTAAAAAGTGAAAACTTACAAAGAAGCCTCTAAAATGCCATTATAAGTTACAAATTTGATTGGTTAACCTCTTAATTATATATGGTTGCATGGCAAAATCTTTTAAATTGTTATTTTCAATATAGGAAATGTCTGCGGACTGTGACAAAGATACAAGTCAAATTAATATTAAATGAGAAGTAGACAGTAATCTTGCTTGGTAGAGGGTTTATTGATATAGTCTATAATATTCTGTAAATATGGACATCGGAAGATGTCAAACGGCAATCATTTTTCCAATTACTTAATAATTTGTCTCTAGTATCATATATAACATGCTTATTGCTTCCAAGAGTAATGAATATCGGTTTACTAGATAAGTCTCGGTCATTTTCTTCCAAAGTAGGATCTTTCATTAAAGATGGTGTGAATATGGTTAATGTTGTTCACTGCACAATTTAAAACTTTTCTATATCATAAATAAATTTTTCTCAAGGGCCCTAAATCTGTAATCAAAACCAGTCAACAGACATAAAAATCTAATCTCTTTGACAAGTATCCCTTTTGTATTAATATTACTTATGTAAACTCTAATACCCTTCAAGTTATTATACCTGAGGCAGACTACCTTCTGTAAATTTTAAATTAAGATATGTTTTGCTCATTTTTAATTATGCAGCAACATCATTCATTATATTTCACTTAACAGATTATGATAAAAGAATTTAAATAAGACATAACAGAAGTAATTAGCTATAAGACAGAGTTCAACAAAATCAGCATTATTTAATAAAATTAATAAGATTAAGCAATACAAATATGAATTGGGCTGTGGTTACTTCTATTCCATCTCAGAAGCCATTACTTGAATCTTCATCCTTCATCTGTCTATCCATTTGTTTCTCTGAAACAGATAATACACTAACATACTTTCTGGAAATACGAAATATGTAAAATATTCCAAACCACCAGGCAAAAGATATCAAGTCTCAAGACTAGTATTTTCTGCAAACATCGAGACCACTTATGATATATCTGTTTTATTACACTGAATATTGTTTACTAATCACAGCAATGATAAAGAAGTTACAAGCATATCACTGAATGATAAATAATGTATATAGAGGAATATACAGGATAAAAAAGTATATCTATTTTTTTTATATACCACAGTACTGGACAAAATACACAGAAAATGATAGATATATGAAAAAATACACCAATAATCAAAGAATTGTGGTAAATATTCAAATACCTAAAATTTACAATGTCTGAGCAAACAAAACACTAATTCACAAGTTAGAAGATTTTTTGTATTCGACTTTCAACATTCTATTTATTATACTGAGGAATTATAAGAGATTACGTTCTTTACCTCACTCCTCCTTAACATTTTTACAGCAAAAACACTAATTACTACAAATGAAACACTACTTTTAGTACACAAGTAAATTTTCAGATTTTTTCACTGATCAGTAAAAAAATTGCAAAGATGTGACATTCTGCTCTAAAAAGTCCTGCAGGGCAGTTTTGAACCAGCAGTAAGGTGCAAGATTTTCCTACATATTGAAGGGCTTACTTTGCATTTTAGATTTCCTACATGTTGAAGGTCTTACTTTGACTTTAAGATTTCCTAGATGTTGGAGGTCTTACTTTGACAATAAGATATCCTACATGTTGGAAGTCTTACTTTGACTTCAAGATTTCCTACATATTGGAGGTCTTACTTTGACATAAAGATTTTCCTACATGTTGAGGTCTTACTTTGATTTTTAAGATTTCCTACATATTGAAGGTCTTACTTTGACATTAAGATTTTCCTACATGTTGAAGGTCTTACTTTGACAATAAGATTTTCCTACATGTTAAAGGTCTTACTTATACTGTAACATTTCCTACATGTTGAAGGTCTTACTTTGACATTAAGATTTTCCTACATGTTGAAGGTCTTACTTTGACAATAAGATTTTCCTACATGTTAAAGGTCTTACTTATACTGTAACATTTCCTACATGTTGAAGGTCTTACTTTGACATTAAGATTTCCTACATGTTTAAGGTCTTACTTTGACATTAAAATTTTCCTATATGTTGGAGGTCTTACTTTGACAATACGAATTATGTAGACATAACCCTAAGCTGAGTTTGGATTCCTGTTTGTTTTGATTTGGATTTTAATGGTTGTGCTTATTAATTCATTATTATATCTTTAACCGGTTTTCCAACACTTTGATCTCGAGCACTGCTGATGAGTTGTCAGTCAACGAGATGGCCATACAGTGCATCTAACTTATTTCAGTATTTTGTGATACATTTTATTTCCTACATGTTGAAGGTCTTACTTTGACATTAAGATTTTCCTACATGTTGAAGGTCTTACTTTGACAATAAGATTTTCCTACATGTTAAAGGTCTTACTTATACTGTAACATTTCCTACATGTTGAAGGTCTTACTTTGACATTAAGATTTTCCTACATGTTGAAGGTCTTACTTATACTGTAACATTTCCTACATGTTGAAGGTCTTACTTTGACATTAAGATTTCCTACATGTTGAAGGTCTTACTTTGACATTAAAATTTTCCTACATGTTGGAGGTCTTACTTTGACAATAAGAATTATGTAGACATAACCCTAAGCTGAGTTTGGATTCCTGTTTGTTTTGTTTTGGATTTTAATGGTTGTGCTTATTAATTCATTATTATATCTTTAACCGGTTTTCCAACACTTTGATCTCGAGCACTGCTGATGAGTTGTCAGTCAACGAGATGGCCATACAGTGCATCTAACTTATTTCAGTATTTTGTGATACATTTTATTTCCTACATGTTGAAGGTCTTACTTTGACATTAAGATTTCCTACACGTTGGAGGTCTTACTTTGACATTAAGATTTCCTACATGTTGAAGGTCTTACTTTGACATTAAGATTTTCCTACATGTTGAAGGTCTTACTTTGACACTAAGATTTTCCTACAGGTCTTGCTTATATTGTAACATTTTCTACATGTTAAAAGTCTTACTTTGACATTAAGATTTTCCTACCTGTTGAAGGTCTTACTTAAACTGTAACATTTCCTACATGTTGAAGGGCTTACTTTGACATTAAGATTTTCCTACATGTCGAAGGTCTTACTTATACTGTCATATTTCCTACATGTTGAAGGTCTTATTTTTGACATTAAGATTTTCCTACCTGTTGAAGGTCTTACTTATACTGTAACATTTCCTACATGTTGAAGGTCTTACTTTGACATTAAGATTTTCCTACCTGTTGAAGGTCTTACTTATACTGTAACATTTCCTACATGTTGAAGGTCTTACTTTGACATTAAGATTTTCCTACACATTGGAGGTCTTACTTTGACATTAAGATTTTCCTACATGTTGAAGGTCTTACTTTGACATTAAGATTTTCCTACACGCTGGAGGTCTTACTTTGACATTAAGATTTTCCTACACGTTGGAGGTCTTACTTTGACATTAAGATTTTCCTACATGTTGAAGGTCTTACTTTGACATTAAGATTTTCCTACACAGTGGAGGTCTTACTTTGACATTAAGATTTTCCTACATGTTGAAGGTCTTACTTTGACAATAAGATTTTCCTACATGTTAAAGGTCTTACTTATACTGTAACATTTCCTACATGTTGAAGGTCTTACTTTGAAATTAAGATTTCCTACATGTTGGAAGTCTTACTTTGACTTTAAAAAAAAGATTTCCAACATGATGGAGGTCTGTGGATACAGAAAAAAATCTTTACATATCTTCCAATAATACTTTCACAACCAAAGAAAGATAACTCTAAACGTAAACTAATTTACAATCCAGGTTTCTTTTGGTAGAAAGATAAGATTTCTATGCTGTAACATAATATGAATAAATCCAAAAGCGAAAAAAAGAAAATTTGAGCAGCTTGCTCCAAATGTCTGTTATATTTATGAAATTCATAAAGTTTCTATATAAAATTATTTTATCACAAAATTTTATAAATAGATTTGTTTACTCAGACATTCTTGAGTGTTAAAAAATATCTGTACTATCTTTAAATCAATCATTACAGATCCTGTCAACACATCATTTTAAAAAATTTTCAAATTTGTTTGTTTTCTCTTTTAATAAATACAATACCACTGAACAGCATATGTTTTATTAAATGTTAAGACAGCTTGGATTCTATACTGGCATTTTATGTTTCTAGAAAAACTTATTATCTAAAGGTCTCAATTCTCCCAGTAGTTTCATAGGAGAATTCCATCAAAATTTTGTTAAAATTTCTGCAGTAGTTTAAGGAATAAAATTTTGGGAAGGGATCACCTTAGGACCATTAGTTCCACAAACATTTGGTCTTAATTGCCCAACATTTTCAACTTTCTAGGCCTTCAGCACAACTGATGAGTGGTACATCAACAAAATGTGTAAACCTTCTGCATCAAAATAGGTATCAAAACTTTATTGCCACTGCTAGAACATTCAGAAGAAAAAATTTATAGTATAACTAATCTTGAAATGCGAATACCTAAAAATCTACAAGTAGTTACCAAACAACACATTAATTCATGAATGCGTGTAGCGCATGAGTGAATTATTAGTGTTTTTCAGTCACATGTAGATTTTTGGTATTCGCATTTCAAGATTAGTTATTCTGTTTATTACACTGAAATATTCCATTTATTCAGAAGATTTAATGAGAAAATACCAGGGATTATGTTTTTATATGACTACGTGTCCACCGTTGTACAGCAACGTTGTTGGCGACGGCTATTGTTACGTCACTTCCAAAAGTGAAATATGAGACTTTCGATTTCACTGGGTGAATTATCAGATTTTTACTGAATTTGGAAATCACGGTATTTCACCACACTCAATGTAATAATTTTAAATATTTTATTACTTCACTTCTATTTGTAGTAATGGTAGACATACTGACCCAAGAATTATACATAATTCTGAAGAATGATCACCAAAAGACCATTCTATCTATATTTGATCTCCATTGTCTCAAGGATTCAGTAAAGAAGATTTTTAAATAGTTTTGTTTGATATATGTATTTCTATTTCTAGTTATAATGGTAAGCCATATTGGTCCAGGGTCTTAAAAGGGACCAGCTAAGGACCATTCCACACAAGTTTGCTTTCTATTGCCCCAGTAGTTTAAAACAAGAAGATTTTGAAACATTTTTGGCAGATTTTTTCTGTTTTCAGTAATTGCAGCCATGTTGTTTCATAGTCCACACCCAAAGGTCTGGACCCCCAAATATACTTTTGAAAGGGGATCATCTATGAAATATATCAAACTTTAGGGGTCAGACTAAACCTTTTTCCGAAATTGCCTGAATTTTAAAATGTTGGAATCTCAGGCCTAAAATTACTCAAATACATTTAATATCAAATTTTTGCTTAATTTTCAGAATCTCACTAAGAGGAAATCTCACTAATGGATCATCTGAGTCAACTAAATATGCCATTAAAGATTTTAAATAAACAAAGGTCAAATTCACTTAATGATAAAAATAAATGGTTTTTATGCCAAAAAACAAAATATCTAATGTCAATGTAATGATATTTCCTTATAAGTAGTTTTCTATTCATTTTAACCTTTCTACAATTACCATATAGACATGTACATTTGTCAAACTCTGCATTATCTGTATGTGATTATCTAACGACAAATAGATCACGGTGATGAATTTGTCTGACGTAAAATGGTATCGGGTCATGATAAATGAATACAGTTACGAAAAATCACTCTATTGGATCAGTATTCTGTACTAAAATTACAAACTATTACGTCTGATGAGTTGAGATTTCCATTTCATTAAAACCAACAACTGAAAGAAAAACATTTTACTTGGAAATTACCCTTTGTTATTTATCCCTGAACTGTCAATGATTGGTTAACATGTCTAATACTTTCATATAATTAAATTTGGTATTTTTTCAGAATTTTTAAAACAGTTTTTATTACTAATATTTTTTAGTAAAACATCCTTGTTTTAAGTAATTAACTGGAACACAAACATTCGCAGATAAAGGTTTGTTGCTTAGAACCTGCTGACAAACAAGGACAGAAATAATACAACTGAAATACTTTTTACTCTTTGCAAATTTGTGCATTCAGAGTAAAGTTATTTATAAGTATCTTGTAAATTCTCTTTAATTTGATCACATACAGATAATTATATAAGACTGGCTTCATATTATTTTAGTTGTTCCTAGAAGTTGATGTTTTAAAGCCTTATCATTTTTCACAACATGGAAAACTGTCATACAATGGGATTCAATTTCAATAAGTTTTACTTCATACTTGTCCAACTAATTAGGGAAGAACTTAAGACTGAAGTTTTACTTCATACTTGTCCAACTAATTAAGAAAGAACTTAACAATGAAGTTTTACTTCATACTTGTCCAACTAATTAAGGAAGAACTTAACACTGAAGTTTTACTTCATACTTGTCCAACTAATTAAGGAAGAACTTAACACTGAAGTTTTACTTCATACTTGTCCAACTAATTAAGGAAGAACTTAACACTGAAGTTTTACTTCATATTTGTCCAACTAATTAAGGAAGAACTTAACAATGAAGTTTTACTTCATACTTGTCCAACTAATTAAGGAAGAACTTAACACTGAAGTTTTACTTCATACTTGTCCAACTAATTAAGGAAGAACTTAACACTGACGTTTTACTTCATACTTGTCCAACTAATTAACGAAGAACTTAACACTGAAGTTTTACTTTATACTTGTCCAACTAATTAAGGAAGAACTTAACACTGAAGTTTAATATTTCAGTTAATTCATTTTTTGAAATTGCTTTGAACAATTTTCAATTCTTTACTTTAGCTATCGTTGACAACACGAAACAACATTTTGGTAAACCTAGGACCATTCCAACATGGTCAGGCTTGAATTGGCCTGAGTTTTCTCAAGGGAAGATGATGATATCCATGATTCTGAACTGGCAAGCTTTGGAAAAAACCTAATTACATGTATTTTCAAACCAAACGGAGTAGCTAAATCTTGATCTGCAATGCAAAATGTTAAAATCAACCAAAATATAATTCATATGCTAATTTCTACCTATTGTCTGGACACCTCAGTTCGTAAAATGGATTTTTCAGAATTTGAATACCTTAATCAATGTGAATTGTCAAGTGAAAGATGCAATGAGCTAAGTCGTAACAGAAACAATTGAACTTACCTAATTTTGTTCAATCATGTCTTACAGGGAAACAAACAAGAGGCTCTCAAGAGCCTGAATCGCTCACCTGGCAAACAATGCACTATAAACTAAATTAATATATTAATGTTTGTTGAAAAGAAATGGGCACGAGTTCTCCCTACGCTTGATTAAGATACAGTCATGGTCAATCTGATGATTAACAATACAAAATACAAGCTTTAATTCATCTTCAAATACAAGTATAAATCTTTTGGTCTGTATGTTGTCTTCGTTTTTAAAATGTTTGAAAGAAGTTATGTAAAAATTGTAGGTTAAGGCTTTTTATTGTACTTGAAAAGGAAATATTGCAGGAACAATCATGCTAAGTTTCATCCAAATCCCCCTAGTAGTTTCAGAGGAGAAGATGTTTGAAAATTTGTTAACAACGATGATGACAGACACCAAGTGATGGCAATTAAAAGCTCACATATTATGAAGTTTAATCATTGTTATACAACATTCTCATCATTACCATTCACTAAGGATACCATGTTTACTTTAAAAACCAAATATTGTTGAAATCCGAGCAAGTGTAAAAAATGGCGGGAAAATGGCAGCCATTTTAAAAATGGCTGTCCAAAACAAACTTTCATCATCACCATTCAACTCGGGATACCATGTTTGCCTTGAAAGTAGCTTTGATCTTCATTTATTTATTTTATCATTTCTTCTATAATTCAGGAAAAAATAGCAAAAAACAGCATTTTGACCCCTGTGTTCTATTTTTAGTAAGGGCGGACATGTTTTTCGACCAATCAAAAATCCAAGCATTAACTTTTTGCAGGATACCCTAAGGAACAATGTTACCAAGTTTCATTTGATTCTGAATAGTAGTTTTAGAGAAGAAGATTTTTGAAATAATAACATAAAACAAGAAAAAGGGCAATAACTCCTACATGGGTGGTTACATCTTCTTCAAAATTTCAAAGCAGGTAGATCTTGAGGTGTTGAACACTTTAGCTTCCCATCAGAATTTTGATATCTGTCACCATTTTTGAGTTATTTGCAAAAAACTGCAATTTACCCCTATGTTCTATTTTTAGCCATGGCAGCCATGTTTTTTTACAAATCAAAAATCCAAACGATATTTTAGTAGCACTCATGCCAAGGAACAACTACACTAAGTTTGGTTGCAATTAAACTTATGGTGTAAGAGGAGTTAACGATTTTATTACAATGAATAAAGACTGCAAAAATGGTCAATTTTGACGATCTAAGGGGAATAACTCCTAAAAGGAACGAACCTACAACTTCGAACTTTGGTTTGAAAATACATGATCCTGTTACAAATTTTGTAGATCTTTGTGTGCCTAACAATATGAAATTTAAATTTTTCAAATTTCCTTTATAGTATCCAAGATATTGAGCTTAATAAGTGCAAAATTTGGAAAAAATGCAGAAAAAGGGCAATAACTCCTACATGGGTCGTTGGATCTTCTTCAAAATTTCAGGGCAGGTAGATCTTGAGGTGCTGAACACTTTTACCCTATGCCAGAATTTTGATATCTGTTATGGTTTTTGAGTTATTTGCAAAAAACTGCAATTTACCCCTATGTTCTATTTTTAGCCATGGCGGCCATGTTTTTTTACGAATCAAAAATCCAAACGATAGTTTTGTAGCACATATATCAATAAACAACTGTACGAAGTTTGGTTGCAATTGGTCTTATGGTGTCAGAGGAGTTAACGTTTGAAAAAGTTTACGGACGGACGACGGACGATGGACGGACGACGGACGCCAAGTGATGGCAATAGCTCACATGACCCTTCGGGTCTGGTGAGCTAAAAATGTAAGCCTAAGGAATTTTCAATGTAAAAGGGAGATAACTCTTCCTATGAGATTTTATAAAATTAAATATTACAACCCCGTGATGCATGAAATATGCACAAAGTGCATTAAAAATATTTAAAATAACAGTTTTAAAACTTTTATGATAGGTCTTGAGTTGATAAATTCAAATTATTTATTTTTTGAAATTTTCAAGTGCACTCATTTTTCTATTGGAAATTCCCCATTTACAGTCATAACCTTTATAAACAACTTTATATTTTTATGTTTTTTAGGGTAATCAACCAACAAAACATTGTCTAATAATTCTAACAATTAGACTTTAAAAATGCAAAAAATCCATTTTATAAACTGAGGTGTCCAGACAGTAATCAAATTTTAAATACATGTATAAATTGGAAAGTGAAGCAACAATTCAATACATTTTATACATCCCACATCCACTAAATTTTCTTCAAACATCTTATATAATCTTGCTCGTAATTAAGATTTTCAAAAGGTATGAAATTCTCAATATACACAGCAACATCAAAAAATCTTCTACACAAAGAAAATTACATAAATCATGATATTGCAATCTATAATTCAACAAATAATCATTAATTTCTGTTTGTTCTATAAAACAGCACTTAACATACCTCACAAAAACTCTAGTTTATCAGATAACATCAGAAATAATTTATTGTAGTAACAGAAATATCACTGGAAAATCTCCAAACAATCTTGTTGATTACATAACATACAGCCACAAAAATATTTTTTCTTTATTAAAGGTTAAACAAATTCAAATTAGAGACATACATACACCCATATCCAATATATATATATAGCTACTTCAAAGTAGGCTTAAATCTGTCTTATCTAGTGTTTGTTTATTTATTGAAGCATACCAAATATCCAGATCTCTTACCTGTCCAAAAAGACTGGTAACTTTTGGCCAGGACAGACTACTTTTGTGAATTTTTTATATAGATACAGGATTCCGACACCTTTTTATTGCCAAAATTTCACAACTTTTCAATGACTTTTCCAGGACTAGATCAGAATTTTCCATGACCTTATGATATACATGTAATATTCTAAGTTGTCTGTGCTTTGTAGACAGTATAATGTAGAATGGTATGCAATATGTTACAGTGTTTATGTCAACTTATGCCTTTTCATGACATTTTTCAATTGCATTGATTCCATCAGAAATCTATGATTACAAAGTTTTCCTCGTTCTCCCACTAATTTTGGTGTGTGGCTATGTAGCTCCCCGAGATGCACCATTACAAAAAGTAATGATTGTAGGTCGCTTGGTATCGGAGAACTGAACTCAGATGTAAAACTTAACCTAAGTCAATGAACCACAGAAAGTTGTTCAGAGTGACCTAATATTGGTCGGAGGTTGTGTTACTCCCCGAAATGCACCCTCACACCAAGTAACATGATAGTAGGTGGCTTGGTATCTGAAAACTTAACTCAGACATAAAACCTACCCTAAGTAAATGAAGTGTGATAAGTAGGTCAGAGTGACCTAATTTTGGTAGGAGGAAGTGTTACTCCCCGAGGTGCACCATTATACCAAGTAATATGGTTGTAGGTCCCTTGGTATTGGAGAACTGAACTCGGACGTAAAACAAAACCTAAGTCAATGAAGCAAGATAAGTAGGTCAGAGTGACGTAAGTTTGATGGGAGGCTGTGTTACTTCCCGAGATGCAACCTCACACCAAGTTATATGACTGTAGGTCCCTTGGTATTGGAGAACTGAACTCGGACGTTAAACTTAACATAAGTCAATGAAGCACGATAAGTAGGTCAGAGTGACCCAATTTTGGTGAGAGGCTGTGTTACTCCCCAAGATGCACCCTCATACCAAGTAATATGACTGTAGGTCCCTCGGTATCTGAGAATTGAACTCGGACATAAAAGTTAACCTATGTCAATATAGAGCGATAAGTAGGTCAGAGTGGTCTAATTTTGGTGGGAGGCTGTGTTACTACCTGAGATGCTTCCTCACGCCAAGTTATATGACTGTAGGTCCCTTGGTAACAGAGAACTGAACTCGGACATAAAAGTTAACATATGTCAATATAGAGCGATAAGTAGGTCAGAGTGGCCTAATTTTGGTGGGAGGCTGTGTTACTTCCTGAGATGCACCCTCACACCAAGTAATATGATAGTAGGTCACTTTGTATATCAAAACTGATTTTTTACATAAAATATAATAGTGAGTCAACCATGTGATATGGGTCATGTGACCTTCAACTTATGTCACATGGTCAGTCTCTTCACCATGCACCTGCATACAAAAATATATGACCCTATGTCAACTAGTAACTGAGAACTGGTTGTGGATGTGGACAGGGACACAAACGTGGACCCCTGGGGTGACTCCAATAGCCCCCCTCAACTTTGTTGAGGTGAACTAATATGAAACCTGTTGATATATAGCAATTAATTATCAAAATTCTGATCAGGGCAGGTAGTATTTTGTCTGAGTTTCCAACTCTGCTATATACTTTTATTCTAACATTCTGCAGGTTCATACATTTTATAGGACATCTTTTACAGACTAGGGAACTACTGAATAATTGTAAATGTCAGTGTTACAGTGAAGCATTATCATAGCCAGACTGTGGTTGTTTTGACAGTTAGCTCATGACCGTATCTGTGAGAATGGTAATATCATTATTTTTAATAATACTTTTTGCATGAAATTCAATTACAGATCACTAAAAAGTACATCATATTGAAATTAAACTCTACAGAAAAGTTTTAAGTCATGGTAGACCCCAGACTATGTACTGGCCACAAATAAGATACAGCAGTTTTTTCCCCAGGTTTATACACCACTGTGTTTTACCACAATGGTAACATCAATTCTATGACATTACAAAAATATTTATCCATTTCAAAAATAATTTCAACACAGAAAATTCTGTATATGTTGTGATCATGATGGAATATTAAATCTTGCCATGCTGAATTGTTTTTAAATAGTTCATTACAAACCAGATTGCCCTTTCAAAATTGCCTTTTTTGGGTAAATTTGGAATTTTAAACTGGGCCTGTTGTAGTCAAATGGTGCATGCATAAACCGTAAGTCATATTGGTAGTATTGAGTGGTCAAGGTGGCAAGGTGGCTATTTGAGGAGTTCAGGTTTAGGGTCAAATTATGGAAACCTATGACTGCCAAAACTGACATCTTTCATGCAAAGAGAGGCATATAGGTGCCAGATAAGGGTTGGGCCAGCATATCTGGCGAGAACGTACTTAGGTCATTTGTAATAATAAGTTTGTCCAAAATGGTACTCGAATCTGAAGTACAGCAGTGCACCAGCAATTCTTCAAAGAGCTGACCCCTCCAAAAAATCCATTTTTTTGCAGCAAGGCCAACATCTGGTCGAATGAAATGCTCTAAATTTTACAACTAAATGCTCCCAGTAGCCTGTATCACTCATCTGGATTTAATTTGCCAATCAACAGTCATAAAAGCATCTAAGAAACAACAGTCTGGGTCAGCAGAAATAGGACCACCTAAGGACTATTTCTGCCAAATTTGGTTCCAACTGGTTCAGTGATTTCAGACAAGTAGTTCTATGTCAAATTAAGTTCGGCTGTGGTGGCCCTCTTTGCTAATGGTCCAGGTCATCGGACAAACTACTGAAAGAGGACTATTTCTGCCAAGTTTAGTTCTATTTGGCCATGTAGTTCCATGGAGAAGATTTTAAAAATTCATGCCCCCTTTATTCTATTTTTAGTAACATAAGCCTTGTTGGTTGGAAGTCGAGGATGCCAGACACAATTTTGGAAGGGGGCCACCAAAGGTTTTAATCTTTAACGGAAAGTTTACAAAATCGACAGACGACAGACGCAAAGTGATGGCATAATGAAGTCCTTTTTACTTGTCTAAGTGTATGTGTGTCAATGTGCTGTTTCCACAAATTAGTCAAAAATAGCCTATTTAATATATATATGGAGCATCAGCAAAACCATACATCTGAAGAAGGGTTCAAAGGTACCATATTAAACCCTTATTTGACAAGGGTTAATTTGGAAATTGAACAAATACAAACTTCTAAAGAAATATTTGGTATAAAAGCAAGAGACCAACAAATCTGTCAATTTTCTATTTATAGTTACACTGGCTACTTGGTCAACAAATCTAAATGTTTTTCTGAACTATTCCTATAAACTTTCCATGAGACGGATATGTTTTATGTGGAAAATACATTTATAGTTTATCTAAGAAATAACTTGTGGCCATATGTTTGTTGGATATTTTAATTTGGGTAACTGCATGAGCAAACGTTTTTACCCTGAGTATAAGCAAGGGTAAAAATTTAATCAAATAATGCAACCCATATTAAAATATAGTACAAACGTATGGCTGCCAAGAATAATTTTGATTCTTATATGACAAAAACAGAAATTAAGTAAATGAAGTGGTTACTGCCATTTTGATTTTGTAATTTTTAAACATGAAATTGAACACCAAAAGTACATAAAATAACCTTTGAAAACATTAAAACTTAATTTCATTAGATCTTATTGATACCCATAATAAATTGAAAATTTAATACATCATTATTTGCAAAGCATATATATGGTATATTACATACTATTAAATATTTTGATAAATTTCCAAAATTAGGTAACAGTTTGCATGATACAGTTCAAAGTTGATAACTGGTCATCTCACTGGAAAGTTTAATGCTACAAACATCTACTTGTGAGTAATGTGACCAGAAATATAACAAATTTAAGATTTAGAAGGCTCAAAAGAAGCTGAATTCTGATTGCTTTTGTCAAATGTACTTAATTGTCAGAAGCTGAATTCACCTTCATCATTTATGTCATTAAAAGCAGTTTTGTTACAATAATTTGTTTTAAATCAAATCTCAAGAAAATTCAATTTTAAAATTTCTAGTGTTGGTATTAATCTTGAATTTATGATCAAATAATGATTTACTAAACCATCAAATGACCATTTAAAGTATTAGGGCCATAAATGACCACATGATTTTTCCAAGTGTCCAGAATGTTACATACAACATTATGACATTTACCTTGGTACTTATCAGCAAACTTCAGAAAGACGATATACCTAACTAAACTGGGCCTATGTGGCCAAGTGGTCTAGGTAGTGCGTCATGACTACTAATGATCACTAGCCTGTCAACACTTATGTTGTGAGTTCGAATCTCACCTGTGGCGGGGTGTGTTCGACTCACATCTTAATTGACAAGGATTGCCAATTTTCCTACCAAAGGTCAGTGGTTCTCTCCGGGTACTCCGGCTTCCTCCACCAATAAAAACTGGCTGCCAAAATATAACCAATTGTGCTGAAAACGGCATAAACCCCAACTAAACCAAACCTAACCTAACTAAACAACGAAATGTATTTCAACATGAGATAGATATATTTATATAATTCCTGCTTTAACTTTTGGTTTAATATGATCTTGATTTATTATAGTCCATACATCTTAATATGACAATTCCATGAGCTAGACAATGATCTGGGCTTAATTTTTCTACATGGCTCCATGTTAAATGACATGTATAATGCTTGCCACTTTCTGCTATGGTGGTGGTCATAAGTTTAAATTTCTGATCAATAAACAATTTAAAAATAAGATACATTTGTGCCTTTATTTGGATTTTGCACCCTTTTCAACATAAATGGCAATAAGGCAATGGTCAATTTCTATTGGGAGAGGAAGCCAGAAGTACATGGAGATAACCACCAACCTTTCAGCATGAAAACTGGCAATCCTTGTATTAAAATCAGAGTTGAAATTATCCCACCACAAACAGAAAAGCTCAGTGTTGACAGACTAGTAAGTTATCATTAACAGTCATGATAGACTATGTACTGGCCACAAATAACATACAGGAGTTTTCTCCCCAGATTTATACACCACAGTGGTACCACTGAACTATACGGTAATTCTTTATCACTATGCAGGAATTTTACCACAATGCTTTAACATTAATTACATCTAATGACATTACGAAAATATTTTTTCATTTCAAAATGCCTTCACAGTGATATCCTTAGATAGAAAGATTTTCCACACTGCTATTCAGAATTTCTGAAGAGAACAATGTTAGTAATATTAGCAACATAGCACTTTTGATCTAGTGATCTAGCTAAAGATGTCTATTGGTCAGACAAAATTGTGAAAGGGATACTGAGATGGCCATTTCAACAATGTTTGGTTTCAAAAGTCTAACTATGCAGGGCACATTGCAAAGTAAGGATACTTAAATACAAACACTCTCAGTCAAGACATAGTAATATGTCAACAACTCATCTCAATTAACCTGATATTATAGGAAACTTCCATAAACTGGCTATCACATCTGTTCCTAATGTATTAATTTCCTTCAGTCAAACTCCTTAATCAATAAATAATGTTGTTTCCACTTGATTTTTTTCCCTGTAATTAGTTTAAAAGACACTAACAGGACTGACAACAAAGGCAAGTATAAAATAATAATGAATAATGACATTTAAATCAAATAATAAAAGAATCTTCCGATTAATAACACTTTCCAACATGCTTGCTGAATTCTATACATCATTGGGCACTTGAGATTTGTTTTTGTCTTTTCTGAGGAAGAAAAATATTGGTAAACAAAATTAAGATTTTATGCTCTTCCGATCTGTATTTTTCCAAACTAATTTTATTTGCATTGACTAAAGAAACACAACAAAATAACTAAACCAGAGGCTCTCAGGAGCTGTACTTTACAATTCAAAGATATAAAGAGAATTAACAACATCTTAAAAAGCAAAGCCTCATAAGAGGCTTTTGCCATTTTTTTTTTTCAGTAAAAGCAGCCATACAGACTTTTAGATATTTTTATTGCAGATTTTTTTCTATTATTAATATTGGTGTCTATATTGGTCCAACGTCCATGAATCATGACACAAAGGGGACAACTAAAGTCTGATAACTTTTGTCCCAGTACTTTCTGTGACTACTTTTAAATATTTTTTTCTGAATTTTTCCATTTTTGGTTATGGTGGCCAAGACAAATTTTTGAAAGAAGACCACATAAGATCTATTCCATCAAAGTTTGGTCGTAATTGATCCTGTATTTTCAGAGGAAAATGTCTTTAAATATTTTTCTAATTTTAGTAACACTAACCATACATTATGTTACCCCAAAATACAAAAGATGAGAGCAAATGAATGAAATAAGATCATGTCTTGAGCCAGTCTAACTGGACTTTACCCAATTATTGATCACAGTTTTTCAAAAGGAAGAAAAAGGAGGCAATATTTACTTACACTTTATTTAGCAATAATTAAAAATTTACCAATGAGAGACAAAAATTACTTAAATTATAATTTATAATGGCCCAATGCATTATATCATCTTTCAGTACATTTAAATTTGAAAAAAAAAAAATTTGAAATATGAAAAATCATAAACCGGAATTGCTCATGGCAGCCATGTTATTTACAAAGGCCTAGATTTAAATGAGCAAATTTAAGGGGGTAGGCCTGGGGTATGGGAGATAACTCCTATTGATGTTTTTTTTCTTTTACATCAAACAATAGGAATGACGTGGCATTACTATGACGTACAAAATTTCCTCGCATCAGACGAAGTGAAGAGGTTCGGTAAGGGGCATCTCCGTAACGAATCTAAAACTTTCTTGAAATATGTGCAAAATCGATAATTACGTAGGATTTGATATATTGATGAATTATTGTTTAACATCCAGTGGCAATTATGAAATGCATATCACGAAGAACGTAGTATTTGAACATCCGTACGTTCGGTGTCCAGGGATTACGCTAATCTATTAACTTACCAGTTAAAAACAGACAAAGTTCCAAGACATGTTTTATTCCAAATAAAAATCAGATATACCCGAGCATTACCATAATAATTGCGTTATTAAATAGCATGGATTATTTACCCCCACCCTTATGGAATGGTCTATCTTTTTTATTTATTTTTGTAAATAATCAAAATTTAAAGAAATCGATTTTTTTTTCTTTTGAACATTTGGTCAAAATGTACTAGTGGATATATTGAACATTGAAATATGTTGGCTTATCAAAGTGAATGAGGAAAACTGGACTAAATTAAATCATATTAAATTGAAGATATATAATTGTCAGGTATATTTATATTTTACACCACACCGGCAATACTTACCCTTGCAAATCATTTTTTTTAAATAATAATAATAAAAAAAAAAAACGAATTTTAATACAAATGAAAAATAATACATAATAATAGATTATTTATTGGTAAAAAGTTTTGCTGGTAAATTCGTCTATGTGAGACAAGGTTCCATTTTAATGTGCAGCTTTTGCGAACGAGCTCGTAGAAAGCCCATGCGGATTTTATCTCTTTCAAAGCCAGTCAAGATGGGAACAATAAACAGAAAATTCAAAACTTTTAGAAAAATTTATAGAACTATACCTCTTGATCACTTCCGCGGCTTTCGGATGTATTGACTACCCCGGGAGAATAAATTTTTCGAAGAAATTGTCTTTGGTTCATGATTTTTGGATATAACGCGATTTCAGGGTTTTTTCCTTTATTTGCTCTCATTCTTCTCTTTTCCTCTCACAGCTTTACCTTTCCTATTTTGTATTTATAAAAACTTTTAGTCACTGGCGATTTAACCATCATATTTTGTAATTTGTTAGATTTAGGAGAATATCAAGTCTTTCATGACAGTCTATATTTTTTCTGTAATGTTTTTTAGATCATGTATTTTATAAACAAAACCCAGTTTTGACAAATAGAAGTAAACTTACAAAACTATCCCGTGGGCGCCGTGGTTTAGTGGTCAGCGCATCGGACTACGAAGCCAAAGGTCCCTAGTTCGATTCCCGTTCGATATAAAAATTTCAAGGATCAAATTTGCGACCGGACTTATCGACACCATTTGCGAGGATGGTTTCGGTATACGATGCTAATCCGTCGGATGCGGACGAAAACTGCTGTCCCGTGTTAAGGAAGGGAAACAACATTAGCACGTTAAAGACTCCTGTGTAGATGTCCAAAAAGAGTATGCTAAAATGCCGCTACAGGGGTCTCTCTCGCACCCGCCAAGTGGAGAGGGATTGGTATAAGTTGGTATCACTTGTTTCCCAATCCACTATACATAAATAAGTCAGCCGGTTTAAAAGTATCACAGGACTTAAGAGAGAATGCTTGGTTTTCAGACATAATAACTATATTTTCTTTAAATTTATTTCCGTTTATAATATAAGTCATCATCGTCTTCTATTCAATCTTCTTCGCGTTCTTTGAACATATAGAATAGGTTTATACTTGATAACGTTAGGAACGATAACTCTTATCGTAACGTCGTATTGTAACGTAATGACGTCCTACCTTAAAAATTGATCAAGTATTTTGTGAAAACTTGTGGTTAGAATTTCATAATTTTTTGTCATATAACACACATATATATGATATTTTTTGTAACAGTTTTTTGTAAGAATTAAACGACAGGATTTTTTTACAGCAGTGTTCGAATATTGAATGAGGCAACTGAAAATGAACGAAATTCCTAACATGTCTGGTACTTTTTACCTTTGGATTTTCATATAAAGAGTGAATTTTACCATCATATTTCATTTTTGATTAAGACTATATCCCTGTTCTTCAGTTCAACAATTATAACTATTTTTCATCAAACATATGTGCTATGAGAGGTAGTAATATTCATTAACTTGTGTCATCTCCTGGAATGAAGGGTACCCCTTAAATGCCCATTTTCAATGAACCCTGTGAAAGAAACGTGTGGTTGAATTTCAACAAAATTTTCTCAGGTGGTGTATTGAGACATATATAATGCATGACGAAAATATGAAAAAAATTAAACGAGTGGAAAATTTTGGCCTAACCCAGGCCTACCCCCTTAAAAGAGAAAAAAACATGCCATAGATAGCTTATACACTGTATTCAGTTTCAGAGTTTTTGACCAAGTAGTTTAAGTAAAAGATCTTTTAAATTTTGTCAATTAGAAATACCACATATTACAGCCATGTTAGGTCTAGATGTAAAAGATTTATATCAGGGACATGTTTTAGATTTTTTTAAATTCAACTATTCAGAAACAAGAACTGCCATGGACAGCAAACTTTTTTTTCAACCCTAAATAAAAATATTCAGATTTTTTAACCAATAACAAGTAAAAAAATATTTTGACAACCAACCAGTAAGAAACAAGACTTGCGAAGAAAGCCATGGTATGAGGAGGACTGAAAAGAAATATGCAAACCTTATTGAAACCAATATCAAATATCTCATTACTAACTTTCAAAATTTGACCAACCAGAATCTAAGATAGCAATCTATGTTGTCTGACCTGAACTCATCATTTTAATTTGACAAAAAACCTTCCACAAAAGCTTTATACCAAATTTCAGTTTATTCAGCTATAAAGTTTTGTTTAGAAGACTGAAATTTGAAAAGTTTTGATCAAAAGATGTACCCTTGATAAATGTGCAAACAGACAAGATGCCAAGTGATGATATGGTATGAAATTTTAGATCCAATGAGCAAAAAAGCAAAATATAAAATGGATATTCAAAAATAAATCAGTTATAAGGTCTTAAATGCTTTCTGTTCAATATATATAAAACACAAATTTGCCTGCATTAAACGTTTCAGAACCATAAAAGGAAACAAAGCTTCATTTGTCATCAAATCAATTGTGTACATGCAAGTAACACACCATGTACTCATTAACTGTTAATTACATACAGTAAGGGTGCTTAGTGTTCAGATTTTACAGGAAATATAATTTTATATTTTCCTGTTGAGGACAATCTAAGAAATTAAATTGTTATGTCTCAATAACATCGATTCTAATGTTCAATTCAGAATATAATTCTCAACAAGAAAAATCAATCAACTAATGAATGAAATAATTCAGGGCTATGATTATTTAAGGTATTATTAATACCAGATTGAATGAAGATAATTTTCACTACAGGTAAACGATAACACTTTAAATATGTGAGGACTTTAGATACTTTCCGCTATGACAATGCTGATTATATGCCAGCGTCAATTGATTTACGACACCAGTAATGGACAAAGATATTCAAACGATCTGCTATCCTTGATTAATTTTCTCTGTAAATTGTACACAAGCAACTCTCATGTAAAGATGGCCATTAATATCTAGTGTTGCTAAAATCAATAGAACAAAAATAAAAGCATTACAGTAGTGATAGTTGATGCTGGTGAAAAGCTTTCGGGCCAAAATCAATACCATCAAGCTTTTATACATAACATCACTTTATTAAACTATTTTCCGTTTTTTAATTTGTTGTTGATTTTCCCCATGTTCCTAGTAAAGCTTTTGTTTGCATCTTCCCATTGAATAAGTCTGTTAATGTCATTCAAAAGAACAAGATTAAAATTTGTTGGAGGGCCAAATTAAAACGTATCAATTCCCTATCATTTATCAAACTATAATTTGTATCGCAAGTCTATTTCCTTCATAATAATAGGTCATGTGTACTTTAATTAAAGTGCACTTTAGTAATTATAAACTAAATAATATGCAAGTACAATAATTATTATACAATGAAGCAAGATTACCAGAGGTCTGTATCACTCTATGTGATTGAAATGACATCTTGTCATTGACTACTAGGACTTTAATTGACCCTTAGCATTAGCTTTGTTAACATGTAAAGACTTAAGATAAACTAATGAAACTGTTATCAATAAAGAGATGATATTTCTTAAATTCTTCTTGCATGTTATACTAACCATACTGGTCAGTTAGTCAAGGAATGGAAAATGTAATTCACCCTTGACAATTTGTTGCTTCTCTATTTTCTCAGTGAGTGCTTAAGATTATCCCATGACCTTGTGCACACATCAGTCTAAACCCAAGTATTACACCCTGCTCACAGTTTGGTTGAGAACCCTCCTATTCTGGCAACCTTATGACTTTGATCTTGAAGGTACACAATCAAACCTTTTTCATGACACACCCTCTGGTGTTGGTCAACAATGTCCCTTAGTAATATTTAATTCCTTCAAGGCCTTAAGAAGTTGTGAGCCAGACATGATTAATTTATTTGGATATGGGGCATGTAAAGTTAAAGTCAAATTTTTTAATTTTACCTTGAAGGGAGACGATTAAATTCTAATGACATACCCTGTGGTGGTGGTCAACAAAATATCCTTTAGTATCATTTAATTCCTTAAAAAGCTCTAAGCCGGACACAACTTGCACAGATAGACAAAGTGATTCTTATATACCCCTTTGGTTTCAGACATCTCATAAGGTCTTACATAAAACTATAATAGGCTATATTGGCCACCAAGTTAATAGATAAAATTTTCGAAGAAAATCACCTAAGGACCATTGCCCCAAAGTTCCCATGGCTAAATTGTTTAAGACAAGAGGATCGTCAATTTTTCCAATAGGGTCCTATAATAAATTAAATTTGGCCAAATTGGTTCATGGTATGGGTCATAGCATAAAATTTTGAAAAGACAACTGATGCCAAGCTTGGTTCCAATGAACGAGGTTTCAGACGAGATCTTTAAATGAATTTTCTAATAGGATTATATGTTAAACTAAGACCTAAACATAATATCCTGTGTTTCAGGTAACAATGCCAAACTAGAGGCTCCCAGGAGCCCGATCGCTCACCTGGATTTACTTCGTCTACCTTCAGCAGAACTCAAATCACAGTTTAGTCTCAATTGGAGCAGTGGTTTCAGCGGCCATCATGGTCAACAGTCCCGGTCATGGAACACATATCTGAAAGAGGACCACCTGAGCCCATTGCTTCCAACTCAGCTCCAATTGGCCAAGTGATTTTTCAATGAATTTTCCCAAAGAGTCTTATGTTTAACTGTGTTTGGCTGTGGTGGCCATCTTGGATTTCCAATCGGCACCAAAGTAACAATACTTATTCAGGACCCTTATTGAAACATATTTGTAAAGTTTGGGTTCAATCAAGTTTATCATTTTTGAGAAGACGTTTTTCAAAGTTCAGCCAATCAGAAATTAGAACAGGCTGTGGCAGCCATGTTTCTTGACAATTTGGCACCAAAGTAACAACTCTTGGAAAGGACCTTACAAGGAACATATCTTATAAGTTTGATCATATTCTTGGTTCTCAAGAAGAAGATAAAAATGTGAAAAGTTAACAGACAGCCAGACAACAGACACCTTTGGCCAGGTGAGCTATGCTTTTCCTTGTATATTTTGTAGAGTGGACAATCTTGAGACAGAAACAGCTGTAATCTGGATTTTGCCTTTTTGAACAACTAAAAATTAGGGTCAGTAATGGAAAAATAGGATTGGTCGAGTTCCAGACGTTTTTTTTTCACTTCAGCAGCATATTGATCGGTGCTCCGGATACAATTTTGAAAGATGACTACCCAAGGACACTGCTGTGTAGATTTTTCAATGAATGTTCCCATAGGTTCCTATGTTAAAGTTCAGCTTTGCCAGCCATATTGGTTGGCAGTTCAGGTAATGGAATATTTTTGAAGAGGGACCACCTAAGACCCTTCCTAGTCTCAATAGGCCCAGTTGTTTAAGAGGAGAAGACTTGTAAATTTTTTCCAACTTATTTTTATTTATGGTAATATCATGCAATATTGGTTATCAATCGAGACCTGTGCATATTATTTTGAAAGGGGATCATCAAAGGAATAAGTGGTCCTGTGTTTTCTTCAGAGAAATTCTTTAAAGCTTACCAGTATATTGGATGACAGATGTTCAGTGAAGGCAATAGCTCACATTTTTTTTTATAGTGCTTTCTTTCTAGTTTTGATAACTGTGTTTATGAGGAACAAAGGTAATGTCCCATGTAAAAAATTTTGAAAGGAATATCCATAAGCCAAATTCTGACTGAAAATAATTGTGCTGATGGGAACAACATTGTGTCTGAATGGGTAACTTATGTCCAATTAAACTAGAGGCTCACAGGAGCCTGTAGTGCTCACTTGTGCATTTTGACTAACAGCCTGGAACACTGCTGGCAAGTTCCTATTGGGTCATAGGTTTCAAATAAGATGATCTTTCAGTGAATTTTCACATTAGGTCCTATGTTAAACTAAGTTCCTCTCTGGCAGCCATCTTCAATGGCAGACAGTGTCATCGGATATAATTCTGAAAGAGGACCAACTAAGGACCATCACTGCCAACTTTTGTTCCAAATGTCAAAGCAATTGGCAAAGTGTTTTCAGACAAAAAGATCTTGAAGTAAATTCCCCATAGGGTCCTATGTTAAACTATGTTCAGCTCTGGAAGCAATCTTGGATGGTGGACGGGGTCATCGAATATTATTCTGAAAGAGGACCACCTAAGGACCATTGCTGCCCTGTCAAGTTTTGTTCCATTTGGCCAAGAAGTTTCAGAAAAAAAGATTTCTTTATATCAGCCAATCAGAAACAAGAATTGCCCTTGGCAGCCATGCTTGTTGTCCAATTAGGATGAAAAAAATTAGATTCATAAAAAACTTTCCATAGATGCTTCCTGTCAAGTTTTGCTAACAGTTTTGGCCAAGCAGTTTCAGAGGAAAATTCCATGAGAAACAAGAATTGCCCAAGATGGCCATATTTATTGCCTGATCAGGACAAAATGAGGAAACTTTGTAAATAACTTCCCAAAGATGCTTCCTGTCAAGTTTCGTTCCATTTGGCCAAGTAACTTCAGAGGAGAAAATTGTTTTATATCAGCCAATCAGAAAAAAAGAAATGCCTATGGTGGCCATGGTATGGTATTCCGATTGGGACAAAATGAGGAAACTTTATAAAGGCTCTCCCATATATGGTTCCTGTCAAGTTTCGTTCCATTTTGTCAAGCGGTTTCAGAGAAAAAAATTATTTTTTTAACAAATGAGAAACAAGAATTGGCCATGTTTGTTGCCCGATTGGTTTTGTTTCATTTGGCCAAGCAACTTCAGAGGAGAAAATTGTTTTATATCAGCCAATTAAAAACAAGAACTGCCCATGGTGGCCATATTTGTAGTCTGATTGGGATGAAATGAGGAAATTTGTAAAGAACTTCCCACAGATGCTTCCTGTCAACTTTCGTTCAATTTGGCCAGTAACTTCAGAGGAGTAAATTGTTTTATATCAACTAATCAGAAAAAAAGAAATGACTATGGCGGCCATATTTGTAATCGATTGGGACTTAATGAAATTTGTAAAGAACCTCCTATAGATGCTTGAAGGCAAGTGTCAATCCATTTGGCCAAGCAGTTCTAGAGAAAAAAATATTTTTTTAAATCAACCAATGAGAAACAAGAATTGCCCATGACGGCCAAGTTTGTTGCCTGATCAGGACGAAATGATGATTTTTTTACGGAACCTCCCGCACATGCTTGCTGTCAAGTTTTGTTCAATTTGGCCAAGCAGTTTCAGAGAAAAAAAATTTTTAAACAACCAATTAGAAACAAGAATGGCCCATGACAGCCATGCTTGTTGCCCGATCAGGAAGAAATGAGGAAATTTTGTAAAGAACATCCCATAGATGCTTCCTGTTAAGTTTTATTCCATTTGGCCAAGAGATTTCAGAGAATTTTTTTTATATCAGCCAATAAGAAACAAGAATTGCCCATGAGTATTTTTTTTTTGCCAGATCGGGATGAATTGGGAAATTTTGTACAGGACCTCATAAACATCATTTAAAACAAGTTACAAATATGTAGTTTCAGATAAGAATTTAAAGTTTCAACCAATCAGAATCAAGAATTGCCCATAATGGCCATGTTTTTAGCCCAATCACAATGAAATGAGGACTATTTAACAAGGACCTCACAAACATCATTCATGCAAAGTTTGGTCCCAATTAGCCCAGTGGTTTCAGAGGAGAAGATCTTTAAAGGAACCATTTACGCCAGACGATGGACACTAAGCAATGGCAAAAGCTCACATGGCCTTTTAGGCCGAGTGAGCTAAAAATGGAACTTAAGAGGATTATGCATGATTGTTTATCAACTTTTCTTTATACTGGTAAAACGTTCATTTTTTACTGTTTAACTTCACATGTTCAACTAACTACTCTACAGAAAGCAAATTTTCATTGAAATTTTTTCATACTCAATTTGAAAATTGTAACTGTCAATTTTCAACATTTTCTACTTGACTGACTATAAATTAATCAAGATATATAAAAAGACATGTCCTCTTTATAACAATGGATTTGACTGATAAAATACCTTGTGACTTTTTAGGCAATGGAAGGTGTAAATAACTTTGGTTTTTTAACAATATATACTTTATTGATTTATCAAATACTTCAAGAATATAAATAAAAATTCTATGGATAAATTAAAAACATTTTTCATCAAGTTTGTTCTCAGCCTATAGTATGAACAGAATTATTTATTTATGAGATTAAGATCAAATAACCTCCACAATATAATTTTGTTCAAATAACTAAAATGACAATCTGCTTTATTCAAAGTCGGAAAATACAATTTAAATTTAACAAAATTTAAATAACCATGATATTTAAACTTGAAAAGAAATTTCATTTTGAAAATATTTGGACGAGTGCTTACATTAAAATTAATCACCCATATATTATTACTTATCATGATCATTTAAGATTTTCTAGCTTTCAATTTTACTTCAATTTCTTATTGTTATGTTAAAAGTTGTTTACCAATACAAAGTAATAAAGTTACAAAGGTCATTGACTTGTATAAGGTACAGCTTCAGAAACAATTATTGATAAAAAAAAGAATCATTCTCAGCTGATTAGACATGTTAGAAGAGAGAAAATTATGTTAATGTTCGTAGACTTCCTAATAAAATTTCCATTTTTTAATCATTTAATTTCACTAAACATATATACTGAAATAAATAGATAAATCCTTAAGGGACCTAACCAATTATATTTGAATGTACATAACAACTCAATGAAACTATGTTCAAACTCTATATTGCTCACTTCAGAGCAGCCTAACTCATCCTAAACAACTTAGATGGAAAAATGAGGAAAATGTTCATGATACAAATGTTGTGAATTTTTTTAACAAATGCATGCATGAGAGCACATACATACAAGTATTACATTCTTCTTTTTTTTTTTAGCTCAACCAAGATATTCCTTATATGAAATCTTTCAAATTATAAACTTCATAACAATCCATTAACAACTGTAACCATGAAGGATTGCACAAAACTTTTCAATTTTACTTCATTTGACCAAGCGATTCAAGAGATTTTGAAAATTCAAGAATCAGAAATCATGAAAAATGAAGCATGACACAACTTTTTGCATCCTTTTATTATTAATTTTAACCACAACAGAATATTTGGAGCCACAATTCCACACTCACAAAGTGTAAGTTACACTTTGCCACCCTGCCAAAATTTTATATTTCTAAAAATGTTCTAAATTAAACCTGAGTAAAAATTAAAACTATGTTCAATGGTATGATAAGTACCTATACCTGCCTAAAGATTTGTCAATTTCCAACAGTTTTACTATTATCTACTATATAATCTGCGGTCCATTTGGTTTTCACTTGATGGGTTGAAAATGGAGACCATCTAACTAAAGCTTATGAATTTTTTCAAATTTCAAAGTAATATTTTTTCACATTAACAGTAATTCAAACTCTGCATTGTAACTGGTCATGGCTTTTTGAATTGAACTTGTGAATCCAGGTTAGCTACAATTGAAGTTGCTATAAAAACAATACACCCTCTCTCCCAGTGCTTCCCATGGTTCATGTAAGGATTTCTTTCATTTTTATTATATTTTACTACTCCTACACTGCAACGTAATTCTCAAGCAATCCTGTTCTGAAAATACTTCATTCATGTGTTTTTAATTTCTGTTGCATGTTTTACTCCATTAAAATCTTAAGTAATATCATAAAAGTAAGTCTGTTTATTAGCAATTTCCACTGAATGAATTACTAATTAAAGAAATATTAAAAACCTTGTTATAAATAATTTCTGTATGCTATGTTAAATATGATGTAAAGGTTACCAGAAAAATTTAAATTGTGGTATAAGGGAGACAACTTTGAATTCACTTTGGGCACTTGCTGATTACAGTTATAGTTATTTAACAGTATTGAGGGATATAGCCATTTTATTTGTCCCTAGACACTGACTATTTGCCTGACACATAGCGGAGGGAAATAGACAATATGTCGAGGGGACAAATAAAATGGCTATATCCCGAAATGACTGTTTTACTATACCAAAAATTTAAAGAAAAATATTAAAAGTGTGTTTTCTTCAAGATCGCACTCAACGGGACTACAGCCTTCATTCTAACCTGACATGCCCATTACCGTGACGTTGTCCAATGAAAGTTGCCGCTGAAAAGTCTGCGAAATATCATCAGAGTGCTCTTCATTGGTCACTGAATAGTATTTGTGCTATTCACTGGTGAATAGTACTTTTCATATAGTCTGAATAAAATAGTATTTTTATGACAATGAATTTTACATAGCAAAAAAGAAGAAAGGTATAATAATCATGTCTGAAAAACTACTTGCCTATCAAGTGAATACCAAATGTACAACAATTTCACAAAGGTAGCTGTATAAGAATTCTAACTAAATTTTGCAATAACAAAAAACAGTTAAAATCATGCAATTTACAGGATTAGCTAAAAACCTATACAAAGATATCTAAAACAATCTCTTCTGGATACAGTTCTTTAATATTTATACTTCATGGCCCCCATTTCAGAAGGAATTTTACAAATACGATTTTTTGAAGTATACAGTATTTTAAAAATTGACATCAAACTGACAATGAACACTAATGGTTGTATACTTCTTCGTCAAAAGGGAGCATTGTCATACAGTTCTATTTTAATCTCAAATTTTGTGCAATATTTCTTACTCTAGTAGACCGCCTCAGTGGTCTCGTGGTAGCGTGCTCACCCCAAGTGCGGAAGGTCGCAGGTTCGATCCCCGGCCAGATCAAACCAAAGACATTAAAATTGGTATTTGCTGCTTCTCCACCAAGCATGCGGCATCTAGGAGTAAGAGCAAAGATCTCTTGAGCTAGCACATTAAAAATCTGACTTAGCGTGTCGGTCTAGTACAAAGCAGGGATCATATTCATTATCATATCAACATGTTCTCGTCCTGATATGCACCTTGTTGCCACTGGACCTTAAACAATAATTCATCCATCTTACTCTAATAAATTCAAGAAAGTACAATCCAAAATAGAATACTGACAATGTCAGAAAGGGGCCCTCTGGCTTGTGTGATTGAACTCATGGGAATCAAAAACACTTTATAATCTATATGTTTCCCAAACAGTGTTTTCAGATTTTCCTAAAAATCACAAGGGACCTTCCTCTGATCATGTCCAACACTGTGTATAAAATTTATGAAAATCTGTGACGGCAATCTGAAGTTATCATAAGACATAGTATTAATTCTCAAAATATGCATTTTTTCATATAAAAACTAAGTTTTCCCCAAAAATTGTTGTCCGATTTTCCTCAAAACCCAAAGGGACCTTCCTTTGGTCAAGTCAAATATTGTGCATAAAAATCATAAAAATCCGTGAAGGCAATCTTAAGTTATCATACGACAAAGGAAATGCTGACGGACAGACAGACAGACGGGCAGACTAATTACTATAGACCTTCCCCTGATCATGTCCAAAACTGTGTATAAAATGTATGCAAATCTGTGAAGGCAATCTTAAGTTATCATACAACATAGTGTTAAGTCTCAAAATACATGAAATATGCATTTTTTCATATAAAAACTAAGGTTTTCCCCAAAAATTGTTTTCCAATTTTCCTAAAAATCAAAAGGGACCTTCCTCTGATCATGTCCAAAACTGTGTATAAAATTTATGAAAATCTGTGAAGCCAATCTTAAGTTATCATACAACATAGGGTTAATTCTCAAAATATGCATTTTTTCATATAAAAACTAAGGTTTTCCCCAAAAACTCTTTTCAAATTTTCCTAAAAATCAAAAGGGACCTTCCTCTGATCATGTCCAACACTGTGTATAAAATTTATGAAAATCTGTGACGGCAATCTGAAGTTATCATACGACAGTGTTAATTCTCAAAATATGCATTTTTTAATATAAAAACTAATTTTTTCCAAAAATTGTTGTCCAATTTTCCTCAAAACCGAAAGGGACCTTCCTTTGGTCAAGTCCAATATTGTGCATTAAAATCATAAAAATCTGTTAAGGCAATCTTAAGTTATCGTACGACAAAGGAAATGCTGATGGACAGACAGACGGACAGGTGGACAGACTGATTACTATAGGGCAGCCGCCATTTCATGGCGGGGCCCTAAAATTAAACAGATCTCCATACCAGAACTGTGAACTCTATTTTTTTAGTCCTTTTACCAAGAGGTATTTCATTCAAAACCTACAACTGTTTTTGTCTGTCCAATAGACACATTTGATAGACTTTTAAATGCATTTTATCTGTGGTACTTTGATATATTTACTTATCACAATCTAATCACAAAACATGAACTTACTTTTCTTCCACAAAAGTTCTTTCCATATTTCTTTCTGTCTTTACTTCATCCAATTCCACACTTGTTACTTAAGACATATTCTTTACATTTGACAATTCTGTACCACCAGTGTTCTTTGGCAAGTACAAAAATGCTTCTATAACTGAACACTATGACAATGGAAATTAAGTCATATACAAATATGCATGAATATAATAGTCCAGTCAATCTAGCATAAATTTGACCCTAACCTTAAAGTAATTGCAAAAGAAGATTTTTAAGTTTAAATCTTAAGCATTATACTCCAAATATACACAGAAAAAAGTCTAACAAAATCTAACTTGAGGAAGACTAAAAAATCACGATTTTAAAATTCCTATGGAGATTTGCATTGAAAATGGGAGATAACTCTGCCAAAAAGGCAGAAATATCAATAAAAATTGATACAAAATTATAACTTACTGCTTCTATTCAGCAGAATGTATCGATTCTTGATATTTTATCCATCTTTAGAGTATAACAAACAACTCTAAAGGTGTTTTCATATTTTTTATCAAGTTACAACCTAGATTTCGTAATTCATTAGTTGACCATTTATTAAATTTTTCAACATGTCAAGGTAAAGAATCTCAAATTTAATAAAAATGATTAAGCACATATTCTTCTTTTTGTGGTTTAAAGTTTCTTTAAACAAGGTAGATGCTGAACAAATATAATTTACAGATATAAACAATACCAAGTTTTCACATTATTTTTTCAAAATAGTCACAAAGCCACAAATTTGCAATTTCTTTAATGAAAAATGTGCAAAAAAATAAAAATACCCATAATACTTCGGTTTTGTACATTTCATGAGCAGAAGATTATATAATATAGTCAAATACGAACTTATAACCCCATCAAAGTATCATACTTTACATGAATTCTTAAAAAATCAACCAAAAACTGACAAAAAAGACTAATTTTTGCAGAGTTATCTCCCCTTTCCAATGTTAATTTCCATAGGAAATTAAAAATGCTGATTTTGAGTTTTCCTCAAGTTAGATTTTATGGGACTTTTTTCTGTGTATATTTGGGGCTTAATGCTATAGATTAGAACTAAAACATTTTCTGTTGCAATTAGTTTGAGGTTAAAACTTAGTTTGACTGGACTATAAAGGAGAATTTTGTAAAATGCTTATAGCAAAAGTTTCAAAGTGTGCTAGAAATTAATTTGGTTATTAATTCTATCAAGTTTACCATACAGTTCATTATGTAAAAGTAAAATTTATCCCAGAATAATTACATTACTTGTTTGTTTTATTGAAATTCATAATTTTTATTGGAAGACACTAGTCATGTGGTTCTGAAAAGTGATGTTTTATAACCGATTAAAGTTAAAATCTTGTTAAGCATGTGCTCCCATAACAACATTGATGATGCTGCAATGAAGTGGAGTTAGACAACACAGAGAATATTTAAAATTGCAGTCTTTTTTTTACTTTTTTTGAAAGGGAATTTTTACTTTTTGGGAAATAAAAGCGCAAAATGGGGAAATCGTTCACGTTGGAAACAGCCAAAATGTTGAAAACCAAAACAAAAATCCAAAAGGTTGAAAAGTAAATTCAAAAATACAAAAGGGGTAAAACCAAAAAAAATCTAAGGACTGAGCTATGCACGAGGGAGATACTCCTTAGTTTTCACAAATTTTACAATTTTGTAACAGTAAATCTTTAAGTATGAATTACGGGCTAGTATTGAAATACTAGTAACTGAGCTGGGGATACCCCAGGAGAGGAGTCAACCAAGCCCGCCTTCCATCACAGTTGTCACAAAAAATGAGGCCAAAATAAAAACTAGATGTACTGTGAGCAAAGCTCACAAAGGATACCCCCCGCTTTGCCTTGCCCAGGGTAAAGTTTCATAAGATATTTGCATCAATTTAAGCATACTCATGGTTGCCTTTACTACTCCAAAACATGATATATCTGTTCACGTTTCGAATGGCTGATGTGGCTTGGGAAGTATAGGTACAGCAAAAAATGTTATACACGGTATACCGGAAAGCAAAGATTTTTCTTCATGCACATCTTTGGATGATGTACTTCCTTTCTGTAAAGTTTCGTTGAAATCCATTGAGCGGTCTAGGAGGAGTTGCGCTTACGAGGTTCATATATAATGTATAAGCCAAAAAAAATAGAAGTCCAATAATCTCCCGTGTGTGATATCGGAAAGCAAAGATCTTTCTTCATGCACATCTTTGGATGATGTACTTCCTTTCTGTAAAGTTTCGTTGAAATCCATTGAGCGGTCTAGGAGGAGTTGCGCTTACGAGGTTCATATATACAAGATATATGGACAGACGGACAGACGGACAGACAGACAGATGGACGGACAAGGTGATTCCTATATACCCCCCCAAACTTTGTCTGCGGGGGGGTATAATTAAGTTTGTTTCCCCATGCCCCTACCGACTGGAAAAAGGCTGCAGACTGAAAAAAAAAAATTGGGGGGGGGGGGGGGGTCCTTTCAAAATGTTTTTTTCTTTTCAATCGATCTCCAATTTGCGGAACTTTGTAATGGTGTGTTCCCTAAATAAAATTTATCATCCCTCAAAGTTTTGAACACTCTGACAAAAACATTTTTATTATTATTATGCAATAACATGTGAAATTCAGGGAAGTTAGAATATTTTTAAATTAAAAACTAGTTCACGGAACTGGCGCTCCAAATCCCTGCACTGCCTTTACTAACAGCTTAATCAGGTTAAAATCCCCCAATTCATCAAAATTTTCAATGCCAGAATCACTCGCCGTTTTCTGTTTTCTATCAAAAAATTTCCATTATCTTGAATCGCTCATAATTTGGCACCAATTAATTCGGAAAATTTTGAAAAATTTAAGTATAGGTAGAAAGTTCCCATAATGCATTTGGATGGAATATTCGCAAACAACGCCATTATAAATATAGAACGAACCATGAGTGTTTGTTTACGTTTTCAGGCCGGAAAAGCAGAGTTCGCGAAAACCTTTTTTGGCCTGTCAGTCATAGGACTGACAAAGCCAGTTTTTCTGTCAGTCCTACAAAATTTTTGCAGGACCTACAAAATATGTCAATTTAAGCCTGAAAAAAAAATTTAATCGCATATTTCAAAGAAACATTGTTTTATTAATATTAATATAGTCTTGGAGACACTTTGATTTCTCATGATCTATGATTAAACTCAATCTGAAATTGCTACATCCTATCAAGAATAAGTTTTTATTTTTTAAATTTTCATACGGCCTTGTAGTGCTGTTGCTGGAAAAGACTTTAAAGTAGCGTATACATAATGAACACGACATTTGTTTTGCTTCGGTATACACTTATTGATTTTATGTCAGCAGCGGCTCAAAGGTCGCATGGTTCCCTGATTTTGGAGGGGTACCCAAATCGCCCAGGTAGTGAATAGATCCAACCAGATTTCAGTGCACAAAATTCGTTCCTGTCTGTTAAAGCTACAAAACTTTTTTCTCATCCGCACAAGAAAATTCTCCACCAATGTGTACAGTGACAAAATAAAAGGGGTCGGGCAATCTGGGTACACTGGGTGATTTGGGTATCCTGACGTTACACATTCTGAAAAGTTTCAAAGCCAAGCTAATTTATACACTTCTTATTTTGTTTCATTTCAGTTAAAGTTAGGTTTATTTGCTTTTCAACATCTTGCCTTACGAAATGAAATTATCAAATTTTACTTGTCTGTATTATGTTGTAATACTTTTGTAAATTCATAAACTTAAATTTTATTTATATACCTAGGCTGTATACCAATTTTTATCTTATTTTTCTTCTTTCTACATCCTTAGAAATCCATTTGCTCCTTATTCATAGATGTGTGCAATAATCATCCATGGTAGGATCATAATGTAACTCTGTACCTTTCATTTATCCCATGTTGAAATCTCTATCAATTTAACCTGTAAAAAAAACTTGGATATAATATATCTATTCTCTGTCTCCCAAGTACTGTCATTGGTTCCTTCAAAGAGTTATCCACACTAATTAATCAATATATAAAGATAGTCAACACCAACAAAAAATGAAGACCATCACCAAAGTTGAGACAAAATTTTATGATATCGGCAAGGTTCTGGAAAAAAATTAAGCATATCTTCAACTTGTCCAGCCTTTTCAGTTGTAGATAATATGTAGTCATAGATTCTACACACCCCTTTTCAAGCGCTTACATCGAGGAAAAAACTTAGTTCTACTATATTATACGCACTGCCAAGTTGTGGTCGTCATGAGATTGGCGTTTTTCATCATTTTCAGAACTGAAACATCTTTTCATTTTCATCGAGTCTTTCGATTTGCTTTTTTAAAAGCTTTTATGCAATTAAAATAAAAGATAGTTTAGGAAAATGCCTAAGCTTTAAGACAAATTGATGAATTATTGACAATGGAAATCAACTATGACCTTCTACTGTTTCTACTCGCTTATAAGACAAATTTTTGGTACCAAATTTCAATTTTCTCAAAAGGGGGGTCGTCTTATAGGACAGGCCACTCGCCAAGGAGAAGAAATCTTAGCAAATCTAAAAAGTTAGGTCGGTAAATTTAAAGATATTTTGTAATTTGTCTAATTTTTTGTCACTAAAAAACATATTTTTTACTAAATTTGCTATGGGATCATTATTGAGTTCCAGTAGATCGATTTGTTTAATGAATGGTAAATATAACAAGAAATTATTAAAGCCAGTACTTTCTGAGTTGTTACTTCATTTGTTTTTCATGAATTCATCATCAATATTCATAAAAATTGCCATTTTAAATCCAAAAACAACAACGATGACAAACTTCAATCGACCCGCCATGTTTTGACATGTGGGCAACATGTGGTCGTAATCCGGATTCAGAATGGAGCCTAATGAATAATTATTTGATTTTTTTCTATCGTCTTTGTATAAGATCAATGTCAATTCATTTTATAGGTTAAACTAGAAGCTCTCAATAGCCTGTATAGCTCACCTGAATTTAAATTGTCCACCTTCAGCAGGACTGATAGTTTAAGTGTAGCAGTTATCTTGGCTGGTTTTCCCATAGGTTCAATGTTAGACAAAGTTAGGGTGTGGTGGCCATCTTAGTTGACATTCAAGGTTATCAAACACAATTCTGAAAGAGACCATTGCTGGTATTAGCTTGGTGTCCAAATGGCCAAGTTTAAGGTATGGTGACTGCAAATTAAGTTTCCCCATAGGGTCCTACGTTAAACTAAGTTCAGCTTGGGTGTAATGATCATTCCTGCAATATAACAATTCAATTGCTTTATGTTAAATGTGTCCCTTGGTGTTGGCCATCTTGGATTTCAGATCGGCACAAAAAAAAATACATTTTGTGGAGGACCATGTCAGGATCATTCCTGCAATATAACAATTCAATTGCTTTTGTAGTTTCAGAGAAGAAGATTTTTTAAATTTCAGCCAATCAATGTGCATAAATGGCCTTGGCAGCCATGTTGAATTTTGGATCAGAACCAAAAACATAAACTTTGTAGGACCATCCAATGAACATCCTCACCAAGTTTGGTTTCAATTGGCCATGGGGTTTTGGAGAAGAAGATTGAAATGTGAAAAGTTAACAGACGGAAGACGGACGCAAATTGATGGCAATAGCTCACATGGCCTTTTAGAATTGTGTTTGATAAGCTGGGTTAAACTTATTCTTTTCAGGTAACTTCTGCTTGACCGTTCTGGACAGTAGAGACCTGAATAGATAATGTACAGTCTGTTATCAATAATGCATCTTTAAGTGGTAACTGAAATAGCATCTATAATACTAAATTTACGAATTAGCCGAATAGGCGGCAAAACGCGTGGTTCAAAATAAACGATGTATGGTTCAGATTATAACAGTTATTATCGGATTTGACAATCTGCATTTATAAATTTAAACTACAGTTTTGTTTATGTGCAAATGGAATTTGTATGCACTTTCCAATATGAATTCTCCCAACACATACCTTAGAAGGTTCTCGAATGTATCATTTTAACAAATTGATTTAAATAAACAAGTATGCACTTATTTTAAATGTATTTCTGTTTGAAATTACGGAAGAAGAATAAAACAAATTAAAAACATTCCCCTTCAAGTGGGATGTTTCCGCTTCATGTATTCAGGATTGTTTTTCAACAATAACGCAATTTCTCCTAACTGTAAAGGTTATGAACTTTGAAGATTATGAAGAAATAAGGTAAAGTTCAAAGGAATTCCTAACTTAAGTGTTTTTTGGATTGCTCGGATGTTTACCTTGCACAAAGTGATAACACCAACCATTATCTATTTTTACATCATTTGTAATGTGACCTGCCTAAATATATCTCTACCATACAATTCCCTGTAAGCCCTAGATAAAAATATGTTTAACAAATGGTCATCTTTATCATTAATGACGAAATTTATCTCGGACATTTTTGATAAATATATAAACGTGGACATCTCACCCAGCCACACACTAAAAATGCTTTTATCGTCTGATTATTGGATATATTTGTGAAATTAAGCCTCGCTTGCCCTGCTCATAATGACAATGGAACAATTGGAACAATTATTTTCCAAAAATATGCTCTACGGAACTCACGGCATCGTTTGAAAAATTCATCCGTCACTAAGGAATTGGTTACATCTACAATTTCATTTTCATATTTATTCTGAAGGAAAAAGGTAATGCATTATGAAATGTGTATTTAATGAAAGCTTTTCATCAAGTTCCAGTTCAGAATTAATTGTAACAATAAAAATATTGACAATCTATGTGGTTGTGTTTTCGTCATAGATTTTGACTTTGATGGAACCTCAAGGTCCATTTTGGAAATTCTACGTGGCATATAGTCTACTTCATCAGTGTTTCCATCTTCGGTAGTAACGAACAGCCATGTGACAATTGGGTCACGTTGACCTACATTTCACGCTTCATTGACTTGGTTAAAGTTTGCATTCACATCCAATTCTGGAATACTACATCATATATAGACATGAAACTATCAGTTGAAACCATCTACTTGACAGGAAAGTTTATGGGAAGCCTGCCACAACATCCATATTGAGTTCCTGTTCCATCAATGACATGACCGCAACAACTTTTTATAGTCAATATGGCCACCACAAAAAAAAAAAAAAAAAAAAAAAAAAATGCTTATTTTCCCGCGCTCGCGCGGGTTCAATGTCTAGTCTTAATATAAATTTGCAACTGTATAATTTTAAACCTTCAGAAGATATTGCAAGTATTTATCTTGCATAAGATTTTCTTTTACAACTTCAGTTATCACTACCAGCAGAAGCAGGCAGAAACATCAATGGTTAAAATAGATCTGTAAGGCAGATACTGAACACACATGTGATAAATATTTAGGGACCCAATCAAAAACAACTTCTAGAAAAATTGTTTGCTTAAGTGGCTATCTTAGGTGGCCTCGACAGGCATAACAGTTTTGGAGGTTTATCTTGTTCTGAAAGTTATGGTCTGCCTATCAAAAAGCTTTAGATCACTCACACTGAAGTTGTATGATTATATTCTTTGCATTCAATATATCAGCATAGCTTTACTGGTGATTTAACTTTTACAGGTCAGCAATCCCTGTGAGGAACAAAAGGTATTTCAGTTTACTTCTTCATTGTTTCTCAACTTAGTAATTTTTCTGGAACAAAATATAAATATCTAAATTTTTATGACCGTTCTCTTTATCAATGACAAACACATACACATCTGAGGTCTATCTGTGCATTTGATGATCATCTTATTTATGTTCACTGTATTTGTAATTGCTCCTGTGAGGCTAGCATGTTTTTGTGTTGTTAATAATAAGACAAGAAAAATAAATAAATAAGATAACTGGATGACATCATTACAACGAAACCTATTAATTTGGCAAATCTGTAATATATATATCATACTGTAAAATGTGTGCATGCAGGAGCAAGTAGCAACATTTACTTTCCATGTCTTATCATTATGATGTTGTTCAAACTATCAAATGTAAGCGTGCAGATGGGTTATCCGTGGTAATTTGGGTAACCTAATATTATAGAATCATTAACTGAAACTTTACACTAATAATAATGGACCTCTCTGCAGCTGAAGCTTTTCCCGCCAAATTAGCCACCGGGGTACCTCTAGAGGTTAGAGAAAGTGAAAGTGAAAGACATTCGGACTACACTTGACTATTTTGGAGCAGAAATGGCACCACCCACTTCTTGAAAGCAGATTTATATTAAAATCGTACGTAAAATGAACATGCAAGCTGCAAAACAGTCATGTTTTATTTTCTGCACTAAAAAATGCAAACAGATTTGTACAAATTTGAGTAATTTATGTAACATCCTTTTTCAATTATTCAGGAAGTATGATCAAATCTCAAGTCTTTTGAAAGTCTCAGCTCTTTAATGGTAGTTTTTTCGCAAGTATAAGGTATCAATGAATGCTATAACTGTAACTTTTGTTGCCTTTAGTGGTACTAGTCATTGCCTTTTCCATATGCTTTAAGGATAACACCAAAATTTCAATGTTGGTTATAAAAAAAACTTTACTCACATAGCTTTTTCTTTACACCCCCCCCCCTACCAATGTGGATTGATGAACAAAGAATATGCATTGAAAGTACATCTTATTATTACAATTAATTTAATTATTATCATTTGCTTTCTTGTGTAACAGGAGATTTGTCTCCCCAAATTACCTACTGCACCAACCAGGGATTGAACCTGGAACCTTTGGTACAGTAGTCCACTGCTCTACCAACTGAGCTAAATGACTACTGAACCAAAGGTTATGGGTTTGATCCCCGGTTGGTGCAGTAAGTAATTTTGGGAGACAAAATATGCTCTACACAGTTGTCAACAGAGCTAGTTGGCAAATGGATTTAGGTTGGTATATTGTCATTGTAGTGCGATGTTTTTTGAGGTGGGGGAGTGTAGCGGGGCTTCCCTCATGTACGATAGAAGTTATAGAACCATAACAGGTTTATAACCACCCTCCATTAGCTGTGCTAGTGGAGTACTCCTTTAGCTCTGTTGGTAGAGAGGTGGACCACTGAACCAAAGGTTCCGGGTTCGATCCTCGGTTGGTGCGGTAGGTAACTTTGGGATACAAATCATGATCTACTGTTACACTTGTTTCTGCTCCATATTTTTTTTCGTTATGTCTCTGAATTACAACCTACATGTTAGTGTTCTCTGTTACCCATATTTAGGAAACGTTTATTATGGTATAACAAGAAAAATAAATGGAAATGGTGAGCTGTCAAAAGGGGCGTAAAACGACTAAAATGTATGAAATACACAAGTCGAACAAAACCAAATATAAAATAACAACAAACTAAAAAGTTAAAAATACTCAACGTTTCGACCAATATGGTCTTGATCACGAGTATGTAAAAAAATGTAAAAAATATAAATAAAAATAAGTCTTGCTCTGGGTTTCAAAGAGTCAACACCTATTTATTTTTATTTTTTACATACTCGTGATCAAGACCATATTGGTCGAAACGTTGAGTATTTTTAACTTTTTAGTTTGTTGTTGTTTTTTTTTTTATGATTTTATATTTGGTTTTGTTCGACCTGTGTATTTCATACATTTTAGTCGTTTTACGCCCCTTTTGACAGCTCACCATTTCCATTTATTTTTCTTGTTATCTATTGTCGCATGAGCTGTTTCGCAACATACTTTGTTTTTTATTATGGTATATTTGGGAAAAATTTTGTATTAAAGGGGACTTATTACATTTTTTAGATGACTATTCTATATAGCTGTGTGGCACGTGGTAAAACTGTACTGTGTAGTCATTCTAATGCAGGTGGAACATTTGAAAATGATGTCATTTCTATGCTTCCAAATATTCCAACTAGGAATGATGGGAAAACAACATACAAGTCAAGCAGGTGAGTCGTGTTCTGAGGTGTCAAATTAATATGTTCTTTTATTTTTTAATAAAAATATTGTTATTTTGTCAGTGTGATTTTGTGGTATCTTCACTATCGCTCCTTCATTTCCATAGAACTTGACAATAGTCTATAAGTGGTTTTTAACAACAAATCTCATGTAGTAGAATGCTGGATCTATTACAACTTTGAAATTTTGTGATTTATTTTAGTTCCATGTTATTGTAACAATAGGTAGATTTACAGTGTGGACTTTCATTTTTTTTTAGTTCTTTGTCCGTAAAAGTCTTAAAAAAAAAATGGTCAAAGTTGTAGATAGACATACCATCTTAACTCATGTTTGTGTTAGTTTTTATTTCATTTAGGTATACGTATATCATTAGGTAATAATTAGAAGGAAACAAATAGCAGTTTAAGAAGGAGGGTTGTTTACAAGTTTCAAATTGTATTATTATAATAAAGATTGGTTTTAATATGTTATTACAAATAATTTTGGTTGTAGATGGAAACTGTGATAATAGGTAGGGTCATATCCTTTACTGTAGGAATTTTAAAGCCCAGAGAGGGCAAAGAGAGCAAAATTTAAATTCTATATATGATAGGGTTATAATATTGTTGTCAGTGATGCTTAATGTGAAAGTTAGAGGGATCTACAAAAATACAGATAAATTTATGTTAAATATGGAGTTTTGGGATAGTTGAAATTTACTTAATTTTTCATATATTTTGATTTGCTATTAATTGATTGTTCACAACCCCTAGAAAGCTTTTTCAATTCCAGTGTAGATGAAAATACCATTTTGATTTTGTACATTGTATTTTAAATTTTTGACTTTTTTTGGTTTGATCACTGACACATTAAAAATCTCAAAGGGGCCTCGATGCCTGAGTGGTCTAGGTAGTTTGTCATGACTACTAATGATCACTAGCCTGTCAACACTGCATATGAGGTTGTGAGTTCGAATCTCACCTGTGGCGGGGTGTGTTCAACTCCCATCTTAATTGACAGGGATTGCCAATTTTAATCCGGGTACTACGGCTTCCTCTACCAATAAAAACTGGCTGCGGCATAATAACCAAATGTGCTGAAAATGGCATAAAACCCCAACTAAACAAACAAGCAAAAAAATACGAAAAATCTAAATTCTGGAACCTTATTCTATGTTTAATTATTTTATAATACCGTAATAATGGATTAAAGTAAAACAAAAACAAAAATTCAACATCTGTAGCATGTGTGTATAAGTCATTTGCCACTTGTTTAAGATGTCTATAAATGGACTCAAATTTAAGTTTCAAGGTAGAGTTTTAGACTAAGGAATAGATGAAATCGTTGGGACAATGACAATTTCCCAGAATTTCTTTTTTAAAAGCGAATGTTCTGTTAAGTAGTTGGAAGTAAACAAAATTCTTTAAATCTCATTGAGATGGTCACAATTTTTAAAATACTTTGAACAAAGTTTAAAACTTGGTTGATCTTGTCCAAGATTGAAATCGTTATTTTTAAAGTGTGCTGTAACATATTAAACATGTATTTAATTGATCTTTTAAAACTAAATTAACAACTAACCTTATGTTTTAAGTTTAACTAAAATGATAAAGCCTTAATGCAACAGTCCTTTTGTTGGTAAGGTAATGAATTACTGATGTTTAATACAACAGTCCTTTTGTTGGTAAGGTAATGAATTACTGATGTTTAATACAACAGTCCTTTTGTTGGTAAGGTAATGGGTTACTGATGTTTAATACAACAGTCCTTTTGCTGGTAAGGTAATGGGTTACTGATGTTTAATACAACATTCCTTTTGTTGGTAAGGTAATGGGTTACTGATGTTTAATACAACAGTCCTTTTGTTGGTAAGGAAACGTGTTACTGATGTTTAATACAACAGTCCTTTTGTTGGTAAGGTTATGGGCTACTGATGTTTAATACAACAGTCCTTTTGTTGGTAAGGTAATGAATTACTGATGTTTAATACAACAGTCCTTTTGTTGGTAAGGAAACGTGTTACTGATGTTTAATACAACAGTCCTTTTGTTGGTAAGGTAATGAATTACTGATGTTTAATACAACAGTCCTTTTGTTGGTAAGGAAATGCTTAATACTGATGTTTAATACAACAGTCCTTTTGTTGGTAAGGTAATGAATTACTGATGTTTAATACAACAGTCCTTTTGTTGGTAAGGTAATGGGTTACTGATGTTTAATACAACAGTCCTTTTGTTGGTAAGGTAATGAATTACTGATGTTTAATACAGCAGTCCTTTTGTTGGTAAGGTAATGAGTTACTGATGTTTAATACAACAGTCCTTTTGTTGGTAAGGAAACGCGTTACTGATGTTTAATACAACATTCCTTTTGTTGGTAAGGTAATGAATTACTGATGTTTAATACAACAGTCCTTTTGTTGGTAAGGTAATGGGTTACTGATGTTTAATACAACAGTCTTTTGTTGGTAGGGTAATGGGTTACTGATGTTTAATACAACAGTCCTTTTGTTGGTAAGGTAATGGGTTACTGATGTTTAATACAACAGTCCTTTTGCTGGTAAGGTAATGAATTACTGATGTTTAATACAAGAGACTTTTGTTGGTAAGGTAATGGGTTACTGATGTTTAATACAACAGTCCTTTTGTTGGTAAGGTAATGAATTACTGATGTTTAATACAACAGTCCTTTTGTTGGTAAGGTAATGAATTACTGTTGTTTAATACAACAGTCCTTTTGTTGGTAAGGTAATGGGTTACTGATGTTTAATACAACAGTCCTTTTGTTGGTAAGGTAATGGGTTACTGATGTTTAATACAGCAGTCCTTTTGTTGGTAAGGTAATGAGTTACTGATGTTTAATACAACAGTCCTTTTGTTGGTAAGGTAATGGGTTACTGATGTTTAATACAACAGTCCTTTTGTTGGTAAGGTAATGGGTTACTGATGTTTAATACAACAGTCCTTTTGTTGGTAAGGTAATGGGTTACTGATGTTTAATACAGCAGTCCTTTTGTTGGTAAGGTAATGAGCTACTGATGTTTAGTACAACAGTCCTTTTGTTGGTAAGGTTATGGGTTACTGATGTTTAATACAACAGTCCTTTTGTTGGTAAGGTAATGAGTTACTGATGTTTAATACAACAGTCCTTTTGTTTGTAAGGTAATGAGTTACTGATGTTTAATACAACAGTCCTTTTGTTTGTAAGGTAATGAGTTACTGATGTTTAATACAACAGTCCTTTTGTTGGTAAGGTAATGGGTTACTGATGTTTGATACGGAAATGAGTTATTGTTGTTTAATACAACAGTCCTTTTGTTAGTAAGGTAATGGGTTACTGATGTTTAATACAACAGTCCTTTTGTTGGTAAGGTAATGAATTACTGATGTTTAATACAACAGTCCTTTTGTTGGTAAGGTAATGGGTTACTGATGTTTAATACAACAGTCCTTTTGTTGGTAAGGTAATGGGTTACTGATGTTTAATACAACAGTCCTTTTGTTGGTAAGGTAATGAATTACTGATGTTTAATACGGAAACGAGTTATTGTTGTTTAATACAACAGTCCTTTTGTTAGTAAGGTAATGAGTTACTGATGTTTAATACAACATTCCTTTTTTGGTAAGGAAACAAGTTGCTTAAGTTTAATACAACATTCCTTTTCTTGGTAAGGAAATGTGTTACTGATGTTTAATACAACAGTCCTTTTGTTGATAAGGGAATGAGTTTCTGAAGTTTAATACAACAGTCCTTTTGTTGGTAAGGAAACACGTTACTGATGTTTAATACAACATTCCTTTTGTTGGTAAGGTTATGAGTTACTGATGTTTAATACAACAGTCCTTTTGTTGGTAAGGTTATGAGTTACTGATGTTTAATACAACAGTCCTTTTGTTGGTAAGGTTATGAGTTACTGATGTTTAATACAACAGTCCTTTTGTTGGTAAGGAAACGCATTACTGATGTTTAATACAACATTCCTTTTGTTGGTAAGGTTATGAGTTACTGATGTTTAATACAACAGTCCTTTTGTTGGTAAGGTAATGCATGACTGATGTTTAATACAACAGTTCTTCTGTTGGTAAGGAAATGACATTTTAGCATGATTTAGCATGAAGCACTTTTTAGCACTAAATGTAATAATTTTGTGTGCTCATTTGTGTTAAATTTTAGTTTGTATAGCACATGTATACTCTAACTGGTGTGGTTTGTTTTCAGTTATTTATACCACTGTGTGGTAGACAATGGTATAATTTACTTATGTGCAGCTAAACCAGAATTTGGGAAACAACAGTCATATAATTTCTTAGCAGAGGTACATTTATTAATATTTTAGTTCATCATTTGTTCTAATTTAATGTTATTTGATACCGTATTATAAATACGTAAACTTTAAAGTAAGTTTTGGTCAAACATTCTTTTAATTTTAACTGCATTCTTCAGCATTACTATATAAGGGGCCACTTATGTCCATTGGTCTAAGTTGTTTGTCATACTACTAACAAAGTGGAAACAGAAGTTGTGAGTTCAAACCGATCACATTTCAAGTTGTTTTTACCAGTTTTCCTGCTGAATGGCAGTGGTTCTTTTCAGATATCCTTTCTCCATCAACAAAAATTGACTGCCACGAATTGTTTAATTTTCTTCACAGTAGCATAAAACTCCTATATATGTGAACAATCATCTTTGCTGTTCAGGAATAACAATTATATAAATGTTAAAATTTCATTTTTCCCAATAGTTACTTGCCTGAAAGTTTTCCGGCAGTTGTCAGATTTCCGGATTTTGACGATTTTAGTCTCCTATGTAAAATATTGGATTCTTCCCAATTTCTGGTTTTTGGCACCTTCTTTACTTTCACCCTTGCAGTAAACAACCATTACAAAATGTTTTAAAAGTCATTGGTCTGCATGGAGATAGACAAATCAAATTACCTTATTTGTAATTCATGGTCAGAAAAAAAACACATTCATATTTGAGTACTGCTACATGTGTATAATTTTGAATATTGGTATGTATTTATAAGCTTAAAATGTAAATTTACAGGTATTTTTCTGTAGTAGAATAGAATTTAACACTATAATGTAAAAAGGCAAGATAACTTGTAAAAGTCTAGAAATATTGAAATATCTATATAAAAAAAATTGGATTTATTGCGAAGCCCAGAAATTTAAAAAAATCATTGATCTTTTTTGTTTTCTATATGTCATGATAATTCTAGAAAGAGTTTCATATCTTTTTCTTTATTTTTTTTTATTTTCATTTTGTTTTTCAGTTCTTAAAAAGTATGTTCATGTACTGTATGGTACCTTAATTTACTTTTGTGTATCCCTCAAATCTTTTTCAATTTGTTTTCCTTGCATTTATAAGTAATCACTTAACAACTTACTTGAAAATATTTCAGACTACATAAAATAAGATTGAGGTTGAAATATATTTTATATTTGTTGTTTCCAAGTTAAATAAATAAAGAAAATAGCTGAATTTGAGGTCGTGACTTAACTACCTTCAGGGTGTCCTGTGGAAAATGTTACATATACATGAAAATAACAGAATTTTCAGCATGAAAAAACGTCGTATTAGATTGAACATGTTAATGGATTACATCTACATTATCAGATGTATTTATCTCCCTTTGTTTAACAAGGAAACAATCAAATTTACATTTAAGTAGGTATTTATTAAAACATCTGTTTTCTAAAAGTAAAGTATTTTATTTAGATGGCTTTTGCTATTTTAATAATTTCAGAAATACTGATTTTTCAATTTACTAAATATCTTTTGTCGTTTTAGTTGAAACTTTAAATAACCTCTATTAGACACAAAATTCAATGCCTGATTTACAGTGAATTTGTAAATAATTTAACTACCGGTAGAATAATATTTGAAAAAAAGGATTTGAGGGTTAAAGATGATGTATCTTTACCCCTAACTTGGCTTCCCTGAAGTGTAATAATCATGTAAAAACATTGATAACTAAGTTACTTTTGTAGATTAAAAGAAAATTCCAGGGAGGAACTATTGCTATGAGAGCAGAGTCTGCCGGGAGCCATGATCTGGATAGTGAATTCAGTATGGTGTTAGCTCAAGACATGGTAAGTTATATAAAGATTATATAGATTTGATCAAAAAGCTATAGGGATGCAACAAGGAGCCTTTAGTTAGTAATTCAGAGGGCTATAGATAATTTATCACAACTATTACCTTTATTGATCCTCCCCCATTTCGGACTGATATTGTTAGTAGAGCTTATGACATTGATTGGCAATTTTCTCAGTTTTTAGTCTCCAGCTTCCTGGTCCAATGAAATTGGGATATCACATGTTTAATTGTCTTTAGACAGCACTAATACCAAATATTTTAAATGTGGTACTTTTTGTACTTTTTGACAAACTGAAGACTCATTACCTGTTCATGAATTTGGAATGCATTGTAAAAATTTGTTTATTATTTATTTGTTTTAGGATAGGTTCTCCAAGTCAGACAATGTGTCAATGTTACGGTCACAAGTGGATGAAGTTAAGGATGTTATGACACAGAATATAGAGCGTGTGTTAGACAGAGGTGAAAGGTTAGATGACTTGGTGGACAAAACAGAGGATTTGGAAGCTGGTGTAAGTTTGTTTTTAAACAATAATAATGTTCATTTAGATGTTCACCTGTTATTTTGTCATAACATTTTGTAACTCTGGATTTTTCTATACAGAATATTTCACACTGAATTTTGGGGTATTTAAGAATACATCTTACAATGTTGAATATGTATTTCTTGGGCAACGCAGAACAATAATATGTACGTCAAAATACTTATTTCATAATGCATTACGACTGGAAAGTTAAAAACTACAAAATTTGGTTTCTGTAAAACAACAAATTTTCATTGTGACTTCAACCTCTACTAAGGGGATCCATTAGTTAACCCCAGTAGTACCTACAAAAAATTAATCGCTCCTCTATGTTCATTGCAAACTCTTTCTATCCACACTTTTTTGTCTTTGCTTTTGAAACCTCTACTAATGATAGTTTTAAAAGATTGTGTCTATTATGTTCGCATGTACTGTTTAGAAGTGGCCTCTTGTGCATCTGTTTTCAGGAGGTACTTCCTTAACTTGATTAGAGTAAGTGTCTTTTGTGTGTTTTAGTAAGACAGGCTGATTTGTTGTTAATTTCCCTTTTTCAAATTTAATCCATTCTTCCTTTTTGACCCGAGTGTTACCTGTTTCTACTAACACTCAACATCACTAAAAACTATAACTAATTATTTCATTGTTTCAGGCTGCCACTTTTCAGAAAACTGCAAGAAGAATTAAAAGGAAGATGTGGTGGAAGAATACTAAGATGATGTTAATACTTGCAATGGTCATCATTGTAGTCATTATAATTATAGCTGTATTAATAGCATATGGTGCTGGGGCATTTAAACATAAAGACGACTCACCAAAAAATAATGCTGTAACTACCACACCCGCAGGATCAGGATAACTATGTTCGGTTATTTTCTTAAAACATTTTTCATGTTATTGTCTTCCTTTTAAGATGTTTGTTTCTGTTATTTGTGTCATTACTCTTTGTTAGCCTGTTAAGTTTTATAGTAACATCTAAGTTCATCATGTAATGGTATAATATTGCCATCAATTGTCATCAGTTGTTGTAATGAAATTTGCTTTAAACATTTCTTGTAAAACCAATGGACCAACTTGGTTTAAAGCATTTATGGAAAATTTTACTCATTTTACCTCAGTCCAACAACTAGGTGGAATTATTGTTTCTTATTAACTCAAGTTTTTTTGAAGATGTCCTCAATGAAACTTCTTGGCCAATTGAACCAAATTTTTACATGACACATACTTTTGGGGGTCTCTTTATGATCTGATTATTTTGTACCAGTCATACTTCTGACACAGTGACCATAGCCAGTACCGTAAAATCTCTAATTATTCATCACTTTTAGAATTTCATGGAAAATGTATTTTTTTAAATCTTTTTAATTTTTTGTCACTTACAAAGTTTTTAAATCACAATCGTTGTGAAGTAGGAATTCAACATTATTCATGAACTGAATTAGTTCTTGTCAGCATCAAGTTTTCCATTCCTCAAAACAAATAAGTTTATACATCCAGAAAATAAATGTTATAAATACACAATTTTAAACAAATTTAATCGATTTTTTGCACCTGGAAGTTGGGTTTAGATATTAACAAAATAAAGTTCAGTATAACTACGCCTCCAATTTCCTGTTAGAAAACGAGGATAAAATTTGAATTAATATTAAACATTAAACATATTTTACTTCATTAACTCATTTCTATGACCAATAAATTGAATTGACATTGATCTTATACGAAGACAAAGAAACAAATCAAATAAATATTCATTAGGTTCCATTCCAAATTCGGATTACAACCAAATGTTGCCCACATGTCAATAAATGGCGGGTCATTTGAAATTTGCCATCGTTTTTGGATTTAAAATTGCAATTTCCATGAATATTGATGATGAATTCATGAAAAATAAACAAAGAAACAACTTGGAAAGTACTGGCTTTAATTTTGTCTTGTACTTACATTCATTAAACAAATCAGTCTACAGGAAGTCAACAATGATCCCATAACAACAAAAACCTAATTTTTAGTCAGGTTTTCAAATTTCCTCAAAAATAGGTGTTTTTAGTGACGAAAAATTAGAGAAATTATGGTACTTCTTTTTGATTGGTCAAAATTTGAAAAATCTTCATCTCAAAAATTGCTAGGACAATTAAAAAAACAATACTTCATATGAAACATCTTTCGTTGTCGTGTAATTCTAAGTGCTGTCATTGTGATTATATTAGACAGAATTACTTAATGTTATCATGTGAACAATAAAAGCTCCTAGGAGCTCTAGTTTCTGTCTCATTCCATGATTAAAAAAAAATCATTATGTCTCTTGTGTAGATATGCAAATTCATTTCCAAGCCAGATATTTATTCTGCAGAATTTTGGTTGTTTAGGCATAAAAGAAACTGTAAAAACTTCTATCAAGTGGCGAAAATATATAAATAATATTTATGAAACACAATATACCAAAGTTCAATTCTACCTGTGTCCACAGTATGGTTGTTGTTTCCTAATAGTGACCATAAAGTATATTTTAATACTGATTGTAGACCCAGATGTGCCTTTTTTAATTATATCCATTAGTTAATTAACATTAAATCATTTTTTGGATAAATATATTTTTACATATTGTATTTATTAACTGATAAACTCATAAATTTATCACTTTGTTAAAGGTACTTTTATCTGATGGCAAAATTTCCTGATTCACTGCTATTTTGAATTTACAAGGTACATCTTTTAGAATATTATTACCAGTATATATTATTAAAGAAGTTTATGAGGTCATCGCAACTGAATTTTGGAATTGAGTCTCATCAGATTTCAGAACCACTTTAAAGATTTTGCCACTATTTTTTATTCCATGAATGAAATTTTTCTTAGCATCTATGCTACATTTAGTTATCAGGTAGTAGAATATTTTAAAATGACTATTTAGATGTGAATTTTGAAGATTTGCATAATGTCCGAAAACCTGAGCTTGCCATGTCCTCTGTATTAAGATGTAATTAAAGTATGTTCTGGTCAGATATATTTTTTATCATATTTTTGTGAATTGTGGCAGTTGTTCCTCTAATTGTGTAAAATAAAATGTTTGTGGTTTAAAATGCATATACTGCCATATGGGTTATTTGTGACTCCAACAAAGGATTGAGTACCTCAAAGAAAAGCAATGATATTTTGATAACATCATATATGGACTTGAGTTTACATGTATGAAAGTTCATTCTAGTCATCATGGCCAGGCACTCAATTTTAAGGCCAAATGACTTGATAATACATTCTGGGGAGTGGTGTGGATTCCACAAATCTAAATTGAAGTAAAATAGTAGACACATATTACAGCTATGAGATAATATCTGTGTAATTTTTCATTAAATGAACGAACTGTAAATTTGAAAATAGATGCATGATATGAACTTTTGCATTGAGGGTAAAAATTAAAACATTTTAATCTCTGAATTCATACTCACTAACTAGCAGGGTATTGTAGTATTATATTTTTTTAGTTATGGCTCCTCCATCAGTATTTTTAGAAAGACATGGGATTAAATTTGGTTGACACTTCATCCTGTTACTATCAATGAACTAATATTAGAATTTAAACTTTATAGAAAAGTAACGAAGAGATTGTGATAAGTGGAATATCAACTTAAAACCATCATGTCACAAGCGAAGGCATCTTCAAATGTGGAGATTCTGTCTCATATGATGTAGTTTTCTGTCTCATAAGATGTAGTTGTAAAATATATTTCTTTTGTGAATCAATAGACAGAATTGTGTTTTGACCCCAAAAATGTGAATAGCATTGTCAGTCCATGATACTTTTCCTTAGCCATCACAACTGAACCAGAAATGGTGAAAACAAATATTTTTACACTGTTCTAGAGACATGGGACAATTTATCACAATATTTTTTGCTTTAATGACAAATCTATGAATTATTTTTTTATGAAACAATCAAAGCACTCTGTGTGATATTTTATTTAATTTTTTATAAAAATACAAATTTGCATCAAACTAAGGCATTTACACATTGTATTTTATTATAACTTATCACAATTTGACATTGAAATCATTAGTAATATGTGATGAATGCTTTTTACATGACATTTTGAATAAATTCTGTTTTCTTATGGTTTGGTAGGAGTTATCTCCCATTTAAGAGAGCTTAAATGAGGAAATTTGGGAAAAAATTTTTTAAATTCTTTTTCAGCTACTATTTTAGTGTAATTTATTAAATGCTTGGTAGCTTCATGATTTTGACAAAAATTCACTAAATTCCAAACTATTTTGAGTTAATTCATCAAATGGGAGACAACTCTAATAAAAAATATACATTAATGCACATCTCTGTCAGTATATGATAAGTTCGAATAAATATCAATGGGAATTTTAAGATCAAGATCAGCAATAAATGCACATTAATTTCTGTCATATACATGTAGGGATATTTGTTATGAACATAATTTTGAACAATCTTTTGTTTTTAAGAATTAAGTGAACACATATTTGTCAGATGTAACTTTTTTATCACATATTACCTATTTAGTTACTGAATATTTTTTAATAGATTTTGAAAAGTATGCAAAATATACATCAATAAGTTCTTCAAAATTTCATACAAGTTCATCTTTATATCAAAATTTTCTTTATGTTTTGCTCATAAACAGAAACATATTGAACTGCTATGATTTGTCATTTTGAAACAGATATTTTGTTTTGCACTTTACTTATATAATAGGTATGTAACTATCTATTATCAAAAAATACAAAATCAAATTTATTTATTCACTTAGTTCTTATACTCTTATATTCTAATATGTTTATTGAAATTTACATGATGTTTAATATATTTCTGTCTGTTACAATTCATGTTGGTTAATTGTTATTGTTTATGTGTTTTTATTGTGAACAATTCATTTCTAATGTTTAAGTTACAAATATATTCCATTTTATTAGTTTTATAAATTCCCATATACAGACAGTAAACTCTGAAAAATAATTATTTGAACTTAAGAGTTTAATTATTATGATTAAATAAATTGAAATAGAGGATTCCTATAATCTGTTTTTTATAATCAAATTATAATATTTAGTCCAGTATTTTTTCAACCTTTGCACATGAATTGGTTGAAATCATTGTAAAATTTGATGACAATGCTTTAAACAATTGAGCCTTCAGTCTGAAGTGATAAATTCTTTGATAGCAATTTTGATGCACAAGATGTGTAAATTTCTTCAGTTTATAACTCATCAGTTGTGCTCAAGGCCTAAAATGTTGAAAAACAAAAACAGTAATCCAAAATGCTTATTCCCCTGGATTTATTCCTACTTCAGCCTAACATGTTTTACCTCAGTTTTACCTGGGGTTTTGAGTTCGAATCTCACCTGTGGCGGGGTGTGTTCGACTCTGGTCTTAATTGACAAGGATTGCCAATTTTCCTACCAAAGGTCGTGGTTCTCTCCGGGTACTCCGGCTTCCTCCACCAATAAAAACTGGCCGCCGCGAAATAGCCAAATGTGCTCAAAACGGTGTTAAACCCCAACTAAACAAACAAACAAACCACAGTTTTACTGTTTCCAAGTTAGTGTTGTATTTATCTCATTCTCTTTGGTTTGCTCTGTAATAATTTATCCATCTTAGTTTATATATGTACAGTATTTGTTCTGTGGTATTGTTCATGAATTTGACTAGTCTGAATTTTTATCAAATTGACTGTATCTTCTGTCTTATTGGTTGGTATTACCTGATGTCTGTCATTACACAGTGTTGCTTATCTAAGCTTTTATTTACTTTTCATTATATTTTTTTAATCTGTAAATTTCATTGTGTTTGTCTAAAAGTGAAAGGCTTATGGATAAGTCTCACTGAAATAATATCTCAACGGATCTTATAAAGAAAAGCATCTAGAGGTCCCTGTAGCTAGGGCCAACTGTATATAAGATATTGTGTTGTGAACAAATCAGTTATATGGTTAACTGCAGGACTATTTTTAATAACTCCCCAAAAATGTGTATGAAAAAGGTAAAACTCTCACATGGGACACCTGTGTCATATCATTGTTAGGATGTGAGATAACATCACTGTCCAATGCTTTGTCTGAAAAGAAAGAAGTATTATAACCCCTTATTTTGGACTGGCCAGGCTATCTCACATTCATTGGCTATTATTGTTCCTATTTCTCAAGAGAAGAAATATAATGAGCCCTCGTGTGTGGGATAGACTTGTTTTGCTCTCGTAGGGATAAATCCGTATGCATATCAAACGACAAATTTCCAATTTCAGTATGTCAATGGATTGCCCACATGGGTAGTTGGAAGAACTGTGTCATTATAATAAAGGCAGCTTGTATCAATTTGCAGTACTTGGAGAACACATGATTTCCTGATTGTGAACAGTACGGAGATCGTAGTCGACTGTTAAAAACAGTGAGCTGGGGATAGGAACAGAATTTTGTTTTTTTGAGATCTCAGATACAGTTTAGGCAACAACCAAGAAAAAAATTATTTGCAGGTTTTAAAGTGTATATAAAATGAAAATCTCTCGTGATAACCGAAGTTTGTTGGCAATTGGGTCGTTAGTCGCAGGAAATACGATGTTCATAGAGAAATGATAGTAATATTGGGCCAATGCCTGGACTGCTAGACCCATTCAACCTGAGAGTTTCAGAATCTGTGCAACCGGATGCCCTCGTTATGTGAACTGCAAATTATTCCATTTAAACAACAAGAACATAACAACCTCGCTGAATTTTCTTATATTTAAAAAGGCGACAAATATCGTACGGACATGTTTTAATGTTGTAATAAATATTTTAGCTATATACATAACAATACTTTTTGATATATACATATATGTTAGTTACGATACAGATAATAAAGTTTGTTAAGACATAAACATATGTATGTTAATAAACTAAAACAGTTCTTTGTAATGTCAAAGTTCAGCACTGACACAGAAACATTGTTAAAAAAGCACTAAATCTTTTAAACGATGTTCAATACAGTTTGTTTTACGGCTTGCTTGATTTAGGACAGTGGCGGATGGTATGGGCGTTGTCACCTGTGGCACCACATGTTGGACAGACATACTTTCTGAGTATTGGACAGACCACTTTACCACGACCATCTTTCAGTACATGTGACACGTAGAACTCGCGTTGCTCACCATTCTTCTTGCACAGTACGCAATATGAGTCCTCTACTTCTGCGTTCTCTGGGTCAAAGATGATTTGATGGCTGTCTGTGTGGATCTCTGGTAGCTTGCTACACGGATCAAAAACGGACAAGTCTGCATGTGGCTGGATTAGTGTGGAACGCCAAAGATCTCTGTTGCTTGGTCTTTGTACGACTGCTGAAAAAGAATGATGAGCTTGGCGTTGTACTGGTGTATTGAACGGAGTGGTTGCTTGGTACAATGGTTCAGAAATGTTGATTCTTTGAAGTAAAGATGAGACCCCCTGGATACTAGCAAGTGCGTCAATGTTTGCCATCAGTGTGTTAGTGTTTAATTCAGTTGTTGTAGCATAATCTGCTGAACTGGTGGTTGACTGGTTGTCAAAGGACTCCATTGGCATAATATCTAACAGATCTTGAGCATGGTCTACCATTGGTGGCTCTTTATCTCTAGGATCTTCGCCCCGACTGATCATATTACTAAGATTCAAGTAATCTGATGTCCAGTTGTAAGCCATTGTAGAATGTATTATAGAACGTAAATATTGCGGAATTGTAGAATTTTGAGAGCAGTGACAAATTGTTGGTAAACCTCGGTTTTTATTACAAAATTTTAAAACTTTTTATCCAATAAAAAGAATGTTTTGACAAAAATTTTACTTTCTCAAATACGATTGGTTTAACCAAATATTAATTAAGATTATTTTACTATTGTTTTGATTAACTAATCCCGCCTTTTGTTGTTTTAAGTTCTCTGCTCAGCCATATCGAATTTTTTGTTGGAAAAAAAATCTTCACGACAAAAAGAGAATTCGAATTCTTTTATATTTTTCAGCTTTTTTTAATATTAAAAAAAATTTTAAATCAAAACTTTTATGGTCTGCACCCTGTAGTTTAAAAAATTGAGTACCTTGAACATTTATATGTCCATTCTTAATTAATCTTATTTTTATCATTTGGATAAAATTATGTATTTTGCCCCACAAAATAAAGGGTTTTTTTTTTAGCAAATATGATTGTTACATTATACATAATTTGGCTGCCAAGATGAATAAAGCAATGCAAATACTATTTTATTGCTTTTTTAATTATATTCTGATACGACATTAGTTATAGTTTATCGTACAGATTAATTCCACGTTCTTTTTCCGCATGTGTAAAACATGAAAGCGTAAGGGTTTATAAGACTTTCTGTCAAGATATTACTGTTATGTCCTCAAGAATTTAAACTTTTATATAGGTAATGGTAATGTACATCATAAACATTTATTTGGTATTGAAACACACTCAGATGCTACCGGAATTAGACTATATTCTCTTTTTTTCACTTCGAACTTTCACCTGACACCTTTCAAAATTCATCACGATATGGCATACTTTGCGCCCACTGAAAATTTAATATTAATAAATATCAAATTAATTAATAAACGCCCCTTACGTATTAGAATATCGCCTCTGGAGATAATATTAATATAGTTTTGTGATTTATGGGTTTTTAAGCCCGTCTTTTTCAAAGTGAAGGACGCTCAAAACCCATACCATTTTTTTCTGTACAGGTATATCCCTTTTTATGTGACAGTAAAATGGTTTTGGTTCCCTGTGCCCTTCGTAGCGATATCCCTCAAAATGATACAGAATGCTTGAATGATTAAGCATTAAATCTAAGTTTGTAATAATTCAAAACACTGTGTACCATCTTTTAAAAAGAAAGTGGTAAATATTTAAAAATTTATATTGGCAGTTAAGAGTAAAAGAAATACAGGGAAAATGGTCCTACTTCTTTCCTATGTACTTTGCACAACTCTGCCATAACCGTTACCCTATTATTTTATCGACCCAAACTTTTCAAAGAAAAAATTATTAAAATGTCCTAAGTTAAATGATATCGGAAAACTTATTAAACGCAGAATTTTAAAAAGCACCGACATACACATATAAGTTTGAGGAGACGAATTAAATGAAGAGTGGTTACGAAAATCCAATAAAGTTTTGATCAAATTTTGAAAGTTTTTGGCCTTAAAACACGATGATGCTGAAAATTGATGCAGGAAATCACTTCGTACACATAAAACTGCTTATTTGAGTTTGCATTGAATGAAGATGCAATTTGAATGCATTAAAAAAATAGTTTTGTTCACAGACATTTGTGTTTTCTTCGGTAATTTCTGTCAGAAGGACAGGTTTTTAACGCTTTACGTCAAAACGGACTAAAATGTTTATATCAGTTAGCTATATTAAAGTTTTGGATACGACAAGTTGTGTAAATGGAAGCAAACAAGGATATGCGGAGACGGTGAGATCCCGACAAGTTCTCCTAATATAAATAGAAAATCATATTGTCAGGATGGATAGTTAGCGAATATTCTTTTTAATATTAAATTCAAGTTACTTTATCGTTTGTACCATAAAAATAACTACAGTGCAATGATATATCGCATAAAGATGCAAAAAAGATATTCTACAAAACAAGAGTGAAATGGAGTGGTCACATCAAAGAAAGATCAAAAGGTCCTGTATAACAACATTGTCAAAATATGTTTATTCATCTCGGTTTCTTTGCCGAAGTAGTAGGGTTTCACAGAGCATATTTTGTTACTTGTTTTGTTTTGACTACCGTTAATTACATTAATTAACATTTGATTAATTTTTAACAGGTTTACTGATTGGGATATAACAGTCATTAATACTGATAGACGATTACAATCAGAGGTAAAATAACTATTGTGAATTAGTCAAAAAAGAAAGAAAAACCAAAACAAAAGGAATTGAAGATTGAAAAATAATAAATATTAAGAAAAAATTATTCAAGACATCATCAATTGGCCAATTGTTAAAACTCTGAGACTAAATTCCAGTTCAGTATTACTATAAACATACAAATATTCTTATTTGTAATGCAGACTGAAAGAAAATTTTTAGTATTTTTTCGTTTTTAATTGTGTAAATCGTTTTCTCCGTTTCTCATTGAAATTCCTTTATTTAAAATCACAAAAAGGGATATACTAATTTATAAATATGTTTACTTTCACTATCATCATATTTTTAATTTTTATCTTTTATTGATGTTAGTTAACACAAATAAGAAATTGAGCTAAGATCAAAGAGTTGATAGTGAAACCGATAACAAGCTATGTCTTTCTCTCATGTCTGTGTTTTCCTTGTCGTGTGTCTCATCCTTAATTTGTGGCTTCGGTCGTTGATTAACGTGTGCTCTATGTATATACAATCATTAACCAGCCTGAACTATTTTTTTTAAAAATTAGTAATAAGTCCGTTAAGGATTAATTATTTTCTAAACTACTTAAAATATAAATTTTAATTAATCTAAGGTTGCCCATTAAAACAAATAAATAAATAAGTTAAAAAATTAAAAAATAAATAATTAAAAAAAAATAGATAAATAAAAGAGAAAGTGCAATATGTTATTTGCCAAATTTTTATTTGGACACCTGTATTTCTCTTTGAAAACATCAGCAATGTTTGCACCAGTTGACAAAACGTCTAGAATTTTGTTTACCAAATGAATAAATCACACATACAAACACCTCGATTTCACGACCGTTTAACGGCTTTTTTTGTTAATTGTATGTTTTATTAACGTTACATGTAGCTTTGTCAAAGCTAGAGGCAGTTTTGAAACTACAGTGGGCTACGAGATTTTTCCAAAAAAGATTTTAAGATGACGAACGACAATAAATTAACCGTTCCATTGCTGATCCTTTTTTTCCAAGTATATGTAAAGGGATGTTGTGTCAAGAATAAACCCATCTCACACCTTCTCTCATTTTAGACACTATTTGAAAATTCGGGATTCGGCATTACCACTAAACTGAAAGGATCGTCAAAGTTTAGTCGTTATAATCAGTTATATTGGAATTATTTGTCACCGAGACTAATAAAACTATAAATAAATCATATTAGCTGGACTATAATGCATAATTATTTATTGAAACAATACTAATTTAGAATTAAGTCAACGTATATATCAGATGGAAAACCATTTTTAGCTTGTTTCATTGGAGTTAAGAACTATGGTTCAAATCCCAGCTGTAGTTAACTTGTAGGTTTTATCAGAGACATACATTTCTCTGGTTTTAGGCAATTACTATCGTCTGGAAACATCAGTTCGCGGAATGCATTTTTGAAAGTCTGAATACTAGAAGAATAAGACAACCATTCCTTGTTCACTTGATAGTTGATTCATCCAAGAAAACATAAAAAATACCATTACTGTAAAGCTCATATTTGTAAACCTCAATTAAATACTATTCTGAATGGGAATACAAAAATAAGCGAACTCAAAAATTTAAAATATAGAAACTGTGAAATGCTGGTCTGATATCTAACATTTCATAAAATTTTTAAAACTATTTCTTCAACTATTTGTCATTCATTATGTGGATGCAACATCCTATAATTTGTAAATACTACAATTCTGAAACATTATCCCTTAATTTGTGCATATTTGGTAAAACCAAGGGATATATTTACTTAATTTGTGGAAATCTGGGAAGAAGACTTTTCTCCCTCTCACACACTGAAAGAAGACGAGTGAACAAAATAATGTAAGTTCATTGTTTTGTGACAACTGTGTTAATTGCATCTGGTCTGGCAAGCAAGTGACAAAACAAAGTCAAACTGATTATCATACTCAAGATATGAAAAATCTATTCCACAAACTGAAGTTTACAAACAGTAATCCAACCAGTATTTCACATTGAAAATGGATAAGCCCAAGTTAAACTGATGTCCATGTCTGCGCCCACCGGCTATTGCGGTACGTTCCAGATGAATATTTAGAAATATTCATATTCATTTCTGTTCAATTCCAAACTTTGTTCCATTTTGTATCCAAGCAACTTTCGTGTAAATCAGTCAGTCTTTGTAATGGTTTTTCTGATAAATCTTTCAAAATGCTAAGTCCCCATCCATTAACTTCTGTCTTGGCAAATTGAAACAACACTTTGATTAAATAATTAAGAATATAAAATTTTCCCCACCATTCTGCATCTGCTTTTACTGATGCAATTCCTGTTTTTGAAGTACCTAACCGACAATGTCAATTTCTGGGCTAGCTGCGCAAAATTAAGGGACATTTGACGGTCTTACCAAAACGAGAGGTATGGCGTTTCTGAATAAATTATCGGAGAAATGTATAATAATTTGAATTAATTTGCCTGTTGTTTCCGTGAAAGATTAATTATTCTATGTTTTTATGTCTTTCTTGGCTCAGTCTTCAATTTATTACAAAAGGCTTAGGTGCTTAGACATAGGGGACTGCCTTGTAAATATATCTACAACTACAGACTATAGCATGTATACAGTAAATACAGAGGCACCTTAGGTCACTTGCCAGTCTCAAAGCAAAAGAACATTTCACACTTATTGAATCTGAAGTGATCCGAGTTACTATATGGAGTAGAAACCACTTTACTTTTATTTTACTATTCTGTATTATAGAATATAAACACAGGAGAGTAACGATCTTTTCTGTATTGTGTAAATACTATCAGAATAATAAGTCAAACTAGTGAAAACTGCACCTAACACACGACACACCAAGGTTATGTAACAACAGGCTTTTACCCCTAAAAATTAGGATGGATGGATAAATTGTTGTTTAACGTCAATGGCAGCCAGGTGCATATCAGGGCAAGAACATGTTGATATGATAATGAATATGATCCCTGCTTTGTATTAGACCAACACGCTGAGTCGGATTTTTAATGTGCTAGATGACGAGGTAACTGTCCACAGGAAGACATATCGCCCCACTCGGACACTAAAAATTAGGATTCAGTAACACTGCTGCAAGTGTACAAACAAGCTTCCTGGAAATTCCCTTTAACAAATAAAATCTGGACCAACCTATTACTGCTGAAAATGGCCTTAAATTCTCTTTGACCAATTAAACAGACAAAACAATATTCCTAAAATAAATCTGAAAGTGGCCTAAAACTAAATTTCTAAAAGCCAGGACATCACATAGAACAAAATCAAAGCTCAAAGAGACATGAAATAAATACCCAGTAAACTATATATACAATATTGATTAAACAATGCTTTTTTTATCAAATATTCATTTATTTTTATTCTGTCCATCAAGACAAATCAATTCATCAACAATAATTACATCAGTGCAGTGAATATAAAATGTACAATAAAACAAATAACTAATTTACATGGATAAACTACCCCATTCTAATTATAAGGAGAAGTTGTATGAGTGACAACAAACCAAATTTTCCTTCATCACTTTTTGAAGCCCCCCCCCCCACCCCCTTCTCCCAACTTACATTACCAAACTAGTAACTGGAGTCTTTATGAGCTACCATTTTTAAGGAAAAGATGAATTAAATCTTGATGTTTCATATCTAGCCAGGACATAATAAAAAGACATACTATTATTTGGAGGCCAAAAATAAAAGTACTCAACAGTTACACAATTTAAAGCTTTCTCAAAGCATTTCATCCAAGTGAATTCCCCAACCCCATTTCACATAAAGATATCCCATGATACAAATTTTAATGCACCATCATGCCTATTTACAACTCATCTGTTGTGCTCATGGCCAAAAAAACAATGAAATAGTCCAAAATGTTGAAGAGCACTATCAATTTCACACAAATGAAGATATAACAATAAGCTGATAATAACAGAAATATTCACTCAATGGAAACAATAAACATTCTCTAATATCAATGTCCAACTGATATACATGTATTGGAATTTATATAGCAATTCTTTGATAACAAATGAGTCAAGTTTAAAATTTCATTCTGTTTCCAAAAAACATATAGTAGCATCTTCTAAATTCTAATCATTAGTTTCACCCCTAAAAATATTTTGATAAAATTTTCAAAATCTTTACATGAGATAACAGAAATATTCACTCAATGGAAACAATAAACATTCTCTGATATCAATGTCCAACTGATATACATGTATTGGAATTTATATAGCAATTCTTTGATAACAAATGAGTCAAGTTTAAAATTTCATTCTGTTTCCAAAAAACATATAGTAGCATCTTCTAAATTCTAATCATTAGTTTCACCCCTAAAAATATTTTGATAAAATTTTCAAAATCTTTACATGAGGAAATTGATACTGTTAACATACTGTTAAATCAGTTATTTTCTTTGACAGCAATTTTTCGTGGATTGAGAAAAAAAGTGGATATGTGTGGGTTCTTAATTTTTTGGATTTCAAATGTCAAACAAATGAAAAGTTGTAACTGGGCAAAAATTTTAAAAAATCAACGGATAAATAAAGAACTATCAATCCAATGGTTTTACTTTAATGGCTCATACATAACCTGGTATCACACATGTATGAAAGATGTTCACTGCCCAAGCACCAGTTTAATGTGAAAATCATCAAATCCTTTTCTTGAATTCTTGTTGATGATTGACACCTTTAAATATTTCCTTTTAGTAAAGATATCTGAATTTCATTGGGTTCTGAAATGTGTCGGTTGATCTGTTTACGAAATCCGTGAAAATTGGTATACCATAAGTGTTTTACAGCATATGTATAGCTCATGCTAGCTATAAATACTAACTTGGGATTTATCCATGTAAATTTTTATAAATTACAACTATTTACAATAACTACAATATAATTACTTGCCATATTTCAAATGACTAAATGAATCAATTTATCTAATAAATATCCTAAAGCCAGTTCTGTCAAATTTCATACAGTTGACTATGGTAGGCATTAACCTAAATATGATACGGCTGATGATAGTAACTTGTAAATGGATTATAAGATACTCTGCGAATTCTTATGGTAAGGCATTCAAACTTCTTTGATATATAAACAAGTTTTTGTTCCAACAAATATCAAAGACCAACTGTACCAAAAAAAAGTCCAAAATTGTCTGTGGAACATTTATGATATAATGATGCATCTGTACTAAAAAAACAATTCCGAATTTTGAAGGAAAAAAAAATCAGAGCAAAAAAAAAAAAAGTATAAAATATGAAAATATACTAGACCCATTTCCTTATAAATACAGAATATATCAAGTTTAATTTAAAAATATGATTTTTCTCTGCCCAGTTATATGAAAAAATAAAGCTTTCACTTAAATTTGAAGAAAACAGAAATAAATATGAATCTGTATGTTATATATGATAGATGAGTATATAAATGTGTTGCACCACTTTATACTGTATTATGTCTAAATAAAGAGCATTTATTATCCTTCATAATGAACATGTTTGATCTTCTCCTATATTGTATACAGTATTTCTCAGTTTCGGATATTACAAATTATTATTAACATACAACATGTACATGCACTGTTATTTCACAGGCCAAAAATAAAAATTCTGTGTTTCTGATAACATGTTCTGAAAAGGTAGGGTTGGTAGGTGGTAATTTTTTTAAAAACTTTAGGGTAGGCACTTTTTGGGTCTAAACATTAGGATTGGTTGGGTTAATTGAAACACAGATATTTTTTTGTAAGGCCTTAGGAAGGCCAATTAAGTTTTTTAGGATATAAATTATTTTTTCCTTAGAAGGAACATGAAATAAAAAAAATCACAACTATCCAGCATATATGAGATCATTTAAGAAGCACTCAAAATATGACAAAAGAAATAGCATTAAATGTCACATTCATTCTTTTCCTAATAAAAACATACATTTTCAAAATGGATAAATTCAATTATATCCCATTACAAGAGAAAAACAAATCCACAGACAAACTTTACATGAATATCATATGTAGATGTTAGCCAAAATCATGGAGTTGTGTTTAACATGTGTTAAACATTGTTGCCATCAAAGCTGATATTTAACTATTGAAAGTAAATAATGTCCTGAAATGTTCCAAAACAATTTAACTTTGGCTACAATTGAATACTGATATAATTAACAAATTTATCTTAAAACAAAAAACAATAACAAAGAGAACCAGTCTCATTCTATTAAAATAACCATGAACTAATACAAAATTTATCCCAGGCTTAGTATACAAACACATACATGTGTGTGACAAGCCAAATTCACTTTTAGTTGTAATTTTAATATTTAAATTTTTATGTATAAATCTCAACTTTAAGAAAACTGATTTCATTTATTCATCAAGACAAGTAAATTCTACTAGAATGAGAAGCCAATTTGTTTTATACTGGTATAAGACTATATTTATTTATTTATTTAGTTGGGGTTTAACGCTGTTTTCAGCACATTTGGATATTTCGCGGCGCCCAGTTTTATTGGTGGAGGAAGCCGGAGTACCCGGAGAGAACCACGACATTCGGTAGGAAAATTGGCAATCCTTGTCAATTAAGGTGGGAGTCGAACACACCTCGCCATAGGTCAGATTCGAACTCACAACCGCAGTGTTGACAGGTTAGTGATCATTAGTAGTCATGACGAACTACCTAGACCACTCAGCCACCGAGGCCCCTAAGACTATATTAGAAAACTGTAATTGTTAATAATTGTTAACATAAATACCTTTTTAGCTGTTAGTATATGTCTAACATACAGTGTCATTGTTATATTTCCAGAATAATATTAGAAAGATTTAAAAATGCCATTTTAATAATTCAAAATGTACCATTTGTTCTATCCTTTTAAAGGCACTACTGTATTTGGTTGTAGAAAATACGCAGTCATAGATTATACGCACCCCTTTTCAAGCTCTTACATTGAGGAAAAAAACTTACCCGGTAGTTCTACTATATTATACGGATGGACATTTTGGCAACAAAGCCAAGTTGTGGTCGTCATGAGATCGGCGTTTTTCACCATTTTCAGAACTGAAACATCTTTTCCTTCTCATCGAGTCTTTCGATTTGTTTTATAAATGTTTTTGTGCAATCAAAACAAAAGATAGTGTAGGAAAATGCGTAAGCTTTAAAACAATTTGATGAATTATTGAGAACGGAAATCAACTACAACCTTCTTATTTCCAAATTGAATTAGGAACGACTTTTTTGTTTTCGCGATATTAACTTAAAATTTAGTGAAACAATATTTAAACTAGTGCTGTCAAATGTCATTAATTACAATGTTAATTTTATTTTATTACTGAATTGTGTCAATCAGTTATAAATGTCGATTACGCAGCGTCACTTCCTTTATCTGATATCAGAATAGTTTGTGAATAAAAACAAAATATGACACCAGAACCAGACAACGATACAAACAAAAATGGCGGTCGAAAAATCAAAATTGAATGAGAATACCTTTTCATTGTCTTAACAGTCTTTTCAAGGAGTTAGAGGTATGAATTTTAATCTCAGTTGTTGGTTTCAATATCTTTTTATCAAATATGGGTATATAATGTCGAAAATGGCAGCAATCGATCGTATGTAAAAAGTTGTTCTCTTGAACTGACATCGAAAAAAGTCTTGTGGGCCTGTAGTACTACATAATACGCACCCCTTTCTCAGCTTTATTTCTAGAGGTAAAAAGGTGTGTATAATCTACAACTGAAAACGATAATTCAATTACCATGAAGCATATATTTGTTAATAAAAAAAATTCTGTAAGCAAACTTAGTGTTATAAGTAATATTTGCTATCATTCCCCCATACAATACATATATGAAAGACTATTTGACATAAACTTGTAGTTGCATTGCTGACTGTAACAACATTTTAAGTCCAGGCATAAAGTTACTAATTTCTGAGAAGTTTCCATGACTGACCATCTGGGTATAGATCTGTAAACTAGTATTGTAGTCTCCCTGTTGTATACATTGTATAATCTGATGTAATCCTAATATAAAATTCTGTGATAGCTGTAACAGAAAGAAAATATAACTTGCCTAATTCTACCCTACACTATTGCTATTATCAGCAATATTATAATTTCAGAAACCAGATCAAGCTTTCTTGCAAAAATGAACAGACAGGAGAACTCTTAAACATTAAATTTTTCAAATGAATGCAAGTAAAAAAATCTATAAATGAACAAACAGTGCTTTTATTACACTGTAACCGGTGATTTACCGTAGTATCCGAGTGAAAGAAAATCTGGTAAATCACGTGAAAAGAACAGCCGATATTTCACTCAGGGAAGTGACGTTACAATTGCCGCTGAGAGATATCAAAGACATAGTTTATTTCAATTTATTTCTGCTTGAATGCTCAATTCTGTACAATGTATAACTAATCGCTGAATTGAAATACCAGAAATAAACTATAACTGTCCTGAAAGGGACTAATACTTAGCAACAGTTTTGAAGCCTACATAAGTTTAAATCATCATATTTTTCAAAGTACTAGCCCAAACATAAAATCCTGACAATATGCTCATCTCCATATAGTGATCTAAAACTCCATAAAGTTTTATGAGAATCATGCACATAATGTAGGAGGAATTGCGAACACATGGAACGAAACTTTATTAATAATTGCCTATGTCCAAACAACAGTATCTTTTACATTTCTTGTCCAAACAGAAATTCCTGACAATATGCACATCTCCATATAGTGATCAAACACTCCATTAAGTTTCATGAGAATCATTCAAGTAATGTAGGAGGAGTTGTGGACAACATTTGGAACAAAGTTTTGTTAAAAATAAAATTTTGAAGCCTTATTTAACAAAGCTATGAGGAGGTAATTGATCAATGAAATCCTTATTATGTGCATATCTAATAAAGACTAAAGTATTGGACCAGAACAGAATTTCTAAGTCCAAAAGAGTATAAATATGGAAAAAAGTATTGGACCAGGACATACTTCACATGTGCAAATCTATGTACTAGGATCTAAAAGTATGAAAAGTTTCATTAACCCCGATAAGGCATGTTTGAGAAACTGCGGGTACAAAAAAATAGACAGAATTTCTAAGTCCAAAAGAGTATAAAATTAAGGGAAAAAGTATTGGACCACGACATACTTCGCATGCACACATCTACGTACTAGGACCTAACGGTATGCTAAGTTTAATTAACTTCTGATAAGGCATGTTTGAGAAACTGCGGGTGTATAACTTGTGACCGAACTACAGCTGTAAATAACTCAGTGATTTACTGCATAGGTCAATCAAGAGTTGTTTATTTCTGGTATTTGAATTCAGCGATTAATTATACTATGATTCTTTTCAATATAAACAAAATTTTACATTATGATTCATAAACAAAACTTGGGGCATATCAATCTAATAAAATAACAATAAAACCCCCCCAAAAAAACCCCATGAATGGTGCAATTGTTGTAAAACTTTTTATCCTTCAGTTTCAATCAACAAATGATCTTCACTTACATTATTTGCTCTAAGTCTGCCATACAACAGTTCCAACTTCCTGGAAACTTCATCCAACTTTCTCTTCATTTGCTGAAATATTCATTGTACTAATCTCAAGCCAAGTTATTTCATCACAATTTAAATGTAAGTTACATTTACTGCAACATTTCTAAAAAATTTTCACAATATTGTGTGTGTTTTTCTAAATATTGCTATAACTAGTTAAAATTCTGCAAGAAATTTTTGGGTAGCACACTGAAGTGTTTCAAGTGTTATTTCAACATTTACATGTGTATAATTCAAATCCACAGATGTCTGTAGACACCTCAAATCTAAATACTTTATGCATTAGGCCATAAAAACAAGATACTCCCAAGAGCCTGAATAGCTCACCTGTAATTTTTTGTGTAGATCTTGCAGCAATGATTATTTTTGCTATTTAATGTATACTGTTGCATTTTTTGACTTAATATTGACTGATACAGCTAAAATATAGAATCCTGAACCCAAATATATATGGTTGCTAGGGAATTTTTCATTGGTTGCTATTGACTTTTTCATTGGCCTTGACTCTTGACCTTCCATTTTGACTTGAACCGGTAAATTGTAGGGTCCTTAACCCAAATATATCTGGTTGCTAGGGACTTTTCCAACAGTTGCTACCGATTTTTTTAATGACCTTGAATCTTCACCTTTCCTTTTGACCTGTACAGGTAAATGATAGGGTCCTTAATCCAAATATATATGGTTGCTAGGGACTTTTTCATTGGTTTCTACATTGATGGAAATTTTCAATGACCTTGACCCTCTATTTTACTTGTACAGCTACCATTTATTTCAAGTTATGCTCTAAACATCTGTGACAATATGTCAGACCATTATTTTTACTGATAATTACTGTTAACATGTACATTATCTTTCAAGGGCAAACACTCCTATAAGGGGTCCATTAAAGATTTTGGTCATGCTGACTTATTTGTAGATCTTACTTTGCTGAACATTTGTGCTGTTTACAGTTAGCCTTTATCTATAATTAAATTCAAGATAATAACCAAAAACTAAAATTTCCTTAAAATTAACAATTATGGGGCAATAACCCAAGAAAGGGTTGACCGATTTGTCTGAAAATTTCATGGCAGGTAGATCTTGACCTGATGAACATTTTTACCCCATGTCAGTTTTGCTCTAAATGCTTTACTTTTTGAGATATAAGACAAAAACTGCAGTTTACCCTTATGTTCTATTTTTGGCAATAAGGTAAAGAAGTCATGAGCGGATTTTCGGCCAAAGATCGGATAAACTGTCAAAATCATGGTGGTTGGTATCTCTGTGAAACCCAGTATTGTTTAATTTTTGCATTATCAAGGGGATATCCTGAAGAGAACAAATTCAGAACATGTCACATCTGAACTAAATCTGTTATCAAAGGACTCTATCATGTTTACTAATTTCAACCGACTTCACCAATTTCTGGACAAATAGGAATAGGGGCATAACATAACTTCATGCCCTCCCCCAAACCACTCTGTGACCTCAGATGGCATCTTCTCACATACTAATGATATTTTTATTAACTATATGTGATCAGGTTTTCATAAGACACAAAAGAAATTAAGTGGCAGATTTTTAGGTAATTCAGGAAAATTTTGGCAGTACATACAGGAGGAAAATATTTACCACAGAGAAACTTTGACAGAGACATTCAAACAAACTACTTACTGGATTATGTGCAGCTGAAGAACATGACTTGACTAGACTATCAAATATATCCTGTAAAACTTGGTGTTCAGCAGGAATTGGTTCCTTTGGTACTTCCTGTACTTCCTGGGCATGCTCAGCAGCTGAAGCAGCCATTGCTGCATTTGCAGCAGCCTTCAAATAATTTACAAACTATTAATATACAATAATATATGATATACTTGTCTGAATTGGCCTTGACTTCATGAAACAAACTTACAAATGTTCTAAAGAAAATTTAAGAAGTGCAATAAAAAGACGGCTTTGATGCAAAATTTAATTTCTTTAAAGTTATTACACAATCAATCTAATTAAAAACCGATCTCTCATCGCTCCCGTTTTCTGATATGTCGCATGGGAGATCTAACGAAATCCGCTTTGAGGTCACATGTGAGTGAACTGGAACTTATGAATTTATAATGATATGCAAATGAGTTGACTTCCTATCAATAAGCCAATCAAAAAAGTTTATAAATTCTGGGGACTGACGATTTCTTCGTTAATAAAATGAGTTACATCCCTTTACCACACGATCAACTTACAAGATCGCCAAAGCCACAATTTCATTGGTCGAAAAGGACACACCTACGAGGTCACTCACATGTGACCTCAAAGGGGATTTTGTTAGATCTCCTACGCGACATATCAGAAAACGGGAGCGATGAGAGATCGGTTTTTAATTAGATTGTTACACAATGCAATTTCAATGGGACAAATAAACCTTGTTTATGTTAAAAATATTCTTGCCTTTAAAATAATATCTGTTGCTTGTAAAATACAAGTAAAATGGAACAGATTTCGAATCATTTTAATTAAAGACAATTCCTCTGTTCTTTAACATGGGAAAAATTTAATTCACCAAAAAGTTCAAAGATTTTAAATGTTTTCGTATAATTTACAAACTCAATCACTTATACTCAGGTTCTGTTTCACTTTAAAATTCTTGATGCATAGTATGAAACAAATGTTAGACACACTTCATGCTCAAATCCAATGTTAGAAACACACATCAGATAATCAACTATATCCTAGCTGCAAAATGTATTCAGGGTAAAGGGATAATAAGTGGTAGGTATAACTCTGAGTCAATTATCCACTTAACTCTAAATATGTGAATATAGGAAGTGAAAACATTCAATAGTTTCAGCTGTGCTGCAGAATTAAATCTATGTGCATTGCATGGTTTTAAGCAAAGCATTAAATGCTATGCCCGGACTCAAGTTAAGATTTGACAGGTCTTGCATCAAAATAGGTGCTATATCTTTTGTAACAATCTTTAACCATTGACTTAAAACAAAAATCTATCATTAATCACTAGTTTCATATACATTTAAATCTAACATCTAAAGTCTGTTGTAAGAAATTTTGTGAATATTCCTCTACTCATTATTTTCCATAAAAGCAATGGTTGATTGAACAAAAATTTATAATAATAAGAAATAGAAAAAGAAATAATTGGAAAATATGCTTTAATATAATCCTCACCTTCTGTTGGGGTACATTGGAGGGTTGGTAATTCCAGTTTCCGTGGTGTGGGGGCTGAAGCAATATGAAAGATAAGTTTTATGTTAGAATACAACATAAATATATACTGAAGCACAAGCTAATATATACATAACAACATGCAAAAATATACTTCTTCTTTCTATTATATCACCAATTCATACTATTAACATTTCACTTCTTTAGAGACTGTAATAAATGGCTTACCAATACATCAAATTCCAATAAAGCATATATATCAAATGAAATCTTGAAGAAGTTTATTTTGACATTAACTAATGTGCAATGGTATCCATGTAAACACAGACTGAATTAAAAAGACATACACATACAAAACTGACTTTCTTCCTGGTATGAAAACCATGCTAATACATATTAAAATGTCATCAAAACTACATTTATATGTACAAATAGGAGTTTATTTCTAAACAAAAGCTGAATCTATTAATACTTTCAGTAAGCAGGTCCCAGTTTTATAAATATCTGAATGATTATGATCTAGACTGGTTCTAGGACATCAATAGAACAGATACTTTAAAGACCGGAAATTAGATTACATTTACAACTATTCAAGTTCGTAAGAATGTTTTGAAATGGGACCAAGGATCCTCCAAAAATGAAAAACCAAAACAGAATTTTAATAACTTCAAATTGTCATTGCTAACTACTTTGAATATACAGATATATGAACTGCAATTATAAGTTAAGTTGTATAAAGTCATGGCAAATGAAGTAATTACTCTGAAAACAAATACATGAACTGTAAAGATCACTTAAGAATTGTGAACTCATGCCAAAAAAATACAAGAAATCATGCTTAATATAACATGCATAAATGCAGAATATTGGTGGCAATCACTGACAAAGCAAGCATACAAGTTAACTTCCCAAAAATATTTATATCATGTACATCCTTTTTGATGAGAAATGTAACATAAAAGCAGAAACTGCAGAAAACTTCTTGAGATGTTATATTTATTTCCAGAGATGTAAGGCCATTTATTTTTAATTAGTTGGTTTACGGATCCGCCAACCCGATTTTGCCGATTTGAAGAAAAAAAATAAAATTGAAAATTTTGGTTTTTTATTACCGCCGACCCTCTGAAATCAGCCATCCCAAAAATAAAAATAAATTAAAATCCTTTTTTGCATCAAAATTTCATAAAAGATTATATTCCAATTCGTCTAAAAATAGATTATCCATCAATAAAATATCCAAAAAAAATCTATTTATAGACGTTAGTTGATGCCAATTTCCGAAACACGTTTTATGAAACGAATTTCTTAATAGAATCCATGCGGCTTTTAAGTTCGTTTTGTATGAATATCTTGATTCCGTAAGATATCGAATCCACTCATTTAATGTTGTAGTTGACGAGTCGGTCCCTTAAAAAGGGAACGGTCTACTGAACAACACCTTTCAAGATAGATGTTCTGATATTTGGGTTTCAAAAGAGGGAATTAACTGATCATTTGCAACCTTTGTACATTTGGCAATATAACCAAGATTGTTCAAAAGTACATGATTTTCCCTCTTTTTTTTTCTTTTTTTTCCCGACCGACCGACCCTATTTTTTTAAAAAAAAATCCGTAAACCAATTAAATAAAAATAAAAGGCCTAACATGGTATGTTAACAACAAGCAAGATGTAAATATTGATCTCTGTGCTAGTATTGCACAAATATTTGTACAAATTAAAGTGAACTAGTTTGCTCTGCAGTATTTATTTAAACTATTTGGCCACATCAAATTGAATTTTAGTTCTCTAGACTTTGTAAATTTAAAGAAAAATGCTGGAAATTCAGTACACATTCTTAATTTTTAAAAAATAAGAAGTGTTCATCCGCTCCTGAAATTTGATAAAAAAACTAGAAGTACTGTGAGCAAAGCTCACTAATTGATACCCCCGCACCCCCTATCACGAGGAATGGCAAAGTTAATGTTTTGCTATGGAAAACCCAAAAAGTTGGTCAGATCAAAATCTAAAATAGGAGGTGCACTATGGAATCATGTGATAAAGATTCTCTGAAAGTCTCATGGAATTCCCTTTGGTGGTTTAGGAGGAGTTGTGGATAGCATACTGGTACCCCCTATCACAAGGAATGGCAAGGTCCATGTTTTGGTATGGAAAACCTCAAATGTTGGTCAGATCAAAATATAACACAGGAGGTGCACTATAGCATCATGTAAAAAAGATTCTCTTAAAGTTTCATCAAATTCCATTCAGTTGTTAATAGGAGGAGTTGAGGATGGCATCATGGTACCCCTATCACAATGAATGTCAAAGTCAATGTTTTGGTATGGGTAACCCCAAATATTCATCAGATCAAAATATAAAATAGAAGGTGCACTATGGCATCATGTAATAAAGATCCTCTGAAAGTTTTATCAAATTCCATTCAGTGGTTTAGGAGGAGTTGCGGATGGCATCATGGTACCCCCTATCACATTGAAAGTCAAAGTCCATGTTTTTCTATGGGAAACCCCAAAAATTGGTCCGATCAAATTCTAAAATAGGAGGTGTACAATGCCATCATGGGATGAAGATTCTCTAAAAGTTTCATCAAATTCCATTCAGTAGTTTAGGAGGGGTTGTGGATACAAATGTCGGATGAATGGACGGACGGACACAACGAATACTAAATACCCCGCTAAAGCGGGGGTATAATAATCATTTTTTTTCATCGTTTGCAACAATTTACTTAAAACATTTGAGACGCACATAAATTTGATCTTCGCCTGAAAAAAAAAAAAAGTCCTCAAAAAACAAGAGGCTCCAAAGAGCCTTAATCGATCACCTGTTATCTTTTGTGTACCCGTATATCTTGCATCAATGATTATTTTTGCTATTTAATGTATACCATCACTTTTCTCCTCAATATTGACCTGTACAGCTAAAATATAGAATCCTGAACCCAAATAGATATGGTTGCTAGGGACTTTTTCATAGGTTGCTATGGACTTTTTCAATGGCATTGACTCTTGGCCTTCCATTTTGACTTGAACAGGTAAATTGTTGGGTCCTGAACCCAAATATATATGGTTGCTAGGGACTTTTTTGATTACCTTGACCTTTGACGCTCCATTTTACTTGTACAGCTACCATTTAATTTATTTCAAGTAATGCCCTAAACATCTGTGACAATGTCAGACCATTATTTTCTGTTTACATGTAAATAATCTTTCATGGGCAAAAAATCCTATAAGGGGTCAATCAATGATTTTGGTCATGTTGACTTATTTGTAGATCTTACTTTGCTGAACATGTTTGTTGGTTACAATTTGCCTTTATCTATAATAATATTCAAGATAACAAGCTAAAACTGGAAAATTTCCTTAAAATTAACAATTCAGGGGCAATAACATAACAAAGAGTTAGCCGATTCGTCTGAAAATTTCAAAGCAGGTAGATCTTGACCTGATTAACATTTTTACCTAGTCAGTTTTGCTCTAAATGGTTTACTTTTGGAGATATAAGCCAAAAACTGCAGTTAACCCCCTATGTACTATTTTTAGCCATGGTGGCCATGTTTCTCGACAGACAAGAAAATAAAACACAAACTTTATTCTAGATACACTAAGGATCATTCAGACTAAGTATGTCTGTAATTGGTCCAGTGGTTTCAGAGGAGAAGATCTTTGAAAAAGTTTACGACGGACAGAGGATGGACAGACGACAAGTGATGGCAATGGCTCACAAGTCCTTTTAGGACAGGTGAGCTAAAAATAATTAAAATAAAAATTTCACTCATTCGCACCTATTTTTGCCTTAAAAAAATCCAAAGAACTAAAAATCATTTTGGTGTGGCCATTTCACCCACTGATTGTGCTAACATAGCTTTCTAGTGTCAAGAATACATATATTTTGAAGAAATCATGCAGTCATGAGATAAAATCAAGCTATGACATATTCTCAAAAATTCTTACCTGTGCCTGTATTTCTGCCTGCATTGCCTGCGGGTTATATAGGTTGGAATAGTCTACTGGTGGTAAATTAGGAACAGGCTTTTCTTTCTGTGTTGAAAAAAAGTTGATTTTAAATTATACAATAAGATTTTCAGCTACCTTTATGGTCATATGATTTTCTTTAATTCCATCTTACATGAAAGAAAGATTGAAATGCATTAACAACTTCAACCTGAAAAATTAGGGAGCTGAACACACAGTTATCCAATAAACTGTTCTATTTCTGAAAATGAGAGTACAGTGCAATGTCTGAAACCTGCCAACTGGTCTGATACCACACAAATATTACAAATAAGTAGTGACCACACTGAAGAAATTCATAATTGGATAATACTGGAATGTTGTAATGTGTTTTAATTAAAAACAAGTTACATACTATTTTGTTTTTTTTTATATTCTGAAAAAATTCACTGACTTTATATTGTGCAATAATAAAGCACCTGGTTACAATTCTACTTTTATTACGTTTAAAATTTACTTATTAGAAGCGTAATGAAGGTAAATTTAAAAACATCAAATAAAATGGTTTTGTTATGTTCCACTGTACATGTATATGGCAAGAGACAATACCCCCATAAAATCACGTGAAAATTTATACAAAAAACATATATATATGAGGCATGCCTCTGAATGATAAAACAATCGCCATATAACAAAGCAGAGACAATCATAAATGTTACAAAAACAAGTGGCAATTTAAAGAAAGTTTTCCTATGTCTAGCCAGCATAATAACATTTACTGAAGTTTTACGGTTAAAACGAACACATTGCAAACCTGCTATATAAATCAAGTACTGTCCATTCTAATTTTGCAGTTCTAGCAGGCAGTCACCTTGTTGCTTATCATATTGTATGGGTTTTTATAGTGTGTTTTATACATCAGAGTGTTGGGTTAGATAAGGGGAAGGTTTGGGTTCCCATAAAACCGGTTTAACCCAATCACTGTTGAGTGTCTGTACCAAGTCAGTCTATCCTGACTATGTTGTGTTTATGTTTTTTTGTGCTCTTTTATTTTATTTTGTGTCCAGAGTGGTGTCTGTTGGTTTGCTTTGATTGATTTGTATGTCATTGTTGACCTTTCCTGTTATCCGTTTTGTTATTTTTTTTTCATGCTGTCCAAATATATTATAAACTACCATTTACAGAAGTTTGTTCTGAACTATATTCATGACAAGCATTTTTCTACTTGGGTCAAGCCAGAAACCTTAAATTGGCATTTAATTTATATATTTCTATTTTTCAGTATAAAACTTTTTATGATTGGCTGAAATAATCAAAGACATTCTTGAATTAAGAAATTTTCTATGCTGACATGATCACATTGTGCAGATTACCAGAGGGATAAATGTATATTGTACTGTCTACGGTCAAATGATAAGATGTGCTTTAAATATTTCTATTGAAGAAAAAATAGAATAGCTTTTAAAACATTCTTTATTGTGTGACTTGAAGAGTAGGTAAAACAAAGTTAATTGGCTTTAATAATTCTACAATATATACCTTTGCAGATCTCTCCTGTACTATTGGTGGATCATTCCAACATTTCTCTGGCTTCTCATATATAAATGAATGTAAACCTGTTGTCTTGCTGGTTGGTGACATACCTGGCCCTGAAAATATTTTTATGAAAAGTATCAATAAATTAGTTCAAACACTACAAAAATTTTTCTTTTAATTGTTTAGTGTTTTATGCAATGCAATCACATTAACTCTTTCAAAATTATTAGCAAATCCTTAGCCAGCCTGCTTCTTGATGTCTAAATATAACACAATTATTGTCTTTTTACAGGTCAATATAAGCATTTATCGACCTAAAGAAATAATATTAACTTCAGCAGTAGGCTAAGTTAAGAAGATCCACAAAAACTTGTTCCGACCTGTACAGAGAACTATAATGGTTTTATTTTGCATTAGAGGGTTATAGAATTTCAACCATGAGCCTGAATCACTCACCTGGATTTTAGGTGACCACAACTGACAAAGTGCTTCTAGATAAGATCTGTAAGGAATTGTTCTACAGTGTCCAGCACTTCTAGATAAGATATGTAAAGAATTCTTCCAGTGTCCAATTTTAAAAATGTTAAACTATGTCCAGCTGTGGCAGCTAGCTTGGATTCTGATTTGGTACGAAAACATAACTTTTGTAGCAGACATATATTCAAGGATCTTCATGCAAAAAAAAAAAAACATTTCAATTGGCTTAGTATTTTCTGACAAGAAGAAACTTTGTACAAATTTCCCCATAGGGTCCAATGTAAAACTAATCCCACTGTGGCGACCATCTTCAATTTCAGATCGGCATAAAAAAAAAACTTAATATTGAAGAGGTTCATCCAGTGCTTGTTCATACATAAAAATATTTCAATTGGCTTGGTAGTTTCTGAGAAGAAGACTTTTGTACAAATTTCCCATAGTGTTCATTATTAAACTAAGTCTGGCTCTGGCGGCCATATTGAATTTCTGATTGGCACATAAAACATAAATTTTGAAGTGGTCTATTAAATGATCATTCACAAATCAAAAAGTTTTCAACTGGCTTGGTAGTTTCTGACAAGAAGTCCTTTGTACAAAATTCCCCATAGGATCCAATATTTAACTAAGTCTGGATGTGGCGGCATTGGATGTAGAGGTTCATCCAATGCTTGTTCATACATATAAACATTTCAGTTGGCTTGGTAGTCTCTGAAAAGAAGACCTTTATACAAATTTCCTCATAGGGTCCAATGTTAAACTTGAATTTTCCAATCGGCACAAAAAATATAAGTTTTGTAGAGGTTCATCCAAGGATCATTCATGCAACAAATCAATTCAATTAGCTCAGTAGTTTCTGACAAGAAGAGCTTTGAAGATAAGTCCAATCAGAATGAATTATCTGTCCCTGGTACCCATGTTGAATATCCAATCGAAACAAAAAACTTAATTTTTGTAGTGGTCTATTAAATATTCATTCACACATCAAAAACATTTCAATTGGCTTGGTAGTTTCTGACAAAAAGGCCTTCGTACAAAATTCCCCATAGGCTTCAATGTTAAACTAAGTCCGGCTGTGACGTCCATCTTCAATTTCCAATCGGCACAAAAAACATACATTTTGTAGAGGTTCATCCAATGCTTGTTCATATATAAAAGCATTTCAATTGACTTGGTAGTTTCTGACAAGAAGACCTTTATTCAAATTTTCCCATGGGGTCCAATGTAATATTTAGTCCGGCTGTGGTGGCCATCTTGAATTTCCGATCAACACAAAAAAACATATCTTTGTAGAGGTTCATCCACGGATCATTCATGCAACAAATCAATTCAATTGGCTCAGTAGTTTCTAACGAGAAGAGCTTTGAAGATAAGTCCAATCAGAATGAATTATCTGCCCCTGGTAGCCATGTTGAATATCCTATCGGCACATAAAACATAAATTTTGTACAGAGCCATCCAATTAACATTCATGCCAAGTTTGGTTCAATTTGGAATGGTGGTTTCAGATAAGAAGATAAAATGTGAAATGTGAACGGGCGACAGACGCAAAGTGATGGCAAAAACTCTCATGGCCTTTCAGGCCAGGTAAGCTAATAAAAACTGAAGATTGTCCATCAAAGGAAATGGAAAGTAATGACTTGTTAATAGAATAACAGAATCTTACATGACCTCGTGTTCTCAGTTTATGTTAATATGCTTATATAATATGCAGCAGCAAGTGTACCCTAAATAACATGTCTTCTTCATGTACATTAATATAAACTTAATAATATATGTACAATTCTTATTTTTAAAACAAAAATTTCTCACAATAAATAATGAATGAATTGTGAAAGGCAAATAAACAAAAAAATATACACTCCGAACTAAATAAAAATAAAGCTAGGGGTATACCTGATGGAGTATTATACATATTTTGAGGAGGGTTTGTCCCAGAACCATGCTGTTGATCTGGAACAGATGATGGGTTATATACATGTAGGTTCGGTGTTGCTGGATTGAATATGGTTTGTCGTGTCCATGAAAACAAATCTGATGATGTGTTAGGGTGTGCTGTATTGTACAGATTTGGTGTACAAGTTGTACCTGTTGATGGTGTGTTATTGTACATATTTGGTTGTGCCATCGGACTGCTGTAATGAAAAAAAAGTTTATACTAGTTTTCATGCTTAACAACAAATTGCTCTTATTACATTATACAATTGAGCCTATTTTGAAGCCTGAGTTGGTCACAAGCTGAAAAAAGTCTCAGGGACTTTATATGACCCTTGTGAGTGAAAGGCTGACTGAACACATCAATCCATAAAAATTACCTTTATTACCAGTGCTCAGCCTGATTCAGGATGACGGACTTCTGCCTCTGAAGCTGACGAGGAAAAGTGGAGAGAAAACATGGAGAAGTCATTACATAACGTTCCAAATCACCAATAGGCACTATGATTGTTTTTTTCAATACCTAGTTTTATTCTGTTGTTTTTTAAAAGAAATTTAGATTCATTCTCTGAATTAAAATTCAACTGGGCAAAGGCTAGTCCGAGATTGCTCTGACGTCTGACGGCCTTTTTTGTGATATGCTGGGGCCGTGGGACGTCAGAGCGCACTCCGTATAGAAAACTTGGAAATTTTCGACCCAGACTTGGGGCGGCAGTTTTTAGACTCGAAATCGTAATATATCCAATCATAAGTATATAAATCATACATCAATCGATTCCTTATTCATTTTTCTCTAAGACTATGTACATTTTATTCACCAACAATCTCCCTGTGCCACAATCAAAAGCTGTATTCCCTTCAACACACCATTTTCATCATTTCACTTTCACTTCATCGCTCACCTGGATTTATCTTTTCACTGGACTAAAAATTTTGTGTTGCAGTTAATTTGGCTGGTTTTCTATAGGGTTCTATGTTAAACTAAGTTTGGCTGTGACAGCCATGTTGGTTGACAGTCCAGGTCAATGGACACATTTCTAATAGAGAACCATCTAAGGACCATTACTGCTAAGTCTTGTTCCAACTGGCTCATTGGTTTCAGACACGAAGATTTTTCAATGAATCTTCCCATAGGGTCCTATATTAAACTAAGTTCGGCTATGGTGGCCACCTTGGTTGACAATCCGGGTGAACAGACACAACTCTGAAAGAGGTCCATCTGAGGACCAATGCTGCCAATTTCAGTTCCAATTGGCTCAGTGGTTTCAAACGACAAGATTTTTGAGTGAATTTCCTATAGGGTCCTATGTTAAACTACTGTGGCAGCCATCTTGATTCACAGTCCACGAAATCGGACACATATCTGAAAGATGACCTTCTGAGGACCATTGCTGCCAAGTCTGGTTCCAATTGGTCAAGTGGTTTAAGACAAGAAGATTTTTCAATGAATTTTCCCATAGGGCCCTATGTTAAACAAGTTTGGTTGTGGCACCCATCTTGGTTGACAGTCCGGGTCAAAACACAATTATGAAATAGGACCATCTATTAAGCACCATTGCTACCAAGTCTAGTTCTAACTGGCTTAGTGGTTTCAGACAAGAAGATTTTTAAATGAATTTTCCTAAAGGGTCCTATGTTAAACTAAGTTCAGCTGTGGTGGCCATATTGGTTTACAGTCCGGGTCATCAGACATTCTTCTGAAAGAGAACCTCCTATGGACCATTATTTCCAAGTTTGGTTCCAACTGGCCTTGTAGTTTCATAGATTTTTGAAATTCATCCCCCTTTTTTCTATTTTCAGTAACAGCAGCCATGTTGGTTGGATGCCGGGGATGCCGGATATAAGTTTGAAGGGGCCACCCAAGGACAATTCCACCAAAGATTGATCCAAATTGGCCCAGTGGTTTCAGAGAAGAACTGTCTTTAAAGGGCATCTCCTATAAGGGGTCAATCAATGATTTTGGTCATGTTGACTTATTTTGTTAAACATTTTTGCTATTTACAGTTTGTCTTTATCTATTAATATATTCAAGTTTATAACCTAAAACTGCAAAATATTCCTTAAAATTAACAATTCAGGGACAATAATCCAAAAATGGGTTGACCGATTTGTCTGAAAATGTCATGGCAGGTAGATCTTGACCTCATAAACATTTTTACTCCCGTCAGTTTTGCTCTAACTACTTTAGTTTTTGAGATATGAGCCAAAAGGTGCATTTTCACCTGTTCTATTTTTAGCCATGGCAGCCAACAAAATGAAACATAAACTTTATACTAGACCCCTAAGGATCTTTCAGCCCTAGTTTGGCTGAAATTGATTCTGTAGTTTCAGAGGAGGAGATTTTTGAAAGTTTACAAAGATGACGAAAAAAATTTGAAAAATTGTCTTTTATGGGCAAAAACTCCTATAAGGGGTCAATAGACGATTTTGGTCATGTTGACTTATTTGTAGATCTTACTTTGCTGAACATTTTTGCTGTTTACAGTTTGTCTTTATCTATAATAATATTTGATAACAACCTAAAACTACAAAATTTCCTTAAAATTAACAATTCAGGGGCAATAACCCAACAAAAGGTTAACAAATTTGTCTGGAAATTTCATAGCAGGTAGATCTTGACCTGATCAACATTTTTACCCCGTCAGTTTTGCTCTAAATGCTTTAGTTTTTGAAATATAAGCCAAAAACTGCAGTTTACCCCCTATTTTCTATTTTTAGCCATGGCGGCCATGTTTCTCGACAGACAGGAAAAGAAAACACAAAGTTTATTCTAGATACCATAATAACCCTAATTATTGGACGGCCTAATTGGCCATGTTTCTCGATGGACAAGAAAATAAAACACAAAGTTTATTCTAGATACCATAATAACCCTAATTATTGGACGGCCTAATTATTGGACACTTTTGAAAATTCAAGGAAATTTGAATTTTTTGACAACTCTATTTTTTCGACGATTTTAAAACTGTTAAAGTTATGTGTTGTTCTCAGGTGGTGGCAGTCAGTAATTTTAACTTCTTAGGCAAGTTAATTACTTTCAGTCCTTATCGAGTGTTACTTTCGGCTTTCTAAACCATTTAAACTATCTATATTAATAAATTTGATTGAAACAAGATTGATTTTTAAGTAAAATTTATTGAGTTTTTCCTACCTGGAAGTTTACTTTTGAAAAGAAATTCGAAACGAGTTCAGAATGGAATTGCGTATTCGCGTTTCTCAGAGAAATAAATTTAAAAATTTTCAAATGAAATGAATAATGTTTTTACAAAACAAATCCTCTTATCATTGTTTACAAGACATTTAAATATTATAGTTATAATATGTTCTAAAAAGACGATGAGACTACAAACGTAACATGTGTTGTAAAAATCATTTGTGAGATGTTCCAAATCCGGATCGTAAAAGTCATTTGTGAGATGTTCACATATTAGTCAACGACATGGCATGTCGTTTGAAGTTTGCTACTGTTTTCATCTTCAACATTAAATTAACTATTAATTTGTGTAACAGTGGTTTGATTCCGCCAGTGTACTTTATCCGGCGGATGAAAACCCCTAGTGTTTTTTATCCACCAACAAAATATCCCTAGGTTTTTTTCTCCGGATCCAGTGTAAAATATCCATTACACATCCTATCATTCTAAAGAGGGTTTTTTTGAAGGGGAACTATATAAAACATGGGGCTTGGTATTTTTGGGCGGTATTTGAATATACTGAAACTTGAATGATTTATGTGATAAATGGACAAAATAAACTAGTGTTTTTTATCCAGGAATGACTAGTGCTTTTGTACCTGGAATGATTACACTAGTGATTTGGAACCAGGAATGATTACACTAGTGATTTGTAACCAGAAATGATTACACTAGTGCTTTAGATCCAGACAATGATGAAGTGTTTAAGTACTCATTTTAAATAAGTGATGGGGTGAGTTTTTTTTAGAAAAAATATCCTGACCCTGAGTTTGGTAAAAAAAAAAAAAATTTCTGGTCTGCACTTGTATTGAAAAAAATAATCTGTCTCACATTTGACAATTTAAAAAAAAAATTTCTACATTGAGCGTATAGGGAGCATAAGAAAGACTGGTATTCTCGCCACCCCAACATCTCCTGATTTAATTGTTATAACTTTATCAGGTGAAATCAAAAATAAGGTATTTCAAATATATTGAACAATGGAATATTCATAAATAGTGAATGCATATCAAAATTTAAATATTTTAACACTTAGATAATCAAAGCTTCTTAATATTTTAGTTTGTTTTAAGCCAAATCAAACTGTTAAGAAAAACAAGAGGCTCCCAGGAGCCTGAATCGCTCACCCGGTCCTTAAGCTTTAAGGGAGTCTTTCATGAGCTATTACCCCTATCATGCCTATAATGGATCATCTGAAAACTTCGACCCAATTCAGACTTTTGTAGAGCTCAATGAGCTGATTGTTTAAGCAAACAACAGCTTTTCTCTATCGACAATAGTTTTCATTCTATAGGGCAAAAACAAGAGAAAACGCTATTTTTGACATTTAAAGGGTCATCTATAAGGCATCAACAGTTATTTTGACATTTAAGGGACAAAACTTTAACTCCTAAAGGGCTCATTTAAACATTTTGCAAACTAAGGGAAATGCTGTGAAAATGGTCAATTTTGATGTTCTAAGGGGAATAACTCCTAAAAGGAATGATCATACAACTTAATAAGTACAAATTTAAAAAAAAAAAATCAAGAAAAAGGGCAATAACTCCTACATGGGTGGTTACATCTTCTTCAAAATTTCAAAGCAGGTAGATCTTGAGGAGTTGAACACTTTAGCTTCCCATCAGAATTTTGATATCTGTCACCATTTTTGAGTTATTTGCAAAAAACTGCAATTTACCCCTATGTTCTATTTTTAGCCATGGCAGCCATGTTTTTTTACAAATCAAAAATCCAAACGATAGTTTAGTAGCACTCATGCCAAGGAACAACTACACTAAGTTTGGTTGCAATTAAACTTATGGTGTAAGAGGAGTTAACGATTTTATTACAATGAATAAAGACTGCAAAAATGGTCAATTTTGACGATCTAAGGGGAATAACTCCTAAAAGGAACGAACCTACAACTTCGATCCTGTTACAAATTTTGTAGATCTTTGTGTGCCTAACAATATGAAATTTAAATTTTTCAAATTTCCTTTATAGTATCCAAGATATTGAGCTTAATAAGTGCAAAATTTGGAAAAAATGCAGAAAAAGGGCAATAACTCCTACATGGGTCGTTGGATCTTCTTCAAAATTTCAGGGCAGGTAGATCTTGAGGTGCTTGAGGACTTTTACCCTCTGCCAGAATTTTGATATCTGTTATGGTTTTTGAGTTATTTGCAAAAAACTGCAATTTACCCCTATGTTCTATTTTTAGCCATGGCGGCCATGTTTTTTTAAGAATCAAAAATCCAAACGATAGTTTTGTAGCACATATACCAATAAACAACTGTACGAAGTTTGGTTGCAATTGGACTTATGGTGTCGGACGAGTTAACGTTTGAAAAATTGTTAACAGACGACGACAGACGACGACGACAACGACGACGGACGCCAAGTGATGGTAAAAGCTCACATGGACCTTTGGTCCAGGTGAGCTAATGAATCCGAACCTATTAAAGGGAGATAATGCCAATCCACACAAATCACATTTATAAAATACACAGCGATATGTAAATAACAACCATAGTTCAAAATGCGACAGGAATATACTAGGTAATTTCATCCTACTTACAATAAAGTATCTATGTATTAAAACAATAAATTTACTATTCAGTAGTGACTAACTGGGAAGTTAATAACGTCCTTGACTACCTATTTAGGTCTGAGTTCAATTTAAATTCTAATATGTTTCCCATGTGAATTTAAAGAAAAGATATTAAAAAATAAAATAAATTACGAATTTTAATAAGATACTGAATGCATTTTAAAATAAACAAGGTTTACAGTTAGATAACTAATGCTCATTTATATTTTTATTTGTATTAAAGGTTTCAACTTATTTTAAACATCTTATTCAGAAAAAAAATTATCAAGACCGAATAAAGGGAGACTATTCAAATCAGCTAAAATCACAATACATGTATTGTTTGTAATTAACAAAAGAGAGTCCTTACTCAGTCAAATATACACTAACAAAAGAGAGTCCTTACTCAGTCAAATATACACTAGAGAGTTTTATCCTATGTACAAAAAGTACCAAAATATTAAATTCATTAAAATATATATTGCGAGGTCAATGAAGTATGAAAAGAAAGTAAACAACAAACTGGTCTAATGTAAACAAAACAACGAAATCAATATCGACGTTTTCACACTATTTACATCCAATATTCCCTAGTGAAAAACAGTTACCCGGAATAAATACACGGCGGAATGAAATTACGCTTACACCTATTCTTAAAGTACATTGACCAGGACGATCATATGGAGTAAAAAAATGACGATGATGTGGACTGAAATATGAAAACTCTATTTTTTCGACGAATTTCCAATTGGTTCATTGTTTTCAGAGAAGAAGATCTTTGAAAAAGATTACGACGGACCCCAAGTGATGCCAAAAGCTCACTTGACCCTTTGGGTCAGGTGAGCTTAAAAAATCAAATGTTTTTAAAATTATAACCTTTCTTACTTCAAATAATTATTCTTGTTAGTCCTCAACCTATAATTAAGGGTAGCTTATTTTGTAATTCTACAATATAAAATCATTCATAAATTGAAACCAAATATTTCATTAGTTTAGATGCCAACTATATAAAACTATCTACACATACTTGTAAGAATTTTGTTGATGATAGGTATCTATTCCGTAGGCTGCTGTTGATGTTGCAGTGGCTGGATACTTATGTGCTAAAGGTCCTGAAAAACATAACAAGCTGCTACAAAGTTCAGGGTGATACTGGTGTATAAATATAAAGGCATTGTCAAGTACAACGGCAAATTTTAACCTTTACTGTCCACCTGGGATGCCTGGAAAACTAACATTAAACTAGAAATACTGTGAGCAAAGCTCACTACTTGGTACCCCTGCCTTACATAAGATACATGAAAGGAAATGTCAATATTTTGGATAGGAAAACTCCAACAGCAGTGAGATGAGTTTCATCAAATTCCATTCAGTGGTTTAGGAGGAGTTGCAGATGGCATACTGGAACCCCCTGTCACAATGAATGGCAAAGTCCATGTGTTGGTATGGGAAACTCCAAATGTTGGTCAGATCAAAATCTAAAATAGGAGGTGCACTACATCATCATGTAATAAAGATCCTCTGAAAGTTTCATCAAATTCCATTCAGTGGTTTAGGAGGAGTTGCGGATGGCATCATGGTACCCCTATCACAATGAATGTCAAAGTCCATGTTTTGGTATGGGTAACCCCAAATATTCATCAAATCAAAATCTAAAATAGTAGGTGCACTATGGCATCATGTAATAAAGATTCTCTGAAAGTTTCATCAAATTCCATACAGTGGTTTAGGAGGAGTTGCGGATGGCATCATGGTACCCCCTATCACATTGAAAGTCAAGGTCCATGTTTTTCTATGGGAAACCCCAAAAATTGGTCCGATCAAATTCTAAAATAGGAGGTGCACAATGCCATCATGGGATGAAGATTCTCTGAAGGTTTCATTAAATTCCATTCAGTAGATTAGGAGTTGCGGATACAAAGGTCGGTCAAACGGACGGACACAACGAATACTATAATAAGTATGATTATTATATAGTAATAAATATTTGTTTGTTTATTTAAATAAAAACACCCGAGAAAACGACCGTGCAATAAATCTCTGTATTTGCACGAATTTCCGGGAAAAAGCTGAGGCGTTCCGAAATCGGCATGCATATTATTGCATACTTTGTTGTCGTCTGGAAAATCAAGATGGCGGACGCCGGTCATACAGATAATTTGACAGCGACACCAGAGTATATGATTGATAAGCAGATGGTCATTAGCTTTATTGATGATCAAAAGAAAAAATCAACAGTTAATTGCATGAAGCGTAACTTGAAATTATTATACAAATGGCTGGTTGGAAAGGGGGAGTTGAGGTCAATCGAGAACATCCCTCACAATGAACTTGATCCTTTATTGTCTGAATTCTTAAAATATTTATTACTATATAATAAACGGGTTATTGCATTATATTGGTGGATATTGCCCGAGCAGTATATCATATTGCACGAGTTTACGAGTGCAATATGATATACTGCGAGGGCAATATCCACCAATATTAATGCAATAACCCTATATTATCTGAATGTCAGAAACCTCTTAAAATATTAATTTTTGAAAGGTATCGAAACAAATAAACTGTAAAAAAAATCAATTCAAAGACTTTTAGTATGGAGGAATGTACCAAACCATTTAAAGTCTTATAAAATGGACTTTGTAGAACACTCCGCTTATTATGCATTCTAGATATCATTCCACAGGAGTTAAATGCACTGGAAAAATTGTCCTCATGCAATAAATTAAGGGATGTAAAATCTCTGAAACAGGTTTTGAAATCAGAGATGAAAGATTTTTTTAATGAATAATTTAAAGACAAACAAAATTTCTTGGATGAACAGATAAACGGCACTTTCACAAAATATTTGAAGTGCAACTCTATTTAAAATACATGAATTCTGAATTTCATAAATTGATAACTAAGTTTAGAATTTGTGATCATAATTTGGAACAGAGTTAGGGAGGCACAAGAAAATTTCAAGTCAAAACAGATTATTTAACTTTTGTAACCAAAATTCTGTTGATGACAAAGTACAATTCTTTTAAAATCAGAAATTTTTTTTCATATGGGTCAAATTTTTTTGTGCAAAGTACACCTTGAGAGATATACTAATCGCAACTTAAGTTTGATAAACTAAATTTAGCAAATGTTAGACAGGAACAAAGTCTAGGATCCTTGATTAACCAATCAATACAACTGAGGACAATGGACGCTCAGACTCTACCAGGCTTTAAATTTGTTATCCGATATACATGTTTTCGTTTATTAAATATAAGTGTATATTTGTCACAAGCTGTCGCAATGTTTATATGACAATGAAAGTTACCTTTAGATACAGCAGATATTGGAACCTGTGGCTGTGGAGTAGGATTAGGGGCTCCAGCTGGGTTGTAATAATTTTGTGTCTGACTTGTTACTACAGAATTCATAGTGGAATTCTGATATTGATTTGGATTGTAGTAAGGATTTGAACTTTGTGTTGATACTGTATTAAACATGCTCTTGGCTTGGGACTGATGAGTTGTATGCTGTTTTTGGGCGATATTTCTGGAAGCCTGTGTTGCCTTCACCTGCTGCCGCACACCACCTTCTGGTAACACATCTATCTTCTGAAACGGACACTGTGGTGCCTGGACCCCATAACTCAGGCTTCCTAAAGCCTTGTATAACCTGTCTTTCAATATAGTTAAATTAACCTGGAATTAAAGCAATATCCAAAAAGTTATTCACATCATTACCTTCTGAGGAAATCATCTATTCACTCTGAGTTGGATCAAAAATTCATTTTTCAGGTTTGTGAAATTTCTTACACGAAAGGTCAATAATGTGGGCATATATACATGTAAAAAGGCATCTCTTTTAGGCTGGGAAATAAATATTTCAGGAGCATAGTTTAGAATACTGCAAACAGAAAAGTTATAAAACTAGAAGAAATGAATATTCCCATCTATGGCTACAAATACAAAAATATAAAGAAATATATAAGTCCATGTTTGTCTTCGGCAAATTACAAAAAGTTTCACAGGAAATCATTCACTGTGGTTTAGGATTTGCTGGTAATAGGTGGGGATGGATGTAGGAATGGACAATACTATCACTATATATTTCCAGCCTCGCTAAGCAAGACCTGGTTTTGACAATATAATAAAGGAATCATAATATACAAATCTGTACTTCCTAAAGTGGAAGAAAATCAGGTCTGTTAAGCAGGGGATATAAAACAAGAGGCTCAAGAGAATTGAGCCTGTATAGCTCACCTCACAGTCCCACAATCAATCCATTTTATTTCAAGTGACAATTGTAATGGACGTTCCATAGATGCTTCATACCATGTTACAGCTCATTTGGCTTTGCAGTTTCAGAAAATTTCATTTTTGAAATTTTGACCGATCAGAAATAAGAATTCATCATGGCCGCCATAAAAGTTCTTTGACCGGAACAAAATGCAAAAATGTATAAAGGTCCTTCCATGGATGCTTCATACTAAGTTTAAGCTCATTTGGCTTGGAGAAGATTTATAAAATTTGTCCAATCAGAAATAAGAATTCATCATGGTGAATATATCATATTAGTTACGACTGGAACAAAATATGCAAACATTATAAAGGTCCTTCCATAGATGCTTGGTATCCAAGTTACAGTTCAGTTGGCTTTGGGGTTTTAGAGGAGAATATTTTTGAAATTTTTACCAATCAGAAATGAGATTTCATCATGGCAGCCATATTAGTTGTCCAACCGGTACGAAATTTGCAAACTTTATAAAGGTCCTTCCATAGATGCTTCAAACCAAATTTCAGTTCATTTGGCCTAGGGTTTCATAGGAGAAGATCAAAATGTAAATGTTTACAGATGGACAGACGCCAAGTGATGACACTTTGGGCCAAGTGAGCTAAAAAGATATAAATAACAAAGCCATAGTTCAGAATAATTTTTTTTTCAGTCTTAGTTACAATGTGCTGTTTTCAACACAATTCAATAATTTATTTTGTTCAGACTGTTAATGCTTTAGACTTGTTAAAAATATTTTTCATAAATGCAGGTAAAATTTACAAAAATGTCTCCTACAGAATTAAACAAATCATAAAAACTTTCAGTATACAAATAACTTACATCTGATGAAGATCCAAGATATCTAAAAGCTGTGTCTAGACTTCCCTGAGCAGCTAACATGTTAGAGTATTCGTTTAATTTATCAGCTAATAAACCGCCACTAATGTCCTGAGCTTGTCCTCGAGACAATTCTACAGCCTTTCTTAAAATCATTACTTTTTCTACCAGGTCCTCTAATGCTAACGGTGAATTCTGTGACTCGGTATTGTTTAACCAGTTCTGAACTAAATTTTCTAAGTTTCCAGAACATATGTAACAAAGACTAGCATACATAGAATACTCTCCTCCAACTTCATTCTCCAACCTCATTGCAAGAGTATCTGTAACATAATTATGTCATGTCTTTAAGCTTAATATTCATGTAACAAGATTGCCTCGAGTAGCCAACCAATAATAGTAAAATAACATAATTAACGAGACAGAAAGTTGTAAAGTTACTGAACTAAACTCGTATACAATACTGATCTAAATCTTTCAAAAAAATTTCCATTAAAATCTGTTGAGACATGTAGACGTGAGCACACTTATAAAGAATGGATTGACATCAGCATTTCTATATCCCCCACTATGCACTGAAATAAACAGGGTTCAAAATTTTGATAACAAATCTTGCCTCTATCCAACAATGTCACATTTGTCTTTGGTGACTTCACATCTGACCCAAAAATAATGAATTACTTAACAAAAAGGGCAATCCAATTAAAGTTAGTTCTCCGCACTTGCTCCTTATTTTCATTCGATTGTTTATGTGTCATGGGTGGGAGATCTAACTCAAGCGACTGTAGTTAAATCTCCCACGTGAGATATATAAACAACAGAACGAAAATAAGGAGCAAGTGCGGAGAACTGATTTTAATTACATTACAAAAAAGGAAAATCTATTCTTCTAGAAAATTTTATGCATTTGGGAGTTTGTAACAAAAATAATTAATTACCCCTAAAGGCAAGAAAAAGTAATCACAATTTTTTATTGGTATTTTAGTAAATACTTTCAATTTTCCAATCAACTACATGTATATGATCTAAATTGGTCATGCAGTGGTACTATTTTACTTTTTAAATCTATTTCCTTTTGTACTTTTTTTCATCCAAAATTTTGAAACATCTTTTTATACCAAAGTACTTCAATAAAGAAGTAATAATTCCCTGGTCTTTTTCAGTGGAGACTGATAATAGAATTAATTGACAAAGACTTACCACATAAAGGTACAAATTCTTCAGATGAAGCATATGTCAGTATTAATGCTAAAGCTTCTTTCCAGTTAGCTATATCACATGTTTCCACTATATGGGACCAATTGTGTGTTACCACAGACGATAATAACTAAAAGTAATAAAATATCAAAAAGTTATAAAAAGATAAATATTTACAGAACTGAAAGCCCTAATTTTTTTTAGAGTAGGTATTGATTATGCAGCAAACTAAATTCAGTAAGCAAAATTCATATAAATATAAAATTCAATGGTGTTCTTTTGACCCGTGTGTTGTTATATATATTAATACATCAATATTAGATTTCCTTTTCTTGTGGTAATTTTAATCTGAAGTTTGTACTATTTTGTTTAGTAAATTTCACTTCCTTGTTACATTTTACGATTACTTTTAATATAAACTCTTGAGTCACATACTTTCTTCTTCTTGTATTATTGAAATAATCATAAAGGAGCCAAAACATTTTCCTTCTCTTGAGTTAGGAAGTTTATTGGTCTTCATATCATTTACAAGTAGAATAACTTCCAAAACCTAAAGTGATGCCACAATTGTGGTAACTGTCATCAATGTAATGATGACAGAGGTAAATCTGATTTTATCTGTTTGGTTTTATTAATAATGTTTTCCAATAGAAAAATTTGGTTTATAGTGTTTGGCAATGTACTGCAGGCTGACAGATGATTTGGCAATCTGCTCCCAACAAATGACCATGAAGTAAAGAAGTCTGAGAGCTCATTTCTTATTTCACATGGTTTTTGTACTGGAACGTTATCATTCATCATTTTTCATGCAAATTGATGAAAATCCAACACAAAGCCCAATTTTTTTTTTTATTTTTGTTCATCATGAAATGAGTTTTATTTCCAACTAGTCGAAGCATGTATACTCTCCTTATGAATCTCAATAACAGGAATGCTTACTCTTCCAAGGTTACTATTATTTTTAGCAAAGTATCTTTTCTGTGTTCTCTGTAATAGTTCTGGTCCTCCAGCTATTGCCAATAATATGGCCTCTGCCATTTTGTTCTCACACAAACATAACTCCACTGCAGCTTCAAAATTTCCCATCAATAAAGCCTGACTCAGAAATCCTTCAGGATCTATAAAATATGAACTGATGTGAGCATGGTAAATATTTCCTAAAATTCTTACTCCTGTCTTTTTGTTCAGTAAATGAATGCAATAACAAAACTTTCTTAATCATGAATGGAAAGTCTGTTAGAATCACAAATATTATGGTATCCATGTATTAAAATCAGCAAAATTTCTATTTTTACCTACCTGTATTTTTAATTATTGTAACATTGTACAAAAACATTTCAAATATTAAATTATCAATTTTTCTGCTTGAACAGATTATGTATTAAATGTATATTTGCATAAAATACATTCTTTAAATTCAGAATTTGCCAAAATGTGACTAGTTCAGCATGGCAAAAATCAACTCATGTTTTAATTTTAGCTTGTACATGTGATATTCCATACAGATACATACTGGAATCAAATCAATTATTCTCACATTTATCATTCATTAGCAAATATTGATATATTTTTTTAAAGATTCACAATAATAAATGCATGCATTAATTCCTAGTAAAATAAGAAACCATTTTTTACCATCATCGATAGGAATAGTAAGTGGAGAATGTTGAACATTATCCTGCTGTGCATGGGCAGCTGCTATATCATCAAATGTGGCTGAAAGATTACTACTGGTAGATAAATCATCTCTGCTGCCTGGAGTCTGTAATAAATACAATGAATTATTCTAACATTCATAACTAGGCCTAATATAGAAGGAGAAATTGTATAAAACTAATTATTACCCATCTTCACTACTCCCACTGGGAACAAAACAAGTCAAAGTCAAAGTAGTCATTGTAAGACTATCCTGACCCTGTTGTTTCAATTTTTGTGTTTAGTGCTCTTTTGTTATTTTTGTTTGGTCTGTTGATTGGATAATTAATTGGTATGTCATTGTTAACCTCTCCTATTAGGCCAATTAAAATTAATTGATACATTTTCATCCCTGCCCGCCCCTCGAAAATCGTGCCGCCCCGATTTTTTTATTTTCTAAAATTTACGATTTCCGGATTTTGTTCATCTCCGTTACCGGTATCCATGTCAATTTCGTTTTTTGTTAACTTCCCGTAACAATTCAACATGGTTTTCGTGATTCGACTATTTTTGTGACCTTTAGGTGTCTTTTGGTCAGCTTAAGTCTGCAGAGATTGAAGTTGAAATTTCTATTGTACATGTTTCTGGAATAAAAACATATATAAGCCATTTTATAACGTTTACATATTAATAACACCTTACAAAATAGTTTCATATGAAATAAAAAATAAAAAATAAAATCCTCCAACCCGTCCCATTTTTTTCAAAAAGTTGGATGAAAATCTACTAATTAATTTTAGTTGGCCTTATCTGTTTTGTTATTTGTTTCATTAGAGCAGTACAAAAAATACTAAAAAAAAGCTGATTTTTATCAAAATTGTCCAAAAAAAACCCAACTTTTTGAAAGTTCAATTTTTTTTAAATTTCAGTAAATTCTGATTTTTCATTCTTTATAAGTATTGGTGATTACACAGCAAAATTTTTATTCGATCATCTTCTATTAACCATAATGCTGTAATCTTTTAATACAGGAAATAAAAAATTGTGGCATTATCCCATAATAATAGTGAAATAAATTCCTATACAATTTATACTTTTACATTCCTTCAATATCACATATTCAGATACTAACCTTTGACCCAACACTTGGGGATGCCTGTCCTCCTGATGCAGCCACACCATCCTTAAACATAACACAAATTGAACTGATAAGTTTATAGTTAGGATAATTTTATAAACATAATCCACCATTTAACAAAGCTTTTGCTGACACCAGTGATAAATATACAAAATATTTTTTAAACATAGCTTATTTTATTTCTTAAATAGAATATTCTGTTTTGAACAAGCATGATTATAGCACAAAAAAATATGGATTTTTTTCCTTAAATAAAAATATAAATAAATTACGAGAATTTTATGCAGATGAATTTAGGTATTGAGAAATATTATTTCCTTATCTCCCTTAATAAAAAACTCAGTGCAGATAATTGTATTTTTCACCATTTGATACAAAAGGCTATCTCCCCTGGGTAACTTTGTTTCTTATATAAGTGTAACAAGTCTGAAACAAGAGGCTCACCAGAGCCTGTATCGCTCACCTGGAGTCTGGTTTTCATTGGACAATTAATCAACTATTTGTTATAAGTTTTTTGCAATTGGTTCAATTGTTCAGAGAAAATTTGTTGAAGATTTATTTTTCATAAGGTTTAATGTTAAAATACATGTATGTTCCCTGATGGTGGTAGTCCTGGCAGGAAGTTGATAAAATTGACCAGGAATAAGGGTGAACCTTAAATAAATGTAACAGAACCCGACCTCAAATTACACAAACCAATAACTCCAACATAGAATTTGGGATTCCCTTCAAAATTTCAGGGTATGTAGATCTCAACATGGCAAACATTTTTCAATTTACATTTTACTTCTATCTCAAATACTTTTGGAGATAAATGCAAAAATGTTAAAATTTTGAAAATTTGACAAAAAAAGGGCAATAACTCCTAAATGGGTTTTGGGATTTCCTTTAAAATTTCAGGGTATGTAGATCTCAACATGGCAAACATTTTTCAAATTTACATATCACTTCTATCTCAAATAGTTTATGGGATAAATGACGAAAAATGTTAAATTTTCAAAATTTGATGAAAAAAGGGCAATAACTCCTAAATGGGTTTTAGCATTTCTTTCAAAATTTCAGGTTAGGTAGATCTTGTCATGCTGATCAATTTTACCCCATGTCAGATTTTTGATATCTGTAACGGTTTTTAAGTTATAAGCCAAAAACAACACATGCACCCCTATATTCTATTTTTAGCTACGACAGCCATGTTTTACGTCAGATCAAAATAAATTGAGGATCGTTTGTAGAGGACATGTCATAGATCATTCCTATTAAGTTTCAAACCAATTGGCCCAGCGGTTTCAGAGGAGAAGATTTTTGAATGAAAAAATTTTGAAAATTTGACAAAAAAAGGGCAACAACTTCTAAATGGGTTTTGGGATTTCCTTAAAAATTTCAGGGTAGGTGGATCTCAACATGGCAAACATTTTTCAAATTTACATTTGACTTCTATCTCAAATAGTTTTGGAGATAAATGACAAAAAATGTTAAAATTTTGAAAATTTGACGAAAAAAGGGCAATAACTCCTAAATGGGTTTTGGAATTTCCTTCAAAATTTCAGGGTAGGTAGATCTTGTCATGCTGATCAATTTTACCCCATGTCAGATTTTCGATATCTGTAACGGTTTTTGAGTTATTAGCAAAAAACAGCAATTTACGCCTATGTTCTATTTTTAGCAACAGTGGCCATGTTTTTCATCGGATCATTAAAAAATGAGGATCGTTTGTGGAGGACATGTCATAGATCATTCCTATTAAGTTTCAAACCAATTGGCCCAGCGGTTTCAGAGGAGAAGATTTTTGAATGAAAAAATTTTGAAAATTTGACAAAAAAAGGGCAACAACTTCTAAATGGGTTTTGGGATTTCCTTAAAAATTTCAGGGTAGGTGGATCTCAACATGGCAAACATTTTTCAAATTTACATTTGACTTATATCTCAAATAGTTTTGGAGATAAATGACAAAAAATGTTAAAATTTTGAAAATTTGACGAAAAAAGGGCAATAACTCCTAAATGGGTTTTGGAATTTCCTTCAAAATTTCAGGGTAGGTAGATCTTGTCATGCTGATCAATTTTACCCCATGTCAGATTTTCGATATCTGTAATGGTTTTTGAGTTATTAGCAAAAAACAGCAATTTACGCCTATGTTCTATTTTTAGCAACAGTGGCCATGTTTTTCATCGGATCATTAAAAAATGAGGATCGTTTGTGGAGGACATGTCATATATCATTCCTATGAAGCCTCGATCCAATCTGCCCAGCCGTTTCAGAGGAGAAGATTTTTGAAAATCAGCCAATCAGAAACAAGAATTGCCTCTGGTGGCCATGTTTCTTGACCAATCAGAACTAAATGAGGAATCTTTGTTGGGGACCTTCCATACACCACTCATGCAAAGTTTGGTTGGAATTGGCCAAATGGTTTCTGAGGAGAAGATGTTTGAATGAAAAGTTTACGACGGACGGACGGACGACGGACAATTGGCCCAGCGGTTTCAGAGGAGAAGATTTTTGAATGAAAAAATTTTGAAAATTTGACAAAAAAAGGGCAACAACTTCTAAATGGGTTTTGAGATTTCCTTAAAAATTTCAGGGTAGGTGGATCTCAACATGGCAAACATTTTTCAAATTTACATTTGACTTATATCTCAAACAGTTTTGGAGATAAATGACAAAAAATGTTAAAATTTTGAAAATTTGACGAAAAAAGGGCAATAACTCCTAAATGGGTTTTGGAATTTCCTTCAAAATTTCAGGGTAGGTAGATCTTGTCATGCTGATCAATTTTACCCCATGTCAGATTTTCGATATCTGTAACGGTTTTTGAGTTATTAGCAAAAAACAGCAATTTACGCCTATGTTCTATTTTTAGCAACAGTGGCCATGTTTTTCATCGGATCATTAAAAAATGAGGATCGTTTGTGGAGGACATGTCATATATCATTCCTATGAAGCCTCGATCCAATCTGCCCAGCCGTTTCAGAGGAGAAGATTTTTGAAAATCAGCCAATCAGAAACAAGAATTGCCTCTGGTGGCCATGTTTCTTGACCAATCAGAACTAAATGAGGAATCTTTGTTGGGGACCTTCCATACACCACTCATGCAAAGTTTGGTTGGAATTGGCCAAATGGTTTCTGAGGAGAAGATGTTTGAATGAAAAGTTTACGACGGACGGACGGACGACGGACAATTGGCCCAGCGGTTTCAGAGGAGAAGATTTTTGAATGAAAAAATTTTGAAAATTTGACAAAAAAAGGGCAACAACTTCTAAATGGGTTTTGAGATTTCCTTAAAAATTTCAGGGTAGGTGGATCTCAACATGGCAAACATTTTTCAAATTTACATTTGACTTATATCTCAAACAGTTTTGGAGATAAATGACAAAAAATGTTAAAATTTTGAAAATTTGACGAAAAAAGGGCAATAACTCCTAAATGGGTTTTGGAATTTCCTTCAAAATTTCAGGGTAGGTAGATCTTGTCATGCTGATCAATTTTACCCCATGTCAGATTTTCGATATCTGTAACGGTTTTTGAGTTATTAGCAAAAAACAGCAATTTACGCCTATGTTCTATTTTTAGCAACAGTGGCCATGTTTTTCATCGGATCATTAAAAAATGAGGATCGTTTGTGGAGGACATGTCATATATCATTCCTATGAAGCCTCGATCCAATCTGCCCAGCCGTTTCAGAGGAGAAGATTTTTGAAAATCAGCCAATCAGAAACAAGAATTGCCTCTGGTGGCCATGTTTCTTGACCAATCAGAACTAAATGAGGAATCTTTGTTGGGGACCTTCCATACACCACTCATGCAAAGTTTGGTTGGAATTGGCCAAATGGTTTCTGAGGAGAAGATGTTTGAATGAAAAGTTTACGACGGACGGACGGACGGACGGACGGAAAAGTGATGGCAAAAGCTCACATGGCCTTTTAGGCCAGGTGAGCTAAAAACTATTTTTTATGCTTATCATTCTAAAATTTTATTTTCTTGATTTTATCATTTTCAAAATGTTTTAGTCAAAAGAGCCAGTGCAGGAAAAACACTGTACAGTACTTACTTTTGTATGTAATTGTGTCATTCTCTGGGCCAATTCTTCTGCATCAACTCCTTGTGACTCATAGTGAGGATCAGATGATATATGAGCTGCTACCTAAAGGAGACAATGAACATTTAAATATAAGAATACGTAAATTTTACTTTTCAAGAAGAGAATATCCTATTAATTACATAAATATTTAGTTAAATATACTGTAATTTCTGTAATTTTTCATCACTAAAAAATACCTATTTTTGAGGAAATTTGAAAAATTAATGAAAAGTTAGGGTTCTGCTGTAATGGGACCGTTGCTGACTTCCAATAGATTGAATTCTTCAATGAATGGTAAGTATATCACGATAAAATTAAGCCCCGTACTTGTTGAGTTGTTGCTTTGTTTGTTTTTTATGAACTGGATGTCAATAGTCACAAAAATTTCCATTTTACAAACTTCCAACAATGTTTTGACACGAAGGCAACACATGGTCATAATCCAGATTTGGAATGGAACCTAATGAATATTTATTGGATTTGATTATTTTGTCTTTATATAAGATCATGGTCAATTGAATTTATAGGTTAAAGAATAGGAATTATGAAGTAAAATTTAATTTTGTAATATTAATTTATATTTATTCCTTGTTAGATAATGCAAAATCAGAAGCGTAATTATACTGAACTTGATTTTGTTGAAACTATCTTAGCCAAACTTCAAGGTGCAAAAAGTCTATATTGTTGTTAAAAATTGTGTTCTTATAACATTTATTTTCATGTTTTGGATGAATAAAATTATTTGTTCAAAGGAATTAAAGACTCGATAATGACTAGAACTACAATTTAATTCAGTTCTGGAAAAATGTTGAAATTCCGAAATCACAACAATTGCTATTTGAAAATTTCTTAAGTGATGAAAAATTTGGGATTTTAAAAAGTTCATTTAGAAATTCAACTAGAGGCTCAGGGGGCTGAGCCTGTATTGCTCACCTGGCAGAAACAAGAACAGCCATGTTTGTTGCATGACCTTGACAAAATGAGAAAAACTTTGTAAAAAAACCTCCCACAGATGATTATCAACATTTTCACACCTTTTCATTTTGATTTGGGTATTCAAAGGATTTACCAGGAATAAATTTCTTTCAGAGGCCAAATTGCATTCAAGTTTGTTGATTGTGCTCTTTTCATAGAATTTTTATTTTGACTGTTCCAACCACCCAGAACATTTAATAACATACAATTTATGTCAAATTTGGTTGCTAGTGAGGAAATGTTTTTGCAAGTTGATATTTTTAGAAAACTAAACAAATATAAGTTTTTCTTGTATTAAAAATTGTAAATTTGAGCCCTGGAACAGTATATAATATGTATAATTACCTTTTTGGCAAGTTCAGTTTTGTCATATCCAAGGAGTTCAATATAATGTTCTCTTGGTTCTTTCTCGAAATTCACCTGCAAACCAAATATTCATATTACCATTTTAATTTGGAACAGCTACAACATTTAGAACTTTAATTCTGTATACATATGATCAATGAAACAGCAAATGACCTATTTCAAATGTCAAATTGTAACTACACAACAGGTTCGGACATTAAGAGAAATACCTGATATTCATACTCTTAATGTGTAAGGGCCAGAAGGCCACATTTCCTTTCTCCTTAAAATCATCCAATATAAACCGAATATTAATCTAATTCATTTATGCTTGGCTTTATTGGGTTCACTTTGGCAGCCCTATAAGAGATCAAATTTATCTGAATAAATAAAAGATGGTAAAGGCAACATGTATACTGTTTTTTACTGTTTTTGTTTTTGTTTTGTTGCTACCTGTATTTACCATGTTTGTACAGATTTTAAACTAGAGGCTCAGCTGAGCATGTATTGCTCACCTGGCAGAAACAAGAATTGCCCATGGCAACCATGTTTGTTGCATGATCTTGACAAAATGAGAAAACTTTGTAAAAAAACCTCCCATAGATGCTTCTTGTCAAGTATCGTTTCATTTGGCCAAGCGATTTCAGAGAAGAATATTTCTTTATATCAGCCTATCAGAAACAAGAATTACCTTTGGCAGCATCGTCAAATCATGATGAAAAAAATTAATTTCATTAAAAACTTTCCATAGATGCTTCCTGTCAAGTTTGGCTGACATTTTCGGCCTAGTAGTTCCAGAATTTTTTTTTTCCAATCAACCAATGAGAATCAAGAATTGCCCATGGCGGCCATGTTTGTTGCTCGATTGGGACGAAATGAGGACACTTTGTAAAGAGCCTCCATTAGATGTTTCCTATCAATTTTCGTTCCATTTGGCTAAGCGACCCTCAGAGAAGATTGTTTTATATTAGCCAATCAAAAAAAAAGAACTGCCCACAGCGTCCATATTTATAGTCCAATTGGGACGAAATGCGGAAATTTTATAAAGGACTTCCCATATATGCTTCTTGTTATGTCAAGTTTCGTTCCATTTGTCCCAGTGGTTTCAGAGAAGATTTTTTCATATCAGCTAATCAGAAACAAGAACTGCCCATGGTGGCAATATTTTTAGCACAATTGGGACAAAATGAGCAGACTTTGTACAGAACCTCGAACAGATGCTTCGTGTTCCATTTGGCCAAGCGGTTCCAGAAATTTTTTTTTTTTTAATCAACCAATGAGAAACAAGAATTGCCCATGACGGCCATGTTTGTTGCCCGATCGGGACGAAATATGAAAATTTTGTAAACAACCTCCCATATATATTTCCTATCAAGTTTAGTTCCATTTGGCTAAGCAATTTCAGAGGAGACAATTTTTTACATCAGCCAATCAGAAACAAGTACTACCCATGGTGGCCATATTTGTAGTCCGATTGGGACGAAACGAGGAAACTTTATAAAGGACCTCCCATATATGCTTCCTGTCAAATTTTGTTCCATTTGGCCTGGCACTTTCAAAGGAGAAGACTTTTGAAAACTCAGCCAATCAAAATCAACAATTGCCCATGGACAAAATGAGCAAACTTTATTAAGGACCTTACATAGATGCTTCCTGCCAAATTTAATTTTATTTGGCGCAGTGGTTTCAGAGGAGAAGAATAAAATGTGAAAGGTTAACGGACGACGGACAGATGATGGATGCAAAATGAACAAAAGCTCTCATGGCCTTTGGCCAGGTGAGCTAAAAATGCACAACACAAGCATTTCCTTAAAAACAAATTGTAAATCATAAATTCTCTTTTATATTTCTCATAGTTCCAAGAATAAAGTGTTTACCAACCAATCTTTTACTGTTCTACTTTATACTAAATCCTCTGAAAACTTACTCTTAAAAAATTCCAAATATTCTCCTGTATTTCATCAGAACTGTTTGCAGATTTCATGGCACAAAATTCCACATACTGTCCATTTACTAAAGCTTGTTCTAACTGTGCAGAACAACTTAATAATTCTGTTTCCGTGACAACCTGACTGATATACACATTCCTGGGTGAGTGATGCTGGCTAGGACTACCAGAACTTTCAAAACTGACAAGTTTCCCACCAAACTGTAAACATAAAATGGTACCATACTCTGACATCTTTTGTAAAGACAATGCTACTGTCTAAATTGTGTTAAAATACATATGTATTTGCAGTACTTAAATTTTCACTTTTTCAAAGTATACAGTATTAAGGGCATACGATACAGTTTCGATCTACTATTGATTTTTCTTTGAGATTTTGCATATTGGTAGTTTTTTCACCGATCTTTCTAAAAATACAAAGAAAATGACACCTTCATATGCTACTTTTTGAGATATTTAAGGTTCAATTTCCGGGATTTTTAGTAAGATTGTGCAAATATCGTCTTTTCACCTATTTCGATAAAAATCAAGTACTTTCTTGTTTTAAAAGATAAATAAATCGGGTTTTTTGCATAAAGAAAACGAATATCTCTTCTCTTCCGATAAATAAAATTCAGACGATTTTGTGCTACAAGATATTTTCATTTTTTCAAAATATGTGATATATTACCAAAAACTTTGAATTTTTGCACGATACATCAGTATATTAAAAAAAATCTGCTATTGATAATTTAATCTAAAAATCACATAATGTTGTCCTTATAATTTGCTATCGAATGCAGTTTCGAAATTAAGGGGTCCATGATCTCCTTTTTTAGATATTTTGAAAAAACTGTCGAATTTTTCGGCATTGTACAACTGTTAATTTTACGCGGGAAATGACGTGCCACCATAACGCAAAACGGATACTCGTGTGGTCCCGATTCCCACCTGTAAGAATAAAAGGCTTGGAATCACTCTCTTTGAAAAGAATTCCTGATCAAATTATATGTTTTACAAAAATTTTGCTTATTTCATCTTTTGTGTTAAATGTCCTGTCACCAATGGGAAATAATGCTGTGGATTGCGTTGCCTCTGTAAAAATAATTTTTATAAAATTGTTTTTTCCATATATATCTGGAGATACTGACTATTTTCGTCGATTATTGAACTTCTGTTTCTATCCAAAGCAATACATGTATTCAAACGTATATGACTAGCATTTCTCAGCATATATATGTCCAATTAAGTATTTTTACTTTCTTTTGAAAAAAGCAAATCACCATACGTTAGGAAGTCCGAGAAATTAATTCTCTAATTTCATTTTTATTAAATGATGTACAAAAATATAAAGGTATCTTCTTGATACATGGAAGTTCCTCACAATATTCATGCACCATTTGAACTAAGGGATTTTACAACTACATGAACTATAAATATAGATGTCAATGTATCGGAATCTGTCTATTCCAAAATGGATAACTTTCCGCCATGAAACCCATTAAAACGCCATCCTTTAGTTTTGATGTGGTTCCTGCTACTCATTTCTGTGTGTACTTTTTAGTATTTTGTGTTGTTTGTCGTTTGACTGTCGCCTTTTTGGTGTTCCTGATCTTGTTTTTTTTTTGTCCGCTTATTTCCCTCTCTGCGTGAACCGTTTTATGACGTAACGTTATTTTCCGCGAAAAGGAGACGTCCGAATTAGCGACGTTGCGGGAAAAGGAAAATGTTCCGCGAAAAGTTTTTGTTGGACGTTAGCGACGCGATTATCTCCCCTGTAACTGTATCGTATGCCCTTAAATACATATGTATTTGCAGTACTTAAATTTTCACTTTTTCAAAGTATACAGTATTACAATATAGGCAAAATACCTTCCAAAAAACGGTGAAGAACTAAACAATCAATATTCTATTAAAATGTTTCATACAAAAAATGTCAGCAATATAGATCTGTGTCAATGAAGAAAGACTTTTGGATTTTAAATATTGCAATTTCTTTCATAAAACTTTAGGAATATTTGCAAAATATTTTTGGTTATGTTTGTTGATAAATAGGACCATGAAGGGTCTAAATATAGCTTTTTAATAGATGCAAACTCCACAATTTTCTTTTTATCTCTGTACGATGAATATAAATAACAATCTGATGAAAACTAAAATTAAAATTCCATAAAATATATTTTTAATCCATCTAACATGAAAACAATGTCATTCAAATTTCACACAAAAAACATGGCATCAAATAAAATGTATATGCACCCTTAAATAAAGCACCAACTTGTCATAAAAAGTAAATTTCCATACTTACCCCAAATGAAGCACCCACAGGTTTCCTTAGCCACTTAGGAGGTTTTTGTAGTGGCATTACATTATGTGTAGTTTGAGCTTGTTGTGCTGCTGCTGCCTGGGCAAAGGGATCTGTGGTGTGAAAAGAATCAGCTATCTGAAATATATCAACAAATTTTATTTTCCTTCTGCTCAGTGAGCTTTATAACAAAGAGTTAGTTGCAGTTATGAGAATGCAAACAAACCTGTATTTCTGTTGCAATTTCTGTTGATAAGTGAATACCAAAAGGCTGTGGATTAATTATTGAACTTAATTCAAAACAGGATTAATTTAACAAAGTAAAATTTTTTACATTACCTCATTTTTAGAATTATTAGCATATCTGTAATTCATATACTGAAAGTCTCTTTCCATTGTACTTATAAAAACTAAATGCCACAATTCCTAAGATATCTCCTTTAAATCTTATCATACACATGTTATATACATTTAAATGTCACACTTATTGACCCCTTTGGTGTTATCTATAAAATTTATATTACTGTCTACATTTAAATGTAAAATGGTCACAGGTGGAATTCTAATACATCATTCGTTGAAGATAATGACAAAAATAATTCATCAATTTTATACATATACAGTACAGTTTTTCAGACATGCAGATCAATTTGTGCTGGTTATTTTCTTCAAAATTCAATGAAATAGTTACAAAGTTGTTTTAATATATGACAGCGTAATAAATGCAATAAACTGATCAATGTGCACTAATTTTCAAATGGATTTTACATTTGATCTTTAGAAAGCTTTGACAAATATTTCTCTCACAAAACAAAGAATTTATTTGACTTGATATTACAACAAACCTTATCAGGCTGGTGTATAGGATGGCCTCCTCCCATTAAAGAATAGACTGACACATGACCATCAAATGAAGAAGTAGATATAATGGCTGGATTCCTGGGACACCACTGTACATCAAAACACCATTGTGTACTGGTAGGCAGCTCATAAACAACCTATAAAATGTAACATTCAATTCAAAATAGCAAATTTATGCGACTACTGAAATTGGAAATTAAAAAATTTGATGGCCTCCTCCCATTAAAGAACAGAGTGACACATGACCATCAAATGAAGTAGATATAATGGCTGGATTCCTGGGATACCACTGTACATCAAAACACCATTGTGTACTGGTAGGCAACTCATAAACAACCTATAAAAATTTCATTTGTTTGGCATTGCTGTCTGACCCACTGAAAAACTTGCCACCCAAATAATTTTATTTGCGTTTCAGAATTTTTTTTTTTTTTTTGTATTAAAAAAAATCGGAATCCTGCCGGAATTTCTTGTTCCGGGGTTTACTCATTTCAAATCACAATCCTAAAAGCACTTGCTGTACACTATATTGACAGCAAACGTGTAATTTTAATAGTGACCTTCGGGCGTACAAAGTCATTGAAACCACTTTTTCTAAATTACCCTTCAAAAAACAAATAATTGCTCATCTTTGTTATCGAGACGATGGGATAATTCTTTTCAATGGAGATTATCTCCAAATAGAAAAACTCTTTAAAATTGCAAAACCAAGAGCACAAATTATTGAAATTTACTTACAACTACTCATATCATCAAACAACATTTTTAGATACTAAAATATACAAATGGAATAGATACAAAGAAACAGGTATTCTAGATATTAAATCATTCCACAAACCAATGGAAACCTTTGGAAACTTACATCGATCCTCATCCCACAATGACAAAGTATTCAAAGGTATAGTAAAAGGGGAAATAATTAGACACATAAGAAACAACAGTGACCCAGAACAAAGAAAACAAGAAATCAAACTAACTATCCAACGATTCTTAAAAAGAGGATATAAAGCAAAAGAAATCAATTCCATAATCAAATCAACGAACATTATGTCAAGGGTGAAAACTCTTGAATATAAGAAAAAATCTAACACAAATATTCCGCTAGTTTTTATGACAAAAAATCATAGCGGTTTACGACATCTACCAAAATTAATCCGAAAACACTGGCATCTCATTATGAAAATGAACTAGCTAACCAATTGTTTCAAAGACCACCATAGTTGCATACAAGCGTAACAAAAACTACGTAACTTCAGCTAAAATGCATACAAACTAAAAATCTAAAATCTCAAGTTTAAATAATCTTAACAAAAGTATTTATTCTACTAAACACTAAAATGGCAACACCATATACATTTATACTGTCCTATTAAACCACAATGGTTTTTATCTCCCGGATGGCTGATGAGGTTTGGGGAAATCCGAAATATGGTAAATTTCAATTCAAATAAACCAAAACTATTTTTGATAATAGAAAACTAACATGTCGAACAAAACAATTAATTTAACAGTACCAGCAATTCAATTTTTATCTACAAAACATAATTTGGTTAAAAAGAAATCCTCTAACAGCCATCACACAATGCATAGGATTTAAATAAATTAATTAAATAAATATGTTGCCACACTTATCTACAATTTAATGCACATATATGCATTAATCAAACTAATCTACACTAAATGATTCAGATCAGTTAATTGAGAAGTAGGTGTATGGGCCTTGCGTGTAATTGTAATATGTCATATATTCCTCTTTTTTCCTGTAAAAAATCAGTCTGAAAATATAAAGCTTTTAAATGTAAAAAAAAAAAAATAATTTCCCTACCTACCTACCCACCTGCTGATAGTGTGGGTCGGCAATGCCAAACAAACACTTTGTTAAAGGTTGCCTAACATTCAATTCAAATAAAATGCTCCGCTGGGCGCAGCTAGATACGACCGCAGATGTCGAACCCTGAATAGTTGGGGCAATTATGAACACAACATTCAAGCTTGATACAATACTGAATTTGGATTGTGAATAAATATTTGACACAGCATAGGTTTCTGACACAGAATGAATGTTGTCTAAGAACTTAAAAATTTTTAATTTACCTATTCAAACCATATCAGTATTATTTGTTTTTATATATAAATCAGAAATAACCAATTTAAAATTTAAAATTGGGCAAACATATCAATTTCTTGCTATTGCGCAATACTGTGTAATTGAAAATTTCTTCAAATATTTGACACATAATAGGTTTCTGACACAGAATAACTGAAATCAAAGAACTTAAAATTGGTCATATGATTTGAATTTATATTCAATTTTTTGCTTCTTGTGCAATACAATATGCTGTGGAGAATTGCCCCCCCCCCCCAAAAAAAATAATAATTTACCCCTTTTTTTAGCTTTTGTGCAATACACTATGAAGTTGCACATTGACCCCCCCTCCCAAAACAAAAAAGAATAAAATTTATTGTAACCCCCCCCCCCTTTTTTTGCTAAAAAAAATTTGAAATTTTCTTTTTAATTTATGAAATATGAAATGAGAAAAAATTACCCCCTCCCCAATTTCTCATTTACCCCCCCCCCCCCCCATTTCTTTATACTCTGCAACCATAACAGCCCATTTAAATACACCATAACATATTAAAATAGAAAATGACATCATAGTCATGGATGGCAAATTTTAAATATACATAATTTAAAAGCAGTTTAGATAAGATAAACAAAAAATTCGTAAGGGTTCCGCGGAACCCAGTGTCTCGCCTACTTTTGATGTTGTCTATATTTTCAGTGTGATAGGTGAATGCACATAATAGAATGCAATGTTAAGTCCATTTATACGTAAAAAACTGAAAAACAGAAATAAATATTTTACAAAATTTTCTCCTGGATACAATCTTTATATCATAAACAAGCTTCTGTCCAAATTTGGTAAAATTCCTGGATAGTTTAAGAAAGTTATTAAAATTTAAAAAACTTTAACCACAGAGTGAATGTAATGTTTCCTGGCAGAAAAACTAAGTCCATTTATAAGTAAAATACGGAAAAAATTTTTTTTTTTTTACTAAATTTACTTCTGGATACTATATTATGATCATAAACAAGCTCCTGTCCAAGTTTGGTACAAATCCAGGATAGTTTAAGAAAGTTATTAAAATTTTGAAAACTTTAACCACAGAATGAATGTAATGTTTCCTGGCAGAAAAACTAAGTCCATTTATAAGTAATATACAGAAAAACTGGAATTCTTATTTTACAAAATTTACTTCTGGATACTATCTTATGATCATAAACAAGCTTCTGTCCAAGTTTGGTACAAATCCAGGATATTTTAAGAAAGTTATTAAAATTTTAAAAACTTTAACCACAGAGTGAATGTAATGTTTCCTGGCAGAAAAACTAAGTCCATTTATAAGTAAAATACGGAAAAACTGGAATTTTTTTTTTACAAAATTTCCTTCTGGATACTATCTTATGATCATAAACAAGCCTCTGTCCAAGTTTGGTAGAAATCCAGGATAGTTTAAGAAAGTTATTAAAATTTCAAAAACTTTAACCACAGGGTGAATATTTGTGGACGCCGCCGCCGCCGACGACGACGACGGAATGTAGGATCGCTATGTCTCGCTTTTTCGACAAAAGTCGAAGGCTCGACAAAAAGCTTCATCAGCACATTTTATATTGGCAAATTTCCAATGGAATTTGTTAATAATAAAGTTTTGATAACAGGGCACACATATCAATTTCTTGCTATTGCGCAATACTGTGCAATTGAAAATTTCTTCAAAAATTTGACACATAATAGGTTTCTGACACAGAATAACTGAAATAAAGAACTTAGAATTGGTCATATGATTTTAATTTATATTCAATTTTTTGCTTTTGTGTAATACAATATGCTGTGGAGAATTGCCCCCTCCCCCCCAAAAAAAAATAATTTACCCCCTTTTTAGCTTTAATTTTGGACCCCGATTTGGACCAACTTGAAAACTGGGCCCATAATAAAAAAACTAAGTACATGTTTAGATTCAGCATATCAAAGAACCCCAAGAATTCAATTTTTGTTAAAATCAAACTAAGTTTAATTTTGGACCCTTTGGACCTTAATGTAGACCAATTTGAAAACGGGACCAAAAATTAAGATTCGGCATATCAAAGAACCCCAATAGTTCAATTTTCGATGAAATCAAACAAAGTTTAATTTTGGATCCCGATTTGGACCAACTTGAAAACTGGGCCCATAATAAAAAAACTAAGTACATGTTTAGATTCAGCATATCAAAGAACCCAAAGAATTCAATTTTTGTTAAAATCAAACTAAGTTTAATTTTGGACCCTTTGGACCTTAATGTAGACCAATTTGAAAACGGGACCAAAAATTAAGAATCTAAATGCACGGTTAGATTCGGCATATCAAAGAACCCCAATAGTTAAATTTTCAATGAAATCAAACAAAGTTTAATTTTGGACCCTTTTGGCCCCTAATTCCTAAACTGTTGGGACCAAAACTCCAAAAATCAATCCCAACCTTTCTTTTGTGGTCATAAACCTTGTGTTTAAATTTCATAGGTTTCTATTTACTTATACTAAAGTTATTGTGCAAAAACCAAGAAAAATGCTTATTTTGGCCCTTTTTTAGCCCCTAATTCCTAAACTGTTGGGACCAAAGCTCCCAAAAACAATCCCAACCTTCCTTTTGTGGTCATAAACCTTGTGTTAAAATTTCATAGATTTCTATTTACTTATACTAGAGTTATTGTGCGAAAACCAAGAAAAATGCTTATTGGGCCCTTTTTTGGACCCTGATTCTTAAACTGTTGGGACCAAAACTCCCAAAATCAATCCCAACCTTCCTTTTGTGGTCATAAACCTTGTGTTTAAATTTCATAGATTTCTATTAACTTATACTAAAGTTATAGTGCGAAAACCAAATGTCTTCGGACGATGACGCCAACGTCATACCAACATACGACCGCAAAAATTTTGCAGTCGTATAAAAAGCAAATTTATGAGACTAAAGAAATTGGAAATTTAAAAAAAATTTGTCACTCACAAGGTCAATAAATTTTTTGGGGGGTCATGCCAATTTAGGAGAGGTGGGCAGGCTACAGCAAACAACCTTAATTTTAATCTAGGCATCAGCACTTGGACATCAGGAAAATTTAACAATTTGAACATGAACAACAACCTATAAATATACACTTTTTTTAAAAAGGTTAAAAACTGATTTACATGTACAGTAAAGCCTGGATGGGTCGAACTCAAAGGGACCAAGAAAAACAGTTTCAGCCATAAGTAGTTTGAGCAATCAAAATTCAGAAATTTCCGGAATCTTTCTGCATCTGTACCAGAGGTTAATATAATGACTTTGGAAAATGTGTGTCGTAAAATACTTATACTTTGTTTGTATCTATGAATGTTAACATTTGTTGTTAATAAACATTATTTTTATTGATTTGTCTATTGATTTGATGACTAAATTAATTAACCTGAGGTGTGTTGAATATCGATTTTAGGTAACGACAACAGACGACAACTGATAACGTTGAACAGTAGCGTCTGTCATAATCATAAACTGATCGAAAATGAATAGGAAGGTCTTTTATAGGAAAAGATGAGTTTTCATTATTATTTCACAGCTTTTATATTTTTACTTGTCCTAGTTTTTATCCCAAGCCAATGCATCAAAGTAAAATGGTATTTTATAACTTCATTTAATTTATTCTTTGATATTCCGAAAGTATGAATTTGAAACATCTTGTTATAAAACTGATATTGATCAAAGATGCAATTAATGCTAATCATTGATTTACACAAATTATCTATTGATTGGCTTCAGTTTTCACACATGTGCTCCGAATCATACGCTTGGATGATCAATGAGCTATTTGACAGTGCATGATTGATTTTACAGGTAATTTCAAGTTTTGCGTTGTAATTCTAACAGTTTTATTATAGAAGGGACCAAAATATTAGTTCGAGAGTTTGAACCTTTAAGTTCGACTGTATGTGTATTCAAGGTGGTTCACATTTATAATTATACCATTTATGCAGAAAATCTCCAATATTATACGTTTTAATAAATTTTCTTAACTGAATGAAATGTAGTATATGTCAATCTGACAATAAGTTGACAACAAATTACAATTAATCTGTGACCAAAAGATAAACAGTATTAAATAGCAACCTAAAATACTATTTGATTCTACAAAATGCTTATTTTTATTATGGCAGATACTTACATCACCACCAGGTACATCAGAGTTGGGATTCCAACACAATATTCTGTTATCTTTACCACAACTTAATAGCAGATCTGAATCTTGTGGACACCATGCTATATCTAATACACCTCTGTACAAAGAAGGGAATGTTAAAAGGTAAACAATTATTTAATCATAAAAATTTCAATTACTCAAAATTTATAGTATATTATATTTCTTCTCTTAAGTTATGAATTCAAAATTTTTGTCTCATCAATTCATCTAGCATGTGCAGAAACAAACCATGGATAAGCAGAATGCAACTAGATGTACTGTTAGCAAAGCTCACAAAGGATACTCCCTGCTTTGAAGTCCAATTATCTCCCTTGTGTGATATCGGAAAGCAAAGATTTTTCTTCATGCACATCTTTGGATGATGAACTTCCTTTCTATAAAGTTTGGTTGAAATCCATTGAGGGGTCTAGGAGGAGTTGCGCTTACAAGATATATGGACAAACGGACAGACAGACAGACAGACAGACGGATGGACAAGGTGATTCCTATATACCCCCCCAAACTTTGTTTGCGGGGGGTATAAAAATAAATTTCAGCCACAATATTGATAGCTTAGGTCTGCTCTAAAAGTACTCCACATTGCATATAATATAATTGTTTGCTTTTTTCACTTTCTTCAATATGGTAAGTATGAAAATACTTTTATTACAGGATATTATCTTTTTGTAAACTGTACCCAGATGATTTTTATGTTTTAACTAAATAACTTAAAACATTTCTTTTAAAGTAAAGAAAACAAATTCAGACATCAAGAAATATTTAATACTTTACCTTTGATGATTTTCGAATGTTTTTACTGGTGATGTAGCATATCTAAGATCCCATAATTGTAAAACAGGAGTATGGTCATCCTCTGATGATAGACACATCTGTGTAGCGACATCAGGATGCCATGCTACCTTACTGCATTTAATCTGAAAAAAAAACGACTACAAATATCAAGTTTTGTTGTAATTCAATTCTTTAATAAACCAACAAAACTCTACTCTTTTTTCTTTCTTTATGAAGCAGACCTGCATGTACACGTTTGTTAGTATGAAAAAAAGACCTTATCCTTAAATGTCTTAACTGTTTCAAAAATATCTTTATTAATTTACATCCCATTGTAAATTTTTGTAATAAATATTGATATCCTAATGTCTATCGTACTTAAAACAATTGTTTCAAATCATGTCTGCCAAAAGAAAAAAAATCCTTCAATAGAAAACATCACTTCTGTGTTTGTTAAGCATAATACATCCTGTATAGTGTAGATAACGTTCTTTAATAATTTATGAACAAGATTACTACACATAGCCATATGTCCCCTGTCATAATAGATAAATCAGCAAATAAAAATTGTCCTCATCATAAAGTGGTACTATGTGATAACTAGAGGCTCTCAAGAGCCTTTATCGTTCACCTGGATTTAACTTTTGATCCATGAGTAGGACTAAAAAGTTAAGTGTTGCAGTCCATTTGGCTGGTTTTTCTATGGGGTTCTATGTTAACTAAGTTTGGCTGTAGCAGCAATCTTGGTTGACAGTCCAGGTCAATAGACATAATACTAAAAGAGAACCATCTAAGGATTATTACTGCTAAGTCTTGTTCCAATTGGCAAAGTGGTCCTATATTAAACTAAGTTCGGCTGTGGCGGCCATCTTGGTTGACAATCTGGGGGATCAGACATAATTCTGAAAGAGGACCATCTGAGGACCAATGCTGCTAATTCTTATTCAAACGAGAAGATTTTTTAGTAAATTTCCCATAGCGTCCTATGCTAAACTAAGTTCGGCTGTGGGGACATGCTTGGTTCACAGGCCACAAAATCGGACATACTTCTGAAAGAAGACCATCTAAGGACCATTGCTAGTCTAGTTCTAATTGGCTTAGTTGTTTCAGACCAGATGATTTTTAAATGAATTTTCCCATAGGGTCCTATAGTAAACTAGGCTGAGCTGTGGTGGCCATTTTGGTTTACAGTCTGGGTCATCAGACATACTTCTGAAAGAGATCCTCCTAAGGACCATTACTGCCAAGTTTGTTTCCAATTGGCCTTGTAGTTTCATAGAAGATTTTTTCAATTCATCCCCCCTTTTTCCTATTTTCAGTAACAGCAGCCATGTTGGTTGGAAGTCGGGATGACCTGATGAACATTTTAACCCATTGTTAGTTTTGCTCTAAATGCTTTAGTTTTTGTGATATAAGCCAAAAACTGCAAAATATCCTTAAAATTAACAATTCAGGGGCAGTAACCCAACAAAGGATTGACATATTTGTCTGAAAATTTCATGGCAGGTAGATCTTGACCTGATGAACATTTTTACCCCATATCAGTTTTGCTCTAAATGCTTTAGTTTTTGAGATATAAGACAAAAACTGCAGTTTAGCCCTATGTTCTATTTTTAGCCATGTCAGCCATGTTGGTTGGCAGGCAAGGTCATCGGACATATTTTTTAAACAAGATACCCTAATGATGCTTGTGGCCAAGTTTGGTTCCAATTGGCCACGTAGTTTCAGAGGAGAAGATTTTTGTAAAAGTTAACAGACGACAGTGGATGCCAAGTGATGAGAATAGATCACTTGACCCTTTGGGTCAGGTGAGCTAATAAAAAACAATCAATGAATTTGAATTCATATGAAGTTTGATATAATCAACTTCATATCATAAGCAACAATCCTGCAAAATACAATCAAAATCTGATGAGTAGATTCAGAGGAGTTGTGTCCACAAGGTATGCATATGATACACAGCAATAAAGTCTCATAAATCCTATCAAAATCAATAAATCAAAATGGCAGTACAGTATGATAATCTTCATATCATAGGTAACAATCCTGAAAAATATAAAGCAAATCCGCACAGGAGTAGTTGTGTCTGCAAGGTACAATGTAATAAAAAAAAAAAAGTCCCATAAGTCTTGTAAAATTTAAAATTGTTAAACCAAAATAGCAGTATAGTGTGATCATCTTCATATTATGGGTAACAATCCTGCAAAATATACACCAAATCTGTCAAGTAATTTCAGAGAAGTTGCACCCACAGGGTATGCATATGATGGTGTATGAAAAAACCCAACAAAGTCCCATAACTCGCAGAATGGGGATATATTGTGGTCATCTCCATGTGATAGGTAACTATCCTGCAAAATATAAACCGGATCTTCCCAGTAGTTTCAGATGAGTTGCTTCCACATTGTGGCGGGGGACAAAAAATGCATCTTGGAGACTCAACTCCTGCTCCTCTTCATGAATAGAGGTTTTTTGGTTAGGTAGGTATGTAAATTTATTTTGTTGACAAATATTCACTAATTAATGGATCAATTTAACATTTAACAGGTATGGATACTGTCCAGGATACAGGCTAGCATAAAAAACAGTAAATTACTGCATAAAGACTAATGTAATAGAAGAGTTTTACCCGGTGCTTGACATGAATCGAAACAAAGGTATAATATGCAAATTTCTGTCTTTTTTTGTAAATAACACAGTCTACACTACTTGTTAATTGAAATCAATTGATATTACCCTTGACATGCTGTCGCTAACTTTTATGATCGGTTCATTTTTTCGGAGGTCCCATACAACACACCGAGAACCAAACGTTGAGGCCAAAATGTGTTGTACTTGTCGGTTCCATGATACACAGGATACCTCTTCTGGTGGCTGAAACAAATACATATTAACTGTTTTCAATTTTCCCAGTATTAATATTTCAAAATAAGAAAAATGTTGCATCACATTATGAAGACTCACAAAGACCAGTCAATTTATTTGTCTATAACTGTTGAAGGAAAAAAAAATCTATTGGTCTTAAAGCGAACAATGTCTCAAATGTGTTCAAATACAGGGATAAAAACTAATGTTTGCCCGAGTCAACTAAAATTTGGGTTGGGCGACTGATCGGCAGTAGCCAGGTCGTGACTGGAAATTTTGGTGCACTGTCAGGACGATTTCATATGTTCATATCTTCTGGAAATATTGCCATGACTGGTTCATTTTGTCTCTCTTCAATGTTGACAACAGCGAATTTTTGTTTCAGTACAGAACACAAATAGGTTCTTATATTCAATAACATCAGGAGTATACCAGAAAGAGATCGATTAAATTGGAGAGGTCAAAAACAAATTGCCATCTAAATCAATTGCGCTCTTTATCTTCTTCACAATGTTTTATCAGACTAAAATAAACCAAGAACGATGAGAAATGGGACGAGTGCATACCCTGAACAGGTACTATTAAGGAATTTTGATGTAACACTCCTGTAAATTATGGACAGATTGTGATGTTTGGCATAAATTTTTGAAAAGTCACTGTTTAACTTCAATAAAGGCCATTATGAGACTTAATAAAATATAATATTATCAAGGGTGTTTAATGGGCAGCAATTATTAATGACTCGGAGGGTTATATAATGAGCATGATAAAACAATGAAAGAAAAAACATTTACACTGGAAAGCCTCTGCTGAATACTTGTGCCCAGTTAGTGCTTCTTGAGTGTTTTAACTGGGCATAACAAATTTTAATAAATATAAATCACTGGACTTTTTCTTTTCTTTTGAACTTCGACTTGGTTAATGATAAGACAAAATGAGTTTAGCTGCTGTCATTTATCAGAAGTAAATTTCAATTTTCCTCCAACCTTGATTTTTTTTTATGTGACAGCCCCTGCCTTTTACCCTAGGTTTCAGAATAAGACACTTAAAAACATGGATTACATCCTTCAGTAATCGAATCATTTCTTTGTCTATCGGGCCCTTGTGGCGTATGTACATGGATTTAAAGAGACAATTAGACAAAACGTTGGCTAATGTAATGTTTTCTTTTTAAGCTAGTTTTTTTTTAGACAAACTTGTTCAAGAATTGAATTAAGTACACTGAAAAATCATAAAAGTTTATACTGGGCTCCTCAATTTTAGATTGGATGCCTAGATTTTAAAAACTAGGAGCTCAGTTGGCGACCATGGTAAAAAAGTTAGTTGGAAGTGGTTTTTAGCAAACAATCGAACTGACACAACTAAAGAATATAATGAAGGTGCTATCTCGTTTACATATTGTATTTATCACCAACTGATCATGACATCAAATTAATCGATAGATGTGGTCTCACCAGGATGAAAATTATAATTAGAATCTCAATTGCCAACTGAAGGCCAGACATAAAAATTATGTAAAGAACAAAACTTCTTAAAATAAAATGCTCCGCTGGGCGCAGCTTGATACGACCGCAGAGGTCGAACCCTGAACAGTTGGGGCAAGTATGGACACAACATTCAAGCTTGATACAGCACTGAATTTGGTTGATTGATTGATTGTTGCTTAACGTCCAGTGGCAAATATTTCATGCATCTTCATGACGAGAACCAGTTCAATTTATCAAACAATTCAATTAGGGGTGGGATGGGACACAAAGGGGAACCAATTTTGACTGCCACTGTAAAAGGAGGATGGTTGGGTAGGGTCGGATAATTTAGCCTCCTGTAGCGGCCATCAGCCTACTCTTTTTCGAAAACTACAGAAGGGGTCTTTAGCGTGCAGGGAGTGTGGCATTCTCCAAACACGTTACCCACTATGGTCCGCGGTCAGGCTTTCCGTATTATGACCTGACAACCCCCCCAACGAGACTGAATTTGGATTGTGAATAAATATTTGACACAGCATAGGTTTCTGACACAGAATTAATGTGGTCTAAGAACTTAAAATTTTTTAATTTACCTATTCAAACAATATCAGTATTATTTGTTTTTATATATAAATCAGAAATAACCAATTTAAAATTTAAAATTGGGCACACATATCAATTTCTTGCTATTGCGCAATACTGTGCAATTGAAGATTTCTTGCTATTGTGCAATACTGTGCAATTGAAAATTCCCCCCCCCCCCAAAAAAATAAATAATTTACCCCTTTTTTAGCTTTTGTGCAATACACTATGAAGTAGCACATTGACCCCCCCCCCCCCCTCCCAAAAAAAAAACCAAAAAACAATAAAATTTATTGTAACCCCCCTTTTTTTGCTAAAAGAAATTTGAAATTTCCTTTTTAATTTATGAAATATGAAATGAGAAAAAAATTAAATGTGTTTGGATTACCTCCCTTAGCCCACCAAGATAATATCATACATTTCTATTTACTTATACTAAAGTTATTGTGCAAAAACCAAGAAAAATGCTTATTTGGGCCCTTTTTTAGCCCCTAATTCCTAAACTGTTGGGATCAAAACTCCAAAAAATGGTCATAAACCTTGTGTTAAAATTTCATAGATTTCTATTTACTTATACTAGAGTTATTGTGCGAAAACCAAGAAAAATGCTTATTGGGCCCTTTTTTGGCCCCTAATTCTTAAACTGTTGGGACCAAAACTCCCAAAATCAATCCCAACCTTCCTTTTGTGGTCATAAACCTTGTGTTTAAATTTCATAGATTTCTATTAACTTATACTAAAGTTATAGTGCGAAAACCAAATGTCTACAGACTCCGACGGACGACGACGACGACGACGACGCCAACGTCATACCAATATACGACCGCAAAAATTTTGCGGTCGTATAAAAATGTTTAATGCAAAATAAATGACTGTTATTTGACCCTGAAATTGGCGAAATTGTGATTAGATTTCATCTTTTTATTCGTTTCCAAACTAAAAACATCTTTTCACTATCATCACAGAAAGAAATTCAATTAAATTATAGATATTTATGATTTAATATTTATTTTTTCCAGACCATGACAGTTTTTTCCTGCATATACTTTATCAGAAATATTTTTATTTTATACAAAATTACTTTGACTCCATAAGATTGACCTGGTCAATGCAGGTCAAACTTGAAATATTGTTATTCAGTTTGCTTTCAGGAATTTATCTTTTTTTCCTTGAAATATTTGTTTTAATGTTGAAGACGAAAACATTGACCTGCCATGTTGCTGACAAATATGCAACATGTGATCTTGATCTTGGTAGTTTTGGAGCATCCCACAAATGATTTTTACAGATATGTTAAGCATTTGTTGACTTTGTCTTCTTTTAAGAATATCTATAACTTTTAAATTTCTGATCAGAGGATTTTTTTCCTAACAATTTGTTCATTTCATTTAAATATTTCTTTATTCCCCCGAGAAACAGGAATATGCAAGTCCATTCCAAACTTGTATGGAACTTCTTATCAAAAAAAAACTTCCAAATAAGAAAAAATCCATTAAATTTACTTAAAAATCTTTCTTATTTCAATCATTTTTAATAAGATAAATGGCTAAAATTGTTTAGAAATAAGTGCTCAATAAGAACTGAAAGAAATTAACTCACAGAAAAAGTCACCAGCATTAAGAATGATTGTAACAGACAATTTTACAAGTGTTACATATTAAAGTAAATACAGTAGGCATTATCATGTGAAAAATTAAAAAAAAAATTACCTGTGATTTTGCACCTGGTGTCATAGGACTGTCAGGTTTATTCAGATCCCAAATGAATATTTCTGATTCAGAAGCTCCTGAAGCCAGTAAATTATTCTGAAATTTAGAACAAACAATTTTAAACTATTTCAATGCAGCAAAGATAATTTTTTTTTCATTTATACTTCTACAACAGAAAACACTTACAGGAAGGATAAATGAAGAAAGTCATATACATAGAGAACAAAATATAATGTCATTACCAGATATGCACTTACAATCTTACTTATTGTTCAGTGGTATCTGGCAACCAAAGATAGGTAAAATATATGAAGTTCCACAGTATATAAATGCTGTCTTTCTTCTGGTGAATCTATTGGATAAAATCAAATAAAATAGGGGATAACTAATATGCAGTAAGTACAGGTTAACAAATGAAATGCATTTGAGTTAATAAACAATATTTGGTGCATACTACTGTCTACAATAAGATAATTCTAAGATGCCTCTATTTAACATATTCAAGATACACAAATCAGGATGCAAGGATTTCCCTCTAGGTGAGAAGTATTTCCTGATCACTATATAAAAGAAATTTATCCTGCAATCAAGCCATTTCCTGTCTAATAACAGGGGTAGAATAAACTTTAGTCGTATTAGGTCAATGACCTAATACAGTCTACTGGTACTTGTTAACATGAAGAGCGTGGGGAACATAGTGAATGTACCAGATGACGTCATGGCGTTTCCAACGTTTACTCTGCAATTGGATTTCAAATTCAAACATAATTCTAAGGAATTTTATGCATCAAAAGGGGATTGCAGGATAAAGAAAATACAAAGTCATTGTCGGAAATTATATAATTTATTTGGGCTTGTTGCGAAACATGGGGAAAATGCTCGCTAAAGCTCGCCCAAATAAATTTTATATTTTCCGAAAATGACTATGTATTGTATATATAATTTGCAAAATAAAAATGTACAAATGCTACTAATAAGGAAATTGTTGATGCAAGATGCATTTTCTCAATACTCTGTTTATTAATAAAGTATTTTAATTACATGATTAACATCATCATAATTAAAACTTTCATTTTAATTTTTGCTAGTAATATTCAGTTATAACTGTACTTGGGTAATATTAATTAAATTGGCATTATTGTCCATGATTTATAACAAATGCACACATGGGTGTGAAAATAAATCCTGCAAACTGTCACCTGAGTGACATATTTAATTTTTTTGGCAATTATTTGAGATCACCATAAAAGGATTTGGTAAACAACACGTGCTGTTTACTATCCATGCTTTCGTATAGATTTGTTTACTCCCCTGTTAAATATTTTACTAGAAGGAGTCAATATGTTGTAAAGCTGAAAGGAAAATAGTAAACACCACATGCATATACAAACTTTTATGGTAAACAGTGATCTCCACCAATAAAATTAAACTGCAGCATATGGACTGACATTTTATAGTTATTTTTTGCTTGCTAACAATATTTTAGTCTGAGAGTGCTCTGACGTCTGATGGACTTTTTTTGTGATATGCTGGAGCGCACTCCGTATAGAAAACATGGAAAAAAAAGGCCGTCAGAGCAATCTCGGACTAACAATATTTATGAATTTATCATTGTACCTGAAAATGATTGAAATCTAAAGCTTTAACTGCTCCAATATGTTTATCTTGTTTAAATAACAATTTATCTGATCCTTTAATCATGCTTGCTCCATCATAACAAAATAAGTTCCCATTATCAGCCCCTGCTACAATAACTCCTGATTTGTCTTCAGATATTCCATGTGATCCCCATACAAGCTTGTGAAATCTACAAAAATAAAGAAAATCTATCAAAAATTGATACAATGTTCAAATACTGCTATATTTCACATTAATATTTTAGTTTTGTTTGTTTAGTTGGGGTTTTATGCCATTTTCATCACATTTTGCTATTTCGCTATTTTTTTGGAGCAGGAAGCTGTCCAGCTACCCGAAGAGAACCATGATCTTTGTCAATTAAGATTGGAATTGAACACACAACCTCTGTGTTGACAGGTTAGTGATAATAAGTGGTCATGACGAACTACCTAGACAACTAGGCCACCGGGGCCCCTAAATATTTTAGCTAAAGAGTGTTCAATTATTTGGGAAGGAAATTAAATAAAGCACAACAACCTAATAAATTCAGCTTGGAATGGAAAACGTTGCCACCAGGATGACCAAAAGTCAAAAAAGTGAAGATAGGTCACTGAACATTACAAGACATAAAAAACCTAGACCAAATAGCCACGTAATAATCGTCTTTAATAAAATCTTTTGTACATGAAGGTAAAAATCTGATAATACATTTGTGAAAATGTTCAATATTATCCTGTTATTTTTATTTTGTTTATTTATTCACTTTTTTTTCTGATTTCCCATTTAAACACAGGCTTTCCTTTGCTCCCTATAAATGAGTTATTCTGACTTACTTCAACATTATTCATTTTGATATATATACTGTGGTAAAACAATCATAAATTGTTACCTGTGTTCTGATGGAATACTAGCAACAAGTGGCATATGAAGAGATGAATCTGTTAAATCTAACTTGTAAATTTCCAAAGCTGCAGTAGTACTGGAAAAAAATATCAGTAAAACATAAACACTGTTCATTAAATTATTTCTATGTATCAATAAGGAACAACTCAAGATATCATTGTAAAAACCAAGATATACCTGCACACTTGCTTTGAAATTAGCAATACCAAAACATGTGGTTGTTGTACTCTAGGGTTTTTCTTTGGATTTTTTGGTTAGTCCTGGACTAATCACTTCTGAAAATGGTGAGTCCAAAACTATTTTGGTGAAACAAAAATTTGTGTTGGTTATGATGTATTGCCAAGTCTTTATTAAGATTTTATTTCTCATTTACTATATTTACCTTTCCTAGTGAAAAAGCAAATTGTAATCTAGATCATTTGGCGCTTTTTTCATCAGAAAAATATACAGAACGATGCATCTGTGAGAGTTAATTATAAGAAATCTTTAACAAACAGCTGAGAACAATTCTAAATGTGATAGGAGAAATCCTTAAAAAATCTTAAGTCAGCTATAAAGTATTTTGATGTCTGGCATAAATTATATAAATTGACTATTAAACTTTAAATTCAGAATGGCATTAAAGACAATTTCAACCATATATTTTTTACAACAAAATAACACTAGTTTCACTGCACCAAAAGACTTCTACCTGACTATGCCTATGGGGTACAGTATAGTATGACCATGATAAAACATTTTGTTGGAAGATAAACATTTACTTTGACCAGGACACTTAAAAGCCACAGACTGCTGACCTGTTTATTCAGAACTTCTTGAGTTTTTTATAGGCCACAGTAAATTTTAATGAATACAGTGGAACCTCTGTAAACTGAACAACTGTGGGACCGGAGAAATCGGCCGGTTTTCAGAGGGTCCTGTTTTAGGAGGCTCTGGAGAGTGAAACCGGAAGTGTATTACAATGTATTATAAAATAACAATCCAAAGATAAAATTGTGCCAAGTGCTTATATATAAACATGCACCATGCGCACATTATTTTAATACATTTAATTGTTTTTAATTTCAATCTGACATTTTTATTGATGCCTTATTATTGTTTGATTAACGCCTTTCACACCTTTTTTTAAAATGGTTATTTAGTTAAATGATGTCAATCATCGGTCGTTAAAGGATGACATGTATTACTGTTCACTGATTTTCCAGGTAATACGTTGTTTTGGCCGGTTTCTTGAGATTAATTTGACAAGAATATATATGTTTTGTACTGGAAAGTACGGCCGGTGTTCAGAATTTAGAGGGTCCGGTTTTCAGAGGATTTTTTTACTTGAATATATAGGCAAAAATTCCGGACTGAAAGAAAAAGTTTGGTTTTCAGAGGGGCCGGTTTTCGGGGGTTCCACTGTATACATGTCATTATTGGATTTTTTCTTTCTCTTGAACTTTGTCATGGTTAATTAGAAGATGAAATGTGTTTGACTGCCATCATTTTTTCAGAAGTAAACTTTCCTCCACCCTTGAATTTTTCTGTGGTGATCCCTGATTAATGCTTAATCCAATGCAATGAATGTTTACATAATCATGCATTTTCAATGACAGTTTCAGCCCCTTATATCGTGAAAACGGTAAGAGATGGTGAAAAACAGATCTAATAAATTTTTCCATTTTCATCAAACCTTTAAAAACCAAAATCATAAAAATTTGACAAATATTAAAACATTTACACCAAAATTATAATAAAAACACTTAATGACCCCCAGAAAAAAAAGGGAGGGGCCAGATTACCCATAATCAATCCCAACATGTATTTCTTATGGGGGACCATTGTGGTAAAATATAAGGATACATTCAATAGAACAAAAATAAAAAATGAGTGAAAACCTAACTGTCTATGGTCGCTGACGACGACAGCCTCATACCATACATGTAATACCCACTGCAGTCGTATAAAAATCAGTGGCCATGCTGCCAAACTGTGCATGCACTTACAATAGCATTATCCAAATTGTCAAGATTATTAGCAGTCCAAAAATATGAATCTCTGAATCCTTTTCGATTAATCTTAAGTGTGTTTCTATTTGTGTCATAGGTAAGTACCAAAATAGTACAAATGATGTGCAAAAGACAAAAATATATTCAGTCGCCTTTGGGCCTTAACTATCACAGACATATGATGGTCTGCCTTTTAAGTCTGCTCATGAGTCCAGTGATATTTTCAACCCCTGTATTACTTGTACAACATACATCTCCAACTGACTGAACAATTATTAACTGAGAGAAAATACATGTACCCATTTAGAGATGTCCACAATATTGCACTTTTATAGCAAGCCCATTTACCTTATAGAGTTACAATAAAAAATAAATCAAAGGTGAAAGACAAAGCAATTATATCAAATAACTATTTTTTAAAGTTTACTTCCCCTTTCATGTCAACTGACACAAAATTTGATTTATACGTACATTGTACCTAAGGAAAATATATTTACCTAAAAGTGGCATCCAATTGCTGAGCTGCTGTACCAGCTACAATATACACTGGATACTGTTTCTGTGGTGACCAAGCCACATTGGCTGTTTTGTCTATTTCTTTAACTCTCATCCTTATTCTGAAAAACATAATTACCTTATTTTCTTATATGTACACATATCTTAGGTATAATTAATTCTTGGTAAAAGTTGGTTTTTAAAAGAGCTTACAAAATCGTAATTCCGAATAAGGATATACTATTTTATTTTAACTCAAAGAAGGATGGTATATATAAAATATATGTACCTCCTTAAAAATATCAACTATACTTTGAATGAATCTATGTACACTGTACCTATCTTTCAATACAAACATTAATAACAGAACACAAAGAAAAATAACAAATATGAAAGTTGATAAGCAAGTTAGAAGTATTAATGAGGTATCAGGAGAATGCAGAATGTTAACAGCATTTTTTTTGTCTAAATCAGCACATCAAATATCTACTAAAATCTATCTGCATCGAAATTTCCCATTACTTTCAGGGATCACCATAACCTATTTAAGCGTATGGGTCCGCCACTCTTAAATTTTCAGCACCACATTTCGTTCTTGAAAATTTGTTTTTGCTTCAGATCCGAAGGGGGAAAGGAAACATAGAATTCTAATAGAGTTCTTTATTACCCCTCCATTATATGGAGCACCATAATATGGCAAGTGTATAGGGGTATAATCTGAGAGAACAGAAAGCTAATAATAGTCTGAATCACTTGAACACTTATTCTTTGCTTGAAAATTACACTAACAACTTCCAAACCAGGAAATGGAGCACAAATCTATATCAAATAGATCTAAAGCATTACATACATAATGTTGTTTTGTTGACATAGATTTATGTTTTGGTAATTAAAGTTGCAACACTAGAATACTTTACTGTAATGACTACAACTTTATGACTTTACCGGAAACTTACACATTCCAATCAATGATCAGATATCTCATGGAAGTCAACATGACTCAGTTTTAAAAACAAAACTTGCACATATTCAACAATGTCACATTTGTCAAGGTGACATCACATATACCACGAAAATAAATGAATTGTGCAAAGAAAATGGAAAACATACTCTAATTGGAAATTTTAGGTATCTTAGCATTTATAGAAAAGGCAAAAATTAGTTACATCATTACATCTTTAACTGGTTTTCCAACACTTTGATCTCACTTTGAAATGGCCATACACTGCATCAAATATATTTTGGTATATTGTGATACGTTTTATTACTAGCACTGGGTCTATGTCACTGCTGGTGGACTGTCAGTCCCCGAGGGCATTATCAGCCCAGTAGCCAGAACTTTTGTCCTGGCATGATTCATTACTGAAATGCCTCTAAATTTTCCGTTCAAAATTTGACAAAATTATCAGAAATTTCTAAGACTTTTCCTATTGATGCAGAGGTAACCATTAGCTGAGTTTGGATTCCTGTTTGTTTTAATTGTTTTGGATTTTAATGGTTGTGCTTATTAATTCATCTTATATCTTTAACTTTGATCTCGAGCACTGCTGATGAGTTGTCAGTCAATGAAATGGCCATACAGTGCATCAAAATTATTTCAGTATTTTGTGATACGTTTTATTACAAGACCAAAACCGGGTCTGGACTTGCATTGCAGCATGCAATTCATTGAGGTTAAATGTGTACTGAAGCATAACTGATGAAGATGATTTCATAAACTATGTTCCTATTCATAAATCTAAACAAGAGGCTCACCAGAGCCTGTATCGCTCACCTGGAGTCTGGTTTTCATTGGACAATTAATCAACTATTTGACCAAGTTTGTTGCAATTGGTTCAATTGTTCAGGGAAAATTTGTTGAAGATTTATTTTTCATAAGGTTTAATGTTAAAATATGTTCCCTGATGGTGGTAGTCCTGGCAGGAAGTTGACAAAATTGACCAGGAATAAGGGTGAACCTTAAATAAATGTAACAGAACCCGACCTCAAATTACACAAACCAATAACTCCTAAATAGAATTTGGGATTCCCTTCAAAATTTCAGGGTAGGTAGATCTCAACATGGCAAACATTTTTCAATTTACATTTCACTTCTATCTCAAATAGTTTTGGAGATAAATGCAAAAATGTTAAAATTTTAAAAATTTGACAAAAAAGGGCAATAACTCCTAAATGGGTTTTGGGATTTCCTTTAAAATTTCAGGGTATGTAGATCTCAACATGGCAAACATTTTTCAAATTTACATTTCACTTCTATCTCAAATAGTTTTGGAGATAAATGACGAAAAATGTTAAATTATGAAAATTTGACCAAAAAAGGACAATAACTCCTAAATGGGTTTTGGAATTTCCTTCAAAATTTCAGGGTAGGTAGATCTTGTCATGCTGATCAAATTTATCCCATGTCAGATTTTCGATATCTGTAACGGTTTTTGAGTTATTAGCAAAAAACAGCAATTTCCCCCCTATGTTCTATTTTTAGTAACAGCGGCCATGTTTTTCGACGAATCAAAAATCCCCACATCAGTTCTATGCAGGGTACCCTAAGCAACAATCTTACCAAGTTTCATATGATTTTGAATAGTAGTTTCAGAGAAGAAGATTTTTGAAATAATAACATAAAAAAAAGCCAAAAATGTGAAAAAAGGGCAATAACTCCTAAATGGGTTTTGGAATTTCCTTCAAAATTTCAGGGTAGGTAGATCTTGTCATGCTGATCAATTTTACCTCATGTCAGATTTTCGATATCTGTAACGGTTTTTGAGTTATTAGCAAAAAACAGCAATTTACCCCTATGTTCTATTTATAGTAACGACAGCCATGTTTTTCGACATTTCAAAAATTTTAAACGATAGAAATTGTCCAGATGCCCTAAAGAACAATTCTGCAAAGTTAGGTTGAAGTCGGTCCAGTAGTTTAGGACGAGTTAACGTTTGAAAAAGTTTACAGACGACGACGACGACGGACGCCAAGTGATGGCAATAGCTCACATGGCCTATGGCCAGGTGAGCTAATAAAACTTTGAAAAGATTTTCTAGTGTATTGAGAATTGTTGAATTTTGAACTATCGGCAAACAGGAAGTGGCTGACAACAGTTCTAAAAATTGCTTTCATACTCAACATTATGAAGCTGTGAAGACAAAATATAAAATCATTCCCTACTGTAGAAGCCAATAAACTTTCACAAAAACTTTTCTAGTGTTTTGAGTATTGTTGAATTTTTAACTATCGGCAAAGAGCCAGTGGCTGCCAGACAATTCCAAAAATTACTTACAACTCAAAATTATGAAGCTGCAGACAAAATATAAAATCATTCCCTTTTGTAGAAACCTGTAGTTTCCTACCCAAGGTCTTTTGAACGGACAGACGGAGTCAAGCAGTTTCTACACCTGCTTTTGCCGTTGTTGACACAGGTAAAAAAAGGTACAGTTAACATTTTTGTTGATAAATATACAAATCCTAAAGAATTTACTAAAAAAACTGAAAAAATTTACATGTCATTATCAATACCAATCAATGTAATAAATTATATTAAATTTCTGTTAATTACTCTGCCTTCACAGGTGCCTTTGACTGGCAATTAAATATTTGTTTGTTGTTTGTTTGTTTTGTATGTGGGACACAGTAGACAAAAGAGGGAGAAAGCTACAATGTGAACAGGGACATTACTGATAAAGAAAAGAGTCTTTAAGACGGTATCAGGTCAAGTCGCCCCCTGGACAACTCGCCCATTCATGTTAGTTAACTCGCCCACTCAAGTTGGACAACTCGTCACTGAGTGGCAGTACACTGTCCATGTTGCTGGTGTCCATGTTGTGCCGTTGATCCAGGTCCATTGATGTAATCTAGGAGTTGTAATTTGTCGAGGTGATGGTTTCCTTCAGTGCTGCCAATGTTGTTGGAATCTGCTCGTGTTTATCTTTGATGAAAATTTATCTTTTTATCTTCGGACAGTGGTTAGAAACCGTTTCTGTAATCATTGCAAAGCATCCAAAGGAAAACTAATTTAAAATTTAATCACTTCTGACTTCACAAGCCAACAATATTAAATTAAAGTGATTAATAATCATTATATATTTGATGATTAGTGGAATACCCAAATGAACTTATGTACCATACATGCATCACGAGCTTCATTTCTTTAAACATATTTTTTTTTTATTATAGTATTATATAAATTGTTTTTCAATAAATTTTTAATTGGAAAGATAATTTTAATATGGGTTAATTATTTCATTTTTATCAGAGGGCGAGTTGTCCAAATACAGTAGGGAGATTTGTCCAATACTGTGGGCGACTTGTCTAAGAAGTGGGCGAGTTGTCCCACTAATCAGAGTGGGCCAGTTGTTACGGGCCGAGTTGACTTGCATTCTTCAAGACAACTTAATACTCATGAAAATAAGTTTAAGTGTTCTTATTCTAAAGATTTTCTTTCTTCCAATCTTTGTCCAAGTTCATACATGTAGAACATAATATGAATTTGATCATCATGCTGTCTCAAGAAATAAATTGAAAGTTTTCCCTCCACCCTTGATTTTTTTCTGTGGTGATCCCTGAATTTGATGAAACTTAATTACTGCATTATCAAAGAGAAATCTGGAAGATATTCTAATGGGAGACACAATAAACTTGGGATGACCTTTGTTTTTTAACTTTTAGTTGATAAAGTTGGTTGATATTATTCAGATTTTATTTTTAGTAAATTTTCAAAATGAAAATGAGCTTCCAGTAGTTTAGATTATACCTTAGTCCAAATAATCAAACCTACAAATTTGCTTGAGTTTCAGAGAAAACGTATTATTTTAGTGATTTTTTAATTTCAGAAATCACAAACCAGTTCTTCATTGTCAATATTTTGGTATTTTGCATTATTGTGGTGTCGTGCTGAAACCTGAAACTATGATACTTCTACCTACCAGATTAGTTTCAGAATAATTTAACGTGGTATACTAAAGTCGTGTCTGTACTTTGTTTTATAAAGAAGGCAAAATAACGATCAAAATACACGTTTTACTGGTTAAATTGACAGTTCCACGTCTGTCTGCATACCAACGTGGCAAAGGAAGCATATCCCAGAATTCACTACACTTCCGTCCATTTTAATCAGATTTCGATGCAATCTAGTAGCTTAAATTATGTTCAGTTGGTGTATTCCCACAATATCATTAGGTATTGATCCAACAATTAAGTTGGGACCACTTAAAGGTTTCTACATTTTACAGCTCAACGTCGTCACGACTTTACAGTTATTTTAGCTTTTTGACGCTTGTTTTCAATAGTAAGAAAATTCAGGAACGTGCATTCGGATATATGAAGACTAAACCAGCTCATACACCACTTAATTACTGGAAAAATCTCAGCTACCGTCACTTAAGGTAAGAAGAATGGGAACCATGGCATAAGAAACCTATAAAATCACCAACAACTCTGGTCCTAAATTCCTACATGATCTGGTCAATATTAAAAATAATTCATATAATCAGTTTTAGGTACAAAGGCATAGCTGACCTTCCACGTCCAAGAACCAGGTATGGTAAGAGAAGTTTTGGCTATGAGCTGGGACTATTATACTAACTAGTATAATAGTCCCAGCTATGAGGCAGCCAGTCTATGGAACTGGACGATTCAAAAATGTTATATCTTCCTGGTGTTTTACAGAAAATTGTTTTTGCAGTGCTTGTCGATGAGCTTACAATGTACTTGCTGCCCTGTAGCCAATCTCTCTAGCCTCTTTTTTATGTGCTGCTTTTGCTTATTTTATATACTTTAATGCTACATGTACATTGTATGTGATTTTGGTCTAGTTTTTATCCATGTGCTGCTTATTATCCCCGCACTTTCGAAGAAGGTTCTGGGATATAGCGATTGTCTCCGTCCGTCCGTCCGTCACACTTTCTTGTGACATCAACTCCTCCTTCACTTTTGAGTTTAGGAATTTAATTTCTATATAGAATGGTTGCATACCACCTGTAGATGCGCAATAAGGTTTTAGAATTTTGATTTTCAAAAATTGGGATCCACATGGGTTGAACTTCGAAAATTTGAAATTCAAGCTTGTGACTTAAACTCGTCTTTCATATTTTAATTTATGCATTTTATCATATGCAGCTTTATCGGTCATAATTATGTTAGGTAACTCTGTTTAGACTTATTAACTGGTTACCCAATATCGAGAATCTACTGGTCCCGTTCATGCCAGGCATTCATCGTACTTCGGTAACTCTGTATTGATTATAGCACGTTCTCCACGTCTTCACTTTAAAAAACTTTTTATTTGAAATATGTAGTAACATTTCACATGGATTATAATTTCAATATATGAAATTGTGACAATAATTAATAATATGAAATTTATCACCAATTTATACAAACTGTCAAAAGTACATAATTACACGTGATAAAGGGTAATGGTGCAAGTTTTTTTTAATTTTTTAAGCCGCGAGAAAAGCGATTTTTTTTGGTAAAATTTATTTGAGTTTTATCTGAAGAAATTTATTATGCGCAATTAACATGCTGTGTGTTTCAGGTAATTATAACTAATTAACGATTTTACATGTATATTGTACCTTGACTGTCCGGATGTTTATTGTTCCAACCGTTAATTAAGTACACAGGTACATTGTATGCATACAGGTAAACCGTTTGCTGACCAAAAACAGCTCTATTTCATTTTAATAAAGAGGTGTGTGTGTGTTTAAGGGGGGATCACAAAGAATGCAGTGATGAAATATAATTTCAAATGTCAGATAAGTAACATTTTAATTTATTTTAAATTAATAATTTATCTTTTTGGTATTTATATATTTAACATTTGACATATTATATGAGTAATTCTATTTACTCGTATATATATTTACTTTGTTATGGCAAGGTAGAAGCTGATTAGGATGGGCGCCATCTTGAATAATAATAGTAAAAAATAACACATTTCAAAATAGCTAATTTTCAAATCAATTTGTTCGTATTTTACTATATTATATAATCTTCTGTTCATGAAATGTACAAAACCAAAGTGTTATGGGTATTTATATTTTTTTGCACATTTTTCATTAAAGAAATTGCAAATTTGTGGCTTTGTGACCATTTGGGAAAAATAATGTGAAAATTTGGTAATTGTTTAAATCTGTAAATTATATTTGTTCAACATCTATCTTGTTTAAAGAAAATTTAAACAACAAAAAGAAGAATATATGCTTAATCATTTTTATTAAATTTGAGATTCTTTACCTTGACTTGTTGAAACATTTATGAAAACACCTTTAGAGTTGTTTGTTATACTCTAAAGACGGCTAAAATATCAAGAATCAATACATTCTGCTAAATAGAAGCGGAAAAGTTATAATTTTGTATCAATTTTTATTGATATTTCTGCCTTTTTTGCAGAGTTATCTCCCATTTTCAATGCAAATCTCCATAGGAATTTTAAAATTGTGATTTTTTAGTCTTCATCAAGTTAGATTTTGTTTGACTTTTTTCTTTGTATATTTGGGGTATAATGCTAAAGATTAAAACTTAAAAATCTTCTTTTGCAATTACTTTAAGGTTAGGGTCAAATTTATGCTAGATTGACTGGACTAGTCCTATTGTTTCCTTTAGTGGTACTGCTTATTGCATTGCACAATGCTAAAATTACTTAAATTATCCAGGAAAACATATTTTTCATTTTATTTGTGTGAGTTTCATTGCTTTTTGCATAAATTATGATGTCATCTTAAAGTGATATGTTATTGTTGGACATGTGCAATAAGGTTTTAGAATTTTGATTTTCAAAAATTGGGATCCACAGGGGTCGAATTTCGAAAAACTGTCAATTTAAGCTTGTGACCTAATCTCCACTTTAATTTTACAATTTATGCATTTTATTTCTATACAGTATTGTCATAGACTATATGCAGATGCGCAATAAGGTTTTAGAATTTTGATTTTCAAAAATTTGGATCCACAGGGGTCGAATTTCGAAAAACTGTCAATTTAAGTTTGTGACATAATCTCCTCTTTAATTTTACAGTTTATGCATTTCATTTCTATACACTATTGTCATAGACTATATGAAGATGCGCAATAAGGTTTTAGAATTTTCTAACCAAGGGGCCCACAGGGGCGAATTTTGAAAAATTATCAACTTAAGCTTGTATTTTTCAATGTATGCATTTATTTCTATACAGTATTGTCAAACACCATATGCAGATGTTCAGTAAGGTTTTAGAATTTTAATTTTCTAAAACTGGAGTCCACATGGGTTGAAATTTGAATTTTTTAATATAAGCTTGTGACATTAACTTCTCTTTCAGTTTGGTTATATATATTTAGTTGCACAATAAGGATTTAGAATATCGATTTTTAAACCGGGGGCTCAGTCAGGCCAAATTTTAAAAATTGTCATTAGTTCACCTCAACGAAGTTACTAGTTGACATAGGATCATATATTTTTGTGTGCAGGTGCATGATGAAGAGACTGACCAGGTGACATAAGATGAAGGTCAAATGACCCATATTACACGGTTGACTCTGACCTACTTATCGTGCTTCATTGACTTAGTTTAAGTTTTACGTCCGAGTTCAGTTCTCCGAAACCAAGGGACCTACAATCATATTGGTGTGAGGATGCATCTCAGGGAGTAACAAAACCTCCCACTAAAATTAGGTCACTCTGACCTACTTATCGTGCTTCATTGACTTAGGTTAAATTTTATGTCCAAGTTCAGATCTCCGATACCAAGAACATACAATCATATTACTTGGCGTGAGGATGCATCTCGGGGAGTAACACAGCCTTCCACCAAAATAAGGTCACCCTGACATACTTAAGACACTTCATTGACTTTGTTTAAGTTTTACGTCCGAGTTCAATTCTTCGATATCAAGGGACATACAGTCAGCATATTACTTGGTGTGAGGATGCATCTCAGGATGTAACACAGCCTCCCACCAAAATTAGGTCACTCTGACCTACTTATCGTGCTTCATTGACTTATGTTAAGTTTTACGTCCGACTTCAGTTCTCCAATACCAAGGGACCTTCAGTAATATAACTTGGTGTGCGGATGCATCTCGGAGAGTAACACAGCCTCCGACCAAAATTAGGTCACTCTGACCTACTTATCACACTTCATTTACTTAGGGTAAGTTTTCTGTCTAAGTTCAGTTTTCTGATACCAAGCGACCTACAATCATATTACTTGGTGTGAGGGTGCATTTCGGGGAGTAACAAAACCTCCGACCAACATTAGGTTACTCTGAACTACTTACTGCGCTTCATTGACTTAGGTTAAGTTTTACATCTGAGTTCAGCAGGGTGTCAAGTTGTCCTATATTCCTATATTTTTCCTATATTTCCAGGCAATTCCTGTATATCCTATATTTCACTGAAAATTCCTATATTTTCACCATTTTTCCTATATTTTGAAATTGTAGGATTTTTTATGCAATTATTTTTTTTTGCATTTCAGTGAATCTCTCACAGAACACGGGTTACTTGACTGCCTAGAATTTGTACTATTTTTACATTATGTTATTAAATACAGAATTTTTTAATAGCATTATTAAATGTTTTTCTATTATTGTGTTGTATTTCAACTGACCCTGACTGAGCACTGCTGATGGTTATTTGTTAGATGAAATATGCATGAACCATGCACCCAAATTGTAATCTTAAGATTGTTTCTAAATACCGGTAGGCTTAAAATGTAAATGAAATCTTAAATAGTAAACTATACACAGATTTATTTTTTCCTTTTTTTACCTTGAAATTACTAAAAATAGTCAAACAATATTAGCATGAGTGCTCTGCAGTTGAGACTGATGGGAGGTACAATATATTTGTAATTGAATTCATTGTTTTAATTTGTTTTGAATTATTGAACAAGTTTAAAATGCCAAAATCGAAGACTAAGTTTCAGCAAAAGTGGTTTCATTTACAATTCAGTTTGTAACATTTAGTTTAGAAATATTTTTTTTTATAAAAATTGTGTTATTAACTTTTATTATAAGTAAAAAGGATGTGAGGTATGGCTGTAGGGGAGGTGAAGGCCATAAATTAAGAGTGAAATTTGGTAGTAATTGTCCTATATTTACCCTATATTTTCAACTTGAAAAAGACGCAAGTTGCTCAACTACGGCTACAGGGGGTGCGGGAATCACTGCCGATTCCGACAGTCCAGATTTCTAGTTTTTACTGTTTTTGTCTTTGCATGTTTTATTGCGTAATTTGTGTGTCGCTGATAGTGCGTTTATGTATGTCATATGTCATATGTCATATGTATGCATGTATTTGTTTTTGTTATCAAATATCTATAGTCGATTAAAGAGCTCTACAGAGGTCATGATGTCTGTGTTATTATATATATATCCTGTGCCGACTTTAAATAAAGATTACTTTAAAACTTACTTACTTGTAAACTTTAATTATAACTAATTGCTCTGCTCCATAGGGACGTCATAATTGACAAATAAATATTTGTTGTTGTTATACTAGTAATCAATATTTAATCATGATTCTGGTGAGCCTTAATAGTTATACAAGTCACTTAAACAAGAATTTAAATTGCAATACTATGTCATTTATTGAATAAATTTGGAACAAATTTTGAGAAATCGTAATTTCAAGTCGAAAGATTTGACTTTTTGAGCGACATCGACGTGCTTTCTTTATAAATACATGGATGGGTGGATGAATTATTGTTTAACGTCCAGTGGCAACCAGGTGCATATTAGGACGAGAACATGTTCATATGATAATGAATATGATCCCTGCTTTGTACTAGACCGACACGCTGAGTCAGATTTTTAATGTGCTAGCTCACGAGGTAATTGTCCGCAGGAAGACATATCACCTCACTCGGACACATTATACTGACTCCGAGCCGCCCAGTCTTTCCTCTTACTCTTGGATGCAGCAAATACCAATTTTAATGTCTTTGGTTTGACCCGGCCGGGGATCGAACCCGCGACCTTCCGCACTCGGGACGAGCACGCTACCACGAGACCACCGGGGCGGTTTTAATAAATACACATCTTTTCGCCAACGTTTAATAAACCTTATTTCGGGAAGTATTCAAGTGAAATAAAATATTTTTTGATAATTCTTTATTCAAAGTTGCAGACAATAAACCCGTTTGGGTTACAGCAATACAAAACAAAATTGTAACAATAAACAAACACAAAGTCATAATGACTTTTTAAACTGTGTGATATATCATATTCAAAAAGTGACATCAAGAGCCCCCCGGCTGTCCTCAGTTCCAATGACTGTTTTATGAAGGAGCCAAGTAATTACACCTGTTCATTGCTGCTAGGATTTAATATCTTTTTTTTATTTTTCAGCATCACTTAAACAATAAAGGGAATCATCGAAATATTTTTCAGTAAAATACTTTCTGCAGCTATCGTTATTTTTACAATATAATAGAAAATGTTTCTCGTCCTCAATTTCTTCATTTATGCAGTTCTTACAAGTTCTCAAATCTCTGGGGATTTTTTTTTATACCTCCCTGTTTCAATTTCGAGCGGGTGATCACTAATTCTTAATTTGCACGTTAGTATTGTCCTACACTATATTTAGTTGCATAATAAGGATTTAGAATATCAATTTTTAAACCGGGGGCTCACTCAGGTCAAATTTAAAAAAACTACTTACAGGGGGATCACTGTCGATTCTGGCAGTACAGATTTTTAGTTTTACATCTAAATGCTGTGGTATTGCAGACTTTAAATTGTGAACATTTCCATCACTAAAAAGTATTGAAACAGGGTAGCGATAGATGGGAATGAGGTTTTGACTATAACTAAGTGGCCGAACTACTTACAGAGGATACTGAGACCACTGTCGATTCCGACAATACAGATTTCTAGTTTATATATAGTATTGTCCTACACTATATTTAGTTGCACAATAAGGATTTTAAACCGGGGTCAAATTTTAACATTGTTAGTTTAAGCTTGTGAACAAAGGTTTTTTCATTTGTCATTAGGTTTATTGGTTTAATTTCTTTATAGAATGACTGCATACTATTTTTTTTATGGGAATAAGGTTTTCTATTATTGATTACAGGTAAGTGGCCCAACTACTTAAAGGGGGATCACTGTCGATTCCGAAAGTACATATTTATAGTTTTACATCTGAATGCTGTGATATTGCAGACTTTAAATTGTGAACATTTCCATCACTAAAAAGTATTGAAACAGGGTAGAAATCAAATTTTAGAATTGAGTTTGGCCGTTGGACGTCAAATCGCACTCCATATATAAAATTGGGAAATATAGCAAACAAGATTATCAGTGCCTTTTTAATTTAAAAAAAATCATATGCAGCTATATCGGTCATAATTATGTTAGGTAACTCTGTTTAGACTTATTAACTGGTTACCCAATATCGAGAATCTGCTGGTCACGTTCATGCCAGGCATTTATCGTACTTCGGTAACTCTGTATTGATTATAGTACGTTCTTTTATGTCTCACTTCTGTAGTCATTTCAATAAGTATCATCAAACTTTCGTATTCAACAAGTGCTGAAGATGAGTTTCATTTTGTTATGAAATGCAAAGATTTAGAGCATTTAAGAACCAAACTTTTTTCGGATATTAGTGATATTATTCCTGCATTTCTAGATTTATCTGATATTGAAAAATTTAAATTCATTATGTCTAGTAACGATTATGATGTCATGAAAGTTTGTATAACAGGAATTGATGATATGTATACTTAGCGTAAAATGAGAAAATGATTATATATTTATTTGTTGTTATTATAGTAACTACATGTATTATATCTTATACAAATTAACCCCTCAGTCGTGATAGATCTGCACATGTACAATTGTATTGAATTCATTGAAATGTTAGTTTTATCAATGTTTGTCTGAATTTGTTTTGTTGGAGATTACAATCCTGTGTTGGATTCTTTATCAATAAATATTATCTTATCTTATCTTATCTTTACAAGGCAAAGTGAAAGTAGACAACACAAATTCGTAAATTCAGATTTTTGTTCAGGTGTTAGTAATTGGGAGACAGTATACTCTCTTGAAGGAAAATGGTTATAGGGGTGAAAAATACAAGCTGTTTGAGGCAAAAGCTACATGTATAAGTAGTAAAACACTGATAATTGCGGATTCTGGACAGCAAATTTTCCAGTTAGATCTGGCCCTGGCACCATAAAAGTTGAGAATATTCTTAAGTCTGAGAATTTTCTTAAATATGGGGATACTCGAATGTGATTGGCTGAGAATGGGAATTTGAGTAAAATTTTCTTTGCTCAGCAAAAATAGTTCTTTATGGCGCCCAGGCCTGTACTATCATCGAGTGTAGTATACGACAATAGCCAATTATACTATCGACTGCAAAACATAGGTTTTTAGATATACTTTTGGAGTCGAATAAACGCAATATCACAATAGCATAAATCAAATGTCCAAATTTTGTCGACTGACACAGTATATTGTGATATTGTGATATTGCATTTATTTCTGTTATAAAATTATGAAAAATGAAAAAAAAAATGAGAATGAAGGTAGGGGTGTTGCAGAAAAAATGGGAGGGGGGGGGGCAGAAGAAAAACGGGGGGATGCAACATACTAAATCCATTGCCCCGGTTGCCTGTGGCCTTTTATAGTAATATTAACTGACGGTTAAATAAATTTAGTATGTAAGTAAAGTCACGGCAAGAAATGCCAAAGGGATATTTAAAGCAGGTTTAATTTTGACATATTTATAAGTAAAGTCAAGAAATACCAAAGGGGTATTCGAAGGAGGGGAAAATCGAAAACAACTGACAAACTCCGGACAACAACGAAGACAAGAAAAAAACAATACAAACACTACACTTAAAACTAGAACCAAATGAACAACATGGACCCGACCAAAAAACCGGGGGTAGACTCAGGTGCTCCGGAAGAGTAAGCAGTCTCTGCTTCCTGCAAGGCACCCGTCATGCTGCCAATGTCAAATCTGGTATGAGGAAGGCACAACATCAATGGAACAGGTCCATTTTCATCTGGAAAGTCGTTTTTTCATACCTGTCAACCAAGTCATGATGACGTCCATAAAACTTTAATAAGGTTGGCTGCAACTCAGGAGCAACTGAGTAACTTTTCTGGGCTCTGTCCAGGAAGTCTGTAATTCAGGTGACTTTTTGCAGGACTTGTTTATTAGAAACAGATAAACCATTTTGCCAAAAGTCTTTTATGGAATAGTCTTTCAAAACATACATCCCCCAGAAGTAAATTACCAAAATGAGGGACATTTACGACTCAAAATAAGACAACCAAGAACCTGATTTTACATCTACAGATAATATGTTTGACAATACAGTGAAGAAATAAAATTCATAAATTCTAAAATGAAAAAAAAATAGTTTATGTGACAAGCTTAAATCCACATTTTGTTTAAAATTCAACCTCTGAGGGGCCCCAATTTTGGAAAATCAAGGTTCTAAAAACAAATTACGCATATGAGTAATAAAATTCAAATGGAATCAAACTACAGACAACTTTTGATTTTTAAAAAATAGCAAATGGTAAAAAACAATATATATATAACATACCTCTAGCCCTTGTCAGTCTTGTGTGTGTGTTTTTTTTTTTAATTTTTGGTTCATTTGTATGTTTCGGAGTTTAGTCTGGCGTCAATTTCGCTGAACTAGTATGCATTATTGTTTAGGGACCAGCTGAAGCCCGACTCCGGATGCGGGATTTTCTCGCTGCGTTGAAGACCCATTGGTAGTCTTGGGCCGTTTTCTGTTCTTATAAAATAAATTATTGTAATGCGTGTGACTTTTTAAGACTTTGTTGTTTCCGATTATTTGTTATTATTCACATGCAGATATTGAAATTGTTTTAGATTTTCATTTAAAAAACTGATTGCGAGAGTAAAATGTTTGCTTGTTATAGACCTTTGTTGGGATATTTAGCTATGCTATGCAACAAAACCGCGTAAAACTGTCTTTTATAAGCAGCCACGAGACGCCAATATGAGCCATATATCAGATTTTCATAAAATTTTGCATGCAACTAGAGCATGCCGAATTTAATATGATTATCATAATAATGCAATAAGTTTTATTGATAAAAGCCCCCCCCCCCCCCAGACAAGATACACACAAAATTTTGCAAATTTACCCTTGGCCTGATAAAATGCTCCAGTAATATTGCTTCAAGAGTTGAATTGGGAAGATACCCTATTGACATTTTTATTAAAACACAATCCTTAATTTATTTTGATAGAATAATGAAATTAAATAAAGATTCATTATTATATGAATGTTTACAACTTTCTAGGAAGCTTCACGAAAAGGGTACCTACTCCTAGTAAACATACATGAAAAATGTTAATGAAAAACTAGACATGAGAGGTGAGACTACAATTGATAAAAATGAAAATAAACAAATGAATAAAGATAGAGTATTAAAGCTAAAATATAGAAATTGCACTGCAAGATTGGTATAGGAAAGTCCATGACCAAAAAATGTCCAACATAGATGAAAATAGTAAAATTTATTTATTTAAAAATGTTAAAAATCATACTTTAAAGTTGGAACCTGAAAAATACTTGTCACGTCCAATTTTTGAGTATAGGAAACTTATACGCATATAACTTCATATGAATTATATAAACAATCAGAGAATCGCTAGTCTTAATTAGTTTTCACAGTCTTGTTCATCTGTTCCATCAAAACAATCTCTTTCTCCATCGCATCTCCATATTTTAAGTATACATAGTTCTCCATCCAAGCACATCCATTGTTTTTCAGTGCACGTAACCTTTGGGGGTCCACAATCATTCTCGTCACTGTGATCAGCACAGTCATTGTCTCCATCACATTTCCAGCTTCCGTGGATACACTTACCATCACTGCATTGAAACTCGTTATCATCACAAACATTTGCTATTTAGAAAATATTTTTTTTTAAATTACTAAGTTTAATTACTAAGTTTAAGCACTAAGTTTAAGCAAGCGTCTATAGAAGATCTAGAACCGGTTACAAAATATACAATAAAACAAAATAAACAAAATAAACAGTAATAAACATGAAAAAAATGTTACATTATTTTTATTGAACATGCTCATAATAAACTACAGTTCTGTTCGACAGGCATATCATTAAACTGTCTCTAGGTTTGTTTATCAGATATATTATAAATCATACTACAGTTTTGTTCTTCAGACCCATCAAAAAAAGGGGGACTACAGTTTTGTTCGTCAGGCATATTATAACACTTCATATAAACATGAAACTTACTACAGTTTTATTAGTCAAGTATGTCATACATATCATAAAACTTATACCTGTTTTTGTTTTCAACAGGCACTTCTAAAAAATACTGCATGCAGACATAATATCGAAGTATTGTTCACCAGACACATCATAAAATCTACTAGTTTTGCTCGTCAAGTATATCATAAGACATATTGCAGTTGTGTTCTTCAGACACACCATGAAGTTTCCTGCAGATTTGTTCGTCAGGTATATAAAACTTACTACAGTTTTGTTCGTCAGACATATATTAAAAGTTATACCTCAGTTTTATTCAACGGGCACATCATAAAACGTACTGCATTTTCGTTTGCCAGACAATATTTAAAACGTACTGCACTTTTGTTCCTTGACACATCATTTTTTGTTCGTGGGGTATATTATAAATATTTCACTAGTTTTGATCCATCGTCTGCTCGCCAGACATATGGTAAAACCTACTACAGTTTTGTTCAATCTTCAAGTATACCATAAAACTTACTGCAGTTTTGTTCGTCAGACATATCCCAACAATCATTTTCACGTCAGACAATATTTAAAACGTACTGCATTTTCGTTTGCCAGACAATATTTAAAACGTACTGCACTTTTGTTCCTCGACACATCATTTTTTGTTCGTGGGGCATATTATAAATATTTTACTAGTTTTGATCCATCGTCTGCTCGCCAGACATATGATAAAACTTACTACAGTTTCGTTCAATCTTCAAGTATATAATAAAACTTACTACAGTTTTGCTCGTCCGACATATCCCAACAATCATTTTCACGGTCACATTTCCACCGTCTATCAATACATCGTCCATTTGCACACTTCATTTCAAAGTCTTTGCAAGATAATGCTAGAAAAATACTCATAATGTTATTTTATATATAAAAATTGAAAATATTTAAATGTAGTTTATTACGAGCTGTCAGAGAATAAACCCCTCCTTTACACATTTGATACCAATCGTTTAGCATTATCTATTTTATTATACTACCGGTTTTGTCGTTCTTTTACTGGACAAAATTTACGAATTCCACTCATGTGTTAAATGCAGGTCAAAGTGACCGAAATATTGTTGAACTGTATTCTATGTTATTAGAGGATTCTTAAGGTATATTATCACTGATGTGTCTCCGAGGAGTTCAGACATATGGACCTAAACAAAAAATTTAACCAAACAGGACGGACGTACATACGGACGTCGATGGGTAAATGTATAGGCCCCTTCAACAATCAACTGTAAAAAAATGAAACAATTGAAAGGTACGTATTCTTTCATGAGCAAGAACTCCACAACAGTAAGAAAAACATGGAGTTTTTAAATCTCAAACATTTTAGTGACTTCACACTGTATAATAGAGAAACTCCAATATACAATAAAATAAAAATGTGTGGTTGATGTAGAAATTAATTAAGTCTTCAAATAGTGGAACATAATACAAAAAGCCTGTGAAGGGAAATTTTACCGTTGTATAACCATGTAAGTATACTTTGTTAGAAATCGAATTAAAGGATTCTCTCCCTGAAATGGCATTGACAATATTTCATCATTAGTTTTGTTTAACCGTAGCTCTTTTTATATAATTTTTTTTGTCAAGATGTGGATTAACTGCTGTTATTTTAGCGCGGTTCTATGTTTCACCTTTTGGAAATCATTTTCTAAATTCACAGATGATTGTTCATTAGAATATAAAAACTCGGCAATAAGAGGAGCACATTTTTGTACCCATGGCAATATCAATGATGTAGAAAAATTACTATTCAAAGTAGATGATTCACAGGGTTTCTAATTTAACGTCGATTTTTTTTTACATTTTACACTCCAAAAAGTAATTTACATCAGAATTTTCAATTTTTTTTTCACAATATCCTATATGCAAGTAAGACCACTTATAAGAAGCAAATACAGTTTAGTAGTTGTACATTTACCAGTTGCGAAATGAAACGAAATTTGTGTGGATAATTTTGTGATATAGGTAAAAAATCTGTAGCTAGGACAATTTATATGTAAATGATATCACGATGTAACAGACGCCTTTTGATGTATCGTATGCCCATTTATTCGGAATTTATTAAATTCTGAGGTTATGTAAAGTTTTATTACAATAAATTCTTAATATAACTATCATATCCCTAAATTTCAAATTACATACAGCAATTACGCTCATCTGACATGTCGCCACAATCATCTTGATGGTCACATTTCCAGTCCCTCGGTATGCATCTACCATTTGAACATTTGAATTCGTTATCTTTACAAGTAAACGCTGTAAGAAATTCAAATATGTCAAAAGCATCCCACATTTCCTTTACTCGTTCAAGGCTTCATTGTTTACTCCAGAAAAAAACCTGAATCTCTAAGGATCCTGAATAGCTCACCTTCAAATGGTCACCAATACTACATCCAGTGTTTTTTTTATTAACATTGGCCAAACTTCAAAGAGGAACCAGCCTAATATTTTCAGAGATTTAATTTTTTTTGTCCATTTATTTTTCATTTATTCATTTATTCATTTTTAATAACGACAGCCATATTGGGCATACGTTTGAAAGAGATCTATCTAAGCACAATTTTACCAAAGATTAGTCTCAATTGCTCTGTAGTTTCGAAGAAGAATATTTTTAAATACTTTTTGTTAATTTTCCATATTCTTAATTATATTGGACCTGGTTACGACCTAGGGATACAGTAACGCAAGTTAGATCAAAGTAAGGTCTAATTACCTCAGTAAATTCAGTGAAGATTTATTCATTATTACTAATATTTGCTGATTTTTCTATTTTTGGGTGAAGTGGCCATACTGGTCCTCATCCGGACCCTTGGATATAATTTTAAAAATCACTGAATTTTGATCTCAGGATGAAGTATTATTTGATGATTTTTTAGTATCGGTGGCTATACCAATCCGAGGTTCAAGCCATGTTCTTTATTACAACAGCACCTTTAAAAGATAAGATTTTTAAATATTTTTTGTTTCGGCTGTATTTTTAGTATCAGTCGCATTTCGGTACAAGGCCATGGACGGGATTTTGAAAGGTGATCAATCCATCAAAGATAATCCCTAATTAGCGAACTAGTTTCAGAGACCATATTAGTTGAAGGTACGGACCTCCGGAAACAATTTTTAAAGGGGACTACCAAAGGTCAATTCTACCCAAATTTTTGTGTAAACTCCCAAGTAGTTTAAGAGGCGAAGGCATTCTAATATCGACCAGCAGAAATTTCTGTTTTTAGTACCAGCCGCTATATATGTTCAAGATCTGGATCTCCGGACAGTTTTGAAAGGGGACGATCTAAGGACTATTCTACCAGAATAGGGTGTCACAAAAAACCTCGAATCAATTCTGGCACCAATTACATTATTTAGATAATGTGGTTTATTATCTGTTTATAGAAAGCATTCGGACTGTTTTAAGATGCAATTCTTTAAATTAAGTCAGAAGGACTGAATACGCTGCCCATACAGAGCTAAAATACAAAAATTAAAAAAAAACAGTATTTTCAATTTGTGACCAATAGTTAACACTTTTAGATTATTATTTTTAAATTAAAGAAAATATAGGTAGGATAATACATTCATAGTACTTCAATTTTGTTCATCACGGTCGTTATTAAATCGTTCAAGTATATTAGGTAATTAAAATTCACTTACTAAATTAGCTTTTATTATTTTTCCCCATCTATCTTTTTCACCAGTAAAAAATTTCCACGTTACGCAGTTAACATTTACTTACGAGGACAGTTTTGTTCATCTGATCCGTCAATACAGTCTTCGTCACCATCACAGTACCAAGATGATGAAATACAGTTACCATTTCTACATCTGAACTGATTGCTATTGCAGTTTGATGCTACGATGAAACAAATATACATCGGTGAAAGGCTTAAATTGTTAAAACAGAAAATATATGGTATAAGATTAAAAGACTTGGAAGTGTGCACTCTACTCCATCCTAATAGATTTTCCTAGCAGCGAAAACATTATTTAGATAACGCTATAAATCATAAGACAGCGAAAAAAAAAAAATAACGTAAGTTTCAAAATTTACAGTATTTTAACCAGTAATCAAGACTTCTAGATTATTTTTCGTTTTCAAGAAAAAAAAGTAATTAGGATAATACATACTGCAATTTTGTTCATCACTCCCATCACTGCAGTCACTCATGTTATTACATCGCCCAGATAATTCTATACACTGGCCATCTGAACACCTATATTGCTGCGAATTACATGGTTCTTGGGTAGTAGTGACTGTAAATTACACCTGACATATTAGGTTAGGAATTATATTGTGGATATATTCTTGAAACAAAATCCCCTAATATTTGCAGGATATCTATCTGGTCACATCTCAATATTAAAAGACAAACATACGAGATTTATCACTAACATTTTCTTGAATATGGTCTTCGATCATCATTTGACTTTCGATTTTTCTCGCGTCAAATTTCAATTCACGAGATATTATTTACAATTCACGCGTAATTTTTTATAATTCACTCGTGACTTTCGAGTTTTCTCGCGTAAATTTTACTTACGCGTATATTTTATCGCGCCAATGACATGAATGGCCACTCCGATACGTTTATGTCGGTATTGTATGACGCGGAATCAAGGTCATAAATATAGATTTTAGTATATCCTAAAATTATTTTAGTATATACTAAATTGATTTTAGGGTATACTAAAATGATTTTAGTATATACTAAATTGATTTTAGTATATACTAGAATGATTTTAGTATATACTAAAATGATTTTAATATACTAGTATGCTAAAATGAATTTAGGATACCTTAAAATCAATTTTAGTATATATATATTTAAATCGATATTTATGACCCTGATTCCGCGCCATAGTATTGGCAGAAAAACCTTTAAAAACATTTTTCAAATGATTTATTACATGTTCTCCTGTTAGTGATTTTAAAAAAGGGGGAGACTTGTACCGAGTACTGATTAATTGCTATATTAGATAATATTATCAAGACGCTTCCAGGGATCTTCTCTCTGTAATGTGCGACTTTTAGCTCATTGGCGAAGGCATACTGTCAGAATACACACAAAGTCCACCAGATTGGTATCATTAAATTTCGGTAAGACAGACATTTTGATCTGAAAATTCTACTATCAAAAACAAAACCTCCCTTTAAAAAGTTCACAGCAGAAGACGTTTTGCACAATACTCTATAATTTAATATAAATTAATTCAAAATAAGTTGATCATTTTCTGATCATAGACTTACTAAATTGACAATCAAGTTCATCACTATTATCACCACAATCATTAGCATGGTCACACCATCGAGACAAGGCTACACATTCACCATTGTTACAGCGATGATGTAAAAAAGGACATGGCACTGTCGTTGGGGTTGTTGAAGTTGTACTAATTGGCATAGTATTTGTACTCACTGGCATCGTAGGTGTACTCACTGGTATCGTAGTTATACTCATTGGCAAGGTAGTTGTATTCACCGGCAAGGCAGTTGTACTCACTGGCAACGTAGAAGTACTCACTGGCATCATAGGCGTACTCACTGGCATCGTGGGCGTACTCACTGGCATCGTAGGCGTACTCACTGGTATCGTAGGTGTTCTCATTGGCATCGTAGCTGTTCTCATTGGCATCGTAGCTGTACTAACTGGCAACGTAGAAGCACTCACTGGCATCGTGGGCGTACTCACTGGCATCGTGGGCGTACTCACTGGCATCGTAGGCGTACTCAATGGCATCGTAGGTGTTCTCATTGGCATCGTAGCTGTACTAACTGGTAAAGTAGTTGTACTTATTGGCAAGGTAGCTATGAATATAAATATATTACTGATAGGGAAAATATAATATATATATCTCCAGTATTTTACAGTTTTTTCCAATTCTGATTCAAATACAGACTGTATCTGCATTCCAGCTATGAGGTAAGAACACATTTTTTCGGTGAAACGTGTTTCGGTACTATTGAAAACAGAAAGAAAAAGGCAATATTGTAGTCCTTGTTTGAAGTCGAAACAAAGTTTTTAAAATACCACTACCAAGAAGAAAAATTATCAATTTTTATGAATTACAACGTTCCTGCTTCCGTTTCATTTGTACAAATCGCACAAGGTGTTCCGATAATTTTACACCCCTGCCTTGAACACTTGTAATACTTACAAAACTGACAGATAAATTTGTATTTGTGGAAATAACTGTCACACAAGTAATCATGCCATTTCCATCCATCGTCTCTCCTCATACACGCACAATCCTCGAAAGATATCAACCCAAGCGTTTTACTTGGTTGTCCGTCTCCCCAGTAGCGATAGCTTTGTTCATCCCCTGTCCAAAGTAAATGAAAGTATTTTATTAGTTATGTGGAATATCTTTTAATTTTGGAATAATACTCTGCATAAAATTATGCACCAATACTCTTATAAAACATTAAATCTCTAATAAACCGAAAAGGATAACATTTGATATAAATATTCAACGAATCCAGTTTTGATGCACATTTCATCGATTTGGGGCTCATTGTTGTTTTCAAGGCCTAAGCATATTCAAATACCAATATGACTGAAAAATCTTTATGTATCAATTTCCCGCTAGTATCGGAACACTAGTAACAGACCTGTTTATACCCTCGGGACTTGAAATACAGCAGTAGAGGCAGCCACTCAGAGGTAATAAATAATCCCCGATACCAATTTACTGTCATATTTCTCATTGTCCCCGCACTTTCGAAGAAAGTTTGGGGATATAGCGATTGTTCGTCCGTCCGTCACACTTTCTTGTGACATCAACTCCTCCATCACTTTTGGGTTTATGAATTTAATTCCTATGTAGAATGGTTGCATGCCACCTGTAGATGCGCAATAAGATTTAAAATTTTGATTTTCTAAACAAGGGGCCCACATGGGCTGAACTTTGAAAATTTGGAAATAAGGTACATAACAGTATTAACAAAACTCGCAAGTCCATAAGACGTGTGACAAAACTGGTATCACACCACTGGAAAATTGCAACCGTAATGGTCCTGACTTGGTACAGGCATTTCAAATTCAAGCTTGTGACCTAAACTCGTTTTTCATTTTTCAGTTTATGCATTTTATTTCTTTACAGTATTGTCATGCACCATATGCAAATACGCAATAAGGTTTAAGAATTTTGATTTCCTAAAATTCGAAAAACTGTCAATTTAAGCTTGTGACCTAATCTCCTCTTTAATTTTACAATTTATGCATATTATTTCTATACGGTATTATCATACACTATATGCAGATGCGCAATAATTAAGGTTTTATAATTTTGATTTTCTAATCAAGGGGCCCACAGAGGTCGAATTTTGAAAAATTATCAATTCAAGCTTGTGACATAAATTCGTCTTTTGTTTTTCAATTTATGCATTTTTTCTATACAGTATTGTCAATCACCACATGCAGATTTAGAATTTTAATTTTCTAAAATTGGGGTCCACAGGAGTCGAAATTTGAAATTTTCGATTTAAGCTTGTAACCTTAACTTCTCTTTCATTTTGCTTATATGTAGTATTGTCGTACACTATATTTAGTTGCACAATAAGGATTTAGAATATCGATTTTTAAACCGGGGGCTCACTCAGGCTAAATTTCAAAAATTGTCAGTTTATTATAAGCTTGTGAATTAAGGTTTTTTTCATTTTTCATTAGGTTTAATGATTTAATTTCTTTATAGAGTGACTGCATACTATTTTTGGATGGGAATAAGGTTTTATATATTTTTGGTTATAGGTAGGTGGCCCATCTACTTACAGGGGGGTGCGGGGATCACTGTAGATTCCGACAGTGCAGATTTTTAGTTTTTTTGTTAACAATTTCAACTGAAATTTCTAATTTACAAATGGGAAATGTAACATAACAATATTTTTTACGAATCTATCCACTTTTATGTATTTGTCTGAATGAGAAAATAAATAAAACCGAAGAACGTGATCTGGTAATTGACTCAAGAGACTAGTTACTACTATTTTTAAAAATTACCCTACCTCAGTGATATTTTGTTAATTCAGCGACCAGTTTTCAATGTTGGAGGAAACGGGAATACCCTAAGAGAACCATCGATCTACGACTCAAACTGAATCTTTCAATTCTTGAAGCACTACCCTTAAAATCAATACCTGTGGTCCATCTCCATCCACCCCTGCCTCTGTTATGCAGTCCAATCCAAACACCATTATTTCTCCATTGTAGGATGTTATCCATCACGTTCCGAATAAAATTCATGGTGCCTTGGTTAAGAATGCTGACCATGCTCCCTCCCCATTTTTCACACTGCTTTCTAGCGTCTACCCATGTAAGTTCACGATTTACAAATGTGTAGCAATTTCCGTCGTATACTTGAACGTCTATAGGCCAATGGTTCCCCAAGTGTTGGACAAAGAACGGACATGTATGTGACTGTGTTACTGTGGCAAAAAAGTCATGATTATTGTTCAATAATATTTCATAGAACTGTTGTCTTTATTTTTGACATCAAAGTTTTTGGATACCATTTCAGTTCTTTAATTTGTTATAAGGTTTTACTCCTAATTCGACTACCTCTAAGATGTTCATATTCTATTTATTTATTCTATTTTCGTCACGCGTGATATGATGTTGTATTTTAATACATCTGTAACCAACCCAACACCTCTTGTGAGTACAAGTTGCATTCGGTTCATCATGAATTGTTAAATATTGATCTTTGTGTATATGCAAGCACAGTGCAACGTGCTTTAGTTCATTAAGCCTTTTAGTCAAGTGATGGTAACAAGAAAGACAACTTTTAAGTTATGCCAAAGAAAAAACGGTTAAATATCAGAGAACAAATTATGCAGTATTAAGATGTTACTCTTTTTCACAAGACTGTACTAGGGTCGTGCACTTGCTGAGTGAGATATTATCTACGTGTTGAAAGCCTCACTCCGACTTTATGGTGAAATGAGCAATAAAAGTGGAGTTTCTTTGCATAAAGTATTTTTGGTATATAGAATTAATCCACCAAAATCCCATCTTTTAAATTGTAACGGGGGTAACACAGAAAAAAAATCACCCTCCATCAGCTACGCTAGAAGAGAACTCTTTTTAGAGGTCGGTAAACTACTGTAGTTATTAAATCATCCTCTACTGTTCTATAACATATGATGAATAGACACTTATTTGTCCTTCGACCGGAAAAATCAACTTTCCTGTTTATAGTTTTGTAACAATAAATAAAATTGACAACCATTATGATACAACATATTTACACTAAGAGCACATTTTGCTCCAACGTGTCTTTCTTTTTGTTATGAATTTGCCGAAATATTTTTAATTAAAATCTAAAAACCGCTATGTAAATGACCCTTTATTATAATCCTATTCCTGAAACTGAGTAAAAACTTTAACCAGTATATTGGACTTATTGTATGATAGGTTCTTACTTATTTTTTAAAATCAATTATATGTAAAACACTACAAAATGTCAATGTTTAGCACTGGAAGCATATAAACATTCCAAATTTTTTGGCACAATGCAATCTTGACCGTGTATCCTGTTTGTTTTATTAAAATATTTTTGTCGAAATGATGATTTTTTTTTTCTCACGAAACATATGATTGTATTGAATCAAACACCGTCCTGAAAGGGAGGTATCGAAGTACAAGTTAATGATTGTCTTTTTCAACAAATGAAGCCGTTGGAAGGTATAATCTACTATCAAACCGAACGTGGTTTTCTGTATCAATCAAAGTCTTAGGAAATTATCTTTTCCCCCTGTCCACGTAATGCAACTTAAACGAAAATTCAATGTTTAAAAAATTGTAAACTTTAAATAAGAAATATTTCGGAAGTATTTCTAATGAAAAAAGTGAACTTTGTTAAAATAATTAAAACATTGGAATATTAACTCACCACCTCTCTCCATTAAGCTGGACAAGAAAATAACAATCATATATGGGTTCATCTGGAAATATACAGCACATTTTGTAGTTAAAAATATCAATACATGCATCTAATGAAACTAATTAAAAGATTAAGTACGATTCAATATCAGAAGCTTATTTCACCTTTTCTTTTTTTAAATAATTATTTCACCTTTTCTTTTTTTAAATAATAGGTTTGAATATATACCAAATGAGTTATTTCACTTAAGTATTTATTTATCGGGAAAACAAAAAACTTACCATCCGATTTAGTTTTTGCCAAGCGACTGACATACGTAAGTAAGCGGTATGATACATATTTCCCTATCGATTTCCGAATTATAAACTTTTTAATTTGAACTGAAATAGACCACAACGTACATCAACTCCACCATATATATTATACATATAGTTTATATTTTCTGTTTTAATTTCCGCCACTTTCTTTTGGACTTTTCGGAAAGTAAAAAGTTAGATTATATTATCCTTTATCTGGACGTTTATTCTAGTGTCTTTTCTTATTGTTCCCTGATAAAGACCTTTTCAGCTCGATATATTCAGTCGAGATCTTATCTTTTTATCTTCACCTCGAAATTGACACCAGAGGAAGGTTGAATACAAAACTTTACGACAAACGGGATGACTTTGACTTTCCAATCGTCAACTTCCCATTTTTGAGCGGTAATATTCCAGAAGCGCAGGTGTATGGAGTATATATTTCACAACTCATACGTTATTCCAGAGCTTGTGACAAATACATTGACTTCCTGGACAGAAAAGTTGCTCAGACAGAGGTATGTTGATCCTAAGTTGGAGTCATGCTTATTAAAGTTTTATGGACGTCACCATGACTTGGTTGACAGTTATGAAAAAACCGTTTCCCGAATGAAAATGGGCCTGTTTCATTGATGTTACCCCTTCCTCATACAGGATTTGATATGGGCACTATGGCGGGTGTACTGCAGGGAAGCAGAGACTGCTTACTCTTGTGGAGCATATGAGCCCACCCCAGTTTTTTTTTGGTGGGGTCCATGTTGTTCATGTTTTTTGTTTTTAATTGTAGTGCATGTATTGTATTGGTCTTGTCTTTGTTGTTCTCCGGGGTTTGTCAGTTGTTTCGATTTTCCCCTCTTTCGAATATCTATTTGGTATCTCTTGACTTAACTTATATCATCAATGTTTTTTACTTTTTACTGTTTGGATATCATGTTTACCTTTTATTAATCTTAGTCTCTGTAATAAGATATATTTCATATTGAAATGTTTATATCTTATAATGGTTGATGATATCATGAACAGAAAGCTAATGTCAAGTTCAGAAACAGCTACCAAAAGGTCCAGAATATTGGTTTTTGAAAAGAAGTGACGAAAGGATGTGCCCGTTTGAGGCGGCACGGACCAACGGACGAAATAATGGACCGAAAATCTATATGTCCCCCAACTATTGTTGACGGGATATAAAAACGAAAGTATGCGTACAATGCTTATATTTTTATTAGTACAATGTACATGAGCATTTTAAAGAGGATAAATATACCTAAGGAGCAATCCAAAAAAAAACGCAATCCATTAGATAGACAAAACCCGGGAAGACAAATGAACAACCACAAGCACAACAAATAAACATTAAAAACTAAAAGAAAAAAAAAATGAACAACACGAACTCCTATAAAAACCAGGAGTGAACTCAGGTGCTCCGGAAGGGTAAGCAGTTCCTGCTCCATATACGGCACCCGTCGTGAAGTTCAACAAAGTCAATCCGGTGGTAGTCACAAATCGGTGGAGGTACATGAAATGTTACGACAATTGGAACAGGTCCAGCATCATCTTAGATATTGGAACACTGTAACGGTCAATCAATTCGTGATGACGAGCATAAAATTTCCTAAGTGATGACATCAACTTATCCCGGATAAAACCCTGGTTAAGAAGCTTTTGTGACATCAGTAATCCTCTTTGTCGAAAGTCATGGTAACTCATGCATGTCCTTGAATATCGGATAAGACGCCAGATGCAGGCGATGCTGGTATATTGCTACTCAAGAAGGGAAAGTTAACAATAGGAAAGTCGAAGTCATCACGTTTGTCATAAAGTTTTGTCTTCAGATGTCCCTCATTGTCTTTTTCGAGAGACAAATCCAAATATGAAGCGGACTTTAATGTATCTGTAGTATCCTTAATTTCAAATTCGATGTAGAAAGTCTTGGAATTTATCATTATTTAACGACAACACGTCATCTATATAACGAAAAGTGAAATTAAAGGATTGGTCTAGTTCCTTTTTATTTTCACGTAGAAGCCCCTGAATGAAGTCCGCTTCATATGAGTACAGAAACAGATCGGCGAGGAGAGGAGCACAGTTGGTTCCCACTGGAATGCCGATTGTTTGTTGAAAAATTCGACCGCCAAATTCAACAAATATGTCGTCTATGAGAAAATCTAACATGTTTGTAATTTCATCTTCAGAATACTTTTTGTATTCTTAAGGAAATAAGCCTTTTCTCTACCTAAAACTAGAAATTTATACCTGCGTGTGCCATTTTTCTTGAGTTGTTTCATTCGATATTTTAATTGAGAATGTGGTATGGTAGTAAAGATTGTAGAGAAGTCGAATGTTTTTATACTGTTGCATGTAGCCAAAGATTTTGATTTGAGATATCGTAGTAAATATTTTGAGTTTTTAAGAATCCACATCTGATTGACGACACTGGTGGAATATGATGTTTCACAGTAATTCTGAAGGCCCTCTTTAATACATGTCAATACGAGTGTTAAAATCTTTGAAAGAGGTTTCGAAGAGCAATTAGCTGACCCAGCAATGTATCTTTGTTTAAACGGATTCTAATATAGTTTAGGAATCAAATAAAGAGCAGGAAGGTCCATTCCTTCACCCTTTGTAGAAATGCCAAAGAAATGAAGAACGGTCTGGTGGTTATCAAGGACATCCTGCTTAGTGAGTGTGGTCGATGTATAAGTTGAGTTACCCGCGGTGTTATCCATTCCAAACTCGTTTCTAAGACACTCAAAATAATAGTTCTTGCAGACAAAAACGATGTTAGTAGGGGCTTTGTCCGCTGGGGCAATTATATATTTGTCATGGAGGCGAGTCAAGGTTTCAACAACCTTAGGGTCTCTAAAGATGGATGTAGCTTTAATGCTCATAGACCTTTGGAGGTTTTTAATTCGGACCTGTATCATTGACCTAATAGCCTTCACCCACTCTGAAACTAGTTACTAGTACCTTTTAGATGGACACCATCTCTTGAGTGCATGATTATAAAGATTATCATCATTTAACTCCGAACAGTATTAATGACACAACAAAAATCAATCAAACACAGTATCACTGTCTGTGACCTTGACCTTCAGGAAGACATTTGAACATATTTGCGACACACCTCCAGGTGTATATCATTAACTCAGAGTATTATTACAGATAGAGAGCCCACACAGCCTGTGATAAAACTTCTATCAGTGAAGAAAAATCATACACATTATCACCATTTAACTGAAGACACCTTTCATGATCTATTAACATTGATCTATAGTCTTGAAAAATAACTGTGTCCTAGAGATTTTCTATCCTATCTGCAAGAAATACCAAAACCTTCTAGTACTGGAGAAATATCACACAAATTATAATTTAAATCCAGAGAGAGCAGACATTTACCTATGGTCTGAAAGTTAAAACTAAGTTTTTGACCTTTACCTTCAAGGTAGAGATTTCAACAAATTGTGACACACCTTCTAGTAGTGGTGAACAATAATACAAATTTATAGACCTGACAGAATTTGTGAATATGGACCTATGTATGATCTGCAAAGTTAAATTGAAATTTTTTTGAAACCTTGATCTTCAAAAAGATATCAACTCAATTCACGACACACCTAATTGTAGTGTATAATCGTAAAAATTACAATGATTGAACTCCAAGCCATTCTCATGTTATAGACCAAACCTTATTTGTACACATGGACCTATGAACTGCAAAGTTAAACTAAAATTGTGACCTGGACCTTCCAAGTAGGGATTTGAACATAGTTCTTGGTATACCTTCTATTATTGGTGAATAAATACACAAACGATCATTTGTCTCAAGGCTGTTCTTTAGCTATAGACTAGCTATATGATCTGCAAATTTAAACTAAGACTGTGGCCTTTACCTTCAAGATAGAGATTTTAACTTCATTCATTATAGATCATCATAGATGCGGTGCCCTTATAATTTTTTAATGGAAATCTTTAGGAGCCGTACATCACCAAATAAATAACCAAATTTTGCTGTTTTAGATTTGGCTCGTTGAGTTTAATTTTGGCATTTCCAGAAAAATAAAAATATATTGAAATTTGATTATTGTTGTTTTAAAAACCGTAATGGATTGAATTGTTCTGATTAGACAAAAATGATTGCAGCAGTTTAGCTTTAACAAAATTCACAGGTCCCTATCAGACCCTTGCAGTTACAAGATACTTTGACCATAACATCTACTGCAAAACAAGATACTTTGACCAGAAAGTATACTGCAAATTGTATTTTATATACTAGTATGTTAATTGGGTTATCAATAGATGTGAATAGCTGACGGAACAAGTAAATAATCGAGGTAAGTATGTAAATAACTTTTCCGGATTAAAAAAGGAATTATTTTGGAAGTTTATTTTTTGATATGTTTTATTTCAGTGTTTAATTTTGGCATATTTATAAGTAAAGTCAAGAAATACCAAAGGGGTATTCAAAGGAGGGGAAAATCGAAAATAACTGACAAACTCCGGAGAACAAATAAGACAAGACCAAAACAATACAAACACTACACTTAAAAACTAAAAACATATGAACAACATGGACCCCACCAAAAAACTAGGGGTAGACTCAGGTGCTCCGGAAGAGCAAGAAATCTCGCCTTCCTGCAGGACACCTGCCATGCTACCCATGTCAAATCCTGTATGAGGAAGGGATAACATCAATGGAGCAGGTCCATTTATAACAGGGACAAAAAAACCCAAAATATAACTAGTCAAACTATCCGAATTTACGACATGCATATACATACATGTGCCAAATATGTACACGGTTGAAAACAAGAGGCTCTCAAGAGCCTGAATCGCTCACCTGGCAAACAATGACTATAAACTAAATTAATATATTAATGTTTTTTTGTAAATTAAACTGAGTATTTAAGGTCACATAAAATACCTTTAAAAGCCTTTCAAGAACCTCTGGAAAGAAATGGGCATGAGTTCTCCCTATGCTTGATTAAGATACAGTCATGGTCAATCTGATGATTCACAATACAAAATACAAGCTTTAATTCATCTTCAAATACAAGTATAAATCTTTTGGTCTATATGTTGTCTTCGTTTTTAAAATGTTTGAAAGAAGTTATGTAAAAATTGTGGGTTAAGGCTTTTTATTGTACTTGAAAAGGAAATATTGCAGAAACAATCATGCTAAGTTTCATCCAAATCCCCCTAGTAGTTTCAGAGGAGAAGATGTTTGAAAATTTGTTAACAACGATGATGACAGACACCAAGTGATGGCAATTAAAAGCTCACATATTATGAAGTTTAATCATTGTTATACAACATTCTCATCATCACCATTCACTAAGGATACGATGTTTACTTTAAAAACCAAATATTGTTGAAATCCGAGCAAGTGTAAAAAATGGCGGGAAAATGGCAGCCATTTTAAAAAAAACGGCCGTCCAAAACAAACTTTCATCATCACCATTCAACTCGGGATACCATGTTTGCCATCAAAGTAGCTTTCATCTTCATTTTATTTCTATAATTCAGGAAAAAATAGCAAAAAACAGCATTTTGACTCCTATGTTCTATTTTTAGTAAGGGCGGACATGTTTTTCGACCAATCCAAAATCCAAGCATTAACTTTTTGCAGGATACCCTAAGGAACAATCTTACCAAGTTTCATTTGATTTTGAATAGTAGTTTCAGAGAAGAAGATTTTTGAAATAATAACATAAAAAAAAGCCAAAAATGTCAAAAAGGGCAATAACTCTAACATCAGTTGACAGATTTTCACGAAAATCAGCACACAGGTAGCTCTCATCATGCTGAACACTTTCAACCTGCCAGAATTTGCCGTTTGAAATGTTTTGATGATTTTTGAGATATTTGCGAAAAACTGTTGTTTGACCCCTATGTTCTATTTTTAGTAACAGTGGCCATGTTTTTCGACGGATCAAAAATCGAAACATAAACTTTGTGCAGGATACCCTAAGGAACAATCATGCTAAGTTTTGTCCAAATCCATTTAGTAGTTTCAGAGGAGAAGATTTTTGAAATAATAACATAAAAACAAATTTACACGCAATCAAAGGCTTTTTTTCATTTTCTACAGTTTGCCATCTATAAGGCATCAACAGTTATTTTGACATTTAAGGGACAAAACTTTAACTCCTAAAGGGCTCATTTAAACATTTTGCAAACTAAGGGAAATGCTGTGAAAATGGTCAATTTTGATGTTCTAAGGGGAATAACTCCTAAAAGGAATGATCATACAACTTAATAAGTACAAATTTCAAAAAAAATCAAGAAAAAGGGCAATAACTCCTACATGGGTGGTTACATCTTCTTCAAAATTTCAATGCAGGTAGATCTTGAGGTGTTGAACACTTTAGCTTCCCATCAGAATTTTGATATCTGTCACCATTTTTGAGTTATTTGCAAAAAACTGCAATTTACCACTATGTTCTATTTTTAGCCATGGCAGCCATGTTTTTTTACAAATCAAAAATCCAAACGATAGTTTAGTAGCACTCATGCCAAGGAACAACTACACTAAGTTTGGTTGCAATTAAACTTATGGTGTAAGAGGAGTTAACGATTTTATTACAATGAATAAAGACTGCAAAAATGGTCAATTTTGATGATCTAAGGGGAATAACTCCTAAAAGGAACAAACCTACAACTTCGATCCTGTTACAAATTTTGTAGATCTTTGTGTGCCTAACAATATGAAATTTAAATTTTTCAAATTTCCTTTATAGTATCCAAGATATTGAGCTTAATAAGTGCAAAATTTGGAAAAAATACAGAACAAGAGGCTCACCAGAGCCTGTATCGCTCACCTGGAGTCTGGTTTTCATTGGACAATTAATCAACTATTTGACCAAGTTTGTTGCAATTGGTTCAATTGTTCAGGGAAAATTTGTTGAAGATTTATTTTTCATAAGGTTTAATGTTAAAATATGTTCCCTGATGGTGGTAGTCCTGGCAGGAAGTTGACAAAATTGACCAGGAATAAGGGTGAACCTTAAATAAATGTAACAGAACCCGACCTCAAATTACACAAACCAATAACTCCTAAATAGAATTTGGGATTCCCTTCAAAATTTCAGAGTAGGTAGATCTCAACATGGCAAACATTTTTCAATTTACATGTCACTTCTATCGCAAATAGTTTTGGAGATAAATGCAAAAATGTTAAAATTTTAAAAATTTGACAAAAAAGGGCAATAACTCCTAAATGGGTTTTGGGATTTCCTTTAAATAGAATATTTGTATGTATGTAGATCTCAACATGGCAAACATTTTTCAAATTTACATTTCACTTCTATCTCAAATAGGTTTGGAGATAAATGACGAAAAATGTTAAATTATGAAAATTTGACGAAAAAAGGACAATAACTCCTAAATGGGTTTTGGAATTTCCTTCAAAATTTCAGGGTAGGTAGATCTTGTCATGCTGATCAAATTTACCACATGTCAGATTTTCGATATCTGTAACGGTTTTTGAGTTATTAGCAAAAAACAGCAATTTACCCCTATGTTCTATTTTTAGTAACAGCGGCCATGTTTTTCGACAAATCAAAAATCCCCACATCAGTTCTATGCAGGGTACCCTAAGCAACAATCTTACCAAGTTTCATATGATTTTGAATAGTAGTTTCAGAGAAGAAGATTTTTGAAATAATAACATAAAAAAAAGCCAAAAATGTGAAAAAAGGGCAATAACTCCTAAATGGGTTTTGGAATTTCCTTCAAAATTTCAGAGTAGGTAGATCTTGTCATGCTGATCAATTTTACCCCATGTCAGATTTTCGATATCTGTAACGGTTTTTGAGTTATTAGCAAAAAACAGCAATTTACCCCTATGTTCTATTTATAGTAACGACAGCCATGTTTTTCGACATTTCAAAAATTTTAAACGATAGAAATTTTCCAGATGCCCTAAAGAACAATTCTGCAAAGTTAGGTTGAAGTCGGTCCAGTAGTTTAGGACGAGTTAACGTTTGAAAAAGTTTACAGGCGACGACGACGACGACGACGACGACGGACGCCAAGTGATGGCAATAGCTCACATGGCCTATGGCCAGGTGAGCTAAAAATGAGATTATTTGCACAAACCTTAGAAACAGGTGTTAATGTGAGGCTTGTCTGTCTTGGGGCTAGTTCAAATAAACTTAACTTTTTCCGATCAGCCGTTGAGGGGTAAGGACCATGAGCTTCCAGATTAGATCACATTTGATGTGTAGTATTTTGAAAACATCTGGAATATTTTCTTACTGAATTTTATTTAAGTAAATTATAAACAGGAACCAGCTAAGGACCAAAGCTGCAAACTTTAGTTTCAATTGGCTCAGTAGTTTCAGATGAAAAGATTTTGGAGTGAATTTCCCATACAGTCCTATGTTAAAATAAGTGCAGCTCTGGCAGCCGTCTTGGTTCACAGTCCACAAAATCGAACACATTTCTGTAAGAGGACCTCCTAAGAACCATTGCTGCCAAGTCTGGTTCCAATTGGTCAAGTGGTTTCAGACAAGAAGATTTTTCAATGAATTTTACCATAGGGTCCTATGTTAAACTAAGTTCAGTTGTGGTGGCCATCTTGGTCAACAGTCCGGGTCATCGGACACATTTCTGAAAGAGGACCTCCTAAGGACCCTTGCTGCCAAGTCTGGTACCAATTGGTCAAGTGGTTTCAGACAAGATGAATTTTCAATGAATTTTCCCAGAGTGTCCTACATGTGTATGTTAAACTAAGTTCAGCTGTGGCGGCCGTCTTAGTTGACAGTCCGGGTCATTGGACACATTTCTGCAAGAGGACCATCTAAGGACCATTGCTACCAACTCTAGTTCTTATTGGCTTAGTGATTTCAGACGAAGATTTTTGAGTGAATTTCCAATAGGGTCCTATTTTAAACTAAGTTCGGCTGTGGCGGCCATCTTGGTTCACAGTCCACGAAATCGGACATCTTTCTGGAAGAGGACCATCTAAGGACCATTGCTGCCAAATCTGGTACCAATTGGTTAAGTAGTTTCAGACAAGAAGATTTTTAATGAATTTTCCCTTAGGGCCCTATTTTAAACTAAGTTTGGCTGTGGTGGCCATCTTGCTTAACAGTCTGGGTCATCAGACATAAATCTGAAAGAGAACCTCCTAAGGACCATTACTGCCAAGTTTGGTTCAAATTGGCCTTGTAGTTTCATAGAAGAAGAAATTTGAAATTCATCCCCCCTTTTTTCTATTTTTAGTAACAGTAGCTATGTCGGTTGGAAGTCGGGTATGCCGGACATAAATTTGCAAGGGGGCCACCAAAGGACCATTCCACCAAAGTTTGGTCCCAATTGGCCCAGTGGTTTCAGAGGAAAAGATCTTTAAAGGAAATTTTATGCCGGACACAGTCTTTAAAGGGCAAAAACTCCTATAAAGGGTCAATCAATGATTTTGGTCATGTTGACTTATTTGTAGATCTTACTTTGTTGAACATTTTTGCTGTTTACAGTTTGTCTTTATCTATAATAATATTCAAGATAATAACCTTAAACTGCAAAATTTCCTTAAAATTAACAATTCAGGGGCAATAACCCAACAAACGATTGACCAATTCGTCTGAAAATTTCATGGCAGGTAGATCTTGACCTGATGAACATTTTAACTCCACCTCAGTTTTGCTCTAAATGCTTTAGTTTTTGAGATATAAGACAAAAACTGCAATTTACCCCTATGTTCTATTTTTTGCCATGTCGTCCATGTTGGTTGGAAGGCGGGAACATCGAACATACTCTTTACACTAGATACCCGAATGATGCTTGTGGCCAAGATTGGTTCCATTTGGCCCAGTAGTTTCAGAGGAGAAGATTTTTGTAAAGTTAATGGACGAAGGACGCCAAGTGATGAGAATAGATCACTTGACCCTTTGGGTCAGATAAGCTAAAAATATTACCTCACATATTATCGACTTAAGGTACTCGTAATTTAAACTAGAAATTTCGTCTATAAGACACAGATGCCCTGCCCTAAAAACAATATAGGTGTTGCTGAACTGCGTTGTACTATACAAGAGGACTGTAGTGGTGAAATATCATTGATATATTACTATAGGTTTCTGAGAAATGAACCTAAACGCAAAACTTAACCAAAGTCACAAATTCCATCATACATAGAACTATAGATATAGATGCTATGTCCATCTTAACACATCATATTTATAACCTAACATTCCTAATATTAACTGTAGGAGATATAGTTTTTAATTCTCTCTAGAAATAGTAGTTTTTGTTATGACGTATGTTACGGAATTATAAAAATATTTTGGGCATATATGCATTTTTTTTAAAAGAAACATAATTATAGTATTTTTATTATTTTAGTATTTAAATGCTATCTTAAATGAATTTTTACCACAATGTTAACAATATTAAACAGCATGGGAAACATTACTATATAAAATTTGGTACATTAATATAATTTCTGACTAACTGTAAAATTAATAGATCACTTCCTATGCCAAGTTGAATTTTTAATTATACATGTATACCATCATCAATTAAACATAACTATCTACAGAATGCATGTAGATTTGTGAAAATTAGCATTTATATGTTCTCCTTTATCATGGTAATCTTGTTTCAGTTTTTGACTGATTTCTGTTTCCTGCTACCATTTCCAAGACAAATTAATGAAGTATTCATTTGTTTAAATCATTTTTGTCTTGAAACTATCAATCACAATCTCTCTTCCTTTTCCTTTTTGCAGCGGCCCCAGATTCTTCTTTGCTTGCTGATCTTTTTAAAGTAGTATTAAGAACATCTGGTTCCAACGTTTTCAAAATATAATAAGTCCATAGACCTAATTCTACACTATGAGGTGTCCATTTTGTTGTATCCTCTAAAATAATAAATAAATTTGATTAAATGTAAAAAATTTTATATTAAATTTCAAAATATTACCTTTTAAACTGCATTAACAGTAATTGGAAAAGAAACGTTTTCAAAAGATTTTTATGGTCCATTGTAGTATATTCTTTTAGAAACTATAAAAGTTTGTTGGGCCATTCAACCTATGTACCCATTGCCCTTGCCTTTTACAATCACTGCATTAATGTAATGAAGCCTAACGTAGCATGAAGTAAATTTAATGTAACCCAGATTTTTCAAATGACAAATCATGTTATTAGTATGGTGGGCAGGCTATTTATTAAAGGGAAGAAGGAAAATTTGCTGTCAATCTTATATGGTGAGGTATGCATGGTGGGCAGGCTATTTATTAAAGGGAAGAAGGAAAATTTGCTGTCAATCTTATATCGTGAGGTATGCATGGTGGGCAGGCTACTTATTAAAGGGAAGAAGGAAAACTTGCTGTCAATCTTATATATATGGTGAGGTATGGTGGGCAGGCTACTTATTAAAGGGAAGAAGGAAAATTTGCTATCAATATTAACAGCTTATTTCTTCTTATTTTCTTTCTTGACATTTTAATTCTTTACAAAAAACAAAATGCTATCATTAGTCTTAAAATGAAACTAAATTGAGGATACAAAATTTAAAACATGCAATTGCATTTGATGTCTTGCAAAGTATATCCCAACTTGTTCCTTATTAAGTAATTTAAATCTTTTTAACTTGTAACAAAAAAATTCAAGATGAAAGAACAGATTGACAGAAGAACTGACCAACTGCATTTGATGTCTTGCAAAGTATATCCCAACTTGTTCCTTATTAAGTAATTTAAATCTTTTTAACTTGTAACAAAAAAATTCAAGATGAAAGAACAGACTGACAGAAGAACTGACCAATAACGGTAATGAGGTACATGTAGTGTCTTTACTGTAGAGTAGGGGTATAATAATTTATCAAACCATGGTTTTTCTGTAAATATTATATGAAAGGCTACTTTTATACTGCTTATTTTGTACATATCAAACCTAGGGGTAACAACTTGGAAGATAAAGTGTGCCAGTTTGTATAAGACCATATATTATCATATCAAGAAACATAAAATATAGCAGTATTATTATTTTTTTCAACAATTTAACTTTCATGAACAAATTAGTTGACTACTTTGTGAGATTATATAGCTTTATCATTACTTAAAGATGACTATACAGTCATTTACCAATGTCTGTTTAAAACAGTTTAAATACTGATAAACTATTATGGAGTATATTTATGTGACAGTCAACTACTTCTAGAGATATGTGACCATTAATTAGCAAATAATCAAACATGGCAGCAAATGCATGTAGCTGCTTAATCAAGGTTACCATAAGGGAAAGTTTGACTGCATAAAATTATTTCAAAATTTCATGTGTGTACTATTTACTACGAAATGTTAATGGTTTTATCCATACCTTTGTTAAGCTGTTTGACAATGGTTTTGATCTGTTCCATATATTGGTTATAAAATGCAGGAGTATAAGCTAATGGTTTAAGTCCAGGTAATGCTAGCATACTTTCATCTGCCATGAATGCTGCATGCTCTGGGGCACCTGCTGCCAACACAGCTGAAAATGTATTAGATTTAAAGTTACTGGCAAATACTTCTATCATATTTGAAAGTTAAATTAAGCTTTTCCTATGTTTGAAAGAAGATATATATCAAAAATAAATACTAACAAATATAGGTGAAGGTTTATATTTAAATGGACAGAAGTACACAAAGACTGAACTAAACCTCTCTATATTCGTAGACAGTGAATAAAACTAGAGGCTCTCAAGAGCCTGTGTCGCTCACCTGTATCTAATGTGATTTTGGAAATTATGTAAAATTATATAATGATTGAGACCAAGATTGGTTTAATTTGACACAGTATTTAAAATTAAAAACAGGTCATCTTAGTGTAGTCTTACAATAGCTACTGAAGAAATCTTATCATTATTATTTTTGAATATGTGGTCAAGTTGTGACCATTCAGAATTTTTTTTACAATTTTCTGATAGACTTCTAAACATCTTGGATGATGGATCGGCAACAAAGTAACAACACTTGGTCAGCACCTCATAAGGAACATTCATGCTATGTTTTGTTACATTCCATTCAGTGGTTCTCTAAACGAAGTCATTTGTATGCATTTCCCATAGGGTTCTATGTTAAACTAAGTCCCCCGCTGGCGGCCATCCTGGATTATGGATCAGCTACAAAGTAACAACACTTGGTCAGCACCTCATGAGGAACATTCATGCCATGTTTGGTTTCATTCCATTCAACGGTTCTCTAAAAGAAGTCATTTGTATGCATTTCCCATAGGGTCCTATGTTAAACTAAGTCCCCCTCTGGCGCCCATCTTGGATGATGGATCGGCTACAAAGTAACAACACTTGGTCAGCACCTTATAAGGGTTCATTCATGCCAGATTTAGTTTCATTCCATTTAAGTGGTTCTCTAAAAGAAGTCATTTGTATGCATTTCTCATAGGGTCCTATGTTAAACTAAGTTCCCCGCTGGCGGCCATCTTGGATGATGGATCGGCTACAAAGTAATAACACTTGGTCAGCACTTCATAAGGAATATTCATGCCATGTTTGGTTTCATTCCATTCAACGGTTCTCTAAAAGAAGTCATTTGTATGCATTTCCCATAGGGTCCTATGTTAAACTAAGTTCCCCGCTGGCGGCCATCTTGGATGATGGATCGGCTACAAAGTAATAACACTTGGTCAGCACCTCATAAGGAACATTCATGCCATGTTTGGTTTCATTCCATTCACTGGTTCTCTAGAAAAAGTTCAAAATGTAAAATGTTAACGACGACGCCGGACGACGCCGGACGGACGCCAAGTGATGAGAAAAGCTCACTTGGCCCTTCGGGCCAGGTGAGCTAAAAAGCCATCCACAATTATACCTGCGAGAATACTACATGTATAACATATTTTCTTCTGTAAATTGTCCAGGTAAAATGTATTATTGGATTTAATGGATGTTCCCTAAATACCCATAACTAGAGGCTCAGAGGGCTGAGTCTGTGTCGCTCATTTTTTATTGATGTACCTCAGAGAAGTCACTTTTGCCTATCATTATGAAGTGTGGTAAGCCTTGTAGGAACCAAATTTTTCTTCATCAAGGTCCTTCTTATGTAACTTACAGGTCAGTATATTCTAAAAGTTGGCCGCTCCCCAGAAGATTTTTCTATGTATTTCCCTTAGGGTCTTATCTTAACCTAAGTCCTCTGCTGGAGGCCATTTTGAATTAGGGATCGGCACAAGGGTGAAAACACTTGGTGAGCACCTTAAGAGGAACATTCAGACCATGTTTGGTGAAAAGAAATTTTGTGATTCTGAAGATTTTTGGTACATGTATATGTCATAGACACTTTCTGTCAAGTTTGGCTCTATTTGGCCAAGCAGTTTAAGAGAAATTTTTTTATTTAAATCAAACAATCCAAAACAAGAATTGACCATGGGGGCCATGTTTGTCACCTGATCTGGACAAAATGAGGAAACTCCAACAGATGCTTCTTGTCAAGTCTCGTTCCCTTTGGCCAAGAGGTTTCAAAGAAGATGATTATCAACCGATGAAAGACAAGAACTGCCCATGGCCATGACAGCCATGTTTGTTGCTGATCAGGACGAAATGAGGAAATTTTGTAAGGAACCTCCAATTAGATGCTTTCTGTCAAGTTTCGTTCCAATTGGCCAAGCGACTTCAGAGGAGATTTTTTTATATCAGCCAATCAGAAACAAGAACTGCTCATGGTGGCCATATTTGTATTCCTATCGGGACAAAATGACGAAACTTTATATAGGACCTCCCATATATGCTTCCTGTCAGGTTTCGTTGTATTTGGGCAAGCGATTTCAGAATAGATGATTCTTTTATATTAACCAATCAGAAACAAGAACTGCCAATGGTGACCATATATGTATTCTGATCGGGATGAAATAAAGAAATTTTGAAAAGAACCTGCCATAGATGCTTCCTGTCAAGTTTTGTTCGATTTGGCCAAGCAGTTTGCAAGAAATTTAAAAAAAAAAAAAAAACCAATGAGATACAAGAATTGTCTATTGCAGCCATGTTTTTTAGCGGATCGGGACGAAATGAAAAATTTTGTAAAGAGCCTCCCGTAGCTTTTTGTCAAGTTTTGTTCCATTCAGCCAAATGATTTCAGAGAAGATTTTTTTATATCAACCAATCAGTAACAAGAACTGACCATGGCGGCCGTATTTGTATTCCGATCGGGATGAAATGAGGAAATTTTATAAAGGACCTCACGTATATGCTTCCTGTCAAGTTTTGTTCCATTTGGCCTGGCAGTTTCAGAGGAAAAGATTTTTGCAATCTCAGCCAATCAGAAACAACAATTGCCTATGGTGTCCATGTTTGTTGTCTGATCGGGACGAAATGAGCAATCTTTATAAAGCACCTTACATAGATGCTTCCTGCCAAATTTAATTCCATTTGGCCTAGTGGTTTCAGAGGAGAAGATTAAAATGTGAAAAGTTAACAGATGACGGACGCCAAGTGATGACAAAAGCTCACATGGACTTTGGACAGGTGAGCTATAAATAGTAGCAGGTTTGTTTGTTTGTTTAGTTGGGGTTTTACACTGTTTTCAGCACATTTAGCTATTTCGAGGCGGCCAGTTTTTATTGGTGGAGCAAGCCGGGGTACCCAGAGAGAACACCAATCCTTGTCAATTAAGATCAGAGTCGAATGCACCCCGCACAGGTGAGATTCAAACTCAACCTGAGTGTTGACAGGCTAGTGATCATTAGTAGTCATGACAAACTACCGAGGCCCCCATAAGTTGCAGGTCATATTGCCTTTAATACAGATTACCGGTAATGTACTGTAAATTCAGAGATTAAAATGAAAATTTGACAATTTATTATCAAATAATATAATATTTCATAACAATAAATGCACACATTCATATGTTACTTCACAATAAACATACCTTAGCAGCAGCATGTTTTATATCCTTTAACACATATAACATACACAACAAGAGGCTGTCGAATGACAGCAAACCGGATTTTCCTGCATGGAAATGATGTTTGCAAATCTGGATTCCCAAACAGGATGAAGTAAAGAAATATAAATGAATTTTTGTAGGGTTTTGTAGGGTTCAGAAATGGAAAGGAAAAAATCAATCTTGACCTCCTTTTTATAGTAAGTGACAAATATTGGAATTTTTGAGAGTATATAAGTACACACACATTTGTTAAGCAGGGGTTGGTAGGCAGAAATCATGAAGTCAATAATGAAAGAAATACGCCAATGAGGTTATAACCTTATTTTATAAACGACGACTTGAATTGCCTTTTAGAACCATAACTCCTGAACGGTGAAAGTTAAAATCGTCAATATCGGAACGGTGAAAGTTGAAATCGTCAATATCGAACTTGACCTCCATTTTGTCATCAGTAACAACATATTAAAATTTGAAAAGCTTTGGTTGAACAGTTCATAAGTTATCACACAGACACCACTGGGAAAGCCATTTTTCAATCTTTCAAGAACCATAACTCCTGAATGGTGAAAGTGAAAATCGTCAATATCGAACTTGACCTCCATTTTGTCATCAGTAACAACATATTAAAATTTTAAAAGCTTTGGTTGAACAGTTCATAAGTTATCACACGGACACCACTGGAAAAGCCATTTTTCAATCTTTCAAGAACCATAACTCTTGAACGGTGAAAGTGAAATCGTCAATATCGAACTTGACCTCCATTTTGTCATCAGGAACAACATATTAAAATTTGAAAAGCTTTGGTTGAACAGTTCATAAGTTATCACACGGACACCACTGGAAAAGCCATTTTTCAATCTTTCAAGAACCATAACTCTTGAACGGTGAAAGTGAAAATCGTCAATATCGAACTTGACCTCCATTTTGTCATCAGTAACAACATATTAAAATTTGAAAAGCTTTGGTTGAACAGTTCATAAGTTATTGCATTGACACTGTTTGGCAGCCGCCCGCCCGCCCGTCCGGATGCCCGCCGTACATCACCAAATTAATAACCGATATTTTCCTATGAAAATCCGGTTAAAAACTGTAAAATTCACAAGCTCTACTGCCTTTTACACACATCATGTAAACACATCTGAAGTAGCAATAGATCCTAGTGTCTTTTTCACGAATAACGTATTCATACCTGAAGCAGTAGCAGGTCCAATAGCCTTTAATACAGATAAGGCCTGAATGGCATTAGATAAATCTGGCAACAATTTAAATGCTTTTTTACTAGCTGTCAGAACATCCTCTTCAGAGTTTGTCTGTACCATTTGTTCAAGTCGTGGTCTAAACTTTCCTCTCTGTATCAAAATATTATATCAATATTATACTATAAATAAATAGTGAAACTGTGTGGTTCTGAAAGTTTTTCATCAACAGAGAACTCATACAAACTAGTCAAACCTCGATGTGTCGAACTTGGTTGACTAGAAATCTCGGACGTGTCGAAGAAATCTTGCAGTCCTTGCTAATTTCCCATTTGTCCTATGCATTTTTACCGCTGATGACGCAAACTCTGAAAATTCAACATCTTGGATAACTCCAGGATGTTCAGAGGTCCCAAGAAAAAAATACATTGTAATTTTACCTCGATGAGTTGATTTTTTCTCAGAGAAGTCCAAAGTCAGATGTTATACTTTTCTGTAACATAATTAGCTCGACGAGTTAAAATCTTGGAAGATGCATATATAGTTAATAAGAAAATATATCGAAATTTTTTAACTCATTTTTTATTACAGAAATGATATTTGTTTGTATAACAATTAGCATAACATTTTAACCTGTACAAGGTCACAATCAACTTCGGATGACTCGAACCTCAGTTAACTCAACACTTTTTGTAGTGACTGTATGAACTGTCATAATGTACAAATGATAATGTCATACATGCATCACAATTGTTGATTTCTTAATTTTAATTCTTTCAACAAAGGTTAACGTCATGAATTTACTTGGGTTTCACAGAAGTTGAAAATTAAAATCATAATTCTTGACAGGAATTTACAAACAGTATAGGGAACTAATAGCTCTTATAAGCCCAAATTACAAATTTTAACACAGTTCTTGAGAAACTTTGACCAGAACAAATCTTATTTACCATACCGTAAGTTTCCATTTCATTAGTTTACATAATTCAGCATGGGTGATATATCGCTCTTTACGTCCTTGAATGTTACTTGAAAGTTCCCCTTGAAACCTGAAACAATTTTAATATACATGTAGCAGTATATTAAAGGTAGATTAACCAAAAAGATATGAATACTCATTTTCATATACTGGAAGAGTAAAAGATGTCCTGAAAAATACAGATTACTTTACAAAAGTATTTTAATTACATGTATCTCTGTCAAGTATAGAATTTAATATAAAACATCATATAAATTCATAAATAAATACCAGTACATGTATATAAGAGATTTTGTTTATAATTAAAGAACCTTTGTGAGCACGCTCACATACCCCACGTCTTCATATTGTCACTGGAGAAACAAAATCTCACTTCACAAGTAAAATGAACACAATCAAATGCTTACCTTCACATATTTATCCTAATTTGAATGGCAGCATGTTGGGAATATGGAACTGGGATTACTCTAGCATCGTATACTTTGTCTTTTAGTATATACATATGGTCAAGACCAGGGCTTCCAAAATTTCCTGACGACAGCCGGACATTTTTGACGGTCAATGATCAGCTGGATACTTAAATGTAACTGAGAGCCCGTACGAGGATGCATAAATTGATATATGTGTCTCTAAATAATTAGTAGTGTTATATGCAATAAAACTATTTATAACTGTTTTGTTTTCTTCATTCTAAAAATAAATAAAATATTATCCGCGGTATTGTGTCATTTTTCTGTGTATCGTAATACAGTAACCATCATTGCATCAATCAGCTTTCATTACCTGACTGTTCTCATGTTTTTGTTTCTGTTTATATAATCTATCTTCTCTCTGTGAGTACTTAACACTTTGTAAATTAAGGCCATCGTATTTGAAACTGTTGATGTTGGCTTTTATTGCAGTACAACTTGATCATCAATACACGTGATACTTTTCTTTTTGTGTATTGATTACCTGACCACGTGACTTTTACAACTGATGCGGTATTTATAAACATTGAGGCCGCCCAATGAAGGATATTGTTTTAAACCGTGTAAAATCTACTGAACAGTGATAACATTTTTATTTGTACAATTTCCCAACCCGATTTAGAAAATAAGGAATAAATAAAAACATACTCAGTTGATAAATAATTTAATGAATAACAACATGATAATTTATGTAAGCATATAACAACAATAAAATATAAGAAGAGCACATGCAATGTTGACAAACACAAGCAATAAATATTACAATGAGCACATTGAAAAGAAGCACAGATCACAGCACAAGATTAGAGTTCATTGAGTCTAATTTAAGATTTTACATTCATGAGCTTGCTAAATGCATGTGTTAAATAGGATGTTGTTCCATACACGCTTACATGTTTGACCTCGTTTATGTACATTGTTATGCATCATTAATTCTATTGATAAAGACAAGCTAAGGACACCTCATCAGAGGTAACAACCTGTAATCAGTGAATGATTTATGGCTTCAATATAACTTATTGAAGGGATAATTGTTTGACAGCTTGTTGTTATTTAAATAAAAGAAAACGTGTTTTTTCTACTTTTTATTGATGTACACAAGCTAAAGACCAAGCCCTACATTTATGTACCCAGAGGATTAGACTGACACACTTCAAAGTATCTGAAATATGCTGCATTTGTTTCATTAAACCCAATTATGACCGAAATATCTTTGTGAAATAGATTGCCACAATTATAAACTAAAATGCCAAAACGGACATGCCCGAAGCCCCAAACGGACATTTTTATCGATCGATAGTTGGTAAAAATTGAAATGACCGTTTTATGAAAATGCCTTGAATAACAAAAAGTGGCACACCAATTCTATTTGACCGTTTGAGGCTGAGAGCAGCCGGACTTTTAATGAAAAATTCGGTCAAGTCCGGAATATATGACAGTTTTGGAAGCCTTGGTCAAGACAGGAGCCAGAAATATGAGTAGGTGAATGCACAACTTGACAGAAATCTTTTGTAGCCAATGCTTTTATTAATAAGTTATTTGATTCCTTCAAAACATTGATATTAAAGTCACCTACAATCACAGTAGGAAGCCTATCCATTTTATCAATAACTTGTAGTAGGATTCTAGTGAACCTTTTAAGAGCAATCCATGGAGGTCTATACACATGAAGTACCAGAACTGACAGTGAATCCCTGTCATATTCAAGTCCTTTGTTTTGATCATGTAATGGCTGTAATGACCATTGAATTGAAGTGTAAGAACAAACACCTCCATAAGGAAGTTTACTGATCACTGTTGTAACATGATTCTCTGTCAGCTCTTAGAATGTTGAATGAATTCATCTTTAAAGAGGAATCAGTGTCTAGAGGAAAGCCATGTTTCAGTTATACATATATCAGATGTACACAGAATGAAATCCGCCTTCAAATCTTTGATGTGAGCAACCAAGGAATTGAATCGTAATTTCCTGTGGATATGCACATCTACGTAGTATGTCCTTATTATCTGAAAAGGTTTCATGAAATTCCGTTGTGTGGTTTGAGAGGAGTTGCGATGACAAACTGTTGCAGTAGTACATTAAGGTAAATAAGTTCAAAGGGGCGTAACACCTAGAAAAAAATTGAATCGCAATTTCCTGTCGATATGCACAACTACATAGTATGTCCTTATTATCTAAAAAGGTTTCATGAAATTCTGTTGTGTGGTTTGAGAGTTGCGATGACAAGAAACAGGACTGACGGACGGACGGACAGACGGGCGGAAGGGTCAAAAACATTATACCCTGCACAACCCGTTGCGTGGGGTATAAAAATGTTTTTAATGATAAATTTTGCTAAAATACTATGTGTGGGTTTCTCTTAGGAGACTAATCTATATGCATGACAAAATTTAAGGTGTTTTTAAACAAAATATCAATAATATCGCAATTTCCTGTCGATATGCACAACTACATAGTATGTCCTTATTATCTAAAAAGGTTTCATGAAATTCTGTTGTGAGGTTTGAGAGGAGTTGCGATGACAAGAAACAGGACTGACGGACGGACGGAGACGGACAGACGGGCGGAAGGGTCAAAAACATTATACCCTGCGCAACCCATTGCGTGGGGTATAAAAATGTTTTTAATGATAAATTTTGCTAAAATACTATATGTGAATTTCTATTAGGAGATTAATCTATATGCATGACAAAATTTAAGGTGTTTTTAAACAAAATATCAATAATAATATACATGTTATATCTCACAAATTTTAAAAACATATGTATCAAACCATTTATCAAGTTCCAGGAGTTCTTTCTTCTTTTTATCATTTAATCGATCTGATTTAGCTTTCAAAGCAGCAGAATAGTTTCCAATTAAATCATGCCAGTTGTTTAGATTAAGAGTAGCAATTTCATCCATTTCGCGCCAAATCAGCATTGAAGAGCGAGCATAAGGTATGTAACTCTTGAGAACAATTTATCCTGATACCAAATAATAACGCTTGCATAGAGAGCACAAGGATGTAACCAGCTGGTAACGTTATATATTTATTCAGAGGTTAAGTTTAAATTGGGACTAATAATACTAATAACAAGATTAGCTTTTGAAAAAAGCTGAGGTCATTCGTTTAGCATTTTTATGGAAAAGATTGGTCATATATATTCAAAAAATGCATTGCAGAGTCCTTTTTTATTAGATTTTTATTAAGCTAGGCTTTGAAAGATTCCATTTCATACAATCTTTTAAAAAGTTTTTTTCAAAAGATATCAGTTCTGTATGGAAAGATTTGAAGTTTCGATTTGGAATGTGATTTAAGATTCCTTTTTTACTACCGGACATTCCAGCAATGGAATGAAAGGTTTGGTGTGCCTTAGAACCGGGTTAATTGACCATTTCTTGTGAAATGCCCATGCCAGGTCAAAACCATTTAAGCTGACAATGTTTCCGGTGACTTTGTACCTGCTTTGTTTATTTGCCTCCTGGACTTTGGTTATTGACAACTGCATTTGGTAAATTTGTTATTACCCTCATGTTTAATCATGCTACATCCAAGGCTTTTGATTTTTCCAATATCCCCTGTTACATAAAGAATGTAAATTACACGTAAGTTTTTTTGTGAATTGTATGTTCCAGGCATTTTTAACATCATTTCCGTAAAAACGAGCATAATAAATGGCCTTAAACAATGAGCTGTTTGCGGGTAATGTCTTGTTTTGGTATCGAATATTCATATTTTCTATGAATATTTTAAATATATTTAACAATTTTGAAATCTGTAACGTTTTTGTAAAAGTTTGGATGTGACAGCAAGGTTAAGTTCAATGAATAGAACAAATTTGTGTAACTTGTGGCAGATGAGATATGTAAACCATGTATTCGATATTAATCCATTCAGCAGTTAATGTAGTTGGTGTAAAATGGCATGTGTTATCAAAGTTATCGCTTGTAGAAATATTTCATTGTGGATGTGCAGGGTAACGGTACTGTACTAGTATTTGGTTTGTTTGAATTAAGTGATTGTCTAGGAGATTTTTGTTTATGCTTCTGAAATGGTCGTTCTGTGTTTATCAAAAAAAATGGTAAAATGTTCTCAAATAACGGGAGTTTTTTTTTCTTGTTTTTCATCATTAGAAGAAAATTTTCGAAAATTTTCTGCTATTTCAGGGTGAAAATGTTAATTTTATATCAAGTTTACATCAAATTCTGAAAACACATACCCAAATTTATATATTTTGGTTAAAATGTATACCCATATTTATATAATTTTCTCAAAAAAAGGTACCCAAGATTTTGGCACATCCCCGTATACCTTGACGTAGGGAGTTGACCCCCCCCCCCCCCCCCCGAGCTTAGGCTTACACATATATCTACACAATTTATAAACAAGTTTTTCTAACGAGGTTATATTTACTTTCCGTTACATTGCAATTTATTATTAATTGCTGGAAACTGTATACTGACCACAGTTCCCCGTTAATTGCTACTATTCAATACTGCTGATTACAGTGGCTGATTATAATCTTAAAATAAATACGTTGTAAGTCGCAGTGCTAATATTTTTGTACATCCTAAACGATCGATGAATTAATCAAAGCATGCACTTTAAAACTGAAATAAACTTTCCCATAACCTATAGAGAAACGTGTGCAGACGATAATACTATCATTAATCAAAGCTAACGGTTTGCGGCTTTATCTAAACAACAATTTGACAGTTCATAATGAAATGCATTCCTACAGTGTCATAATACTAAAGCTTTTAGGGGACCATCTCATAACATGTTTCGGAAACAATTGTTTATTATAACATATTTTAAGATGACTCCTTATTAAAACTATTTTAAAACTTTAAGATTTGTCATCAGTTTATTAATTTTCCATATAATGAAATGCTAATTTATATATCAGATGAGAAACAAAATCTTAAGGTCAGAAACAGAATACACATATTTGTCTTACCAGAATTGTTCAAACAGTGTAAAGTGGATATTTACATCAAATTCAACATGTGTCGTAACGTAACTATAGATCTTACTTTTTCATATTTACAAGCATCTACTTATTGGATTTGTTTATTTATACAACAGCTTTTACCTGCTTTCATACTGAATGGTATTTTCTTACCGTATTATACGTTCAGTATATTCCTTTTTTTCAAATGAACACTTTATCGTTGGTGAAAGGACAATTCTTATCAAGCGTCTGAGTGATAAACTCAAATCATACAGAAAGTTATCGACACTTCAAACATTTTAAAGACCAACTTTTCAAAGTCAACTTTTATCTATCTATATATAGTCATTCGCCGACGCGAATGACAATAATGTTAAAAGCTTAATATAACATTAGGTCATATTTAAAGTGGGTTAATTAGTATTGTAATGATTGGTGTTTGAGACTAAACACAAATAAAACGAAAATAATCATATTCAATAAAACTGGTAAATTGTTATGTAATGATTTTTATATTAATGACCAGAAAATAGAGTGTGCCAAGACCTATAAATATCTAGGCATCATACTTGCAGCATCAGGAAAAAATTTTGAGACAAAAAAAATCATTCAAATAAAGCCCTTAAAGCTTCTTTCAAAATTTATAAACTGAGATATGAGCTCACTGAGCCCAAACATAAATACTTGTCTCCATCTTTTTAATCGCATGGTCAATCCAATTGCATTCTATGGGTATAAAAATTGGGGAACAGTGCCTGTGTCTAAATTAAACAGTAATGTTAACTTTTACCAGATTTTCAAAGACTGGGAATACGAAAAATTAAATACTAAGTTCTCTAAATTTTTATTGGGGTTAAGCAAAAATAGTACTAGTATTGCAGTCTTAGACAAATGAGGTAGATACCCACTATATATTAATATGATATCCGATTTACTTTGTTACTGGCATAGACTGGAAGGTAATATAAGTAAATTACTGAAAGCTGCTCTGGAAGAAAATAAAAAATTATATTATTTATCAAAGCAATCATGTTGGTATTCATCTGTAGTTTTTTAATGTACAAAGTTAAATATTGATATGGATGTTTTAAAAGCATTTGGTGAAAAGAAATTTAAAATTGAAATTAAAAAAATACTTAAAAATAATTTTTTTATCCACATGGAATGAAACCAGATGCAGTTCATTAGACTCTGCCTCTGATAAATTAAGCAGCTATTTTAAGTTCAAATTGATTTTTGCTACTGAGAAATATCTACAGTAAACTAAATTTGAAAATCGTAAAATTCTAACAAAATTTAGAGTCAGCGCTCATCAACTTGGAATAGAAACAGGAAGATGCGAAAGGGTAAAAAATAATAATGGCAAATTAATTATGCTAGAAAGAAAAGAAAGAATATGTTTGCATTGTTCACTTTATATGATAGAAGATGAACAACATTTTTTATGTAAGTTTCCTTTATACAAAGCAAATCTAGAAGAATTATATTGTTATATTTCATCTATAAATAAAAATTTTGAACAATTACCAGATGAGAATAAATTATTATGGTTGCTCAGCAATGAAGATATGGCAACATTAAATAAATTAAGTAACTATCTAATTTCATGCTTCAATTTACGAAAAAAAACATAAACTGAAAGAATAGAGAAATGATAAATCCATATGTAATCATATATATATACAAGTACATGTACTTTATTTTATACATATAAGTAAATGTTAATACAGTACCTTGTCATTTAATGAATCCATAGGTTATAAATCCTAGTGCAATTTACCGGTATTTATTTATTTATTTATTTATTTATTTATTTATTTTATTTATTTATTTATTTATACTATTAAAAAAACACCTGACAGCATGTGTATGTATTCTCTATTGATATTGTTAGCTTGGTGTTGACTCTTCCCTTCTGCAGTATTGATCCTTAAATTTAAATATTTTGTATTGTTCAACAATTAAACAAATCAGGATGAAAAGGGAATGAATGGTTATGAATGAGAGTGATATATGAGAGTTTAAACAGTTATATTTCATATACGGTGTATTGATTTATACCCTCACGGGCTCATGATTGAATAATAAAATTTGCTTTTACTTTTACTTTTTTTATTAGTTGATTATAACAAATGTCAGACTCCGAGATCACCTTTTTACCCTGTCATTTATAACTGGGTTTTTTATTTTAAGCTTGGCCTTCATGAACTAAAGAAAAGAGAGTAAAATACATAGTGTACCTAAGAATGAATAAATATATTAAAATCATATGAAAATTGTGCTTGAAAGGGGACGGGGATGTTTACCCCTATCAAACTATCGTTTAAATATGTAAATTGACCCAAAAATACTTAATTCCAAAAAATAGGTAATTTTAGATTTCCTATTATGCCTCGTCCAGGAATGTCGGGGATATGATAGCTTTATCATTACCCGTCTGTATATCCGTCCGTCTTTTTAAGTTTTTGCGTTTAGGTCCGTTTCTCAGTAACCCATTGAGATATTTAGAAATGATATTATTTCACTACAACCCTGTTATAACACTCAGCACAGATGAGCAACATTTTGGTCACCTTAACCTGTATTTAATCTATGAGCGACTCTGATATACCTCTTAATTTATTCATCTTATATAGTACAACAAAAGTTGGTGAAATTGTAGTCATTATGACCTATAATTTATACTCGAGTGACTTTGGTAAAATCTTTGCATTTTTGGGTATATTTTTAAAGAATATGTGGTAGTATATTGATGATATTTTACAACTACAGTAATCCTATAAAGTACGACATAACTCAGCAAAGTTTGAGCCACCACAACCTATATTTTATCCTTGAGTGACTTTGATTAAATTTTTGCATTCAGATATATTATTAAAGAACCTATGGTAATATCTTAATGATATTTCAAAATTACAGTAATCTTATATAGTACAACTTACAGCTTAGCTACGTTTGAGTCACTTTGATCTACATTTTATGTTAGAATGACTTTGATTTAATTTTTGCATTTTACTACATTAAAAAAAACCAGCATTTGTTGATATACCAATGATAGTTTACAAGTACAATATTCTTCTTTAGATTTACACAGATCATACACTCGTTGTCGCTTGTGGCAAAACATCTGGCATAAAGGGCCTACCCGTGGTAAAATCATGATATTTTGAAGCCCCCGTGAATTATTTCTCAAAGAACACAATTTAAAAGCTACATTCCATTATTTTTTTTTTTCATTCATTTTTTTCAGACCCTTTTTTGAATCCAAACTTTATACACATTGATCAAGGTTGATCGAAAAGTAAGTAAGTAAACTATGTTTAAAGTGGGTGTCACAAATATACAAATTAACGTTTGATGTGAACTCTACAGAGCTCTTAAACCGACTGACATTTAGAAAAACGAATAAACATTCATCTTTAGTGGGGGAAGGCAATTGAACTGGAGTGAATCTAAAAAGCAATGAAACGATCATGCTTAAACGTTTTCTCACTTTCAATATTTCATTTCCTTTTTTGGGGGGGAGGGGGGGGGGGAATTTGCAAATATGAATTCGACAAACCTATTTACGATATCGTTATATAGTAAAATATTTACAGTATTTTCGCTTATCATTAACCCGTTTAGCTAATTTTGTTTTGATAAGGATTTAAAACTAATGCAATGTTTCTCTGTCACTTTCATATTGTTGACAATCAAATAAAAAATGCAATTCGTCTTCACACAATTATTATTACATACAGTACATTTTTTTCCTCAACCTGTAGTTTTCTACATCTTCCCCTTTCAATCTCTAGAATGTTTGAGAACTAATACGGGAGGAGGTAAACACTTCTTTAACATCAAAATTCTTACTTAATGAAAATACTTTTCTTTACAGAATAATTTTTTAAATGTTGCATGTGTATGTAATTTCCCCGTTTGTTGCTCAGCATTATTTCTCATATAAGCCTGAAACCTTGACTTGGATGTTTTTTAGAGTGGAATATACATGATGGGGTAAATCGTCTGGCCTATCTACATATATCAATATTTAGTTGATTTAGCATGCAGAAACATACATTTGAAAACCAGCTGTTTTCTCCAACAGTATGAAAAACTTTCCTTATAAGCATGAAATAATAATCACAGTTTTTAACTCTATCTAAATATTTAACAGTATTTGTAAGAACACCGATATATAAAGGGTGTCGACTAAACTCTCCATTAGATGCTTTACTGTGTAATCTGGCTACATACTATAAAAAAATTACTTAAGGAATGACTGTCATTATTTTTTTGTTCATGAAGAAATAACATCAAAAATTTGATGCACATTAAATAACCCGAAATTCATTTAGAGGCAAAAACTTAACATCTACTCGCGAAACAGTCAGAAGATACAACAGATACGAGTCGCGAACATACGGACAGAGATGTTGGCGTGAACCACTAAAACAAAATTCGAGTGGAACGAGTATCGTCACAATAGACCTTGGTCTAGGGGTAACAGTTATTTTGGGAGAATCGACAATTTCAGAGACATGGAAGGTTATGCAACCCATAAGAACAGAAACAACAATTATTGCAGATATGATATACATGCAGGGACCACGTAGGAAACAGAATAGTTACAATAATGTAAATAGTCCATATTATTATAACAGATAGGGATTTGAGTTTATTCACACGGAAAATAGATTTGAAACTTTAAATCGAATTTGTGAAAAATGTGAAAATCTTACATGTAAATGCATAATTGATCATATCGGTAGAAATACACAAAAAAATTAATTCCAAAAGGATTATCAAATTATCCGACAGAAAAGCACATAAAGATAATATTTTTAAAGAAAATGTTCAGAAATGGTTGTTTAAAAAGGGTCAAATAAGGTTGTTTAAATATACAGCATTTACTCCCAAAACTTGATGAAATAAGATTTTTATTATGTAGTGAAATATCTTTTGACATATTTGGTATGGTAGAAACTTTTTTTGAACGATGAAATTGATAATAAATATTTGCAAATAAATGGATACAAGATAGAGCGAAAAGACAGAAATAGTACCTCTGATGTTGGGTGTGTCATTGTTTATATTATTAATAATAATGTATGTCATGAAAGAAGGAAAGATATATTGACATGGGTAATATAGAATCTATATATGGATTGAAATAAAATTTCCAAATACAAAATCTTTTTTGACAGATATTTTTTACTGTCCTCCTAATTCATTACAGTGGTGGATAGATTTATTTGAAACTGAATTAGAAAAAGCATTAAGAGAAGATAAAGAGATTATTTTTTTTAGGGGATTTCAATATAAATTATGATAATACAAATGATACATTTATTGGTAATCAGAAATGGAAAGATTGTCTTAATTTTTACGGTTACGGATAAAAGGGAATCTGTGATTGATCATATTTATGCTACAAATGCAGAACATATTATTGAGGTTTGTGTACCTCATTTTTCAATAAGTGATCTTTACCCTGTATGTGTTACAAGAAAATTAAATTGTAAGGTAATGAAAAAAGATAATTTGAAAATTGAATACATGTCATTCAAAAACTTTGAACAAAATAAAATCATTGCAGATTTAGTAAATGCACCTTTTAATTCAGTAGAATTTTTAAGGGATGTTGACGAAGCAACTACATGAGATTTGGTATGAAATATTTTTAGATATTCTAGATAATTATGCTCCCAGACAGATTAAAAGAGTAAAAAATATTAACCAACCAGATTGGTGGACATCAGAGATAAGCAATGCTCGTTTTCAAAGACATTATAGGGGCCTCGGTGGCAGAGTGGTCTAGGTAGTTCGTCATGACTACTAATGATCACTAGCCTGTCAACGCTGGGGTTGTGTTTTCGAATCTCACGTGTGGCGGGTGTGTTCGACTCCGATCTTAATTGACAAGGATTGCCAATTTTCCTACCGAAGGTCGGTGGTTCTCTCCGGGTACTCCAATAAAAACTGGCCGCTGCAAAATAGCCAAATGTGCTGAAAACGGCGTTAAACCCCAACTAAACAAACAAACAAAGACATTATTTTCATAGAGTTGGGGATATGTGCAATTACAAAATGTGGAGAAATAAAGTGACACTTTTGGTTGACCAAGCAAAAAAGAAGTATTTTCAAAATGCAGTTTTAAATTGTAAAGATAGTAAATATATCTGGAAATATATATAAAAAAAAAAAAAAACTTGAATCCAAAAACTCGTCAGAATATAGTGAAAAACCTACAATATGAAAATAATGTAATTGAAAATAACAAAGATATAGCACATGCGTTCAATGAACACTTTACAAAAATAGCAGAAGGTTTAGTCTATGTAGATGAAGAAGGAGTAAATTTTGATAGACTTACAAATTTTGTCATATCTAAATGTATCGATAAAAGTAAACAGACGAATTTATTATATCACCTGTAAGTGTTCTTGATGTTAATTTATATCTAAAAAGACTTGACAAATTAAAAGCCACTGGTTTAGTTCATATTGAACCAAACATTTTAAGTATGTGCAGCGAAGTTATTGCTCCATCTTTAACATACTTATTTAACCTTAGTATTAGTAAATTTCCAAATATATTCAAGACCGCGAAAGTTTGTACAATCTTCAAAAGTTTTACCTTGTTTATCTAAGTTATTGAAAAGCATATCAGTTACAAGTCAATTATATTCATACTTAAATGAAAAACATCTTATTATCGATTCGCAATCCGGTTTCAGACCTAAACATTCATGTGTCACTGCATTGACAAAGCTTGTAGATGAATGGTTAACAATTATAGACAACGGTGAGGTAAACGGGGTCGTATTTCTGTTATTGAAAAAAAGCTTTTGATTTGGTACATCATGACATTTTACTACAAAAACTACAAATTTATAATATTTATAATGCTACACTGGAATTTTTTAAATCATATTTGTGCAATAGGTCACAAAAAGTTAAGATCGCAAACACTTTGTAGAATTCGAGAAACATAAAACGGGTGTACCTCATGGCTCTAGTATTGACCTTTGTTATTCACAATATACATTAATGATTTACCACTTTATGTATAAAATTCTATGTTTGATTTATATGCAGATGATTCTACTTTTCATAAAAAAAAAATCCAAAAATGTTAATGAATTAAGTAATATACTTCATGATATTGATAACATTGAAAGATAGTGTACGGAAAACTAAAATTAAATCCTAAAAAATGCAAATCAATGATTATAGGTTCTAGACAAAGACTAAATTATACTGGGACAAATTTGAATATTATCATTTCAAATGAACATATAGATAATGTTATGCACGAAAAGCTTCTTGGTTTGTATATTGAAAATAATTTGAACTGGATAGAACAAATAAATAAGATATCTTGTACTATTTCAAAAAGAATCAGTTTGTTACCAAATAATCGAAAGTATTTACATATCCATATACGCTTAATTTATTTTAATGCATATATTCTTCCACTGTTTGATTACTGCTGCACCATATGGGCAGACATTGTAAGTTTTATAATGCTGACTGGTCTATATAGATTTTGTTTGCCTATATTAAAATTTTATTTTGTTTATACAAATATAAATATTTCATATGTTGCATATCTTTCTCTTTAAAAGCTTTTTTTAGCTTGTTTTGAACATTGTTTTTGTGTTTTAACTGAGTTTTAAAAATGTCCAGAAGCGACCGTTGCTGTATTATTCGAACATAAAGTTTTTCGGTGTCAATAAAGGGAAAGAATAACGATCCAAAACGAGGCTATACTGGACAGTCACGTTTGCCGGGTTTTATCCAAGAATGGCACATTTTAATCCACCACAAATTCAAGACAACCCAAATGGATGGGGTCCCTGTGCAATCCCAGAAAAATTCAAAGACATACCATACCAACCATTTTCCAAAGGAGATCGACTTGGAAAGGTAAAATCAGTGAATGACAGTAAACATATGTGACGCCTGTAAAAAAGGGGGGAGGGGCCACACTCCCACAGACACAGACATATCCTAGCACAACCTTTTGAGACTGGTCGGCCCCGATCTACTATACCACACTACAAGGGAGATATCAATTCCGATATCGCCAAATTTCTGGGTACAAATCAAGTGCTACCTTTTCAACTCGTACTACATTGATTGAGTGGCCGAGTGGTCTAGGTAGTTCATCATCACTACTAATAATCACTAGCCTGTCAACACTGGGGTTGTGAGTTCAAATCTCACCTGTGGCAGGGTGTGTTCGACTCCGATCTAAATTGACAAGGATTGCCAATTTTCCTACAAAAGGTTGGTGGTTCTCTCTGGGTACTCCAGCTTCCTCCACCAATGAAAACCGGCCGCCGCAAAATAGCCAAATGTGCTGAAAATGGCGTAAAACCCCAACTAAAAAAAACAAACCAACATTTTTACCATCTCATATCCAACCAACTTGTACTACATTTTTACCAACTCGTACCTCATCTTGTTAATATGAAACTGGTGTGACCTGGAAAGGGAGTGAAGCATAAGGTTTTATGTTTGCTTTGTTGGTATTTAGTTAAAACATCGCAATAGTGTAACAATCTCAGTCCAAAGTATTAAGTTCATCATTTACCAATGTTGTTACTTCACATGGTCTGATGACATGGTCTTAATTGTCCAATATCACCGTCCAAGACGTCCACAGGCCAATTTGCCCCTTGCCGTGACGGGAAAATGTGACACTTGCGTCTGCATCTTTTTTTATGCCCTGTCATGAACGTGCCTGGGGCATATAGATTTACCCTTGTCTGTTAGTCTGTCTGTAGGTCCCAATTCGGTTAAGTTTTGCGTTTAGCTCCATTTCTCACAAACCTATAATAATTTAACAATGATATTTCACCACTACAGTCTTTTTGTATAGTACAACTCGGTTCAGCAACAGTTGGGTCGCTATGACATTCATTTCATGCTTCAGTGACTTTGGTTAAGTTTTGCCTTTAGGTTCATTTCTTTGGAAGTAAGCATAGTGTATCAATGAAACTTCATCAGTGGATGTGCCTTGGGTAGTACTGAGCAGTCATACGATAATTGGGTCATTATGACCTCCATTTTATGCTTGGAGACTCTGGTTAAGTTTTATGTTTAGGTTCATTTCTTTGGAACTAGGCATAGTGTATCAATGAAACTTCATCAGAGCAATCATACAATATTTGGGTCATTATGACCAACATTTTATGCTTAAGTGACTCATGTTAAGTTTTTCGTTTAGGATCATTTCTTTGTAATTAAGAATAGTGTATCAATGAAACTTCATCAGTGGATGTGCCTTGGATAGTAATGAGCTGTCATACAATAATTGGGTCATTATGACCTACATTTTATGCTTGAGTGACTCTGGTTAAGTTTTGCATTTAGGTTCATTTCTTTGGAACTAAGCATAGTGTATCAGCGAAACTTCATCAGTGGATGTGCCTTGGATAGTAGTGAGCATTCATACATGATGACCTTCATTTCAGGCGGGGCATCCGTGTCTTACAGACACAATTTCTAGTTCTAGTCAAATTTGATTCTTTTGTGTTTATTTTTAATTTCATGACACTGAATGTTGAAAAAGTTGAGGTAAGTCCACCAAGAAGTTATTTTGTTAAAAATAATCTCTATTCACATAATCAGGTCGGAAGCAATAGCGGAAAGAGATTTTGCATGGATGCCTCCATGTTGTTGAAAATGTTTAGTCGGCATAGTAGTAGGAATATTTTGATTGTAAAGAGCGAGCTTTGCTCGCTTATAAAATTGTTGTAAACACAACTGTACACTTCTTAGTTATTTGGAAGGAAATATCAGAAGGTTTTGAAAGTTGAATGAAAAGCAATTAGTTTCATTACACAGAGAAAACATAGTGTGACATAACAACACAATAAATATTTTTGATTGGAACTGATTAGTACTTAAAGGGGTTGTTACAGTAAATTAAAACAATAGTAAAGAAGTTGATATAATCAATTTATATTGTTAACTAAAACAAGTTGATAAAAGAAGGCAGTATCAAGAATTTCAAAGTCTGATGAGCTTTGTCCAGAAGGAACTAATTTTGCTTTACTCTTATGAAAACCAAGCCCCTAAAAGCATATACTTATATACATGTATAAGGTTGTAGCTTTCAGTGTGGGAACACATATATTTTCTCGCCTATTTTGGCAAGTACAGTCCTATTGGTGGGAAATAATGGCTAAAGGTTAGGCATTTTGTTTAAAAAAATGCCTACCTACCATTGTATTTATCATACCCTACCTTCCTAAGTACAAAGAATACTTCAAGCCTGGACTATATATATTACACAAACTCAGATCAAATTTTTTATTTCCTCAAAAAACAGCTTTAACTGTTGTTCATCTGCATGGGATTAATTTTCTAGGGATATTTGGTAATATCATGTCATTTGTATACATGTATGTATTACACAATTTTATAGATGAAATTTTTGGTCTGGTAAATCTCAACATACAATGTACTACATAAAATATAGAAAAATATTTTTCTTTCACATAAACATGCCACTTTACTTTATGCATGCTAAGATTGACTCAAATAGTTTTTTGTTTAAATTGATAAAATATTCTGTAAATTTCAGGTTTCAGATTGGACTGGAGCAACTTACCAGGATAAACGATATTTAGGTATGAAATTAATATATGTAGAAGCACTGTTATGAAACAAGTGCTTTGTCACCAAAAAATATATGATACAAAATCATAATAATCATAATCCATTGTCACTATCAGTGAGGTGTAGTAACAACTTCCGGTCCGTATTGGATTCATTTATTATGATAAAAATGGACGACAACAACAACGTGCTCGTCAAACATTACCGACAAGCTGCCGAAAGTTCTTCCGGGGCAGCCACTGGATTTGAAAAGACCATTAATAATCATCCCGGGGGAAAGTCTTGGTCCTAGTACAACTTTCTTTCCTCGTTTACAACTGGCAATTAACCCTTTGCATATTCCTTCCCAACAGTGCCATTTATTTTAGCACTGTCTAGTAAAAGCAGACATGCATTGTGTATTCTTGAGAATCAAGATTTTCCACATACTGTGTCCAGTTTGTCTTGTAAAAACAGACAAGTGACACAGGAGTAGCCATATTCACACAATATCATGTCTATAAAATGAGGGGCCCAAAGAAGCAAGTTTAAGGTTATTATAGACTTCTTTGTATACAAGCCACTTGTACCTGTACACAGTGTAATAAACAAAACAGAGATTATGTCAGTCATATATAACATACATTTTATGAAATACCAGTTGAAGTAGTACATTTAAAGACGTCTTTAGAGAATAGAATTCCTGTGTTACAAATTTACTGAGGAATATTAGATAAAGAAATTTGGTGCTTACTGAAAAGTAACATAACAAAATAACATTAACAAAACAGGGGGAAATATTTCAGATGATTATATACAAAAGTGCTGTCTCCAAGGTTTTTGTTTACTAAGATGCATACAATAAAGCAGATATAAGCTTATTTATGAAGAAAATCAAGAGAAAGTTAATATGATCTTATTTTAACCGATAGTCGGTTGGTGTTCTCAACCGATTGAACACAACAACTGTCTAGACACCTGAACTGCTTTCAAGAGTTATTTGTCTGATGAAGATAAATATCATGACATAGCTTTACATTAATTTTATTTTAAGCTGTCATCTCAACTAATCAATTCCTGCTTAAACATTTGAAGACCAATGTGTATAAAAATTGTAAGATATTTCATTGATAAGTCTGCTTCCTTAGATTAGTTTATCTTAGTCAGACAACGTAGATTTGATTTGTAAATTTATTGTTGAAGGAAAGTACAGTTCAGCATTTGGAGGAATGGGCAATCAGTATGCATATTTTCATGAGGAGGATGAGAACAGCTTTCAGCTTGTCGATACAGCTAGAGTACAAAAACCTGTTTACCAGAGAGGAAGAAGAGTGTTTCAGCAGGTAAATTTACTCATTATTATTTGTATATTGTAAATTTTTCTCAATTGACAGGGGTTAAAATTAAAATTAGAATCTGAGGGCCCAGAAAAAAACATAAATTGCCATTGGGCTACCAAAATAGATTTTTTTCTTGCTCATGTGAATTTTTGAAAGTGGGAGTTTACATTGCTACTGCCCATTCTGTTGGATTCTTCATAGCTAAAACATAAATTGCCATTGGGCTACCAAAATAGATTTTTTTCTTGGTCATGTGAATTTTTGAAAGTGGGAGTTTACATTGCTACTGCCCATTCTGTTGGATTCTTCATAGCTGTTATGTAACATTTGGGATCGGCAGGTGATAGCAGTAAATCGACCATGCAAACAAGAAGGCTTCTGTATTAATTTTTTCATTTTGTAATATAATGAAAATTGCTTATTAAACATTTGAATCTTCATTCGAGATTATTTTGAACGGCTTTACAAATATTGATTGATTTGGTGTATTTTATGGAGAGAAATTGGAGAAAGGAATTTCTTTGGCTGAGAACTGAAAATTCTGACAATGGAGTTTGATGTTTTGTACTGAATGCAAGGGAGACAAAGCTTCATCCTTTTCTATTTAAATCCTTTCTGAGACAGTCCCTTCTATAATAAAAGTAATCTAACCAATCAGAATTTGCTTTGCTGTTCATGTCCTGGACCTTACGATATATAAACAATACACATTACCAAAGTCACTGGAATGTTTATTGCATCAGCTGATTACAACTGTTAATTGAAACTGATTTGACAATATCTTGTGACTGCCTTCTTAATCATTGACGGAAACCATAAGATGCCATTCATGAATCCAATAAAAAGCATACTTCGTCGTTTTCAGAATGTAATCATTTGCTTCAATTAGTTATATTTTTTTGTTTCAAATGTAATCGGGAGGTCACTCGCATCATAACGTACTTTGGCGTGTCTTTGTTTACAATTCTAATATGACCTTCTTCAAACGCTTTTGGTCTACATTCGTGGTAAAACATGGATTTATTGGTTCCAACATCACATACGCCATACCGCTTGTTTGGTAACGTCATAATAATGTTTCCCACAAGCTTTAACGATGTCATAGTATAACTTGCGTTGACTTATGTAATAGCGTCTTCGTGTCTGAATACCTATGTTGCGGCATTTCAAAATGTCGTAGAAACTGTCCTATTAAAAGGGAAATAATTCACGGTTGCTTGAAAATATTATGGTCTTTTTGAAAACTGTATGTCATTATGTTAGATAAATTTAGTAAGATTTCAAAAGACTACTTTCCTCATTGATTAGATGTTGTGGGCAAGTGAATTTAGATCAATTTTGCCATATTCTTGTATTAAAGAGTGCTTGACTCAAGTTTGATTTGGGAAATAATGGATATAAGCCCAGGTGTGATCAATGTTTTAGACTATAAAAATTGTACATGTACATGTATATTCTGTTCCAGTACCAAATTTAGTGATAAAAAGCCAGGATAGAATTGATAATACGACTTCCATACATTATTCATTCTGTTTTGACAATTCTAAATAACACCTTGAGCATTGAATCAATGGATTTTTTTAATTTCAGTCCTCGTCGTTCACTTATATTAATTAGAAAAGCACAAAAAAAAGGTTTATTCATTTATAATACAGACTTATTACTGGATTAAATTAACATGTGTGATCGCTTGTCAGAGATTTTACTAGGAGACCTTCATTTTAACCAGGCTGATACATGTATGATGATTGGGGAAATATATAAATACTAAAAATGCCAACCGTTGATGAAGTAAAAAGAAAAACTTGTTCAGACATAAATTATAATTATCTTTATCAGACAGGAAAGTGTATTATGAAGTGCAAAGGATTAGTATTCAAACTGAGTGGAATAATATTTATCATTAACCTTTTTCTATAACATTATTATATTGATATAAACTTTAGAATAAACAGAGAAGAGAGAGGGAAAGGAGGCAGCAACAGGCCCAGGCAAGCATGCAGGTTCTGTCTAAAACACAGAAAAGTAGAGAAAGGTAAAATACTTTTAAGGATTGACTTAATTTTTTTCAGTCTATGAAGAAATAACCTCAATCACGTGGTGCACACTAAATAACCCATGTAGCGGGTTATTTGAAAGTATTCACCATGTGCATTGAGGTTATTTCGAATAGATTGAAAACAAAATTACAGTCAATCCTTATAACTTAATTCAAACGGTTGTTTTGACGTTTGGATTCCCTTTCATGAGGTCATAGTAGAAAAGAAAATTTAGTCTATGATATGATGGATGAAAAAATTTTGACCAATCAAATGACGTGTTACATCCGATATTAAATTATTTGAAATCATATTAAGGCAATTGAAAATGATTTTGGATTGAATGGAAATATGTTGTTGATTTTTTTTAGATTTTCATAAACAAGATCTATGATTTGGATGAACATGTATATCATACATTTGTCATTTCAGAAATAAATGCTATTGTATGAAAATATAATGTGTTATTAATGATTTTCAATCATAAATGCATGCATTAATTTCACAATTTGGAGTACAGATTATTTATATTTTTCTGTTTGAGATAAGAAATTTCTTAGGATGATGTCTTCAAAATTCACTTGCATTTTATTTAGTGTCAGCTACGCAACTCAAATAAAGTTAAAAGGCTTCAAAACTGTTAGTGGAAAAAACAAAGTATTAGATAAATTTTTAAATGACTTCACTATGACTGAAATCAGATTGAACTAGTGTGTTGAAAAAAAGAGTAATAAGAAAAGAAATGATTATTGCCACTGTAGTAAACAAATTTTTTATCGGATTGTATATGAAAGTAAGGATATAAACTGTTAACAAGACAACATTCTATAGAATGACCAATGAAAAAATTATTAGATCCAAGGGTTATTGTGTGGATTCCTTATTTTAGAATGATACTGCCAACTTCTAATGCTAATTGTACATAGTGGTAAAGTACAAAGCAAGAAATGTTTTATCATGAATAATGAATACATTTATCTTGTTAAAGTTAACTTGGTTAACTCACCAAGTCCTACAGATTACTTACAAAATTAATATTTGATAGTGTTTTATTTCACATATTTCATTTATTCAAAATGTAACCTTCTCTTACTGCAGTATTGAATATTACTTTTGTAGGGATCGTCAGCGCTTACTAAGAAAATGGCAGAAACAGTTTGGAAAACAGCAGGAGAATCGTCAAAAGGTTCACATTTTAATTTACGTTCATAGGATTTAAATTTAAAAAATAACTATTGAGATATTTGCTAGATTTTAAGTCTGTAAAATTTATAAGAGAAAATAAAATCTGCAAATTATGTATTGAAGGAAAAATAAATTTGAATTTGAAAATCACATTATACAAATTCCTTTCTTTATGAAATTATATTTCCTTTTAATTTTGGAGGGCGGTGGGTGGCCACTGAGTAGCATACTAAGGTAGTATTACTGCTTATAATCACAAGTATGTCATACTGAAGTTATAATTTGGAAACTGCCTCTTGGCGAGTTAAGTTCAACTCTGACTTGCCTGATGAAAAATTTCCAGTTTTCTTGCTACAAGTCAGTGGTTTTCTACAGGTACTGTTCAAAAGCTTCACCAATGAATGTTTAAGACAACAATTTAGTGAATTACACTGAAAGTGTCATGAAACACCAAATAAACCAATTTACTTTATAGGCTCCCATAAAACATAGAGATGCTTCTGTACAAGTTAAAGATGACTGGGAGGTTGTAGAGGACATGGATTTCCCAAGACTTACAAAACTTAGTTTGCCAGCTCTGGACGAGCCTGAAGATTTGTAAGAATTTGTATTAATATTTAGTAACTCCATGAAGTGTTATAAATCTTAACTAAAAAGACAGGTTATTACACTGTAAGAAATAATTTCAAATTGAAAATATTTGTACAAAAAATTGTTTGAATTTTTGAAAAATACTTAAAACAATGGGAAAAGAACTTTTTTCTCTTATTTAGATTGTGTATAAAACTTGTTAAAAGCTTGCATAATCATATCCTTGAAAGTTTATTTTGTTACAACATATGATTTTAAAAAGGTGAATCAATTTCAAGACAACAAAATAGATTTTACCATAATTGTTGAACATTGGACTGCAACATTTTCTGTCATCTAGATACAAATAAACGTAAAAAAAAGTCGGTAAATATGTTGATCTTTTAATTATATTGTTTTGCAGAGTAAAGTGTGGCAAAATGGAATATTATGATAAAAGTTATGACAGAGTAACAACTAAAAATGAAAAAAAATTGAAACGTATTGATAGAATTTTCCATAAAGTAACTACAACTGATGATCCAATCATCAGACAGGTATATCTGATTTAGATTATTATAAAAAAAATTAAATTATCATAGGTTTCCATAATATTTTGAGAAATTAAAATCTAAGGAAAAGGATCCACAAAACTACCAGAAATTAAGAATCTAACACCGGTGCAAGTGCGAGATAAGCATATCTCAGACACCCGAGGGTAAGATTTGATCGTTCTCTGTTCTCTATCGAGGCTCTGCAGAGTTAGAGAACAATCAATCTTACCCAAGGGTGTCTGAGATTTTGCCTTATCTCGTACAAGCATAACCGATGTTTGATTCTTTTTCTCACTTTGTTGCAATAAAAATAGTGTGGGGACTGACATTGATCAGCTGTTCGTGACGTAACGCTATGTGCAGGAATATGCCGTATCACACAGGTAAATGAATGATGCGCTCAGTGAAATAGGATTTGAAAAAAACAGTTTCAAAAGCAAATTCTAGGTTGTAACAATTATTTTTATAGATAAAATGTAATAACACAAAATTTTCAATTCATCTAAACAATGAACTATGGCTAAAAACATTTGAATAACACAGTTATATTGACGGTCAAGGTCAGTACTTTCAATTTTTGTATACTTTGTTTACAGACCTTTTGATGGAAGAAAGCTTTATTGAATACATTTTGGGTTTTTAGGCAATTTTGAGTTTGTTTGAAAACATATGATGGTATTTTTTCCATATTACTTAGTCATAACATGCCCTAACACTTGGGTGATAGTTTTTTACGGGAAACCGCACATGCTTTGTCTCAATCCATGGGTGAGATTATTATAATCTTCATGGTCTAAGATGTGAGATTGGATAATTCCACCCAAGGGTTCACATTTTCCAGTTAGAAACGAGGCTTGCCAAGTTTCTGATGATAGAAAATGTGAACCCGAGGGTGGAATTGTCCAGTCTCACATTTTTTACTATGACTGATTATTTTTCTCACATTTCTCGGTCGAACATTTAAAGAAATAAACATGGCCACCATGACACGAAAATGCGCTCTATTAAACTAGACAACTTAGTGCAAAATAAGTTACATATTTGAAAAGATTGTATGTGTTTTGGTTTTGTACCAAAGGTACCAAAGGTACAAAACTTTAAAAAGATCTTTTAGGTTGAGCTTCAGGGATTTTCAAATTGAAGCGAGGTTAATTTCGATGTTGTCGTACCATTTGTGCGAAGTTGTGTGTTTTCTGACGTTCTAGCATTGTGACGTGATGTTTCTTTGCATTGTTACGTCAAGGTAGGTCATGTGATGTGAGATGCATGAATCTCACACTGGTGTCTCACACTGAATACAACTGTCCCAAACACATGAAATCTCACACTGGCACAAATTGGAATTGTCTTGTCCCAAAAGTGAGAAAAGTAAATGAAAAAAATAATAATAAAAGGATACTTTACTCCTGATACCCATTAGTCTATGTACAGATATTGACAAATTACTGGTTCAACAGAGATAGCAAAGGAGACACCAGGCAAAAGCACTGACCTTACTGTAAATACAAGTCCTGGAATACATTTTTCTTTAAATACCTTAATTTTCACTTAGCTGATAGATGCAGTTATCTCAGCTGTGATTAAAACAATTGAACTGATTTTGTTTTCCAGAAAGACAAAAACATTTTGCCTTTGGAGTTATAACTCTGTACGTGAGATTTTCTGAAACTCAGTATTGCACTAACTTTGTATGAACTCCATAAAACATATTTAAAATAATTGCTATATAAAATTTTAGGATAAGTTTGAGTTAGTCATTTCAGATTTTTAATATTTTCAAATGCATTTAGTTTTCCATTGGAAATTCCCCCTTCAGAGACGTATAAAAATATAATCTTTATGCTTTCATGGAAGAAGGCTAATTAACCAACAATGGATTGTCTTTTTATTTTAGCATTCTGACTTTCAAAATACATTTTGTACTATAAATGCATTCCATGAACTGAGGTTTCCAGACTGTAGTGGATTGTTGATTGTTTTCTTGTTTTAATTACTCATTGACCACACCTACATAATTACTGATTTGATTTATTACAGTTAGCTAAATCACAAGGCAATGTGTTTGCTACTGATGCTATTCTGGCAACCCTTATGTGTTGTACCAGATCTGTTTACTCCTGGGATATCATTGTACAGAGAGTTGGCAAGAAACTTTTCTTTGATAAGAGAGATGACTCTGAATTTGATTTGCTGTCAGTTAGTGAAACAGCTACTGAGCCTCCACAAGATGAAGGGAACAGTATAAATACCCCTAGAAACCTTGCATTAGAAGCTACGTTCATCAACCACAATTTCTCTCAACAAGTCCTGAAACAGGTAATAATAGAATGTCATTGGATTGGAGTTACATGTATATGGACTGAATCCAATAAACAAAATGGTACAGAATTCCTTTATTAAGTAGTCACAAATCAAGTTTAAATGATAACTGTGTGAGTCTAATTCAAGAGAGAACTATATTACATAGAAGATACCAAATATTACTTCTAAATATTTTTATTCGACCGCAAAATTTTTTGCGTTGTCGTCGTTGTCGTCGTCCGAAGACATTTGGTTTTCGCACTATAACTTTAGTATAAGTTAATAGAAATCTATGAAATTTAAACACGAGGTTTATGACCACAAAAGGAAGGTTGGGATTGATTTTGGGAGTTTTGGTCCCAACAGTTTTAGGAATTAGGGGCCAAAAGGGTCCAAAATTAAACTTTGTTTGATTTCATCGAAAATTGGACTATTGGGGTTCTTTGATATGCCGAATATAACCGTGTATTTAGATTCATAATTTTTGGTCCTGTTTTCAAATTGGTCTACATTAAGGTCCAAAGGGTCCAAAATTAAACTTAGTTTAATTTTAAGCATTTTTCTTCTTGGTTATTATCTTGGTGTAAGGGAGGTAATCCAAACACATTTAAAGTAAAATGTTGTGTATGATTGGATTACCTCCCTTAAACTGCTTGTAAATTATGTATAAAGAAATGCAGATTGTCTTTGGGTGATTTATAGCTGTCAATTTATTTTTAGAAGTTACTATTTATTAATATTAATTTAAGCCATATGTAATTTTCTATTTTAATACTTTTATGCTGTATTTAAATGGGTAATTATGTTTGCAAACTCCATGAGAAATTTGAATAGGGATTATGACCATATCTTGAGGGAAATGATCTTTTTTTTTGGAAAAAATGAAAGGGGGGGGGGAAAATTAAGTGGGGGGACAATTCTTTCTCATTTCAGATTTCAGAAATTAAACAGAAAATTTCTTCAAATATTTTTTTTTGGCAAAAAAAAAGGGGGGTTTGGGGGGGTTCAATTTGCAACAGCATATTGTATTGCACGAAAAGCAAAGAATTGAATATAAATTCAAATCATATGACCAATTCTAAGTTCTTTGACTACAGTTATTCTGTGTCAGAAACCTATTATGTGTTAAATAATTAATTACAATCCAAATTCAGACCTGTATCAAGCGTGAATATTGTGTCCATTTTTGCCCCAATTGTTCAGGGATGGACCTCTGCGGTCGTATCCAGCTGCGCTCAGCGAAGCAATTTATTCAGGTTTAAATTTGCATGTACCTTACACATTCCTAGGTTTGATCTTGTCCGTAGTGCTATTGCAGATAATTCAAACACAGTTTATCTCAAATTACCTTCAGATCCTTATTTTGGGGAATGTCTGGAAAAAATTTCTTTAAAATATACCTCTTACTTTTCCTATTGTTTCCGTTAGTGGTACTGCTTATTGCATTGCACAATTCTAAAATTACTTAAATTATCCAGGAAAACATATTTATCATTTTATTTGTGTGAGGTTCATTGCTTTTTGGATAAATTATGATTTCATCTTAAAATGATACGTTATTGTTGGACATGTGCAAATTTTGTTTACTACTTTTAGTATACAACTGATCATTATTGAAATCTAGAGAATTTTGGAAAAGACAAAAGATTTTTTTATATAAAATACAGTGTGTACACAGTAAATGTATTGTGCCCCAAATAATGTACCATAATGGTTTACTTTAACAGGGAGAAGAAAAGTATGAATTTGAAAATGCTAATCCTTTTATACAGACTGATGAAGATGCTAATGTAGCTTCTGTTGGATATAGGTTAGTATTAAAATCTAATGTAATCTTTGTTGTCAGACCATGTAAATTATTAAATTTGTTAAAAATAGTTGAAAAATTTACTCAATTTTCATTTTCAGTCTAATTAAAGTATTTGTTCAAATGAAAATTGATGGTTTTTAAACAGAATTTTGGTGTATCTCGCTACATCAAATATATTCACAACTTTTAGAAAAGGTGCAATTTGCTAAATTACAATATATACTGCTGATTAATAACATACTACAACAACGTGACTTAAACTAACTTAACCACTATGGGTATATTAAACTATATTACAGGTATAGAAAATATAAATTGGGAAATGACATAGAGTTGATATGTCGGTGTGAACATGATGCAGTGATGACTGGAACCTCTTCAGAAGTTCAGTTTTGTAACATAAAAACACTGAATGAATGGGATTCACGGGTATGTTATTTGTAGATACATGTGTATTACTCTAACTATGGGTGTATTACAAGTATTATTTATACCCCGCGCAAACAAAGTCTCTGTCCGAACAAACGTCCACATCTTTTGTCATAATTCAACTAAACTTGGTATAACATAAAATAATGACAAGTAAACTCTGCTGTATAAAGGATTTTGTTGTCCATCAATTTTCCATGGAATTCTGCCCAGTTGAACTTAGAAATTGTGAGACAATTCACCATTCGTCTGTGTGTATCTCAGTACATATGTATGTCCCAAAACTGGTTTCTGTTCGCTAACTGTAGTTTACCTCAATAAAATTATATGAAACTTATACACAATGCTTATGACCAACACCAGGGGGTCCAATCTAATTGGTATGTGCACTGCTTAATTTGGTAAGTGCTAATAAAAATGGCAGATTCGAAGCGGACGAAAAGTGAAAGGAGAGTAGTCTTAGTGTCATATTGTCAAACTGCTTGATTTATGTCTTATAAAATTATTACGTTTCGGCTACCCATTTATTCAGCGAAACGCACGGATAGTCAGTTTGTGATTAAAAGCTCCATTTAAAAAGATATTGAAGGAAAACCTGGGGAGGATACCGGAAATATTTGAAGCGTCGAACATTTTTAGGTGCGTATCGGTATTTGTTTGCAGAGTTTCAACATTTTTACGACTGAAAAATATTGCCTTTCCATAGACCAAAGTATAGAATATCTAATTCCGTGGGAGATACCCATTTCTTAGTCATTTCATAACTTTAAAACTTTTTTGGTATGTGCAAGGCGGTGTACAGTTAGATTTTGGTATGTGCACTGACTTAACTGCTTAATATCACAGACATTTAATTATTTTAAAAGCAGTAGATATTTATCCAAATAATAATTTATTTTTAACAATTACCAAACAGTTAAGTTTAGTAATGATAATAATCACCATTTATTTCAGACATAGATAGTCCACAGATATATACAAATATGACAAATACATAGTTTTATAATATACAAGATGAAAAATGAAGAATCAAAACACCAACAAATATCAAAGTTTATATAATTCTCATTATACCATTTTCTGAGTAGAGACGAATTATACCACAAATCATTACCAAGAATAGTAAGACAAAGTTGATTATCAATAAATCCAAACTTATATTCTCTTATGCTTTACACTAGTTCCTTCGTCAAAAAGTCTTTGTTACTGAGGAAAGTGGACTAAATACTTCATTGTTAGATTTGATTCTGTTTTTGATGTTTTATTATTGTTTGTTTGTATGCCTTCAACCCTTTCTGGGTATAATTATGCTCAATATGATTATTATCAGACAATCGAAAACATTAACCCGTATACACGATAGGTTTCTGAATTTGCCATTTCTGAACTCTGAACGTTCCTTCGCCTCAACCAAATGTTATGAAACTTATACACAATGCTTATTACCACCAAACACAGATCAATTTTGAATTTGAGTGGTGACAGTTTCATCGTTCTTGGTTATGCCCCTTTATAAATTGAGAATTGCAAAATTTGACGTTTTGCACACACTATGACTTTTACTCATTAAGTTTCAAAGAAAAACAAAAGGTCAGTAGGTTTGAATTAGTACATTGACTCTTTCATATTTATAAGCAGGGGCACCAGTGTCCCATGGACACATTCTTCTTTTATTTCCAAGACATAATATATGGTACATTTTTTAAATGTAATGTAAGAATGCATTTGCAAGAAAAACCTAAGTATGGAAATTGAAAATTGCATAATGATTCATTTTAACTTTCCTGACCCCCTAACAATTCATGTTTTTAGCTCACCTGACCCAAAGGGTCAAGTGAGCTTTTCTCATCACTTGGTGTCCGTCGTCCGTCGTCGTCGTCTGTTAACTTTTACAAAAATCTTCTCCTCTGAAACTACTGGGCCAAATTGAACCAAACTTGGCCACAAGCATCATTAGGGTATCTAGTTTAAAAAATGTGTCCGATGACCCCGCCTGTCAACCAACATGGCCGACATGGCTAAAAATAGAACATAGGGGTAAACTGCAGTTTTTGTCTTATATCTCAAAAACTAAAGCAATTAGAGCAAAACTGACAGGGGTAAAAATGTTCATCAGGTCAAGATCTACCTGTCATGAAATTTTCAGACGAATCGGTCAACCCTTTATTGGGTTATTGCCCCTGAATTTTTAATTTTAAGGAAATTTTGCAGTTTTAGGTTATTATCTTGAATATTATTATAGATAAAGACAAATTGTAAACAGCAAAAATGTTCAACAAAGTAAGATCTACAAATAAGTCAACATGACCAAAATCGTTGATTGACCCCTTATAGGAGTTTTTGCCCTTTAAAGACGGCATTCAGCGTAAACTTTGCTTTTAAGATCTTTTCCTCTCAAACCACTGAGCCAATTGAGACCAGACTTTGGTGGAATGGTCCTTGGGTGGCCCCCTTCCAAACTTATGTCTGGCATCCCCGACTTCCATGGCTGCTGTTACTAAAAATAGAAAAAAAAGGGGGGGGTGAATTTCAAAAACCTTCTTATATGAAACTACAAGGCCAGTTGGAACCAAAGTTGGCAGTAATGGTTTTTAGGAAGTTCTCTTTCAGAAATATGTCCAATGACCCGGACTGTTAACCAAGATGGCCGCCACAGCCGAACTTAGTTTAACATAGGGCCCTATGGGAAAATTCATTGAAAAATATTCTTGCCTTAAACCACTTGACCAATTGGAACCAGACTTGTCAGCAATGGTCCTTAGATGGTCCTCTTAGAGAGGTGTGTCTGATGACCCGGACTGTGAACCAAGATGGCCGCCACAGCTGAACTTAGTTTAACATAGGGCCCTATAGGAAAATTCATTGAAAAATTGTGTTGTCTGAAACCACTTGACATATTGGAGCAGGACTTGGCGGCATTGGTCCTTAGGAGGTCCTTTTTCAGAAATGTGTCAAATTTCGTGGACTGTAAACCAAGATGGCCGCCACAGCAGAACTTAGTTTAACATAGGACCCTATGGGAAATTCACTCAAAAATCTTCTCGTCTGAAACCACTAAGTCAATTAGAATTAGACTTGGTAGCAATGGGTCCTTAGATGGTCCTCTTTCAGAATTTTTGTGCGACGACCCAGACTGTCAACCAAGATGGCCGCCACAGCAGAACTTAGTTTAACATAGGGCCCTATGGAAAAATTAATTGAAAAATCTTCTTGTCTGAAACCACTTGACATATTGGAGCCAGACTTGGCAGCATTGGTCCTTAGGAGATCCTCTTTCAGAAATATGTCCGATCACGTGGATTGTCAACCAAGATGGCTGCCACACCGAACTTTGTTAAATATTGGACCCTATAGAAAAATTCAGTTAAAAATCTTCTTGTCTGAAACCGCTTAGCCAGTTGGAACAAGACTTAGCAGAAATGGTCCTTAAATGGTTCTCTTTTAGAAATGTATCCGTTGACCTGGACTAAACCAAGATGGCTGCCACAGCTGAAATTAGTTTAACACAGAATCCTATAGAAAAACCAGCCAAATTGACTGCAACACTTAAATTTTTAGGTCTGCTCAAGGTGAAAAGTTAAATCCAGGTGAGCGATACAGGCTCTTGAGAGCCTCTAGTTTTTATAGTAATAAAAAACCTCACATTTATTTCTGAAATGAAAAATAGTAATAACTATGTATTTACTGGAAAAAAAATGAAATCTGTTAAAACGATTAAACAGATTTCATAGACCACTTATTTAATTTTGTAGACTTTAAAAAACTAAGTGTCATGTTAATACTCTTAATTGCATATGGATAACTTTGTTTTATTAGTACTGTGGTGGTGTTGATTGGAGAAGTAAGTTAGATACACAACGTGGTGCTGTGCTAGCGACAGAGCTGAAAAATAACAGCTGTAAACTAGCTAAATGGACAGTGTGTTCAATGTTGGCTGGATCTGACCAAATCAAATTTGGGTAACTGTTGTAAAATAAGAAATTAATTTAATGTTTTCATTCATGCAACAAAGGGACGTTGTAATTATTTTAATTTAAAATGTACAGATATTGTCTCCTATTATACTTTAATATAGTAACTACCATAAAATAACTGGGATATTTTCTTGTTTTTTATCAGCATTCGGTTAATAACCCCTACTTTATGAAAATCAGTGACAAATAACCCATATGACAGGGAAATAACCCCCAATGTGTAATATCCCCAGCATGAAAAGCAAGTCGAACAAAATACCCTGGGATGAAAGTAACCTCTTCCACATAATAGTTGCTTCCCTTTTGATGACATAATTCACTTATTTGTTAAACCTTAGATTATTTCAATCTTTTTCCTAGTTTATTCTACCCCATATCCTTATATTTTCCTTTATTACTCTAACAGAGGGAAAAATCTTCCTGTTTACAACCAAAATAAATATTGATTTTGATACACATCAGGGATTGAAAATTTGACAGGAATCAATCCTGTTTTGTATAGTCAAGTTAAAAAATATTAAGAAATTCATATAATTTGTCATTTGGATCTTTTATGTAAATATTTGGAACAAAGTTATAAAAAAAAATTGGGTATCAGAAGGCAGAAGCATTTAATGTAATAGAAGAGTTTTTAAGTTAAATAGTTCTGTGCTTACATTTTTTTTTAGATACGTGTCTCGGTCGAGTGTTAGAGATACATCAAAGCATATAATACTAGGTACCCAACAGTTTAAACCTACAGAATTTGCTAATCAGATAAATTTAAACATGGACAATGCCTGGGGAATATTGAGATGTATAATTGATACATGCATGAAACTTAAACAAGGCAAATACCTGATAATGAAGGATCCAAACAAGGTAATGAACTTTAATAAGTATACTATTTTTTATTTAATTTTCTTGGACATTTTGACTGTCCTATATAACTTATAGTATTCAAATTATTTATTTCCTAATTACAGGGCACATGCAGGCATAATAATCAAGACCATGAACACTCAATTTCATAACATACACAAACAACACATACAGTTAATGATTAAATGGAAGACAGACAAACAATTTAAGCCAACAACACAATGTATCGCATTAATCTTGTGTTGGTTTAAGCCTTGAGAGTCAGTTGAGAGATGTGAATAGTGTGTCAAGGGAGATAAATCAAACAAACATACGCATTGAGTTTATGTTTAAAAATAGATGTACAACAAGAAAATATTACAATGGATAGTAATTTAACAGCAGTTAAGAGGGGAATGTAAATTTGTTAGCTTTTCTAAAGTATGGTATAGTTAAATACTTGATTGCTGACTTAGTCCGGAATTACTTCATCCTTGGCAGAAATTATTATTCCGATCATGTGACTTCAGTGTTTTGTTAGGCATGAGAATTGCGCTTTCCAGGTTACGAGAGTGAAGGGAAATTTGAAGGACAATGCAAGTCGGGCGAGTTCTAGCTTTAGTATTCATAGCATGATATACCCTTCTGGTACAGAAATTGTCGCAACTCTGGTACAGTTTTTGTCACAAAACTTACCAGGGATGCTATATTGTTATTTTTTCTATACCTAACAAACGTCACATGATACATCATTCTATACCTGTGTCGCAAAGAGCGATCGATCTTGAAAAAGTCGTATTGGATTCTTATTGTGAGACACAGCTTTAGTTATTCTAAATAGCTTATAATTGGTATATCAGGTAACTTAAAATTGACAATTTGATAAAACAAAGATCTAATTTGTAAAATGTATAGGGCTTATATCTCTCAATATTCTCTGAATCTCTGAAGTGTTTTTTTTTGCAGTAAGGTATACATAGCAGTATTTATTTATAACTATTATGAATTTCAGCCTGTCATAAGAATATATGATATACCTGATGATACTTTTGAATCTGATGAGGATAATGATGACGATGACGATGATGATGAAGACGATGATAGTGATGAGGATGATAGTGATGACGACAAGGACAAATAAGATACTGTAATTACTTATTTAACAGAACACACACTTGCTTTATAATTAAACAAACTTTTAATTCTTAAATGTATGCAAAAGATGATACAAGACATCAAAATAATCATTGCTTGCCCTGTAGTTTTTTTTTATAATTTATTGTATTATATGCAACCATTGGATTTATTAGACTAACATTACTGTTGGTTGTATGAAGGCATTTTGAAGACATTTTTATGCAGATGTTGACTTGGAATGCCACTTTTGAAGTTCAATGTAAAAAGAGAACAGTCTGAAATTTAAACCTCAGGATATTCGGCAATTCAACACAAGGAAAAACTTCTACATATAAAAAACTTTCCTCTAATTCTAGGAAAGTAAGAGTTTAGTTTCAACACCAAGTAAATTTCAGATGCAAAAGAAAAATACCTGACTTTATATAATGTGAATATATTCTAACAAAGTTCAGAATTTTGCTATATTATTTAAAGTTCATTTCCAGGAGGTAAATTTCAAACTTTTGGTAATGATATTCAGAGAAAGAAATTTTCTTTTTACAATATTTTTTGTGGTAAATAGAGATTGTTGTTTCTTTTAATAAATGATTTTTATGTCAATTTTAGGTCAAAGAATTTCAGACATAACCATTAAGTTGGATTTGGCATCAGATATCTACAGCATTGTTAAATATTCCATAAAGTGCTAAGTCTGTTATGGAAATGTGACTTAATTTATTGACCAATGATATAGGAGAACTTCTGGAAATATGAAATAAATTGTTAGAGGATAGATATATACTGTTATCCATTTTGCCTCTAGAACAATTGAATGTTAGAAATTAATTGTGTTTATGAAGGTAGAAAGGGTATATGATGTATGTCCGTGAAACAACATTCCATCAGATAAAATATGATTCTGTGAACTTCAAAACCACAGTCTACTACAGAAAATACTCATGTAAAAGATTCAACAAAGTACCAAAGATCCCATTTAAACACAACACTTGCATTTCATTGTTTAAAGGTTCCTGTGATGTCAAACTGCCTTTTTGCTCTCTTTGTTTGGGCTGAGGGATGTTGGAGCACACTTGCATATATAAAATTGTACAGAATTGACACAAAGTGTTTTGTGAATACTTTATTTCTACCAAGAAAACATATGCTTCACGACAACAACCATTTTTCTCTTAAAAAAAAAAGTTGTAAATATCATCCCTAAATTATTGAGAAACTAATTAGTGAAACATTGTGTATTTGTGTCTTCAAATTTTATTTTCCTTGCCATGAAAACAACAGTATCATGTTGATTGAATAGAATTTTTGGAAATTATTATTAAAAGGGAAAAATATTATTAAAGGATTTCTTCCAGAAATTTTATTAAGAATTAAAAAAAACTTTGATAAATATAGCTTGACAAATTTGCCCAGTATTAGCTTAAATGAATGCGATTTATGAATGGTCCTTTAGGAGTAAGTTCATTCGACTATCCAATTTGGACAGCTAACATGGCCAATATTTGGCTCTGGTTTGTCAAAAGTGGAAAAAAACCAAAAAGAAATTGCTTCAGTTAATGAATTAATATAAAATAAAGCATGAATAGGAAGGTAGGTCTTTATAAAATTTCCTAATTTTGTCTCAACTGATTGCTAACATTGCTGCAATTGCCAATGCTAATTTCTGATTATCAAAGTTCGAGACTGCATGGCCAGATGAACTAAAATTTCATTGAGCATAAATTAGAAGGGTCTATGAGATGAATTAGCTCCTTTTTTCCCAGTCAGTCACTTGTTGGAGTAGCCAATACTTGTTTCTGATTGGTTAGTTTTGTTTTGAATTCTCTGAAACGGATGTTGATGCCAAGTCCGCATTCTGACCGAGCAAATTTGAGAGACTGCCATATGTGATTCATTTAATTTTTTACCAATCAGAAAGGAGTATTGACTACAACTGTAGTATTAGAGTGAGATCTTCAAATTTTATCCGGGAAGATATAAAATAAAAGATTCTTTGTAACTGAAAATAGTTTGATACTGTTTTCAATGTGACCTATTCATCATGTCTGTGTACCACCAAATTGTTCTATTTCGAAACTGATTTTTAATTATTTCTTAAAACCAGTTTCGAAGTAGAAAAAAATGATGTTTAGAAGTAATTAAAAACCATATTTGAAATAGAAAAATTTGGTGGTACACAGACATGATGAACATGTCACATTAAAAGTAGTTAACCCTTTAGGTCGTTTTGGCATTTTTTGAATTTGCTCTTAAACGTTTTGGATTATAAGGTCACCTGGCCCAAAGGGCCATGTGAGCTATTGCCATCACTTGGTCCTTAATTTGTCCTCTCAGAATTATATCCTATGACCCCACCCTTTGGGCCAGGTGACCTTATAATCCAAAACGTTTAAGAGCAAATTCAAAAAATGCCAAAACGACCTAAAGGGTCATCCAAAATGGCTGCCAGAGCCGAACAGTATTTAACATAGGACCTGATTGGAAAACTCGCTGAAATATCTTGTTTGAAACCAGTGGTTGGAAATTGACAGCAATGTTCTAGGCTTCCAGTCAAGATGGACATAGTCAAAGTGAGCGATACAGGGCTCCTGGGAGCCTGTAGTTGTTTTGGTTTTCAACATTTTAGACAATGAGCTCACCTGATGAGTCGTAAATCAACGAAATGTGGTGATCTTGTGCATCAAAATTTGTATAAGAAATGTTTGGATACGTTGAATATTGTGTGCATTTGTAATTCCAGTTTTGAGTATACCAAATTTTAGTCTGAAATAATTTCAAAAGTAGAGTATTAAATCTCTTCTTATGGAAATCAAGGATACTTGTAACTGAAGGGTTACTTCAAGAAACCAATAACTATTTCATATCTTTAATAGGAATGTGAATCACACGAAAAATCTATTTTTTAGTCTCATATCTAAATATCTAGTTGTACACTGAATGAACTTACACGTGTAAGACCTGAATATAAATCTCAACGTGTTGATTAATTGAACCTAAATGTTTTAGAAAACATGATATGAAGTTTAATTAAGATTTTTGTGAACATGTATCTATATAGACCACTTAGCATTAAGAGGATAAAAATCGGATTTGAAATGTAATATTGGAAATTTGTTATAAAATTTGTATGAATGTTATATGTACTTATTCCTGTGTTTTTCCTCGGTTGCTTTTAGTTTAAGGCTAGTTGTTAATAAAATAAATGCATCGTATGCAAGGCTGAAATCAGTCAACAATGCAAATGGGTGAATTAATCCAACACGACCTCCACAAGATAGCTGCATACACCGTGCATTGCGTTGGTTTAGGGGATATTTTAGAATTTTCTCACAATGATTATACGATTTTGATAATTCGCAACCCATTTCTCCAAACATTTAAAAGATCTGTCACTTCAGAATAAACCAGACAGTTTTTATCTCTCGCCTTTCATGCCTTGTATTGAACCCAGTTTTCCGTTGTTGACAGACACCTCCTTGTAAATATTGATAAACATTGATATAATCAAATGACCATTCACATACATTTAAAAATGACATCTCAAATTATTTCAGATTATAATACCTTCTGGATTAAGATATATCACAGCGGAAAGGTGTGTCCACATTATGTCAAATTCAGTCACTTTTGAAATCTAATGTAAAACATCCGTGTATTGATTGTAATTTATGTCAAATCTGTAGTTTTCACCCCCTTCAGCGATTGAAAAGAACAATCTTAAGCAGATCAAAGAAAACCTGAGTTAAAAAGAATGTCCTTTTCGCAAAGAATTTCCGCAGCTAAGCTATATTCGCTGTCTGCAGTTTTTAATTTTTAGAAAGAAACCAATCTTTACATCAAAGTTTCAAATTTGATGTCATATTAGTGCAACAAATTAAAATTGTTTTGAGTAGATGGTTACTTTCTGTGTATCATAATTAACTGACATCAGTAATTAGCAGTTCTGCTTAAATTTTTTTGCTTTCTCAAGACTTTGAATTTGTTTATGACAATTTACACCTTTTGAAGTTTGTTTGAACATTCTTTGTTCATTTAAACTAAAGTAATTAAATCGAAACTCGTTAAAATTTTTCCAAAATTTCATTAAGACGAATAAACTTTGTTCTTTTTTATTCGAAAACATTCAAAGTATTATATTTGAAGGTGAGGTCAGTGCGCTACGTGCCGAAAAATCCTATCGTTTTAAAACAAATTAAACAAGTTTGACAATCGTTCTACCCGTTGAGAATCTTTATATTTCCTACCAAATATCATATTTCCGTTTAACATTTTTCAAATAAAACCAAATAGAATCATGAATAAGCTTTTCAATTCACTAAAATATATCCAGACACACGCAGATGTTTTGCCGACTGAAGATAAATAATTTTGAAATTTGCTTTTGTCGAAGATGTCAGATTTAGACATAATCATCTAAGTTTTATTTCACATCCACAACGAAGTAAATAATATATTCCATTTATCATTTTAATTACGTCCCTTTGATCTTGTATACTGAAGATTCCACTGTCTTATAAATTTTCCATTCCGAAAAAATATATGTATTGAATAACCAATATTTGATATACCTATTCAAATCCTAAAATATTTTTGTTTGCTTGCTACAACAAAATCAAAATCCTTGCAATAATAATTTTTTCGTTTAAAAAACACCACATTTGTGCGAAAACAAGTTTACTGAACAAGAATCATTGATTATATGCTTCAGAATTTTTAATGTGACTGTTTTATAGCTTAGGACCATTTGACTAACGTCAGAGTACCAGTGACCCAACAGTACAAATTATTGACACAAGACGAGTAGAATACTACCGTGCTTGGTACCCACAAAAGCTGCAAATCTGACCTTTGGTGACCTATCAAAATTAATTCATAAAACCTGTCATAAGAGAGGTGCGAAAACAAGCTAATAGTGAACCTGTATAATAAGAGACTATCACCCTCACGTACAAAAAATGGTCGATGTTTCAGTTATTTATGATAACCGATTCAGTGTCGAGAAAACCTGTAAATATAAGGTTTTTCCTTGTCAATCTAAAATAAATCACAATCTTTAAGTGAAAAATATTGAATTTAACTAGTGTACGAGAGTACTTGCCAAATATCACTAACTATAAATTTACTTTTCAAAACTATGCATGTTCACACTAAGTCAATTTTTACACTCCTACGTAGATTAAAAAAGTGCACTTAAATAAAGTAGATTTTTATACATTTACTAATGTTCAAACTTAAACAAAGTATATTGAAATAAGAAGAGATAAGAACAGCAAAATGTCTTATGTGAAAGATATATATCAAGATTTCTAGTCCCCTGGAAAGTTCTAATTGAAATGTACTTGTTTAACAATATAAATGGGAATTACTGTAATTTCTTTAAGTCCGGTTTTGGATCGAAAAGCAATTTTTTTATTTGAAACAGTCCAAGCAAACTTTTCAAATTTTATTGATAAACATGACATAGTCCGATAATATTATAGTGCATGTATTTTGAAAGTAGACCAAATGATACAAAATTTCGTTAAATTCACCAAATTAAGTTAAAAAAATACAAAAAGTCATTCCTACGGTTTTGTTATGAGGTATTTATAATTATGTTTAGTGAAAATCATGAGCAGAAAGGATGTATGTCCTAAAAGTATATACTCGGAAAAATTTGCAAGATTTCAAAGTTCGTATTTATGGATTAAAAAATATAACAGAAAGTAAGAAATTCTTTATTGCGTTGTTGTCAAGATAAGTACACGTCCGTCTCCATTGTATTGTTGTGCAGCTTTATCGTATACACTAGAAAGTTACCCCCACAAGCGCGGGGTTGCATACTTTCAGCACTGCAAAATAAATCGGATACTATATGGCTTTCTGTGTGATTTCCCAAGAATTTATTAGAATGAATGCTGGATTTGCTAATTTACGCTGAATAGTATCAGAATTATTTTCTTTTGATCTCTATCCCTTCACCCCTTTAAGATTTCATGTACAAAATCTCTCATTTCAGTCCAGAAGAAAACCAAAGAAATTTTGATCCCAAAACATTAAATTGGCCATACAAAAAGACTTGCTAGATGGTCCAACAAATAAACATACGGTTTTAAATAATTATTTAATATACATTAATACAAAAAATAAACTTAATATGGGTCCGTATATTTAGTGTAGCGTTATTAAAGTCAACCGGTAAATGTTAACGTTTGTGGTTAGATCAGTAAAAGAAAGTCGCGTATACATGATAGTCCTTTTATTTTAATAGCCGTGTTTCGGAAGTAATATTAACACTATATGTACATTTCATCTTCGTACAGTCCATCACATTGCTAAATCTTTTGAATTTGCTACATGCAGGTAACATACCTCAGTTTTAACAGTACGGAGTTTGGAACCCCTCTTTCATTAGGATTTTTTTTAAAATCACATACAAATGGAGCAAAACCAAACTGCACCCCCCCCCCTTTTGCATAGGTAGGTCAAAAATTTATTATTTTCTCTGATTTTGTTTTTAGAAAGCAAAGCTCATTTCTTACCAAGGCAAATGGATTGTACACTTTTTAAAAGGCCGGGAGCAGGTCCTTGTGGTCTGATGGAGTTTTGAACACGTCGACCCGATACCTTTTTGATGGCTTGTTCATTGATTCCAGTTATCTTTACATAGTTAGCCACATACCAGGTTTTTTTTTATAATACGGAGCTGTATACCTACGCAAACATTTTGATTTTTCAGAGTTTATCGATGCACAGGAAATTTGACAACTAAGAAGATTTCCTTATAAAGCCGAAAAACCGTTCTTTTAATAGTATAGATAATGTGGGCGTCCACTTGTAACTCTTCATTATCAAAATAAATGCATGGTAGTTGTAAAGTGTGACTGCAGTAACTCTTAGTTGTCAAGAAAAATGACGGTTGTAAAGTGTGCCTATACATCAACTAATTGTTGTCAGGATATACTACTGCGACAACTCGTTACTGTTAAGATATATGTTTTTTTACAGTGTGGCTGCAGCATCTTTTTTTCAAGATGTATGGCAGTTCTACAGTGTGATTGCTGCAACTCGTCAATGGCCGTTGTACAGTGTGACTACAGGACTTGGTTGTCTGCAGTAACTTGTTGTAATATATCTCGGCTGTACTGTGTGACTGCAGTAACTCGTCGTTGTCAAGACATACGGCTGTTCTACAGTTCAACTGCAGCATGTATGAAGATTGTACAGTGTTACTTCAAAAACTCGTCGTTTTCATTTTTATATGGCGCGTTTCAAAGTTCAGCAGCTCGTGAATTCCAATATATATTGCTCTTATATAGTGTATGAATGAAATTCGTCTTCATCAAAATGTTATATACATGTGCCTTGTACAATTGTGACTACAGCAAGTCGTTTCTGTCAAGATACGTGTATGGCCTTTATACTGACTCATCATTGTCAAGATATGTGAAGTGCTTAAAGAGTGTGCCATCATGCAAAAATTTAAACATAAGGGACTTCAGATATTTCACCTCCATTTCATTGCTAAATATATAAATATGTTTTTTTTATTTAATTTTTTTTTCAACATATTCAATCCATGCACCAGTTAGCCTCACTGAATGGGTACACCGAAGTGCGAATACCGCATTTAACAAGATGCATTCTGAACAAAATTTTCTACATTTAGAAGTAAGATATATATTATACTGAACCTATATATATATGCTGAAAAGATAAAATTTCACAGTAATTAAGTAGCGGGGACAATTATACAGGATAATGGTTGAGTTGTATTGGGCTGGCCTTTCTAAGTGACGTTCATATAAAGCCGAAACTTAACACCAAAGTGATATCTTTAACTCTAATTTACTTTCAAAATGATAGATATATTTACTATACTATACCTATAATCATTATTAAAACGACACGTTTATTTCTATAAGTTATATCATACTTAAAATTTCTTTTCGCATAGTTGGGACCACCCGAAATTGTATACTGTTATTTAAACTAAACTGCATTATGAAGAAAATAGAAGCTGAATGATTCAGAATTGAAAAATATGCCCTTACTATTTAATTATAAAATTGCTCGATCAATCACTTTGAATGTTAATTTTTCACTCAAATCAAGATATTAGCGCTTTTTGTTTCCTTACGAAATGTTTCACTTTTTCGATTACTAAATGGCGTCTCAATTACCAAGGTCTGAATAACCTTGTAAAACAAGATTGAAAGCTACAACTTAATCATTTTTCAAATGTTTATAAACATTTTTTGAAATAGATACAACAGAATCCGTACTAAAATAATCTATACCGGGTGAAAATATATTATCTTGATCGTTAATTCATTATTCATATATAAACAGTTTGACACTGTTGAAATATAATTATCTAAAGTTTTATATCTGTAAATATATCTGTATAATTCTAAGGAAAATAACTGTAACATCAAACTTTTATAATTCTGAACTGTCATATCTTTGATTTAATGTTTAAAAATGATATTCGATATGTAGATTTTTACATTAATTACTACAAAAGTATCTTTGTAAAATTTTGAAATTTATTAGACTTTCAAAATTATTGTAAAATAGGTCGCATAAAATACGAAAATCTCAACGGATCGTATAGGATAACGTCTAACTTTTCTGGTTATCCATCAAAACCCCGTTTAAGCACATCAATCGAGATTAATTTGATTTTCCATGGTTTCAAAATATATCAATGTTTGTACACCAAATTTGCTCAACTAAGCATGTGCATGCTCACATTGGAAAAATTTGAAAGATTTAACATTTAAAGAAATCGTCATAGCAGATTTTTAGTCCTTCACTCTTCCGCGTAGTTTGTTTATAAAAACAATGTGCACTAATAAGTCAGTGCAATAGTGTACTTTAGTCCGACAATAATGGATTAAATGTGACGGATTTGAAACTTTAATCCATAGGTGTTTCACTACACCAAGTTACCAAGTCCTCCTAAAAACAAAAAGAACGCCAAAGTATGAAATGATATCAAAGTTAGACTAGATATGTAGGGAAGCTGATAAATTACGTATGTATTGTAAAATACCTGTCCAAATTTACTGCAAACCATGGGCATTAAATTTGATTGGACCAACGACAGAATTTACTGCCATGTGAAAGATTGAATTTTAACTTTATTTTATATCATTTTCTGGAAGAACAAGTATGCAACCCTAATTATGCATTTCAGCTGTGTTGAATAAAAAATCCAAACCCCTTTCCACAAATTGTAATAATGCAAAACACGTTTGACCAAATATTACATTTTTTTTAGATATCAATATGGTATTGATTTTTGAAAATGTAAACATATGAAGTAATTGCCAATAACATTGATAATTAAAAACATATTTTAATGTTACTGTTTGATATATATACTTGTACTGTAATGGCTTGCTGTTTTTATTTGCTAAAGATCTATATATACATATCACAAATTCCAGGAGTTACAATTATGGAATAGTTTAATAAAACAAAAAGAATTGCACAAATGCACTTTTTCATAAATTCTCTGTTAACTGCATGACCACGGATTTTAATCACCTTTTTTATGGCATAAGAAAATCTTTGTTTTTGGCACTGGGAAAAGATCGAGGATTTGCATGTTACTGGAACTCAGTGGTAAAGATTTTCGTGTATACTATATGTAGTATATCTAAAGTTCTGGAATTTATGTCCTTAAGTGGCCAAAAAGAGCTAAATAACCAAATGACAGCCTACCAGGTTATGTTCTCTTATACTCAGTTAAAAGAGTTAAACTGTGAAATTGAAGTGGGATTGCAATATATATAACGATTTTTTATTACTATAATGCGATGTGAAACTGTAAAGGAGAATCGTAAGGCACCGACCATTTAATTACCCCATATTAATTAGAAGAAAGTTCCCTTGAACTTCATTCTACAGAGGATTCATTTAATTCTATTAACAGTTTTGACTTTTCTACCTTTTACACAACTTTACCCACAAACTGATTAAAAGTAAAGTATTAAATCTAATGAAATCGTGCTTTGATAAATCTGGAAATACCTATATAAGTTGCAATAACTTGAAAGCTTTCTTCAGTTGTGATAGACACTAACTGGACCTATCTGGATATTACTAAAACTTGTCAATATTTTTATTCGTTTTGGAAGAAACGTGTTTAGACAAATTATCGGTATTCCAATGGGCACGAATTGTGCACCTCTTGTCGCGGACTTGTTTCTATATTTTTATGAACTGCAATTTAGGGCTAAGCTATAGAGACCAGACTAAACTCGGCTCTATTAAAATATTTCAATAACACCTTTAGATATTTAGATTATATCCTTTGAAAAAAATCATATTGATGAAATGTATCCAGCTGAGTTAACTCCAAATAAGACCGATCAAAGGGATAACCATATATTTTTTTCTAGATCTTGTGAAATTACTATTGAAAGCTGTAACCTTACTACTAAAATGTATGACAAACGGGATGATTTTAATTTTCGAATAGTAAATTTTCCATTCCTTGACGAAAATGTACCTTTAGCACCCTCTTACGCAGTTTAAATATCTCAACTAGTTCGGTTTAGTCAGGTATCTAGTGATGTTTCGGACTTTAATGAACCTAATTTAGTTCTTACAGAGAAACTGTTACACCAAGGAGATCGACATTCTGCTCAGTGTGGTGTGTTTACCGGGTACTGTTATATCGTTTTTATCAACTGAACCAACTTCTGCTCAGTATTACCGGGTATTGTTATATCGGCGTTTTTATCATCTGTCCACATCCTGTCCAGTGCGGTGTGTTTACTGGGTATTGTTATATCGTTTTTTTATCATCTATCCACATTCTGCTCAGTATTAACGGGTATTGTTATATCGGCGTTTTTATCATTTGTCCACATTCTGCTCAGTGTGGTGTGTTTACCGGATATTGTTATATCGTTTTTATCATCTGTCCAGATACCGCTCAGTATTACCGGGTATATTTATATTGTTTTTATCATCTGTCCAGATGCTTCTCAGTATACCGGATATTGTTATATCGTTTTTATCATCTGTCCATATTCCGCTCAGTGTGGTGTGTTAACAAGTATTGTTATATCGTTTTTATCATCTGGCCAGATTCTGCTCAGTATTACCCATCATTATTATATCGTTTAATCATCTGTCTTGATTCTGCTCAGTATTACCGGGTATTGTTATATGGTTTTTATCATCTGTCCAGATTCTTCTCAGTATTACCGGGTATTGTTATATCGTTTTTGTCATTTGTCCACATTCTGCTCAGTGTGGTGTGTTTACCGGTCATTATTATATCGTTTAATCATCTGTCTTGATTCTGCTCAGTATTACCCGGTATTGTTATATCGCTTTTATCATCTGTTCAGATTCTTCTCAGTATTACCGGGTATTGTTATATCGTTTTTATCATCTGTCCACATTCTGCTCAGTGTGGTGTGTTTACCGGTCATTATTATATCGTTTAATCATCTGTCTTGATTCTGCTCAGTATTACCGGGTATTGTTATATCGTTTTTATCATATGTCCAGATTCTTCTCAGTATTACCGGGTATTGTTATATCGTTTTTATCTGTCCAGATTCTTCTCAGTATTACCTGGTATTGTTATATCGTTTTTATCATCTGTCCACATTCTGCTCAGTGTGGTGTGTTTACCTGTCATTGTTATATCGTTTTTATCATTTGTCCATATTCTGCTAAGTATCATCGGGTACTGTTATATATATCGTTTTTATCGTCTATCCAGATTAAGTGTTTTACTACTAATAATTTTTTTTTCTACAAAGAAAGCCTTATATGTGTCAATTCTATGGCAATTTTTCTTTTGCCCATTTAAGCAATGTCTCCTAATTATCAAGAGGTTAACGCGATTATTTTAATGGTTATAGAAAAGACTGAAAATTAACTTGTGATTCGAAAAAAAACATTGATAAATGTTTTCGTAGTATTTCCCAGTTTCATATATTACATATGAAGTGCCCTCTAACGTTCTGCGGTCCCGTCTAACTCATCTACGGACCGTTTGACATTAGAGGAATCTTTGAATTGGGGAGTGGAAGGATAGCTGTCACCTCAACAACAAATACTAGTTTTTTTTTTGGTTAAAAACAACATTATAATGTCCATTCGTGACGTTTTACGGACGGAAATGGCTGGTTTTTTCATTATTATTTTCGAATTAAGTACGAATGAAAATGTATGTATATAGAATATATTTATCCCATTAAAGGTTAAAATCGTGCAATTCTTAACAAACTCACACAGAGTCATCAGCAATTCATTCAAACCTATCGTGTTATCATAATAACAAATTTTCATATTTTACTGTAATTTACCGCACCACAATTACATATATGGTTCAGCATATAAATAAGAATTATTTTGCACCAATGTGACAATTTCAAACAGAATCAGGTAGGATGGTTACATAATTTTCTATCTAGATAATAGTTACACAATATATTTAAATTATGTCCATCATTTTTGTTATTTAGTAAAACCTTTCGGATATTGCGGACGATCAAGGAAGTCCAGCAAACCTGGATTGATCACTAAAAAGTTTAAACTCTTTTCACTCTCATTACGAACTAATCTCTTATTTCAGACAATTCGACACTTTGTAAATAAGACAAACCTTGTAACTTTACTATATTTAAATAAAAAAACAAACTGGGATAGACTGAAATCGTTGTAGAGAAAATTAACAGCACTCAGTTTGTTAGTTTTTCACACTATTTCTAAATTGTTGCAAACATTTTGCCTCGTAGTGACTTGGCGTTTTTTCCCTGTACATTGCAGTTCATTCTTTAATAATGAGGATCGATTCAACATTTAAAAATTCACGGTAAGTTTTTTCAATGTTCTGTATAACTAAAAATTTATAAAATTTTGAAAAATGATGACCAATTTTATACTATGTAAACACTTTTATGGCTATTCTATACACTTTCGGCTTATTCACCGTGTACAATTTGATTTCTTAAGCTATAGATCGAGTTTACATACTTGTATATAGACACTATCCCTTTCGATTATCAAAAATAAAGCATATATATATATATATATATATATATATATATATATATATATATATTGGAAAACAGTCCATTTTTCAAAATATTCAACATATAACGGAAAATATACACCTTATCTCTCAAATTCATAACACTTGGTTGTTGCTAAATTTTTACAATATGCAAAGTAATTTCAAAATTTGGAGGATTCGATTCACTGAAATAGTTCCCGTTTGATGTGTGTGTATAACCCCATTCAGATACATACAAGTATGGTGAAAAAATCTGCTCCGAACTTTTATTGGCTATGAAAGAGATTGAAAATTAGTTCGCGGTCTTTGCAGTTATCATGGTTATATTCATATGTAACTTGAACTAAACAAACACATATAAGCGGGCGTGTCTTAGATGTTTGAGAAAACGATCAATCTTAGTGAATCATCAGAAGTATTTGTTAGCAGGACTCCTTATATATAGCTTAGGTACCCCCCGAAAACGAAAAAAAAAATTACATGAAATGAAAAAATATAATAATGATAATAATAGGAGTGATATAAAATGATGATAATAATAACAATAATAATACGTCGTTAAGGGGGAGGATCCGGTGACATAGAGGCACTATCAGGGGTCATGTTTTATGATCAAACCCATGACTGTGGGTATCTAACTGTCAAATATTTTTATTATAGTTTGGCAGTACGCATTTGATCCTTCCATTAGTCTGTAGGATATTGTTCATAAGTATTCCCTATTTATCATTGATAATTTTAATGGAATAAGCTTAAATCCAAAATGCTGACTTGTAGCCAGATGGTAAAGTATATTCAAATTCATCTAAATAAAGTTCAATTGTCCCAGCATGATGACAAAACTGCGGCTGTAGTTAGATCTCCCACGCGCGACATATAAAAAACAGAACGAAAATAAGGAGGAAGTGCGGAAAACTAATTTTAATTAAATTGGGCAAAACTCTTCTTTTATTTCGACACATTTATACCAGTACGACCCGGCAATGAAAAGTTCTCCCTTCTTTCAAAAAGTAAAAACGCCTAAACGTTCGAAAGGCTTTTTGTTTCGTGTTTTAACTTTTTTGCTTGGAGTAGGATGGGCAGGCGTCAGCAACTGGTTTCCTTAAGTTTAACTCAAACAACTTAGCAAATCCAATCCAGTTTTAACATACAATACGCAATCATTACAATATATTTGTAGCCATTCACTGTGACCTTTACTAATGATATAGTGACCATATCAATATAACTTCTCTCCACCCCCCACCCCCCCCCCCCCAACCAATGGCTATCATAAATATAACTTTTAATCCGGCGAACGAAACTTTTTCTACCCTTAGCAATATTTTAAAATTTTGGTTTTCCTTTAGATGTTGTTTTTCTTCAAAGGTAAAGGCCATGTTTTAAAGTTTGGCTTTCATTTATATTTCTATTGTTTTTCAAAGGGAAAAAAATCGGTTTTTATCTCAATCGTTAAAGGCGAGATACATAGGTATTGCTTTATATCTTAGCAACTATTTCACCTAGGTTAACCAAATATGATTTAATGATTGCTTATGAGCTCAGCGTATCAGCCCTTCATAGTCATCTGACCTTGACACCAGTTTCACACTCCAGTGGTCAGGTTAAAGTTTTGGGATTTGGTGTTTTTTGGATGAGGTATTTTTCTCAGTTACAATTAATACTCATGATACATGGTTGGTCAGCTACATTTTTGATATATGAATTAGTTGCGATGAGTATATAGCTGTCTGCCAGGTTTTGCAAGACCTTGACCCTATTTTCACACTCAAGTGATCATGTTAAAATGTTTGGATTATGCCTGTTTCTCAGAACTTATACATGGTAGGTCAAGCTGGTCAACTATAATTGGTATGTAGATTTGTTGAGAGGTGTATATTTTCACCCAACAGGTGTGACATGTCATTGACCTCATTTTCACGCTATACTTTTCTCAGTAACTATACATGGTAAGTCAACTATATTTGATATGTAAATTCCAAAAGCAGAGTGAATATCCGTCAGACAGTTGTCGGTGTCCCTAGCCTCATTTCTCAACTCAGATCGTATGGCTGAAGCTCTGGGATTAGGTCATTTTCTCAGTTTCTCAATAACTATACATGGAATTCAACTTTATTGCTTTAGAAGAGTGTAAGGCCGTCCGAAATATGTCGTGTGTCCTTGGAATCATTTTCACTCTCCAGTGGTCAGGTTAGGCCTGTTTACCAGTAAATATACATGCTAGGTTAACTATTTTTGATATGTAAATTTCTTTGGAGGAGTGTATGTCTGTTCGACAGCTTTTGAGTATCATATATCTTATTTTCACGCACCAGTGATTCATATCCAGTTTTTGTGATTATGTCCGTTTCTCAGTAGCCGTGATAACTCAACTGTTTTTGGTCTGTCCATTCCTTCCTACTTGTATATGGTTGTCTGAATATATGATTCACTGATTTGCTTGGTTTCTCAATAACCATACATATAGCAGATCAGTGACGTTTGGTTTTAAGAATCATTATTGGGTGTACATGTCTATCTGACATATGTCATATGACTTTAAACTCAAAGAATTAGATCAGGTTTTTGTGGTTAGCTCTCTTTCTCAACATGGTAGATAGGTATAAAATATTTTGTGTGTGGAATCATTATTAGATGTATGTCAGTCTGACTTATGTCACCTGTATGGTACGCCGTTTTTATATTTATTCAAATTCCAAGATATCTTATTTATTTAACAAGATATCTTATTAAGTATTAAGATATCTTTAATTTTTATAAGATATCTATTTAATTTGAAAGTAAATAAGATATCTCTATAAGTTAATAAGATATCTCTATTAGTTAATAAGATATCTCTATTAGTTAATAAGATATCTCTATAAGTTTATAAGATATCTCTATTAGTTTATTAGATATCTTATTAAGTAAATAAGATATCTCTATTATTAACTATATAAAATATATCTTATATAGTTAATAAGATATCTTATAAATTAATAGAGATATCTTATTAACTTATAGAGATATCTTGTATATTTAATAAGATATCTTTATAACCAGTTAAATAATATAAATAAGTTAATAAGATATCTCTATCAGTTTATAAGATATCTCTATTTGTTTATGAGATATCTCTATTAATTTATAAGATATCTCTATTAGTTAATAAGATATCTTATAAATGAATAGAGATATCTTATAAACTAATAGAGATATCTTATAAACTTATAGAGATATCTTATAAATAGAGATATCTTATAAACTTATAGAGATATCTTAGAAAGTATTAAGATATCTTTAATTTTCATAAGATATCTTATTTAATTTGAAAGTAAATAAGATATCTCTATAAGTTAATAAGATATCTCTATTATTTAATAAGATATCTTACTTCTTTATAAAGATATCTGTTAAACACATACTTTATTAGATATATTATAAAGTTTATAAGATATCTTATAAACTAATAGAGATATCTTATTAACTTATAGAGATATCTTATATATTTAATAAGATATCTTTATAACCAGTTAAATAAGATATTTCTATAAGTTAATAAGATATCTCTATTTGTTTATAAGATATCACTATTAATTTATAAGATATCTCAATTAGTTTATAAGATATCTTATTTAACTAAATAAGATATCTCGAAATTGAATAAATATAACAACGGCGTGCCATACACCTGACCTTCACCTCACTTCAACTTAACACGAGAAAGGCGAGACTTGTCTTTTAAATGTTCTGCTTATTTGTAGTGACTCATATTTTTGGTCCCTTTTTAATTGATTGTTAATCGCGATAGTAAGGAGAAAAGAAATCTGAAATGCTCAAATATTCTGCAAATCAGTAAACAACAGTATCTATAAGTAAAGTCAAGAAATACCAAAGGGATATTCGAAGGAGGGTAAAATCGCTACAACTGACAAACTCCGGAGAAAAACAAAGACAAGACCAAAACAATACATGCATTACAATCAAAAACTAAAAACATATGAACAACATGGACCCCATAAAAAAAACCGGGGGCAGACTGACTCAGGTGCTCCGGAAGAGTAAGCAGTCCCTGTTTCCAGCAGGGCACCCGCCATGCTGCCCATGTCAAATCCGGTATGAGGAAGGGATAACATCAATAGAACAGGTCCAAACGGTTTTTTCATACCTGTCAACCAAGTCATGATGACGTCCATAAAACATTAATAAGAATGACTTTAACTTAGGAGCAACATACCCCTATAATTAATACATGGATATAACTGCAACATAAAATACTTTGGCATAAAGTAAGTCTTATTGAATAAATGAATCATTTTTATGCAGATATAATTATAAGATATTTCTCTTCTGCTATTAATCAAACGACGCATAAGATCTGCATAAATATTTATCGAAGTTGAATTCGACAAAGTTTTTGGGGTTATGATTGAAAAAACCAGAAGGTATCAACAAAGGTTAATAGTCTATTCGTAACATTTCGTGATTTGTTTTCGTCAGTGTGACACATTTAAGACCAGGTGCCTTTTCTTCGGTCAATTTAACATTCATTTATTTTTTACCTTTTTCAGTAAATCTAAAGATGATTCGGATTACAATATTGTTGATAATGCGGAGGGTCCATCTTAATTATCTTTACAATGACATGTTATTTTACAGTGATGTAGGTGTATTCTGACTGATATGCTGTACTTGATAACAATGGCCACCCCATGGCGGTGTAATCAAATTTTCTTAATCATCTCTATGTAAATTTGAAGTAAAGGACTGAAGATATTTAGCCTTTGCAATTGCACACTAGTACAAATTACTTGTAAAAAGAAATGTCAAATTGTATCTATTTCTTTAAAGGGTACCTGCAAGATAATTGTAAAATATTCTGTTAGACGTGTTCTGCACTATTGTGAAATAAAAAAGAAATAAGATCCTGATGGATTAACTATAATACTATTCAATTCTTCTGTCAGTATTTTAAGTACAAACTTATAAACATGATGGAATGCACAGCAGGTCGCACTCGATTTACTCCAAGTATTGCGTCCCCGTTGCCTTTTAACAGTTCTCTATAACCTTTGTAAAATGCCATTTTAATTTTTTTCCACACCCACCGATGGTGACGAAGATTTACGTATCCTTAAAACTGTAATCTCATTGTTAGTAAAGGGAGAGTAGTAATCTAAACAATCTTTGTAAAATGTCTGATGCACAAGAAATAATACAGAAAATAACAAATTAAAATAAAAAAAAAACAACGTAGAAGCATATACAAGTCAGAATCAATAATGGGATATATTCATGAAGTTTAACACTATATGGAATGCCGTATTTGTAATTCGGAAATGTAGGTTGTTAAAATGAACTGATAATAATAAAAATCCTCAAATTACTGGACTTTGAAAAGTACTGAAAATCAAAATGTCCAAAACAAATATCACAGAAGTACTAATTAACACTTTGAAGAATAATATAAATTCCAATCACAAACAGGAACCAAGACAACTTAGAAGTTCCTTAGTGCGAATGAAAGTTTCCTTAGAATAAATCAATATATTGACTGAATGTTAACGATCAATGAACTTCCAACTAAGAAACAAAAAATGGAAGGGAAATAAAAGCAATCTAAGAAAAGACTAGTTTAGAATTAAACAAATTCTGGGTCCATGAGTAAACTGAAAATTCCCACAGATTTAAGTAGAATTATATATCTGAAAATTTATGTAGTTGTATTGTAGACATAAGTGGAAACGCTTTTCTTAATGTTACCATTGCAAGATAGTCAACAAAATTGAATTGATAATATCAACATCCTAAAATGGAATTTCGAAATAATAAACAATTTAAGAAATATGCGTTGAAAAGCAGTAAAACTAAAAAAGGAGGTCCGCAATATCATTTGTCAATCAACAAGCATTGAAACTTTCTGGGACTTTCTGTGTCATATTAATAATTTATATAACATTGTTATACATTATAAGAAGATTCACCCACAATTTATTGCTATACATTATGAAGCAATATGCAACCGAATTCCTAAAACAACCTATAAATATAACAGACGTTAGCATCAAATATTTGGCGCTTGTTTTTGTAAATCCCAAAATAAACTTAAAGTTCATGGACGTTTAAAAATGTGGATTTTTTGTCTTGAAATCATTTTGATAAATTATCTCTTTAGATAGCCATGATAGCTATAACACTCTTAATATTGATAATTTATTTATGTGGGGTATGGTTTTAGTACCGTCAGTATAGGGCGAAGTACGAAGTAAATCTGAAAATTCTACTGAACTATAATTCTTGGTAATATTTAATCTGTATAAATATTCTTAATAAGTCATGTTGTAAACCAGGGAGTTTTGTAAATATCAGGTTATTTATAGAGATTTTAAAGTTATTACCTCATTAATTAAGGCCTACTGTGAAGTAATCAGGTCAAAAATCGTTTTCTCTCTGTAATTTGAATTAACACTTTGAATTGAATGATGGTTCTTGGCTATTGTCGTAAAATTACTTTCAGTCTAAAATGGGGCCCCATGTTCATAAGGAACATGGGGCCCCATTTTATATATTGTTCATATATTGTTTTCGCATCCGCTAGCATGTGTTTCAACCACCAAAAAATGTGTTGCTATTTGCGTTGAGGGTCAAGGTCATAAAACTAAAAGTTGTGGACTTGAGCTACGTTTTGAATTTTTTTCTGCATTTTCCTTTACTTACCATTTGGATAATTGCAATGACTATTCACCAAGAGTAAAACATCTCCACACAGGCAAAATTATAAGCGGGTCTGCGTGATTTTCTCTATTGCGTTAGTGGATTGAAGACTGCTGGATTGCGGCTACATCCTTTTTGAACACAAAAGAAAAATCAGAGGTAAAAACTCAAACAGCTTCATGTGGTCAACATATAAACCAATATAAGGAACAACAACGCCTGTGTATAATATATATTAAAGGACTACATGTTGTTGAATTAAGAGATGCCTATATTTGTGTTTTACATCAATTCAATGTCATCTCAATCAGAGAGCAAACTGGGGTTAACTTTATAGAGTCTTAATCTTTTTTTAAGATTTCAGTATAAGATTTAGATTCGAAATCTATAATTTAAGCTTAATACATTGCACAATAACATTTCATAACACCAAGCACAACTTTAGCGCAAGTGTATATACCATGTAATTTCCTTGACGTTAGTTTACGTCGACCTCACATATGGTATTTGTACTGGATTACTAGTAATAAACAAAAATCAACATGATTCTTGAGAATAAAAACAAATTCTTTAATTATTGGGAGTCTAGACGTAATGGACTATTATATATAAACATAAATTCTCAGATTTTATTGAAAGTTGACAATGATATATACCACCTACGACAGGGAGAATATTATAGATTGTAAAACCTGTATAGTCTATATTATTGTAAAACGTGTATAGTCTATATAAGATTGAAATAGTATTAAAGAGACCAAGATAATACATTTCGCACAAAAACTGTGATAAAGAAGTCATTGATAAATGTGTCGTGGTTATTATTAAGTTAACCTTGTTTAACTCGTATTGGTCTCCTCGTCGAGGTGAACGCCCCCTTTAAAGCAAGTGGACGAATCTTCAGCACTTGAAGATATTGGACAAATATTTTTTGCCAGCTTACTCAAATAAATTCGCATTTCATTCATATATAATTAGTTTTATTATTTTGGTACCAATGTTCAGCATCGAACAATTATGTAAGTAGATATTAAGTAATGATTGGTATTTCTGTAAGTTTTATTATTATACAAAAATTATTCAACCATTGGAAAAAATATAACAAATTATAAATTTGATAAAATATTTTTAGAAATGTTTGTTGATATGAGCTTGAAAAACATTGATTTTACATTTAAAAAATAATGAATTTCAATAAATTTATAATATTAAGCATTCATAATGACAAGATGCTGACATTAACTGTCCAATCACTGATGTCTTATTTCTTCTGGAAACTGGAAGCCTTCCTGATATTACGAATATGCCTCTTGAACAGACCTGTCTTTAGATGGCCCATTTTGGGCAAATAATTCTGAATTAACCTGTATAAAAAGCATTTTCAATTATTCTTATTGTTACTTTTTGCTAATAATTGTCTTCATTTTGTTATAAAATAGTTTTTATATTAGTAACCTCCCTGTTTTGGTACAGTTATCAAAAAATACAAATAACTTATATCAGAGTATATTTATTTACATATATAGTTCGTGATTTTAAATTTTTTTTATAAAACGTAAACAATATTTGCCAGTTCTTCAATAAAAGTTGTTATGATTCTTTGTCTGCTCTTGTGTACTGGTATTGCTGTAGCATTTATTCACCTCGTTGTTCTTCTTCTCATAATTAAATTCGCATTGTCTCCATATTTTGGTCTTTCAATTTCGTTCCCTTTATTGGTTGGGATTATTTTGTCAATATTACGAGACCTGTTAAAACTTTATGAATAAAATGATAGTCTAATGAATTTAACTTCAGTTTGCCATATATGAACCAACCATGCCCTATTGGCAGAAAGATAACGTACAGGATGTAAGATTAGAAGTAACGTGGGCATGAAACCTGCAAGGAACACGATAAAAATAATACCACTTACTTTGTTTATATCAACAAGACTTCTTAAATGTAGGTTATAATCCGAACATCAATGATCCAGGGGGGCATTTGTTATCAAACACGTGTCCCAGTTCTGATCGTACTCTTCCTTGTTTTCTTTTCAGAGAATAATGCTGAGAGTAGTAGAACAAACTCTGCCTGTATTCTTTTTATTTTTTCTAAGAATATTTTGTTATCCTACAGAAACAGAGGTATGTGATTATTTTTTAATTTATGTGTTAATATTAAAAAGAAAATTAAAATTAAAGTTTAAATTTAAGTGGGAGTCATGTTTTTGTATAACTTTTGATGAACAGTTATAAAATTCCAAGTGGAAGAAGAGCCAATTGTATAATTAAGAACTTATTTGATAAGTAAAACTAAGGAGTATATCCGTCACGCATAGCTCTGTCCCTAGATGGGTTTGGTTATGTATTTTTTCGGTCACTGGCATTTGAAATTTGGGTTATTGTTTTCATCATTTTAGGCCATGATCACAACTTGATAGTTAAAATTTATTGTTATTTTTGTTAAACTAAGGACCATCTCCCTGTTATTAGGTACTTTATAGATTATTTTGATCTGTTGTACAACATTTTGACTTATTGTTTGGAATTTCCGATTTGGAAATCGTTGTGATGGAATGTTTATAATTAATGTAAATATGTCTTATTCGGGGACGTATTCATGATTTAATTTACAGGAGCGAAACATTAAAATATTTTCGCCGAGCGTTTCTAGGCACAACATTTTTAGTATTTTATACCCCTTTTTCCACCTTCTAGTAGAAATGTTGCGCGTTTTCCAATTTTTGTCCAATTTAGGGGAGGGCGCAGCTGCGGCCGTGTCTGAACCTCCCCCCTTGTTACTAATTCAAGTATTAAATTGAAATTACAAGTGAATAATTATGCAATCGGAAATTTATGAAAACATTTATTGTCAATTTACAATTCATAAAAATAACCATCATTTTTAAAGGATGCAGACACGACTTACCAACAAGAATATGTCAACGACCCAACATTTCCAGAACAGAATAATGGTAAGTAATTTGCCACAGATCTCCAATCTTCAGGTTATTTGTAAGTGAGTTTTAACATCTCAAATTACTTTTAAAACCTGTAAGGTTTCAACAATTTCAAAACTAAGAACATAAAGGCAGTATCGTCTTATAAGCTTAATAAAAATCTATAACAAAAAAGTTAAATAATAAATAAAAAAAATAAAAAAACCTATATAGTCAGAAATAGGATTCAGTACAGTTACAACAAAACACATGAAAAGTATATTTCTATAATTTTCCGTTAATGAATGTGGAATATTTGACTGAGAATGGAAACGGGGAATGTGTCAAAGAGACAACAACCCGACCAAAGAGCAGAAATCAGCTCAAGGCTATGTGGATCCTTTTTTCTCTAATTATACCTATGCATTACATCCAGTAAATATCCAAAAATAGAAAATCCAACATTTTCAAAAAAAATAACACTTCTACAAGGTATACATTTAATAATTTTAGTTACAAACCAAAATCAATATATAAATAAATATATATACAGGTATATATAAAAGAGTACTAAAGTAAAAGAGATAGATATATTAGGTAAACATTTTATAAATGGGCAACATGAAGAATTAGCAAACAGTTTAAAGACATCCGATTTTATTTCCCCATTTTTTTCGATAAGCAAGGTAAAAATAATACATAAAAGCATATTTTGTTATTTAATTAATGAAAGTTAAACTACTGCACAAAAATATATATATGCTGTATATTTTAATTTCACACCCAAAAAGTGAGCTAAATTTATATTTAGATATACAAAAATGATCAATTAATACAATAATGTAACTTTTTGTTCATTATCGCCCTAGTAAAAGGACAGTCCCTGAAAAATACTTTGGAGCACTTTTCTTCAAAAGAATACGAGTTTTTCAGTATCTATATTTCAGGAATAGACATTCCAAACCTTTTAGAAGGTGACATTATTCAGAAAAGATTTGATGTAAGTATAAATATCTTCTGCAAAATTTATGAAACTAAAATCGATAAGATATGCCCAGAATTTAAAAACTTTGATATAAACCAAAAACAAAAAAAAAACAAAAAAACAAAAAAACAAAAACAAAACAGAAACACTGGTTTCTTCATATCGTATTATGCAATATACAGCTTCATTCATTAGAAAGTCCTTAACACTGAGCAAAGTGGACCTTGCTACTGTATAGTTTATAGTACATGATTGATTGCTTTTGTTTGTTTATTTTCTATATGACTTTGATGTATGCCATCAACCCTTACGGGTATAATTGTGAATTTATTGAATAAACTTTAAAAATTTGCTGTTTTTTTCATCCACCGACGATAGTCATAGTTACAAAAAAAATAAAATGTAATAGGCATCAAATATACAAAAGCCGAGGTGCAACATAATTTGAATGTATTATTAAGGCATTTAACCATGACAGCAGCATTTTGTATTAATTTAAATTCCGCGGGTGATTTCCTTATTAATGGTTGTCGGATATGTTTCCCGAAAGTGGAAGACTTCCAACACATTTACTAAAATTAAAAAAAAATCCAATTATTTCAAGCACTTCCTATCCCATTATTGAAACCATTGAAGCAAGGTGCTGAGAAAGTATTCGAACAGCAAATATCTGAGAGTCTTCCAAGAAATATTCTAAAATATGAATTAAAATGTTTGAAATTTAACTGCATGTTCAAAGCACCTGCTGTTCCAATGATGATTTCCGTGATTCTGGCTGCTAAACACTTCTTCTAACAATTAAAGATCTTAGATCTATTCAGGAAATGTATCAAAGATGAAATTACAAAGTCTGAAATTCAGCTCTTCCAAACTTCACAATTGATTACTTTAATATATGGTTGTGAGGTACTTTCTCAAGAAATAAATGGTCTAAGAGTCTTCAAGGAATTTTTTTATATTTCTAATTTACCACATGAAAATAGAAACATTTAACAAAGATGGAATTGTAATGTTTAAAATTCAATTGTTCTAGGGAATTTCTGTTTCACAGTTGACTATTTATGGTTGCTAGGTGTTTTTCCCAACAATTAATTTCGGAGTCTTCTAGAATATTTACCAAAGATGGAATTGGAATTGGAATGTTTGAAATTAAATTAGCTTGGTACCGTAAATTCTTTTTTTTTTCTTCAGAAAACTTTTTCCCCCCAAAAATGTCATTGATTGATACCAAAATGAATAGGTTTGAGTCTTATATTGTTTAACAACATATTGAAATGGGGCAGTTGTCAACGGAGGCAAACCAAATATATTGTCAATTCTCAAAACGTGAAAGTTTTCCCCCAAAATATGTCCATACCTGACACCAAGACATATATTCTTAAGAGTATCATACTATCTAATAACATATTGAAGTTTTGGTAAAAATAAGCAGAGGCAAACTGAAGATAATGTCAATTATCAAAACCTCTGATTTCTGAGTAAAACGTCCCTAAACTAGATCGCTATTTGACACCAAAATCAAAAGGGTTCTGATTCATATCTATATTACAGCAGCATATCCAAATTTCTGTTTCTGTTAATGGGTTATGACAAACTAAGATATCATCCGGAAACGAATCAGTGTGGACGTCGGCCCGTCCGACCTTCATCAAACTGAAAGCAGAGTGGAACTACGTTGTAACTCGGCTAATAACCTAGAGGAATCAAACAACAACCAACATTCGAATAAACAAAGCTTAAAACTAAAGGTGATTATACTAAATTTTCATCAATTGATGTATCTATAAATGTATATCTTATTTTCAAAGTATCTTATAATGTGAAATATATTATTTCCAGACTCGTCAGTCTGTGAGTAACTATCAACAGACGTGGACAAATAACATAGTGCCATATTCCTTTGATGGTGATTATAGTAAGTTGAAATTTTTCATTTCTTTATTTACATTTTTATTACCTTTTGAATGCACAATCATACCCACATATAAATCACTGTACAAAGAACAATAGCAAAACAGTAAGTAATATTTATGCAGTCTTAGAGTCCACTCCATTCAGTGACCGCAGTCTTAAGAGTACACTCCACTCAGTGACCAAGGCTTTTTAACGAACCAAACACTATACTGCATAATATAAGGACAGTACACTTTATCAAAATTGGATATATTGATTTAACTATTCTTCGCCTTGAAGTCGGAGTGAGAAGAAAAAAATGACACCCCATTGCAAGTTAAAAACAGTTAATGTTTAATTTCCACACGTTCCACCTTGAGTAATGCTGACCAGACATTTTAAGTTGAAATATGTATATACAATGAGTCAAAACGTTAGTTTTACAATCTTAAGCTTATTTTTAGTTTTGTGAACTACTTATTTTATGAATGACTGGCGGATTTTAGCTCTTTGAGGGCATTGGTTAGCTTGGTTTGGTTTCTGTGATATTAACTATATCAATTTCATCGGTGTAGAAGTTAAGAACCACTGTTTATGTCAGGGAAACGGAAAATCCCGAACTGTTAGGATCGAACACACCTAGTCACAAGCTGGATTCGATCTAGCAATGTTATTGTTGACTTGTAGCAAGACATTTCTGCCACAACGCCAGCCGTTATCAGAATGGCATGGTAAATGGTATGCATGTCAATTCAGAATGTCTGTATCTTCGCGAAATTGAAAGAACATGGTTGAAAATACAAAATTCAGGATAAGAACAGCGTTTTTTTCTCTCCATGGTATGTAGATAGAACAACTCTTTTTTAACAATCTACTGACATTTAAAATTTTTCTGATCGCTCTAACATGTCGGTCAGTTCACTTCCTGCATTTAGCAATATCGGCTACTAATCTCCATTAGCAACCAATTACTTATACAAAATAAACTGTTAACACAGATATATATCCCGACTGTCGGCAGGAAATGCGAAAAAAGACAATATGATGGACAGCAACATTGCTAATTACTTGAAAGTCGCTGGACCATAACCTAGGGGACAGGGCCTCGAAATGGTCGTCAAACTGATATGTAGTGATAGTAATGCAACTTAATAGAAAATAATTGATTTTATCCGCTGGACAACGTTAGAGTAGATACTCTTACAAGGACCGACAACTATGTTGAGATTGTAATTTTTCCCTCTTTGTATTCAGATTCTACAGAACAGCGGTATATTAGGTCCGTTTTAGAGGGTGTAATGAGTTTAACATCCAACTGTATTCAGTTTGTGCCACGAACTTCAGAAAAGGATTATGTTTCCATCCAGAAGCAAAAGGGGTAAGACGTTCTATAAAAATATTATTTTTTGTAAACATCTCAATTTTTCTCTTTTTGCCTGAACTAAAACATAAAACTTGCTATTAATGACCCTAGGCTGTACATAGTACTTTACATTAAGATTTGAATAAGCTAAAGCTTAAAGGTTGACCTTAATTTTTGCGTACCATATAATTTCAAAGTGAATGTTAAACCGAAGAGCTTTAACCTCTGATAAACAATTCTATAAAGTATAATTCCATCCAATGATTGGTTTGATTTGGTAGATGTTATAGCGAAGTTGGTAGAATTGGTGGTGGTCAGCTGATGTCACTTGCTTCTCATTGTTACACATATTCATCAACGTGGTTTAGTGGTACTATACTGCATGAGGTGATGCACGGCCTTGGTTTCTGGCATGAACACACTCGTCCAAACAGGGACGACTTCATAACAGTCAACTTTGATAATATCGTGGAAAGTACGTAAATATTTTGTCATTATATTTACTTGTGTATAATGATGTCTTTTCACCTATCCGTGGAAAGACCTGTTGGTATTTATATTTGATGGGTTAATTTGTGCAAAAAAAAAATTCACGATATTTTTTGATTTTTTTTTTTTAAATAAGGAGTGTTTTGACAAAATTACATGTCGATGATATGTATTTTATTGTAAAATATCTGGTTAAATCTAAACGTATTTTATCGTGGTTATACAGAAAACAATAACCTTGGGCATTACTTTTGAGGTATACATGTTTACCAGGTCATAAATACGACTATCAAAAGATGAGCGAGGAAGAAGTTTTACAACTGGAAACATACGACTACTACTCAATCATGCATTATTCCACAAGGACATTCGCTATCGACAAATCAAGACCAACCTTTGAGCCAAAATACCGAGCAGATATTAGTCAAATTGGTCAAAGAAGTCACTTGTCAGAGAAGGATGTCAGTCGGATACGTAAATTATACAAGTGTGGTTAGTAAATCAGTTATTAATTTATAACATTTTTATCTCGCCTACTAGTATGCCTCGGCAACCGGCCTCGATCCTGAATAAACTTTTAACGTTCCACTCCTCTCATAATAAGGTCAACTATAACTTGCTATGAAATATCTCATTGAAGGATTTTTAACAAAGTACTCTTTAAAAAATATATTCGACGCATTTTACGTGTACATCTCCTTCATTAAAAAGCCACGCAAGTCCCACATGGATTAACCAGTGTGCACATATGTATACATCTCACACCGACTTGACTAGGCACACGGGATCACGGGAGCAAAACCCACAGAACTGCCTAGCGCGCCCCCATGCAGGTGGCGGATAGGGGAGACCCTCTTGTTGGGGGGTAGTCGGGTCATAATACGGCAAGCCTGACCGCGGACCATATTGGGTAACCTGTTTGAAGAATGCCACACTCCCTGCACGCTAAAGACCCCTTCCGTAGTTTTCGAAAAAGAGTAGGCTGGTGGCCTCTACAGAAGGCTAAATTATCTGACCCTATCCACCCATCCATTTATATTGGCAGTCAAAATTGGTTCCCCTTCGAGTCCCGTCCCACTCCTATTTGAATTGTGTTTGATAAATTGTTGAACTGGTTCTCGTCCTGAAGAAGCACGAAATATTTGCCACTGGACGTTAAGCAAGCAACAATCAATCAATCAGACCGACTTGGGTGTTATAATTATAATTATTCACGTTAAGTAAATATTTTGTTATAGGCAATGCTATCAAATAATCGTTTTTTAATGGTTGTATTGTTAAGTAAAATTAAATAATTATATTAGTTATATGTGAATATTGATTTTCACAAACTGAACATAGTGAATTATTAACAAAAGACGTTTTTTTTCTAAACATAAAAAATAACAATTTTCGTCCAATCACATTCTAAAGGGTCTTTATGGTCAAAGGGCAAAAAATGAAACTACACCGATTGCGTCGGTGACAATTTTAAAACGTGTGCCATGAACAATTCGTCGTCTACTCTGATACAGCATAGTTAATAGAATGCGACACTGGGGCAACTGAGATAATCATTTTTTGGGATGGTCCTTAGGTGGTTCCCATTCAAAACAGTGTTCATGGATCCCGACCGTGGACCAATATAGCCGTCCTTACCAATATAGAAAAATCATGCTCTGACACTACCCGAGCTATGGAAACTAAAATTTACTGGATTTGTCTCCAGGCAATCCCTTTCAAAATTGTCTCTCTATAAGGAAAAATCGTTTTTATTCTTATTGGGGTCGGGGAGGACATTTTTCTAAATTCGGGTTTTTTTTCGGCCTACGTTTTACCTTTTTTAAATTTCTTTCTCTTCCCCTCTAACAAACCAAATGGTTGCTCGCAATGTTTTTTTTTTTTTTTGGCAAAACAAGAAATATTTGGTCAGTTTGAAAACGGCTGTTGTGGTGTACTGCCGGAGAAAACTTCAGTTTAAATCTCAAATGTAAAGTTTGTTTGAAAGTCGTGTGTCCGTTTGTTTACTATTGAAAGTTATTCAAATAATTTTTTAAGCTGACCATCTTTTTCTTTAGTATACTAGCATGTTACTGTTAGACGAAACATACAGTTGTAGTTTAAAGAGTTCTCAATCCAAACACCAAGACTAAATCAAGTGTTAACCAACATATGTACATGTCTTCGGCTTGCCTCACGACCAAATTCTTTGAAAATTGATTATCAACCAAAAGCCCATAAATAAACATGGTTTTTTTTCACTTCAGATAAATTGATAGCCTGCTCAGATCCTAGACCTCCAAGATATGGTTCTGTTGTTAAATTATCCGACACTAAACTTGGTTCAAAACTACGTTACACATGCTCAGACAGATATACCCTGGTGGGTCCATCTGAGAGATTCTGTAGAAACGACGGTAAATGGTCCGGAGATGAACCTGTTTGTTTATCAGGTATGTCTTATTTAGCTGCAAAATGTTTGAAAAGATTCCAAAGCATCTGTATATACCAGAAAATCAAGAGGCTGACTGACCAATAGCTAATCGGATCACTACCCTAGTGACATTTCACGTTAAATCTTCACTTGTGGAAAGGTTACGACAAATTCTGAGTAAGGAATAAATCTATAAAACACATTACATTAATGTAATCCAGTGTAAACAGCGTTTCCCAACTACAAAGAATTTGCTCAATACACAAATTAAATAAGGGAAAGGAATTCCAAACATGCAGGTTGATACTTATTTCTTTAATTTTTTTAAAATAATTTAAAGGTGGAATAATTTTTTTTCCATTTTAACAGCGTATCCATCGGTGAACTTTTGCAGTTTTGAAGTTGGGACATGCCTCTGGAATTCTGTATCGGGCTTTGGCAAATGGACCAGAAAATCCGGGACTACGGAAACAGATAAAACTGGACCAGTTTTCGACCACACGCGTGAAACATCAGAAGGTACGTTTTATTTAATTTTTATACTAGAAATGTGTTTGCAAGACATTGTTGGCCCACCTTAAAATACAATATCAGGTTCTAATCCACTGTACTTGGTAATTACTTCAGGTTAAGGCGAAGTAATTGAACGCCATCTAACTGTGCAAGTTATCTGGTATTTGACAATAAAACTATTACTATAGTGTTCATTTGTTTACCGTTTCAAGGGTAACAAACAGCCCCTTGTTATTGTATTACGTCCCCGACTGATCGTTTGACGTCGTAGCCTTTATGAAGTCGACTCCGAGGAGCACTATGTTAGAAATTATGGTGTGTTCAGACGTAGTTATTACGCAACGCAAAACTTTTTCGAAACGTTTCAAAACGCATTGTGCGTTCACACGTCCCTTCATTATCAAAACGCATTTGAAAGCATTATTTTGTCGTGTAAACGAAGATTCAGACTAATTCGTTTCAGAATCATAGGTACGTGTTGTTATTTGTACAGTAAATATTCTGTGAAATAAGTAAATAACGCGAATGTATATATGACGTCAAGTTGCGCATATAACATCATTTTAACTTTGATGGAGAAATAAAAAATATCAGGCAAGTGAAGACGGTCCTTTAAAAAAAATATTGTTATTTATATTTTTGATTAAACGTCTTTGCAATTTCACCGTTCTCTAGAATTCGCCTGGTATTGAAATTAATTCGTACCGCTTCGGCCTTTGAATACTGTAAATTAAACTGAATCGATTGAAATTGTGACCAATATTAGCTTAATTTATCTCATGACATGATGCATTGAGAATTTACATTGTTTTTTTTTATTTTGGTTACATAAAATTTAAGTTCTTTGGATTTTTTAAGGCTAAATATAGGTGTTAGCGAGCAAAATTAATTTTTTTTAACGGGATGGGTTTTTTTCAGGCGAATATAAAACAAGTGTGACACAACTTTTTATTTTTAATTTGAATTAGAGGCGAATTTTGAGCTCGTATTTTTAAAAAATTAAACGGCAAACAAATTGCAGCGGCGAAATCCAACAACATAAAAATCAGTTTGGTTTGGCCTAATTTGTAAGGGATTTAACGACGAATATTTTAGCCAAAATAAGGCATTATGAGTTCCCACCGTGTCAAAAAATTTTCCGTCATCAATTATCATTACGGATCTTTACACTCCTTACCTCTCGCATGCAAGAATGTTTTTGTTAGAAGTTTTTATTTTGTGATAACGACAACACCTTCTAAATTTAACGCACTTTGAAATAAAAAATGTTGTTTTCAAATTACGTGGAGTTGCAATTGGTCCACTTGACGTACTGTGATTTATTTTAATACTTTACGGGACTATAAGGATACAGTTGCAATACAAATCATCCATCGACAACATGAAAATCAAATACTGTCATTCAACAAATAATAAATAAAATCTGCAACTCCTTACAGAAAGCAAAAATAAATAAATACATAAAATGATCAATAATTAATAAATAAATAAAAATTAATAAAAAAAAACATTAATAAAACATTAAAATTAAAAAATATATACATCAGATGAAAGAAAAAGGTTTGTTGTTTGTCCTATAATTATTATCTGCCATACATAAACGTTATCGAACCCTTGACGTCATCACGTTGCCTGAAAAAAAATCACCAAAATTAGTAGCTTGATATCTTTAGCAGCAGATCCAACGAAATCAAGCATGGGGACCCCCAAATATTTTTATATCATCAGAAAGCTCGTGGGTGAGGCAATATAATATTAGTTTCTCAAGAAACTGTAGGATTAACATCAATGGTTTTTATAGACTTTTAAAAAAGTTGTCGAAAAATTGATGTTTTCCCTATATATCCTATGTTAAAAGTTAATTTCAGAACGCATCTTCAAAGGGTTATAAAAAAAGATAAGCATGGGTAACCCCCCCCCCCCCCTTTTTTAAAATTTTATATTCCAATGTATTTCGATGCTTTACATACCGACAAAAAATTAGAAAACTGTAGGATACTAAATTTAAATTACTTCGCATTGACCTTATTAATGTAATATTTTGTTTTTGTTTTTTTTGTAACATTGCTCAGTGTTTTCTAAGTAATTTCAAAATTGCCCTTGTTAGCATGATAATGGGACAAAAATTCCATCAAATCTTCCTGAAACCTGATGTTAAGGCTATTTAAAAAAAAATGTCCCGTGAAGGATAGACACAATGTCTATATAGAGCTGCACTGTGGTCAAGAGTTAACGATGGCGTCTTTGGCAGCATCATCACGTACAGTCACAATTTTGTCATCGTTATTCTATCGTATGTTAACTGTCTTGAGCATACAAGTCTATTTACTCCATTTTTGTGACTTCACTTAAAAAAAATCGCAATTTAGTACTGTCTCAATTTATAATTTATTTTGATCAGACATTTAGAAGTTGACATAATACTCTGATCGTAGATTATCTAAGATTATAATTTAAGATATTTACCGTCAAATGTTTTAAAAAGAATTAAACATTAATTTTTTGCACATAAAGTATGTTTCCCAATCTTACATTTCCGACTACTTTGTCAATGCGATTGATGATCGTAATCAGCTCAACAAATCAGTTCTTATTATATGTCTCGAACTAATAAGAGGAGCAAGGAAGAAATTTGACAAAAAAAAACGCAGGCGCCAAAATTTGTTGAAAGTAAATCAGATCAGTGTCAAATAGTAGAATAATTTGTACAAAGGTAGAGCGCGACTTCGCGCCGAAAAAAGCATTTTTTGTAACTCACGTTGACTCAAATGTTGCCGTCATGAGTTGAACTATATTCATGCAAGATGATTGTAGTTGTGAAGTATAATTGATATAGGTTTTTGAGAAAAAGACCAAAATTCAAAAAATTAAATTCTTGTATGAAATGAATCAAATGCCGAGTTGTATTTTACCATTCAAGATGACTGCAGTTGTGAAACATTATTGATATTTTACCATTTACCAGACCTATTTACAAAAGTCACTATAACTATGTTGCTGGCTCGTATTTTATTATACAAGATGACTAAAGCGGGGTAATATTACGGTTTTATCTCGGTGAAAAATTAAAAAATTAACCATTCCAATGTAGGCCATAGTCACTAGCTAATTGTTGGAGAAACGCATAATACACGTATAATGAAAGAAGATTACGCTGACGCTTAAAGTGTCATGGATATATCATCACATGTTCTTAAAAATATGAACTTAAATACAAAACTTTGTCGGAGTCGCTCATGGGTTAAATATAGATCAAAGCGACCAATATTTTGTTGTGGTGCAATATCATTGGACTTGAACGTAAAAACTTAACAAAATCGGACGTACGTACGGACGGACAAGGATAAATGTACATATCCCATCCACATTCATACACTTAATGGACTCCTTTCTAACGATGTAAATATTAAAGAGCACGATAGTTGTAATATTTTAGACTTGTATTGTAGCCCTATCTTTCACATCAAACCGTTTACAACTGACGAGCCTACTGTTACAATTATTCGAAATCCGGAAGTTTATTGATTAACAAAAGTAATAATACACCATTTTCTTTTATATATTTTATTGATTTAATAAGTTTCATTCTAAAGTTAAGACGTACTTTTTGGGTATCCGAGAATTTGAAAGCAAATTATGGACCGCTGTTAAATAACAATTCACAAAAATGGAGACCAACCGCTAAACGTAGTTTTATAGCAGAATTTCAGAACAAAGATATTGGGGCGAACGTATCAAATTTTAAGATTAGGGTTAAAAGTGGTAACAAATTTGGTTGAATAATTGTGCCTTTGATGGATGGATGAATTATTGTTTAACGTCCAGTGGCAACCAGGTGCATATCAGGACGAGAACATGTTGATATGATAATGAATATGATCCCTGCTTTGTACTAGACCGACACGCTAAGTCGGATTTTTAATGTGCTAGCTCACGAGATAACTGTCCGCAGGAAGACATATCACCTCACTCGGACACATTATACTGACTCCGAGCCGACCAGTCTTTGCTCTTACTCCTAGATGCCGCGTGCTTGGCGGAGAAGCAGCAAATACCAATTTTAATGTCTTTGGTTCCACCCGGCCGGGGATCGAACCCGCGACCTTCCGCACTCGGGGCGAGCACGCTACCACGAGACCACCGAGGCGGTAATTGTGCCTTTGAAATCTCAATATTTTTATTATTTAATTTTCAAAATTCTAAAAATGTAACTCGTGTGTTAATATTAAAGTTTTACGATATGCCTTTTTAGCTCACCTGGCCTAAAAGGCCATGCGAGTTTTTGCCATCACTTTTCGTCGTGCCGTCCGTCCGTCCGTCGTAAACTTTTCATTCAAACATCTTCTCCTCAGAAACCATTTGGCCAATTCCAACCAAACTTTGCATGAGTGGTGTATGGAAGGTCCTCAACAAAGTTTCCTCATTTAGTTCTGATTGGTCAAGAAACATGGCCACCAGAGGCAATTCTTGTTTCTAATTGGCTGATTTTCAAAAATCTTCTCCTCTGAAACGGCTGGGCGGATTGGATCGAGGCTTCATAGGAATGATATATGACATGTCCTCCACAAACGATCCTCATTTTATATTGATCCGATGAAAAACATGGCCACTGTTGCTAAAAATAGAACATAGGCGTAAATTGCTGTATTTTCCTAATAACTCAAAAACCGTTACAGATATCGAAAATCTGACATGGGGTAAAATTGATCAGCATGACAAGATCTACCTACCCTGAAATTTTGAAGGAAATTCCAAAATCCATTTAGGAGTTATTGCCCTTTTTTCGTCAAATTTTCAAAATTTTAACATTCAAAAATCTTCTCCTCTGAAACCGCTGGGCCGATTGGTTTGAAACTTAATAGGAATGATCTATGACATGTCCTCTACAAACGATCCTCAATTTATTTTGATCTGACGTAAAACATGGCTGTCGTAGCTAAAAATAGAATATAGGGGTGGATGTGTTGTTTTTGGCTTATAGCTTAAAAACCGTTACAGATATCGAAAATCTGGCATGGGGTAAAATTGATCAACATGACGAGATCTACCTACCCTGAAATTTTAAAGGAAAACCCAAAACCCATTTAGGAGTTGTTGCCCTTTTTTTGTCAAATTTTCAAAATTTTAACATTTTTGCATTTATCTCCAAAACTATTTCAGATAGAATTAAAATGTAAATTTGAAAAATGTTTCCCATGTTGAGATCTACCCACCTTGAAATTTTAAAGGAAATCCCAAAACCCATTTAGGAGTTGTTGCCCTTTTTTTGTCAAATTTTCAAAATTTTAACATTTTTGCATTTATCTCCAAAACTATTTGAGATAGAAGTGAAATGTAAATTGAAAAATGTTTGCCATGTTGAGATCTACATACCCTGAAATTTTGAAGGGATTTCCAAATTCTATTTAGGAGTTATTGGTTTGTGTAATTTGAGGTCAGGTTCTGTTACATTTATTTAAGGTTCACCCTTATTCCTGGTCAATTTTATCAACTTCGTGCCAGGACTATCACCATCAGGAAACATATTTTAACATTAAACCTTATGAAAAATAAATCTTCAACAAATTTTCCCTGGACAATTGAACCAATTGCAACAAACTTGGTCAAATAGTTAATTGTCCAATGAAAACCAGACTCCAGGTGAGCGATACAGGCTCTGGTGAGCCTCTTGTTTAAAGTAATAGTACAACAATTCTACTTGCTGCATTATAATAAATGGTCATTTAGGAAATCTCATGAAAAAAAATTCATTAAGATGATGCAATGTTGGTCCAAACATATGTATGTTAAGAATAATTAAAAGTAAAGTTTCAGATGTTTAAAACAGTCAAAATACTTTGTCATGATAAAATTCCGAAAATATATCGGCGACTAGTAATTATCGATATGACTATTTTATAAAGAAGTATTTCTTTCCTAGGCTACTACATGTATATTGAGAGTTCATCGCCATCAAAAGAAGGGGAACGTTTCCGAATGAAGATGTCAGGCATACCTTATACTCGATATCAAAGTGGAGTTTGTATGTCGTAAGTTCCTGTACATTTCTGTGGGCGTTGATTTAACTTTTTGACGACTTTTGCTTAAATCGTTTGCCCTTTATAAATTCCACTATAACCCGTTTAAATCAATTGTATATTAAAATGCATTTTTTTTTTAATATTTCAATATTATATACGACTTTCCTCATTATTCATGGTTTCCTTTTGGGGGTTGTCAGGTCTGCCAGTCACAATAACCCTGAAAATTATTTCCTAGTACAATATCCATGCCTCTGCTGGTGGTGTAGTCGAGCAAGGTATTATCAGCTCATCCATACTAAACAAGAGGCTCAAGAGAATTGAGCCTGCATCGCTCAGCTGACAATTCCACAATCAATCCATTTTCTTTCAAGTGAAAATTGTAATTGACCTTCCATAGATGTTTCGTACCGAGTATCGGTTAATTTGGCTATATGGTTTCAGAGGAGATTTTTAAAATTTTTACCAATTAAAAATAAGAATTCATCATAGCTGATATATTAGCTGCCCGACCATTACGAAATATGCAAACTTTATAAATGTCCTTCCACAGATACTTCATACCAAGTTACAGTTCATTTGGCTTTGCGGTTTCAGAAATTTTTATTTTAGAAATGTTGTCCGATCAGAAATAAGAATTCATCATGGCGGCCATATTAGTTGTCCGACCGGAACGAAATATGCAAACTTTATAAAGGTCACTCATAGATGCTTTTCACCAAGTTTCAGTTCATTTGGCCTAGGAGTTTCAGAGGAGATCAAAATATAAAAGTTTACAGACAGACGGACGACGGACGCCAAGTGGTGACAAAAGCTCACATGGCCCTTTGGGTTATAAAATCAGGAACTCTCCTATTGTATTGTTTGATATTTTCACAGATATTTTCGGCCTTGGATAGTGAGAGGTATAATGAGAGAAGAATATCAATTATCACAGCATCTACTTATTATTATTATTATTATTATAACCTTTATTTCAAGAGGGTAACTCAATTAGTTAACACTAATCTTCCTTGAGGCCCTCAGCAAACAAAACATACATACATATAAAACAAAAATTACATACAGTTTGAACATATCTATGCATGCAGATATTAATATATATAGTTTGTAACAAATGTCAACACAAAAGACAAAAAGGAATATACATTCAATGTTCATGATATATTCTTTAAGGGTCAGTTTCAAAAATATATTTAAAACATTTTGTTTTAAATGTTTTCAAACTTGTAGAGATTTTAATATTCAGTGGTAAGTTATTCCATAATATCGACGAGGAGTATGCAAATGATTTTTTCATTATGTTGGTGTTCGGTCTGATAACGACCAGGTTGTTATTTGTTACAGATCTTAAATTTCTAGAATTTATATTTGAACTTTGAATACACAATTTTTGTAAGTAATCTGGGGTTTTATTATTCAGAATTTTATATATTAAGATTAGTTTGTGATATGACACTCGATCCTGAAATGACAGCCAATTTAGTTGGGAGAACATCTCTTTTGATGGAGTTTGAAACGGGGCATCCAGAATAAATCTTGCTGCCCTTTTTTGTAGTTTTGTAATTCTCTGGATTCCTTCATCATTACAATTTCCCCAGATGGTACAGCAGTAATCAAAATTTGGTAAAATGTATGCATTGAAAAACAGAATTCGACATCTTTTGTCTAAATATTTTTTGACTTTGGAGAATAAAAATAGTCTAGAACATATATTTTTACATATTTGGTCAATTTGTAATTTCCAGTCAAGATATTGATCAATATTGACACCTAATAATTTCTGTTGATCTACTTGGGAGATAGTATGGTTACCTAAATGAATACATAGATCTGTGTTGATTGAGTGTTTTCTTTGGGCTGTACCGATTAGCATACTGGTAGTCTTTTTTGGATTGATTATCATGTTGTTCTCACTACACCAGTTGTTAACCGTCAGTAGATCTGCATTTAACTGTGTTTCAATTTCAGGTTTTGTTTTGTTATTATTATGCAGAGTAGTATCATCAGCATACATATCAATTTCTGATTTAATGTTTTCTAATGGTAAATCATTAATAAAAAGTATAAAAAGTAAAGGACCTAAAATTGATCCTTGAGGTACGCCATATTTAACAAACCCAGGACTAGATTCACTATTTCCTATGCATATGTTTTGAGATCGTAAGGACAGGTATTAATTAAACCAATTTAGTGAATTTCCATAGATTTTATAACACTGAAGTTTTTTGCCAAGAATATAATGATCAACGGTATCGAAAGCTTTTTAAGCTTTTACTTAACCAGAACACGAAATAAACCCGGTATTTTTATGATGAACAGAAGAAAAATTAAAATGAAATGAAAAGTTAATAAATAACAAATTATGAACAAATTAAATATCCCCAATATTTTTATTGCACAAGTTCAGAAAATTATTTGGTGGTGAATAAATCCTTATTTTTATGATATTCTCAATATAAAGTCAAAAGTTAATCGTATATTGAACACATTAAATTTCATTGCCCAAGACTGCTGAAATCGACTTCTCATATATACCACTTTTGGTATTCATTAAAATCGACCTCGTTTTCGATACTTTTACATTTTTATATCTGATAGACTACACGGATCGAGAAAGGTGATTTAAAACTAGATGCTCCCTGGATTCAATTTGGCAATCAACAGCCATAAAAGCACATAAGAAACAAAAGTCTTTAATATTGGACATAATTCTGAAAGAGGACAAGCTAATAACCATGGTTCCAATTGCTCAAGTGCTTTCAGACTAAGATTTTTAAAAGAATTTTCCCATATGGTCCTATGTTAAACTAAGTTAGGTTGTGGTGGCCATCTATGATGATAGTCACGGTCATCTGACATAATTCTGAGGTTTGGTTCCAATTGGCTCAATGGTTTCAGACAATATTTTAACATTATTTTGCCCATAAGGTCCTATGTTAAACTGGTTGACATTTGGTGTAATCTGATATATTTCTGAAAGAGGACCTTCTTAAGACCATTTCTGTTAAGTATGGTTCCAGTTGGCTTAGTGGTTTCAGACAAGAAGATTTAATGAATTTTCCCACATGATCCTATGTTAAACTAAGTTCGGCTGTGGCAGCCATCTTGGTTGACATTCTAGGTCATCGGACACAATTATCATAGAGGACCATTTCTGCAAAGTTTGGTTCCAATAGGCTTAGTGGTTTTAGACAAGATTTTCTAATGAATTTTCTCATAGGGTCCTATGTTAAACTAAGTTCGGCTGTGGCAGCCATTTTTGTTGACAGTCCGGGGCATCACACACAATTCTGAAAGAACCATTCCTGCCATGTTTGGTCCCATCTGTTTCACAGAAGATTTGTGAAATTCACCCTCCCCCCTTTTTTCTATCTTTAGAAACAGCAGCCATGTCGGTTGGAAGTCGGAGATGCCGGACACACATTTGAAGGGGATCATCCAAGGACCATTCCACCAAAGTTTGGTCCAAATTGGCCTAGTGGTTTCAGAGATGATCTTTATAGGTGAAATTCATCTTTCAAGGGCAGTAGATCCTAGTTATGAGTTGGCAATATCGGTTATATTGAATTATTTGTACATTTAATCATGATTAACATTTTTATAGTATACAGTTTGTCTCTATTATACTTTTCAAAAAAAAGCAAAATTCACAAAAATGGACAAAAAACAACATTTAACGGCAATAACCCCTGTAGGAAGTCAATTGCCTTTTTTTACCATAAAAAGAATGGTAGAACTTTGCATGCTGATCGTTTTGAGGTAACGGTTTTTCTGTTATACTTTTTTAAATTTAAGCAGAAAACATGCTCAGACCCCTATGTTCTATTTTAAGTCATAGCTGGCATCTTGGGCTAATCACGGGGACAAAAATCAAACTAATCTAGATACCCTAAAGATGAATTGGACTAAGTTTGGTTTTAATTGGCCTAGTGGTTTCAGGGACAAGATTTAAAGAAAGTTTACGACGACGCCGGACGCCAAGTGATGGCAATACCTCCCTGGACCTATCTTTGGTCCAGGTCAGCAAAAAAAGTTTGTTCGCAAGATTTCAATGAAAAATAACATAGTACTCATCCATAATTCCACGAGGAAAAAGAAGGAAATTTATGTATAATCATGTGAAACTTTCACGATTTTTTTGTTTTACTTGCAGATTTTACACAAATACATATGGACACGGTATTATTCCTGGTTCCTTGAGGGTTTTGGCAGTGCCATCTAATAGTCCAAATAGCGAAAAAATGATATGGAAAGATGATGGTGCGTCAAATAAGCCAGAATGGATCCGTCGCCAAATAATCTCACCAATTTTTCCATATGGGAGTAGTAGAACAGTGAGTACGGTAAATTATTTACATGTATATACCCAAATCTTAGCTTGTTCGAATCCCCGGGTGCATCAACCAAAAGATTAGTTTTTGCTGCTTCTTCACTCAACACCCAGAATCAAGGAGCGAGACAAATTCATTTCACGCGTTTTGCCGAAGATGTGGTATGGGGGAGCTATAACCTCCGCCAGTCAAAATTTCGCCAACTCAGCCGTCAGACTTGTCGGACATGATTATTCATTGATTTGTTATAGAAATTACCAGTATTTAGCAAAATTCAAAAATAATAAAATACTAAGGGTTCATTGCTTGTATTGCACATGGTAGATCTCCTTAGCTGACATTTGGCTTCCCATTTCGGTATGTTTGGTTATGAGTACTTCTTGTTTTAAAATAAGTTTGGTTTTTGGTCTTCCAAATGTTTCAGTTTTAATACTGCTGATGAGAGGTAACTCCTTGAAATGCGTCGTATACAGTAAGTAAAGTCAAGAAATACCAAAGGGATATTCGAAGGAGAGTAAAAATAATATTTAAATTTATACAGCATAGTATAAATTTACTGTAACTTATATTATTATCTTTGGATTGTTATTTTTAATCACAGCAACCTAAAATTTAAATAAATAAAACTTTTTGTTCCTAAAATTTATTATACCATAGTTGTCAAGAAATAGCGACCTTTGTTTCAAACCAGTTTTATTTTTTTTAAACGTGTCATTAGAAGGCGGAGCAGGAGAATTTCACTCCCAACTCTCTCTAAAATAGCCGCTTACTTTTGCAAATTATACACTGAATTCATTGGAAGTCGATACAGAATTCACCGGTCTCCTGTTGCTGGAAAAGTTAATATCCCGGGGTATGTTGAATGTCGGACGGGCGGATGGGTGAGAGTGGAAAATAGGGTACCTATTTTGTGTAATTCATTTCGCCTACAGCTTTAAACCCACATCCTTGAAATATTCAAAAGCTTTCTGGACATAATTACAATATGCATTAAACAGTATGATGTAGTTTGAAGATATTTTGTTCGATTTCCCATGTTGTCTTTTTTAAGACAACAGTAATTTCGTATTATCAAATTCTTTCATATATTTTGAAGTTTGGAAAAGATGTATTGAACTGGTGCATGAAAGAGTATTGTCCATTGAAAATGTTGAGGCGCTCATTTTTTTCACAGAAAATTGTGTATGGAAAGTACTTATTTTCCTACATCTTTACACAAAGATTTTATGGACATTTTGAAGATATTCATGAAGGAGTATGTTGTTAGTTGTTTTTCACAACAAATATATTTATAAAGGGTACCTATGTTGTGAAACTACTTTTACACTTTAACCTCGTCTTGGAAACTGCATGTCGATATTGAAGATGGGCCTCAAGGAGAATTGCATAATTTGAAGAACTTTTGTAATATTTTGTTTGGTTTTGTTTTGTTTTATTATTATTATTATTATTTTTATATACATACACTTTTATTGTTCTATGTCAAATTGATTTTGTTATTGGTCATCATATACCTTAACTACCTGTGGAATGCCGTAAGCTCGAGTCTGACCAGTTTTTATTGATAAATGACCTTCACCACACGCTGTCAAATGTATCAAAATCATGAATGGATCTTATAGATACCGGTTTACAACATTTTATTTTATATCCGTATCAAATTTCTCCCAGTAAATCTCGTCATAATCTTTGCTTTTCTTATAGTAAAAATTGTTCTTTTTGATTTACTAACGTAACACCCCGAGGTCAGCGGTAGTCTATTAATAGATACTAGTTGAAGCTTTCTGTTAAAATTGGAATTGGGTAAAGCTTCAATTGCACAGACGTGACACTAACGACATTTCGCATTCTACCCAAACGGAACAGGGGCCGTCTTGAACTTGCAATGTTGCAAACGGGGATTTTGTGTCAACTATTTATCGACTAAATCCTATGTTACCCGATAAAAGATCCGCATCGACCGAAGCTGAATTTTGCTTGGCTTGCCGTGTTAAGATCCGTTTTGTTTTATCGAAATATCAAGAATACTTAAAATATTGGCATAGTTTTAAAATTCTCTCCGGTACTCCAGCTTCTTCCACTAATTAAAAGTTACGATTAAGTCAGTTGCACGGACATATGTGTAAAACTACAACAAACGAAACAAAAGATTCTCAATGATTCCTATACATTGTACAAGAAATCTTGTTGCAGTTGTTTCTCGTGACGTTGCGCTTTTAGCACTCTCTCTCACTTTTAATTAATGCAAAAGCTTACCATAATTGTGAAAACTACGCACATATTATATAGCTCTCAACTCAAATTGGATTTGAATTACTAAAGGTTTCCGGAAGCCTTCGTCGCTCACCTGAATTTAAATTTTCCCACATGAAACAACTTAATGTTTCATTGTGGTATACGCTTAAAACAATTAGGACCATCTATGGACCATTGCAACTTTAATTATGTATTTCAGGCGGGAGAATCCTAACGTGAACTTTTCGATAAGGAACTGTTGAAGTAAGTTCGGTTTTGCAATAGTGGCAATCTTATTATAGGCAGACTTTACCATTGAACACAATTCGAAAACAGGACCACATAAGAACTATTTCTATCAAATTTTATTTACAATTGGCTTAGTCTTTTTCAGAAAAGATCTTTCAAATCAATTTTCCCGCTATGGCCATATGTTAAACTAACTTGGTTTGCAGTCCGGGCCATCGGATGACCATCTAGGAATTACTGCTGTTTTGTATCATTTAGTCCAACATGTTTATTTTACCATACTAGGATATATAAAGTTCGAGTATGTGGGCCCAGGTGAACGAATTAGCGAGGGCATTTCACGCGAAATTTAATCCTTTAAAAGAAAGCCTATTAGGTCCTTATTTTTTGTAGATGGATATCATTATTGAAGCTGAACGTGGTACGTCGTGGACAAGCGACATTGCTGTGGATGACATTGTAATGACAACCTGTGATCAGATAGCTCTATATAGCAAAGTGATTGGCTCACCAACAAAAATTTCGCGCCAGACCGTTGGGTGAAATATGAATAATGAACAAATGGTATATGGCTTTATGTACTTTATTTATTTGTCTCCTGATATATATATATTTATTTTGTATTAAATTTTCTGTTATTGAATAAAAATTGTTGATATCGATTATGGGTCTGTTTGGATCTCCACGATAGTACTAAACTTTTTGTTGAATATTAACCAGGCATTTGTCCATACAACCCCCCCCCCACCCAAAAAAAAAAAAGAAAAAAGAAATTAACCATTTCTAGGCTGGTTGCGACTGTAGGATCCTTTTTAGCAAACCGGACCAAAAACAAAGTGTTAATTTTAAAATAAATCCCAAATCTTAATCAAGCATATACGTAAATGCCGATCCATTCTTTCGAAAAGATCTTTCATGTTACCGTAAATTGCCCCGTCCTGAAGGAGGCAATAAATTAGATAGGGTCTGGGAGCCTCCAAGATCCCCAGAAGCTGAGCATGTCATCGTACAAAATACTTATTTGCTTCCTCCGCATCTTAAAACAAAAAATCCAACTGGACGACTTGTTTCAGTTGAAGTTAGATCAAAACCGGGTCTCGACCTGCGTCGCCGCATGCAACATTGGTCGGCCAACAGGATGTGGCTGCACGACAGATCCAACTAGAAATGGTGTCTGTAAGGCATGGATGGCCGCCTAAAATATAGGTCATCATGTATGAAGGCTCAGTACTATTCAAGGCACATCCACTATTGAAGTTTCGTTGATAAACTACATGTATGCTTAGTTCCAAAGAAAGAAACCTAAACGCAAAACTTAACCAGAATCGCCAAAGTGTAAAATGTAGGTCATAATGACCAAAGTATTATATGACTGCTCATTACTACCCAAGGCACATCCACTAATTAAGTTTCATTGATACACCATGCTTAGTTCCAAACAAATGAACCTAAACGCAAAACTTAACCATAGTGGCTTAAACGTAAAATGTAGGTCATAATGACCCAATTATCGTATGACTGTTCAGTACTAACCAAGGCACATCTACTGATGAAGTTTAATTGATATGCTTAGTTCCAAAGAAATGTACCTAAACGCAAAACTAAACCAAAGTCACTGAAGCATGAAATGTAGGTCATAGGGACCCAAATGTTGCTGAACTACGTTGTACTATACAACAGGACTGTAGTGGTGAAATATCATTGATATATTATGGGTTTCTGAGAAATGGAGCTAAACGCAAAACTTAACCGAATCGGGACGTACAGACAAAGGGTAAATCTATATGCCCCAGCCACATTCTTGGCGGTGCATAAAAATAGCTTACACGCTATAACTCAACATTATAAAGCAGAAGACAAAATATAAAATCATTCCCTTTTGTAGAAGTCAGGAAAAAATTTCATGAAAATTTTTCTCGTGTTTTGAGTTTTGTTGAATTTTCAAACTATCGGCAAACAGGAAATTGCTGCACAACAGTTCCAAAAATTGTTAACACGCTACAACTCAACATTATCAAGCTGCTGACAAAATATAAAATCATTCCATTTTGTAGAAGCCAAGAAAACTACCGAAGCGTAGCCGAGGTCCACAATTTTTTAGGGCGACCAACCGGTCTATATACTGCCATTTGACCCTCAGTGCAATAAACTGTTAGCTATATTATACTTATTTCAATGCGAAAACGTTCCAATCTAATTAAAAACCGATCTCTCATCGCGCCCGTTTTCTGATATGTCGCGTGGGAGATCTAACGAAACCCGCTTTGAGGTCACATGTGAGTGAACTGGAACTTATGAATTTATAATGATATGCAAATGATTTGACTTCCTATCAATAAGCCAATCAAAAAACTTTATGAATTCTGGGGAATGACGATTTCTTCGTTAATAAAATGAGTTACATCCCTTTACCACACGATCAACTTACAAGATCGCCTAAGCCGCAATTTAATTGGTCGAACAGGACAGACCTACGAGGTCACTCACATGTGACCTCAAAGCGGGTTTCGTTAGATCTCCCACGCGACGTATCAGAAAACGGGAGCGATGAGAGATCGGTTTTTAATTAGATTGAAAACGTTCCAAAACTAAAAATAATTAAGCTCCACCCACCAGTCCATATAATATTGAAGCCCCGCCAACAGGTCCATGTAGCATTATATTGAATTATACTTAGATTTAGTCTTTCAATATAAAAGAAACCGGTCCATATAATATTATATTGACCGATGGGCTGGGCTTAATTATCACGTGGAACATTTTCGCATTGAAATAAGTATAATATAGCCAACAGTTCATTGCACGGGGGTCAAATGGCAGTATATGGACCGGTTAGTGGTCCTCAAAAATTATATGGAGCTCAGCTACTATTTGCTATATATTCATGAAGTTAGTTCTGCTTTAATATAGTAATAAATACTACTACTTTCACATTCTACCCATAATTTAAGTTCTTAGTTGCAGTACTTCAATATCATATGTGGTCAATTCCTAACCTTGGCTGTAATTTCTCAGTGGTTCTTGAAAATAATATCCTCAATTATGTTCTTTTTTACATTATTCATAGTATTATTCAAACTGGTGCGTCGGCATGCGTTTGTTTCTTCAGATCAGTATTTTGCAACAACAGACGTGTTTAACAGTCCAGGTCATTTCTGCCTGAGAACACAATCAATAAACAGTGCATTTTATATTAATCTAAAATTAAATCTAATAAAATCGCACCATCTCGCAACTTCAAAAACTGTCTTATATTCAAAACATACTTACCTCCTGTCATATCAAAATTAAAAAAAACATCAGAGCTAACTTAAAATATTTGTAAAAATTTCCTCATATTGGTAACGTCAGGGTACTAAAATCACCCAAATGAGAGACTAGACCTATTGGAGAAGAAGACCAAAACCGGGTCTGGACCTGCGTCGCAGCATGCAATTCATTGATCGACAAACAGGATTTGGTTGCACGACAGATCCAATAAACAGCTGCGTCATGAGCGCATGATATACGCCCGTAGTCCAGAAAATTAAAATTTCACCAATTAATATATAGACCCTTTGATTTTGTTCCTTATTTTTTATGGACAAGTCACATCCCACTCTGGACCAGAAAATCAAAATTTCACCAAAAGGTATAAAGACATTTAGAGTATCACAACAAACAACTGTGCAAAGTTTTTAGTAAATCGGACAATGCGTTCTTAAAATACAGCGTGACATATGAAAAATTCCCCCTTCTCCAAAATTTGAACGAATAAATATCCATAACCGTTCAAAGTGTTAAAAATTTACAGTTTTCGACGATCTTTCAACGAATAAAGTTCCATAACTCCGAAATGTCATATAGGAAACTTATTTAAAAAAAAAAAAAGGGAGCTTACATCAATAGATATAAACAAGTCACCAAAGTTTCATCAAAATTGCTCAAAACATTGTCCGAACACTGGAAAATTCCCCCTTTTTATGAATAAAGTCCCATAACTCCGAAACCTAAAACCGGGAATTTATAAAAATCGAAAGGGAACTTACGTTAAAAGATACAAACAATTCACTTAAGTTTCAAGAAAATTGCTCAAAGCTTAACATTATCAAGCTGGAGACGAAATATAAAATTATTCCCTTCTGTAGACGAAAAGAAAACTTTGACGAAAGATTCCTACCCAAGATCTTGGCGACGCAGGTAAAAACGCAAGCAGTGAATTTATTGATCATTATTACATTACAAGTAGAGAACTTGAGTGTTTTTTTAAGCATAATTTCGGAATCTACAAACTTTGTGATTTACAATGTTGGCATTGAAATAACCAACAACCACAAAAACGGAGGGTACCAAAATGCCCAGGTATAAATATTAGCCCTATCAGCAGGTGTGCAGTAAATAGGGCATTAATGTAATATGAGGACTTTTTATTACATTCTAGCAAATATATTCGGATGTGTTAATAAATTAGGACAGGATTCATGCACGCCTAACCGTCTGACCAAACCACCATTTTTACTTATGGCAGTCCATTAAAATTTTTTGAAACATTAACTTTGAAAAATATACTAATAATTGAAACAAAATTTCTTAAAATGCTTTTATAACGGGAACAAGAGTTAACACACAAAAATGTCTCGCCTGTCGTGTATTTCTAATGAAAGTAAATGCTATCAGACATATTGCATACAGTATTCGAAAAACAGGCCAAAACACAAAAACTTAACTATAACCATTGAACCATGAAAATGAGGTCAAGGTCAGATGACACCTGCCAGTTGGACATGTACACCTTACAATCCTTCCATACACCAAATATACTAGACCTATTGCTTATAGTATCTGAGATATGGACTTGACCACCAAAACTTAACCTTGTTCACTGATCCTTGAAATGGGGTCGAGGTCAATTAAAAACTGTCTGACGGGGATGAGGACCTTGTAAGGTACGCACATACCAAATATAGTTATCCTATTACTCATAATAAGAGAGAAATTAACATTACAAAAAATCTTTTTTTTTCAAGTAATCACTGAACCATGAAAATGAGGTCAAGGACAATGTACATATGACAGACGGAAAGTTCGTAACATAAGGCATCTATATACAAAGTATAAAGCATCCAGGTCTTCCACCTTCTAAAATATAAAGCTTTTAAGAAGTTAACGCCGCCGCCGCCGGATCACCATCCCTATGTCGAGCTTTCTGCGACTAAAGTCGCAGGCTCGACAAAAAATGGACATGGAAATAATAAATACAATAAATTTATAAAGGGGATTAAATTGCTCATTAATTGTGATCTCGGACCAATAAACGAAGGTACAGCAAGTTACAAATCTAATTCGAAATGTTTCTGTAGTTACGTGTTAGCATGTAAAACACTATAGCCCTTTCCAGAAACGCATTTCTGCAAAAAAAATTTAATTTGAAGAAAGTTATTTCCCTTGCTGGGACGTAGTACTGGTTCGGTGCAGTGCAGAAGTATATAGAAATTATTTATTGCTTTGAAATACAAACATTTCCAGCTTTATAATCAAGTTTGATTAGAAGAATTTGGAAGCAAAAAGATCGTAGTTAGTTCCCAATTTATATAAACAAAACATTACGTGCAAATTAAAAAGTTTTAAAACCAGTTAATCCTTTACTCTTCATTTCAGCGAACCAGTACTACGTCCCAGCAAGGGAAATAGCGTGCTTCAAATTACAATTTTAGAGTCAGAATCGTGGTACTGGAAATGATTTTCTTAAAAGGGTTATATAATAAACTAGTGATTGCGTATATATGAGGCGGAAGCCCCGTCCTATACACAGAATTCTCGTCTACTATTTATGCTGGGAAATAATTTTGAGAAATATTTTAGAGTTTCACGTTACGTCCTGCTAACATTAATTGGCATCCCATGAAAATAATGAACAGTTACTGAAGCTTAAATTCATTAGAGCTACTCAAGTATGAAAAGTAGGTCATGTCTCATATACTGCTGGTTTGTGTTGAATTGAAAAATACGACTGTAGTTGTAAAATGTTATTGACATATCATCATACCTTTTTGAGAAATGGACTAAAATGCAAAAGTCACTCAAACATAAAATATAGGTAATGGTGACTCAAATGTTGCTAAGTTGTGTTGTAATTTACAATATGGCTGTAGTTGTGAAATATCATTAATATATCACCACAAGTTCTTCACTGATATATCTAAATGCGAAATTTGGGCAACGCCAATCAAGAATAAAATGTAGGTCATAATGGACTTAAAACTTGATTGGTTGTTTTGTACTATGTAAGTGGATTGTAACTGTTAAATGTCATTAATGTATTACCATAGGCTCTTTAAAATTACTTAAATCCTAAAATTTAACAAAGTCATTCATGCATAAAAATAAGGTCGTAGTTCACTCAAATTCTGTTTGTATTGTAATATTTAGGATAAATGAAGGGGTGTAATATCATTTGATATACAATCCAAATGTTTCTGAGAAACGCCAAACCTTAACCGAGTAACTCCAGCATAAAATGTATGTCATAATGACCCAATTGTGTGACAAATCTATTACATAATGTAAGAGGATTATAGTTATAAAGTATAATTGATATAACACCACGGATTGCTAGAATATGATCTTAACTGCAAAACTTTATAAGAATCATGCATGCGTTAAATGTAGGTTAGAGTGACCAAAATGTTATTGAACTGTGATCAGTGCTATAACGGCATTGTAGTGATATAATATCACTCTCAATGGGTTCCTGAGAAATGGACCTAAATGCAAAAACCAGACGAACAAGGAACCTGACCACATTTATAGAAGGGGCATAAGAATACCAGTCTCTTTTTTGTAAGCAGTATATCATAAGTACTCATAACCTACTAAAATCTACAAAAGCGAAATTAACAACTTGCAAATCAAATCCTCTTATTTCTTTACATGCGCTAAAATAATTGTCTTTACAAGTTTGAAATATCTCACACCACAGAGGAGACATCAGGAATTAAAGGGTACTTCTTATATTTGATACTTTAAAATAAACTTAAGACTTAAATATTATCTTTCTTTAACCCAAAAATGATTTTGTCAGCCAGAAATTTTACATATATATATATATACACATTTTTTTTTATTATGTGAAGAATCTGTTATTAAATTCTGTGATTGCTGATATAATTATAAAGCTATAGTCTACTGTAAGTCTTATTTTTAATGTAAGTTTTCTTTGCAATGATACAATACGATAAAGAATCAAAAGGCTTTTACATCACTTTAAAACAACCAACACTGACACCTATCTAAAAGTCCTTAAAATGATACCTGAAAACAAATTTGCCATACATTTTGATACCTGAAATAGACCTCTAATCTACTAAAAGGGAAAAGTTCATTCACAATTGAGATTGCAATATATATATATTAACATTCTTGCTTACGATGGGAAAGGAAATTAGCAATTTTAAAGTTAAAATACTGGTATTAATTTATATACAATGATGAACTGTAACCAGTGATTAACATATATTTACAATGTCATTATATATCAGCTGAAAAATAAAGCTAAACCTGCAATAAAAAAGTCCTGAAAACATGGCATACAATAAAACACATTCATAGATGGAATTTGGATGTTCTGCTATGTTGATATTTGTTAAAAGTACATGCCAGTATGCTGATAATTACAAAATGAACGATTTACACAATAAATAATGTTAAAGTCATGATTCACATAGAATGCAACACCACAAAAATAAATACCACCTGAAAAAAAATACCTGCAATGAAAAGTACGTAACCTGTTTTAACAATCAACAATTTTTTTTTTAATAAAAAAAACTATTTTTAAATAAATATCATTAGCTTAGAATACTGAAACAAATCTTATGTTTTATAAAACCATCATAATTTCATTTATAACTGAACTGAAGATTTTTATCTCAAAATGACCAATCTATCTTACCTTCTATGTTCTTTAGTTAAAACTGAATGAGAAATTCCTTTTATTATCATTACCAAATTTGTTGCAATTCAACCTTATGAAATATATGTTCATGAAAACTAATATATAGCACTTAAAATTCTGAAACATTTTATAATAAACAATATGAAACATCAAAACTCTGCTTAAACTTATTGATATTAGTTTGAAGACTAAGGTTCCTCTATTGCAGGATATATTTATAAATTTGAGAATATTTCTTTACAAAACAAAAATTGTTCCTTGGTAACACACATATATGTAGTAACAACAAACCAATTCTGCAGATGTCAAGTGGACCTGAAATATTTTTGAACTTCCATTGATGAAAAGAAATCTTCCCTATAAAAACACTAAAGTTAAAATGAGTCTGTCATCATTACATGATGAAAATGTTATATAAGCTAATTATGTACAAGTTTAATATTAGAAATCATTTGATGTATCATACAACAGAATATTTTCATTGTGAGAACTACCATGGCCTAGGGCCTCTTCCTCCTCTTGGTGGCCCTCTCATTCCCCTAGGACCAAATGGTGGTGGTCCTTTTCCTCTTGGACCAAATCCTCTTCCTCCAAATCCTTGATCTGGTGGGCCCCTTGGTCTAAATGGCGGTCTTAGTCCACCAGGTCCTCCTCTACCTGGACCATGGAATCCTTGTGGCCCACCCCCTGGTGGGCCTCTAAATGGCAGTCTCTGTTGGGGTCCACCACGGCCCATTAAAGGCCTGGGGGGCCTGCCTCCAAATCCTCCTCGGTTTGGTGGTCCTTGGTGACGCATTCCATCTCCAAAATTTCCTGGTGGTCCACCCATACCTGGAGGCCCTCCTGGTCCTGGTGGGCCATCAAAACCACCAGAAAACTGATCATGAATGAACTGATCCCTATCCTTGTTTGGACCTTTACCAAAGTGGTTACTAGGGCCATGACCAAAATTTTCATGGTTTCTGTTGGGATTAGGTTCACCTTGATTAGCTGGTCTTTGATTAAACTGTTCACTTGGTTTTGGTCTATCTCTATGAGTGAGCTGTCCACCTTCATTACCCTCTTTTTCTTGTTTTACTTGTCCTTCTAAAATTGAACCAGAATTAGCCTGATATGCAGCCTCTGCTTCTGCAATAGCATTTTGGACTTCAATGCTTAACCCAGAATCACCTTGTGAATTATCCTCTGATGGTGTGTCCCATTTGCTTGGTCGTCTCCGCTCTCTCTTTGGTTTATCTGAAGCAGGAGATGATGTTGCACTTTCTCTTGTTGTAGGTTGTCCTTGTAAATTGTGTTTAAAATTTTGCTGATGATCCTGTACATTTGATGAGGGTGGTTTTGCACCAAAGTTTTGCGGCTGTTGATCAGTGAATGCAAAATTCTGATCTGGTGCCCCAGGCTGTTGCATTCGAAGTCCACCAAATCCCTGACCTGATGGATGTTTTTGCTGATTAAATGACCGCCCACCCTGAAAACTAGGTGGAGGATTAGACATATTTGGTAAAGAATTTCCAAAACCACCTTGAGATCCAAAGCCTGTCTGATTTCCATATGCATCTCCCTGTTGCTGCTGTTGCCAATTTTGACCTTGACCCTGAAAACCAGATCCAAGTTCAGATTTAACAACTTCTGGTGGTGGTGGGGGAGGCTGAAAATACATCTGATTACCTTGATTCTGAGGAGCATTTTTATTTGCAAAATCAAACTGACCTCCTTGCATTCCTGGCCCACCAGCACCACCATATCCCATTTGACTCCAATTAGATTCCTTCTTCACCCTTTTCTGTGATTGCTTTTGCTCATCATCTCCTCCACTATATTCTTGTTTAATAAAATCAAGAGCGCTAGCATTTGTATTAGATTCAAATCTTCCACGTTTTTCTGACGGTTCCTCATTTCTGTCATGTGGTGCATGCCTACGCCTGTCTCCATAAACATCACCAGCCCCATGCTGACGTCCTGGAGGGGGAGCTGGTGGTTCAGGAGGTCTATACATTCCAGCTTGACCAAATCTATCTTGTCCCTGTGGCAAAGGTGGCCTTATCCCTTGTCCTTGCAACTGTTGGTAGAAGGGTTGGCCCTATGAAAATCAAAAGACACAAAATAGACACATTTCAAACACCGAAACATCATCTGTGTTCAAACCTTGGATCATATTTACTATATTTAATTTAATTTCTTTTGTCATTAAACACCACAATTTTTTTAAATATAAGCATTTAATTATACATTTCAACTTAAATTTGTACTATTTCTAAATATATATACCTTTAATTTAAAAATAATTAAACTAAATAAATATTGGCACATCACACAATGCCTCTTTTCAAATATTAATAAATAAATTTCAAATTTAAATTTTGAAATGAAAAATTCCAGTGCTAAAGCTATAATTTAATGGTAAATTTAAGAAAAAAAAAACAAATACCCCAATTCCTGTCATACAACAGCATATCTTTTTGTTCAAATATGTACTGACCCAAAGTTTGAACTTTTATCTATAAACTACTTAACAAATAACAATTTACCTGTTATTCAGCCTTACCTGTTATGCCAGAAGTGTACACAACACCAAATTCATTACTGCAAATAAGATGCTAAATACAACTTACTGGCTTTAAATTTTTAATTTACTGTTTTTTTTTATCTTGACACTAAAATGAATGACTTATTACATTTTTTCCATTATAAAATTATCTTTTTCCATTAGACATGTTATCTTATGTAGAGTTTTAATAGTTTTGCTGTTATACTTTTGTGATAATCATACACTACTTTCGCTAGTAAATTTATTTCTATAAGAATACTTTTTAAGTTAATGTAGACTAAATATTTTGCTTCCTAAGCTTTCTTCTATATTTTATGTTCTAACTTGTGACAATTTCACAGATTTATTTAAATGAGACATGGATTCTAATTTTAAAGGAACGTTTGTGGCATAATAGTAACAAAATACTGAATCATTTCCAAAACGAATCTAAACATGTTGAAAATTAAATAGTTTACAGTGGACCCTCTTTACAACGACCATGTTTGTCCCCTGACAGTCTTGACGTTAAACTGAATTTGCTGTTATACAGAATCCATACTTCAAGAAAAATGCAAATTTGTTTAAGAGCTTTGCTGTTATAAAGAGGGATTCTGTTGTAAAGAATGTCGTTATAAAGAGGGTTGACTGTACTTGTATTCATCTGGTATTATTATATTTTTTTTTTAAAAATCCATTTTTCTCCACCTAACCTCAAATAAAGATTTTATCAAAAAGATTCAAAATTTCTTGAAAAGTTTGTTTTATAAGAAAGACATTTATTGCTTTAATATAGATTCAATAATTTTGCTTCTACAGTACTCCTTTTCCATTTCATGTTCCAACTTGTGACAATTTAACAGTTTTATTTTAGTGAGACATGCATGCTTATTTTTTTCCTTAAGTGTAATAAAGCCTGATATCTTTTTGTATTCAATCATTTCTAAATAAACCTCATAAGACTGTTCACTAAGAAACTTCCTCATTTTACATTGTATAAGTGCAGAAAATACAATTTTCCGCCACTTGACATTTACAATGATATAGGCATATAAAGCTAAAGCTTATCAAAATTCCCTAATTCATGAAATATACACTTGATATGGATATTATAAATCATATTTTTCAAAATTTAAAGCTTTCTCATTTTGTAACTTATTTCATCCGTTATTAAATCCATGCAATTTAAAGACTGGTATACTGCTCTGCAATGTTATATGTGATACAATGACTGAATGTATATTAGTAAAATACTTCAGAGAAAGCCTTACTGACTCTTGTCCGTTTCACTGAAGCAAAATAATAAGAATAATTTATGACATTTACTTTTATATCATATACCATTTTAAATCGTTGGTCTTTTACATCAGATGAATTTTTTTCTTGACATTTCAAGAAGTGTTTTTATGTAGCCTAAGCTTGCACTAATTTCATAGTAACAATTGGTCAACCAATTTCCACTACCCAACATGCAAATATAACTTTTAAAATGTAATATTTATTACTATAAAAAATCACAATGGTACAGAATCAACTCTACAATAGGCAAAAATTATAATATAAAAAGTTTTGTCAAGCAACAACTTTTTTTATGCCAACAACTAAACTTTAAGCAAATGACCATTACTATATATTTTTTGGTTTTATATTTACAATGTTTATTCACTTGTTATGTTTATTTAGTAAAAAGGAAAGTAAGTTCTCCAAGGATTATATATTCAAGCTATGAATACTTAAGAATTGAACCATTAACCATCAATTCCAAGCCACTCAAAATTTAAAAATTACCAAACTCTCAGTGGATAGAGAAATATATATCATATTTCCTACAGAAAATAATTGTTTAAAAATGCATTAATTGTTAAAGAAATCATTTTTATTATTTTAATTGATAGAAAAATATTATTTGGAGGTTAACATAATCCTTAATGTTCATTTTTCAGTTCTATTAATCTATTGCTGACTTTTCCTGAAGGAAACTTTTCCTATAGTGTTGTATGGTAAGGTATAGTGCCCGAGCCATTTCCCATACCTCACCAGACAACACTATAGGAAATCTGTTCCTGAGGGAGAAATCCATAATGCATTTAGTACATAAAATGTAAAAATCTTGGCATTAAAAAATAACATTTACTTTATATGAACATTTGTTTTTCTTGACTAAGGGAGACTATACCTAGTGAAAGACACTAAACATGTGACACGTTTTCACGCAGGACTATACTTCAAGGTTGATTGATTTCCCTGTGATTAGTCAAGATTAACAAAAGACTATTCAAAAGTAGTGAATGCTCATTATTGGACATCAAATGTACAGATTTTTTACATATTATGTATTAAAATATTTTTTTTTCTCATTCTGTTCTAAATTCTCAAATATGATCAGACACTAAACATGTGACACGTTTTCACGCAGGACTATACTTCAAGGTTGATTGATTTCCCTGTGATTAGTCAAGATTAACAAAAGACTATTCAAAAGTAGTGAATGCTCATTATTGGACATCAAATGTACAGATTTTTTACATATTATGTATTAAAATATTTTTTTTCCTCATTTCTGTTCTAAATTCTTCAATATGATCATGATGATCTAATCAGACATTTTTTACATTTTTATGCATGTTTAATCTAACAAAGTGTTAAATTTTCAATCATATTTATAGATACATGAGTTAGTAAATCGGTCCCCCCTCCCTTACATATACAACCAAACATATTGCTAAGGTAAAAATCAAATTATTTTTTTAGGACAAATCAGGATCACAGAATCTGTGCATTTACAACAAAACAACAGCTCTATTCTATTTGTTAAAAAGCTATAAACAAATGGCCACATGAAGACAGACAGGCCAATAGAAGCAAAGCTAATGGTAAATATATATGATTTTTGAAATTTTAGTGTTCCAATAAAACTTGATTGTAAATCAAGAGAAATTAATATCATTTACTTCACACTCTTTCATGAGGTTAAATAATGTTAATTAAGTTCCTTTAATGCATATACAACTTTGAAATATTATTAGGAAATATTACCGAAGGATATAAAATATGCATCTAATAAATATATACTGGAATGTAGTGTTTGGAATTGGCTGAAAAACATTTATCGATTAATTGAAATAATCGGGAAGCCTAACCAATTCGATTATCGATTATAATAAGAATTGTAAGATGCAACTAAAGTTATTGCCAGATTGATATAATTATATGTTTTATTTGTCTCTTTGACCAGAATCTGTACTGTATAAGTAGGCAATATGTCAATATCTTGGATGAAATAATGTGCTTCTATTTTTAAGCCTTTTCTGGACATGATTTGACTCCCTAATAACCACCTCATAACCGAACATGAATTAACATGAAAAAATAATTGATTATGGCCAGAAAAAAAATAATCGATTGATTTTCGATTATAATTGATAATTGGAACATCCCTACTCGAAAGTATTGTAATTGAGACCTTTATGGTTTGTTTATACTGTAAAAAATTCCTTCCGGTTTGTCTTAATAAAGGTAAAAAAACAACAACACAAAGTCTGGCCAGAAGGGTGATTAGATGGCAAACTGAAAGCAAATTAAAAAAAGAGAATGAAATCGTAAAGGAAATTAGGTATAACTAATGTGGTTATAATGTAAATTGTCTTTTCTGCTTTAAAAAACTATGTTAAGTCCCTAATACATTTTGGTTACTGGGTTTAAATGGTGCTTTTTTATGCTAAATGCATGTTAACTGAAAAAAATGAAATTTGACTGAAATAAAAGAAGACTGTGTCTGAGGCCTCGAATTCCCCACTCAAGCTAGCTTATAATACTTAAAAATACTGCAAGTTTCCATGTTATAAAGTGGCATAACTCTAGAATGGTAAATGACTCACTGACCAAATTCAAATTCTGTCTGCGTGTTGTGGTTCTTAGCATTGTGTATGAGTTTCATAAATTTGGAAGTAAAACTTTAGTGCAGAAATGAAAAAAATTGGCAATTTTCCAAGTTATAAAGTGCCATAACTTTAGAATGGTAAATGACTCACCGACCAAATTCGACCTCTGTCTTGTGTGTTGTGGTTTTTAGCATTGTATATGAGTTTCATAAAATTTGGATAAGGCAAATTAAAGTTAGAGTGTGCAAACCAAAATCCGACAGACAGGAAGGATGGAAGGGTAACACTTAATGCCCCCTTCGCCTAGTGGCGGGGGCATAAAATTCTAAGAATATTTGTCTTTTTGTGCATGTCTATTTCAAGTAAAATGAAACTTTTGCTATCAATGATCACTAAATATAAGTCATCTTTACTTCGTTAAATATCATTGTAATTCTTGTACTTTTGTATGCAGTATAAAAGACAACATATAATGAAGACATTTCACTGGGAAAAACATTCATCTTATCTTTTCATATAATAACAGAAACTGACTTAATGTTGGTTATTACTATTGATTGTAAACAATATCAAGCATGCAATGAAAATCATTTTTTATTTCATTTAAGAGATACAATTGAAAATATTTGACACCCAAACTATGCTTAGTTTTAATCGTCAGTTATTTAGTAGTGTCCTCATTTGAAGATTAAAAACAAAAGAAAAAATTAAGTTTCTACAAAGCCCTTTTCAAAATTTAATTATGATCTGCTAACAAAATATACTCAACAATAAATCTACAGAGAATTATCATTTCAACATTTTTGTTCTTTACTGTCTTTCTAAACATTTAAAATCATTTTTTTTAAATCTATACACTCCAGCACTTTGGAATGATATCATGTGCAGTATATGAAAATTATTTTTAGTTACAAATATTATTTCTACAGCAAAATGTAGCAATGACTCCACATCAATCCCTAAAATAATGACATAAATTTCTTTCCTTTCACTCAATTTTTATACTACAGAAAAATCTTTTAATATGCATATTTGCATATCAGACAAGAATACCTGAAAGTTTTCTCTCATTCAAACCAGAAACATGTCATGAGAAAAGGTCAAGAAGTCTGTTGCATTTAGATTGAGTATTCACTGAATTTGATAACAAAGAGCATATCCAACACCATGTGAACAACATCAATTAACAACTGCTCATGCACCTGACAAAAACACATTTACTTCTCAGTAATAAATGGAATGAACTGCCAATATATGGTAATGTTAGTAATGAACACACCAAGAAATATTGTTTGATAAGGAAAACAAAGTTTGATAGCTACAAAGTAGTGCTGCATATTCACTGTCATAAATTTACCATAGAATTTTTTTTAATATTGGGATGGCAACATGACTACTACACAGATGATGAAAGAGACTATGTAAAGAATGTATATTCATAAGAAATCAGATGACAATGTTAAAACTAGTTTTGTCATATCACACATTTACAAATTTATTTTGGTATTTTATGATATGTTTTATTACAAATATTCCAAACTTATACAGGAATTTTTAAATCCTTCAAGAGAATTTATTTGGTTTTTAATAAAATATATCTAATATATAAATGTTTTTTTCATCTTCTAAATTGCTTTTTTACACATCTTCGAAGTAGCAATATAGTGAGTTTTTCTAAGTGCAAAGAAGCCAACAAAAAATACATAAAGAGTAATACAGGCATTCAGTGTCAAAAGTTTAATTCAACTATCTTAGTATGTATTGAAATTTTGTTATTCAATATCTATTGTTTTTTTTCTCCTCGATACCTTAAATCAAAAGCCAAGAGATTTAAAATTTATTACTATCATCTTTTTATATCTCACTATCGTTCAGATGTCAACTTTCTTAATATATGATATACTTGGATAAATATATTTACTAAATAAAGACATAGTACTACTGGTTTTTATCACAATGACAACATTTTCATTCATTTAATTTACATTTTTCCTATTCATGTTTTATATTTGTAATTCAAATATCAGAGCTCCATAAAGTTCATGCAATTGTTAGTTAATAAGCAGAAGCTTGATAGATCAAAATCAGAAAAACAAGTTCGCTTTTTCGCAAATTACCATCATTCTTTCAAAAGGTTAATTTATCTATAAATCATATATCAAGTTTGTAAATACTTGACTTTTTTCATAATTATCTGGATTAATATAACAACAAACATTCAATAAGTATTAATTCTAAAGCATACTTATTTCTTTCAAATTATAAATCTTTCATGAAACTATAATGAAGTATTGAAATGCTTAATTCTGATCCTTTTCACTTAAAAATTAATTGCAGGTAAATTTTGTGCATAATAATGTTAAAGTCATTTACTTGAGGTTTTCGGTATAAGAATCTGGAATCGTCTATATCCCAGCACACCAACCCAGACTTTCTTTGAAAATATTTTCCATGGAATGCACAGCAAAGCTCTTACCAGTATGCTGATAATTTATTAACACTAATTCATAGTTATTTATTTTTTTCAAAATTACATTTAAACACATTAAAATGAATTTGGCTAAATAAAGTGTCAACTAAATCATTCTTTCCAATTTTTTTCTTTTCTTCCTTTCCCTCTAACATAATGCACTGCATATCAAATGCAGCAATTCATTTAGAATTTTTAATTAATTTTCACTTTCTAGACTGTAACATGTAATTAATTATAATAAATAGCATATCATAAAGTGTTATCTTTATAAATCAGTAAATATCTAGCATGCAATCTATTCAATATGTTTATAATAAAATGATTGATTCTTCTTTTCTTTCAACGAACAGTTTTCTTCAGTCAGCATTATCAATCCACTTTAATAATCATTTTACTGAGGGATACTGCATATTAGACCTACTTATATAAGATCTTACTGTGGTTATTATTTGTATAAGTTATTAAAAACCTGTAAACTACAGTAACCTGCAAAATTCCTTCATAAGAATTTTATTAGTAACTAACTTCCATATTAAAATATCTTAGAGTCTGCTGGTAGATTTTGCATTCTAATTTTACCCTCTTTGTTTTAAGATCTTAAATACATATGTTAAACAATTAGGAATTCAGATATCTAGCAAAGTTTTATCTATTTTCTATCCCTCTCATTCTCCGACTTGATTACTTAAATAACATGATGATATGAAATTAATTTGAAACTTAAAGATGAGTCTTTTCCAAGCATTGTTATTACAAGAACTCCACAGTCTAATGAACCAATAAAATATCTGTAACTATAATTGAAAACACAGCTAAAAAAGAGGCAAAATAAATATGAAGCATAAGTCTCCAGTATACTTATTCAGTAATTTCCTAAAAAAAAACTTCTACTAATCATTCAAAGGGAAAAATTTCCCAATAAATATTTCTTAATCTAAAGAAGGAATCAAAACACGCATCACAAAATGTTTTCAACGTAAGTATAAAGTTTAAAATAAAAATCTTTCTCCTATAATTTGAGTACAAAAAAAAGCACACCGCAGATAATTTTTGGCGGAAAGAAATATTGTTAGTAACAGACAAATCATAATAGGGTCAGTACTAATAAGAGGAATTTGCATGCTAATAACTAAATACTTATCAAGGACAGTAATATAACCAAATTTGTAAGTCTATATATATGTTTAGATAAAGACCGGGTAAAAATGTAAGCTACATAACATAAACATATAAATTTTGATAAATTTGTTGCTTGTCAAAGGTAGATGTACTGAAGGAGATTATGTGATACAACTAGAAAAAAAGACAATAACAAAAAACATGCAATTCAAAGGAAAAATATTTCAATCAGTTTTCTTAATAGTTTTTGCCCTAAAATATATTTTTCATACAGTAAGAAGCTAGAAGACACAACTCATGCTTCATTGTTTTAATCATTTTTTCCCTTGTAAAAAAACGTAATAGTAACATAATATTCTACAAAATCAATCTCAATAAAAATTAAAGAGTATTTTTCCCTTCTAAAATAAATCCCTTCAACTGACTGCTCAGTAAATGCAGCTCTTGTAAAAAACATCACCCCATATAAGACAATTTTTTCCAAGATGGGCTTGCATTAAGGGGACAACTGCACCATCTTAATCAGTTAATGTAGTAGACTTCCAGTACCAGTTTTCACACACAATTGACAAATTTGTAATTTAACCAAAGGAATGAGAACTTGCAAGACTCCTGATTGATTATATTTCAATGGAGACAAATACATCTGGCTTCATAGGAACAATGATATATCTGACAATTCAATTTCATATGATTTGAAATTTCATGCCAAGAAACTTTGATATCCTAAAAATGAAAAAAATAAAGGATTCTACTGTAGTATGCTTGATTTCACAATTAAGCTGTTTAAAAAAATGTTGAATATGAATTGCCTGCTATAACTATTCAAGATATGATTTTTATATGTAAATTTTTTGTATTATAACACATGTATTTGACTTTTCCAATTTTGAAAAAAACTTTAACCTTCAAATCACAATTTCCAGCAATTTGCTTATATTATGACTGTGTTGATATAGATCTATACACTATTTTTTAAAGGTTGATTTTAACTGACAGCTATCTTGGACATTCATGCTCCTAATTTAGATCTAATTATGTGATTATTTTACAAAGGAAATATAAGATTCCACAAAAAATGGACTTCAATTGATACTTGTATTCATAATTTAGGTGCTTTTGTTATATATTTTTTTGGTGGGTTGGGGCAGGAAATCTTTCCATAATAGCATTTTTACTGCCAAAGACTATTCTTGTAAAATAGATATATATTTGTATTTTACTTTTGTTTTCAAATTATTTCCTTAGTTCAGAAGAACTGATAAAATGATTCATTTTATTTTATTCTTGGTCAAATTGGACTCCTGTTCTAAATTAAATCTAAAATTTTCCGACACCATTTAAAAAACATTACAATGAAAGATGTGACTTCTCTCATGCTGTACCTAGAAAATAAAGCACGAACAACATACAGATGAACTGACCAAACTGTTTAATTTGAGAAAGTTAGTAATATACACACTGTGAAAAGTATCTTCTTAAAAGAGAAGTATGTGAGAGCTATATATGAATAAATACAGTAAATCCTGTTAGAATCCTGAAATTGTGAACCATTCACAACTACTACAATATACCAGGTATAGATACTTGATTGTGAGAAACTGGAAAGTGAATCATCATATAGATTATAGTGAGGAATGACGGAGAATGTATTTTGAATGAAGATATTTAAGACAAGCTGTATTCAATGATAAACAATGAAACTGTTCAAATCCAACTAATACACAACTCTACAAACATGCATGCTGTACACAATGTAAAAATAATGTTCAAATCTCATTTTAGAGTGAGTATTTCAAGATATCTCTTCTACACCTATCATATCAGAAATTTCCTTCAGGAATGAAACTATACTATTTCACAGACTATATGTTTTTTGTTTTGTATAGTAGGGTTACTTATATCTGGGGTCATGCTTCTTATACATGTAAGTTATTCGTTTAATGAAATACCAAGATTAAGACAGAAGGTGCTGGCATTTTGACTACTGTGCAAAAAGACAAAGATTTGAAAAAGATGACAATCTGAAACTGAATTCACACCCATTTAATATAAAACAGGGAAGTATAACTGTTTCATTTTTCACTGTATTGTTCTTTTTTTTATTTTCTTAAATGACTAATAAATTATTGAGTAAAAATTGTGCTATCAATTATCTGTCAGATCTTTACTACAAAAAAATGACTGAAGAGACCTGAATGAAAAAATACAAGAATTTCTAACTTTTTAAGTTTGTCTCTGGTCCTACTAAAGAATAACAAATTCTTTAAATAGACACAACTTTGCTGTAAACATACTTTAATATTTTTTATATCACACAATATATTTCATGATATTTTAGATTCTAGATCATCTTTAAAAATTAAAATAATTGCAATCTGTGATTTTTTGTTGTAAAGCTACTTCTGCAATGGTTGTTCTAATCAAATGTAAGAAAATTTGTTCTCAGATCAATGAATCTTAAAGAAATATTTTTGAGATATGTAACGACACATATGCACTTAACTGCTTTTTGCTATGATATTATATCCTGTATAATTATTTTACCCTCTGTCCATTTTACCTGATACAAAAGTAAATATCAACAATGAAATTCTAACTAACGCAATAATCTTCATCTGGCTAAATTATTTACAAGTCTGATATACTATCCAGGAAAAAATTCTTCTGAATTAAACCAATTGTGCAATTTTTTAAACACCTTATCTCGATTAGCAATACACATTAAATTTCTGTTTAATCAATTTGAAATTTGAAAGAAAAACTTGCATGAAGTTCAATGTAATGCTACATAAAGTTATGTACAACTGTTGGATACAGTTCTGAAATACCTATGGTAAGATATGATACTATTACTCTTATAGTGTAAATATATTAAATTTCCATGCATTTTTATTTTAAAAAAAGCACTATATATCTGTTATAGGGAGGATGTCTACAATTAAATAGCAAAAAATGAAATGCTTAACATTTCATAATCATTGTGAGTAAAATATTTTTATCTCATGGAAACATTCTTACTTCACTGAACATTCATCTCATCTTGCTTTTTATAACACAAATACTATTTTTCCCTTTCAATTTCGTTTGTTTGTGTTTGCTTGTTTTTATATAATAATTGCATTAAAATGGTATATACATATATTCTTATGTACTTAAAATTGAATGAAAGTGTATATAAAACTGATTGTAATCATTTAGCTACAAATTATTAGATTTTCTGATATAAATTAACCTCTTTTATTATTTATTGCTAGAATTTACTGTCATATAATTCATAACTTTTACATCTTTAATCGGTCTGATAAAGATGCTTTCTACATAACTTATTAAAAATTTTTTTACTCTTTGATCAAACATAATTTTTTTAAATCTTCCTTCAGTCTGTAGATAATTTTGTATTATTTTATCAGAAATTACAATTTCACTCTGAACAAATTTCACTTCTTAAGCACTGTGTGCAAAGTAAAATTGTCTAATCATTAATATCTAACAAATATTCACTTTATCAAATATGTCTGAATCCTGTAATGTTACTTATATGTTCACGGGGTTTGTGCATTGATAATAATTACTATATGTAGTAATGTACATACATGTATGATTATATCCTATTATCTGTAAAAGACATTCTAAATATATATAAAAATATTCAAACTTTCAATACCACTGTAATCTTTTACATTTTCTTGCAATGAAGAAATTTAAAAAAATTGTTTACTAAAAACCATATACAAAGTACAACATGGAAATTTTTCAGGCGTTTCATATTTTGAATTCTATCATTTTATCTATGGGTATAATAATAAATCTCATATGAAAATTATCTAAATAATTATAAATAAATATTAATTGTCAAACAAAACAATTTTTTATCAGCATTATATGTATTTTACTTGTTTTGATTTTAAAGTACTAATACTTTCCTCATCAGTTTTAAAATGTCAAAAAATTTCCATGTTTTTGTAACTATACCTGTATGACCTACCTGTCTTAAATCTGCAGGTGGCTGGAATGGCTGTCCTCCACCTCTGGGCTGACTACCATGTTTACCTTCATTGTTATATCTGTATATAAATAGTATTATATGATAACCAAGCTTTTACTCCAGAACAGTAAATGTTTTATATTATATCCATTGGTTATGAACTGTTGTCTGCTTATTACTGTGAATTCAGTTATTTTTGTTGACATCAATTTTTATAGATTCCGAGCATTCTTGGAAACGACTCAGAACAATTAGATACTGTAATTTCAGAAATTATTGCATGCATTTATTTTTGCGATTTTGTCATTTAAGACCAAAATGCAATTTTAATTTTTGCCATATTGAGAAAAATTCCGCTTCATTCATATAAATAATTCCAAAATGCGAATTTAAATTATTGCGATTACAACCCTGTCGCATTTTTCGCAATAATAAAAACATCGCAATAATTTCCAAATAAGCGATTGACATATATATTTTATTGGGTTTAAATTTGTGGATTGAGTGGCCAATGAAATCAACAAAAATTGATGTACAATGAATAATAAGTGTTTCACAGTACTTAAATTTATCTTTATACATTTATATTATATATTTACTTCTATATTATAACTTTTGCACTTAGAAGGCATATCATTATTTTCATTTATTTTTAAAGTAGATTCAACTTTTTGCATCATTTTTCAAGTTTAACGTTATACCTCCATTTTAATTTATATTCAGTAATTAATGGAAAGTATTTACCACAATGAAATTCCAATAGGACATTTTTGCTTTGGTATTCTTTTTCAAATACTTATCTATAACTTTAACTTCAGTAATATTGGTGCATTGTTAAATAATATAACACTGAATACTAATGTCACAAATTTGATAACAGTTCACTCAATCCACAAATTCAGTAAATTGTTGTACCTTCACCCTATATAACACTTTTGATGTTGATTCTGATTGATAATGTCATTGGAGAACAAATTGATAACAAGACCACTTTATATCACTTAACAATTATTCTGAGGTCATATAAAAATACTACGTGTATTACCTTTCTACCAATTTAACACAGCTTTCTCTTGGTAATTCAACATAGTCTATTTTGTCAAACAAATGGTCATTAACATCTGGCAACTTAAAGTTGGCTTTCATTTCCGTAACTGCCGACTCTGGAACAAACTTTCCTGCAAAATTTACGCTTATATTCTACAATTCCAGACATTTCCTTCTTTTTTAACAATATTTTCAAAAATGACTTTAAACATGTTTTATGTTTATATTCAACTCAGAAGAAACAAGACTTTGTTCCTTATTAAGCTTTAAACTTTTATGATAATAAGTTTATCAGAATAAAATCGTTACACTAAGAATTTGTACTCCATCATAATGTACTGTATCATGTAAAATGTAACAGACTCATAAGACTTATTCATGTACAATATTAAACTCTAAGAATATTAATATCGCTTTCGATCTAGTTTCATTTCTTTTTACTTAAATTAATTTTTTTAAAAATTGGCAAAAAAAAAAACCCACCAAAATTAAAAATATAAATATTACCATCCTCAACAGTCCTCTTTTCAGATCTTCTTTGAAGTTCAGCATCATCAGGTTGTATAACAACAGCTCTTCTAAAAAATCCACTAAAATTCTTCATCTTCCTCTTTCTGGCAGAAGGATAGACATTTGTTTGATCAAGAATAAAGTTCCTGTGCCTTTTCTGAGCTGCGAAATGGTTAAATGAATTAAATCATGAATAACACGATTGTTACAAGTAGCCATATGTCTCCTGCCACAATAGATAAATCAGCAAATAAATAGTATTGACTCACACATAATGGTGTAAATATCATGCTTCAATTGCAAGTAGAACCTTCCAAGAAGCTTCAGAGAGGTTGAGGCAAGAAAGTATGAATATGGTACTATGTGATAATAAAGTAGAGGCTCCCAGGAGCTTGTATTGCTCATCTGGATTCAATTTACCAATCAATGGCCATAAAAGCAGTAACCATCCAGTCATATGCGAGGCATTGTGGCCATCTTAGTTGTCATAGGATAAATATCATTGCTGCAAAGTTCAGCTCCCTTTTGCTCAGTAGTTTCAGAGTTATCATTACATGTTATCAGACACAAATGTGAAAGAAGACCACTTAAGGACAGTCCAGGTCATCAGACACACCTGGCAAGTGATATGACAAGGTATTTAAATGAATTTTCCCATAGGGTATGTCCTAGGTTAACTAAGTTTGGCTGTGAGGGCCATCTTGGTTTATAGTCCAGGTCATTGGAAACATTTCTGAAAGGGGACCATCTAATAACCATTCCTGCTAAGTCTGGTTCAAGTTTGTCTAGTAGTTTCATAAAAAATATTTTTAAATGAATTTTCCCATTTCTTCCTATGTTAAACCTAATTGACCTTATTGATTGCTATTTATTCAAACAGTCATGACAGTTGTGTATTGTGTATCAACTTCTTTACTTCTCGGAAAGACGTAAATAAATCTAGTGTCTCTTAATAAATCTTCAAACTCACCAAATAAGGAATGTATTAGTAATCCATTATTTAAACACAATCAGTAAACAGTAGAAAAGCCACGTGTTTTCACTTACACGATTTTTTTTTTTCAGTGTCATCAGATCAGGTAAAATTAAATAATACTTGAAAAGGTCATTCTAGTGAATAAAAGGTCATTCTTGTGATATCATATATATGAAAGTTAAAAAGATAATTGTTTTATTTACTTTGATTTTCTACTTATTGAAGAGAAGTAAAGAAAATAGATAATAAAAAGAAATAATATTAGGTTTTTATTTTGTCATTTAATTATATGCAAAACTAACATTATGAATTATATGTGTTACTCACATGAAACCCTGTTCATTGTGAGTACTAACCTTACAGGGACCTTCTGTGAAGCTGTTAGCAGAAAGGGAAATTGTTTAATAGCAAGCAATATCTGAATAAACAAATTATTTATTGGCAAAAAAAAAAAACCTAATTCAGCTGTGACAGCCTTCTTGGTTGACAGTCCGGGACATCTGACATAATTCTGAAAGAGGACCATCAAAGGACAGTTGCTATCAAGTTTAGTTCTAATTGGCAAAGTGGTTTCAGACAAGATTTTTAAATGAATTTTTCTATTGGGTCCTATGTAAAACTAATTGAGGTTGTGGTGGTCATCTTAAATGGCGGGTGGGGTCATCAGAAACATTTCTGAAAGAGGACCACCTACAAATTTTGTTTCAATTGACCCAGTGGTTACAGAGGAGAAGATCATTACAGGAAAGTTTACGACAAGACTTTATTTTACCTAAATGTTTTCCTTTTTGCTCAACCACAAATTTCATACTTGTACAGTTGTTTAATCAGGTTTTATTGTTAATTGTAACTATATAATTGTATTAATATCAAAGTTCTTCAATATAATTTGATTTCTTTAGTGAAAGTTCAGCTGGAATTTTTCAAATACTTTTAATAACCCTTGTTGTTTATAATACTACTTTTTTAAGTCTTAAAATTAAATAAACAGCATATCAGGTTTGCATAATTTTAACATAGATTGACATCACAAACTGATTGTTGTCTATAAATATAAGACAGTTAAAAAACGGTCAAATTTAGCACAAAGTAAACATCATATGTTAAAATAATTACCCATTTCAAACAATTTGTTCAGACATTTTGTAGCTTTATCAATAAGTACATCCCAGCGTCCATGGTAATTATTTTTACGGGGTAAACCCATAACCTTCATTTTGTCAATCAAAGTGTCTGTTCCAATAATATTGTATCTCTTTTCTGGATGTGATTTCTGATGGTTGATTCCCCAAGTGGTTTTTCCTGCTCCTGGGAGACCAATAATCATTACCATCTGAAAAATTAGATTACATATCTTTAAAATAATCTGTATAATCTGGAAATACTCTGCACCATTATCCCTCACCTCCAAAAAAGCTAACAATTTTAAAACAATCTTGTCACAATATATGATAATTTGCAAAATTTACAAAGGTTACATGGCTGAATTTCAAATGTCAAAGATCCTTTAATTTTGCTACATTATTATTGGTTCTACTGAATAGAGAAAACATTACATTTGGAGTTTTCATAGACCTCAAAGCCATATTAGCTATACTGAACTGCACTTACTTCACAGTCTGATTTTTTAGTGGGTGCTTCCATTCCTCTTACAAGTCCAGGCTGGTGCATGACATAATCGAACCCTTGAGGTGGAGAGTACCAGGACTCTTGCTGACCAAAGTTTACAATAAATCTACAGAGAAGAAATACTTATTATAGGAACTTCATTAATGTGAAATACATTTACTGATAATTTCAAATATGTCATAATAACATTTGCATTACTATGATGCCATGTGTAAATGTATTGGGAATTTGGGATAAATTTGTAAATCAATTGTAAAACTAGATGTACTGTGAAACATTGCTCACTAGTGATACCTGCACTGTGATAAGGTAGAAAAATAAACTAAGTCGTCAAGCAGGAAGTTGATGTCCCCTTGGTCCGAAAACGTATTGCACAATAGGGCGTACCTATAGAAGGCTTGTGACAAAATATCAAATGGTTGTGATGAGTAGTTGCAGAGAAATGTTACCGACAGACGGACGGAGCAACAAGGATAAAACAGTATACCCCTCCCCCCCTCTCCTTTAGAGCTGGGGTATAATAAACTATGAATTACAAAGTTTTAACAATAAAATATAACCAAAACTCATTATCCATTTAAATAAAATAATGTAATGAATTTAATTACACTATACTTAAGAAGATTCTTCCATTATAAATGTTTTTCAACAATTTTCATAAATTTGTTAATTGTTCCACTATTTAAGTCTACGTAATGCATGAACATGGAGCTATCTACAATAACAGATGAATAAAGTAAGTCAGTCATGTAAATTTGCCTGCAGCTGAACCATGTCAGTGAAGCATAAAATGTAGGCCAAAGTGACCTACTTTGCAAAAGATATGGTCTCCCCTAGATGCATCTCCATCTAAAGTTACATGAATGTTGGTCTCATAAAACCACTAAGACACTTCCCAAACTTAACCAAAGAGGATGAAGCATCAAATGTAGGTCAGTTACCTGTAAGCAATGCTAGTTATTTGAAATCTCACATTCTTCATCAACATTTAACCAACTTACTTTGTATTTTTGCTGAGAATATGAGGGAATAAAGCTCGTTCCTTTATCCCTGTAGGAAAACCTGCTAAGCTTTCAGCAACTCCGAGCCATTTTCCATTCTTTGTAAATGACATGCTAGGTGGCTTGGCATCCATGTCTAGTAAAGCTCCTATAACATCTCCTTCTCCATAAGGTTCTCCATAATTTGTAAATTTGTTATTTTTAGAGAATTTTCCTGTTCCACCATAACCATACGAGTAAGGTTCCTCTCCTGACATAAAATGAATTTGAAGATAATGGTGAATATAGAGAATAGGTGATAAAAATGTACAATTATCTATATTGCAATTTCATTTAACAGTAGTTTTTCCCTTTTCAATAATTTGTGTGCAAATATAAGGACATAATTTATAATTTTCAACCCTCAATAAAAGAAATCAAACTTTTAGATCTCTAAAGCATTAGAGAAATATATTTTTGATAGAAATAATACAAACATAAAATAATTTATTTACCGAGCTGAAATGAAGATTCATCTATAGACCATCCGACTCTGAGAACATGTGGATTGGTTTCTTGATGATCATCTCCAAAATCTGTTGGTAAATGTTCTACAACTTGTACTTCATAGTATATCTAACAAACAGAAAACAACCATTAAAGTATACAATACATTGTTATTATCAATTTATTTGTGTTTAACAGCAATATCACTGAACTACAACAGTTCTCAATGGAGGTGGAAACTGCCAGGATTTTGAGAGTACGCCTGGCAACCCTCTCGGTGAAAACGCACGGAATATCGCGGTGCATCTCTGTGAAACTCCCCAAAATTTCACGCTGGCCCTTGGAGAATTCACTCGTCATTAATTAACTGTTTTTAGTATCTTTTATTTACATAGTGTAGATGTTTAGTGATTTTGTGTATTTCAGCTTCATTCATCAAAACAAGTGTGTATTGTCTCCCTTATCTGAATATTCGTTGTTGTTGGGATTTATCAATCTAATATAACTAGCTTCTACAATTTTCCCGCGGTCCGTGCAGCATGGCGTCATTTGATCTCATCATAGTATAATTTTAACACATTGTGATTTTCCCTTGGATTAAATTACTTAAGCATCATTTTTAGGTCGGCTGCTAATATACATTCTCTGAAGGTCATGGTACGATTGATTCTTTCAGGGATCGTCTGAACGTATTTTTAGATTAAAAATTGAATTAATTATGATTAAATGATTTTTATCATAAAACCTTAATTTACATTTTTTAAAATGATAATTATGGGAATGATTATTTCACTTTAGCCGAGAAGTAGTGTGGGACACTAGTCTCTAAAGATCTGTATTTGTGTGCAGGCCCTTCCAACAGTTATTACTGATCAAACATTTGATTTTTCTGAAGGAGAGGATCAAATAATTCTTTTCCAAAAGATTTTCCTGTGATTTAAGCCTATCTTTTTTCTATACCATTTCTTTCGAAAAATTGGGCACTCCCCTTTTTCAAATGTCTTTCTTGATTTAAATCAAGAATAAATTCATTGAGATAATATATATACATATATGTTTTTGAATTTTAATTCAGGAAAGGTTGTCTTGGAGACGATACTTAATAATGTACATGTGTGGCCTCTCGCCATGTACAATGAAATGAAACAGATGATATGTACATGTACGTACAGCGTAACCACAAAAACAAGATAACTATCAAAGTCACTGTTCCGAAGCTACTTTGCCCATCCAAATTTATTTTATTAGACAAAATAAACATATTTGACAGATTTAATGTTGAATTATATTTTCAGGTTAATCTTTTACATAACTAATAAAATTTATAATTTTCTGCATCTTTCACTGAAAATGAAAACAAAAATTTCGAAAATTATTATAATGCATGTATATCAATCGACGCTGCACACTGAAAAACGCAATGTGGTGTAATTGAACGAGAACTTCCGCCAAGGATTTCCAGCGCAGACTTCCACCTGGTATTTTTGTGGAGAAAAATGATATGGAATTTGGGAGTTTAACATAAAAAAACACCACATTACACAGAGTTTCGCGGGAGTTTGAGGATTGATCCATAGTGCGGGTACTGTATTTTTTTTGCTCGGGGCAATATTTGTAATATTAATGCAATAACCCTATAAGACACCCTATATATCTTTCTAAAAATTTTGGCTTTTAAGAACACTATTTACACCAAGAATTTTTTTTCAGGAAAATAAATACATGTATTTGGCTCATAATTTACCATAAGATAAGTTGCAAAGATTTTTTTTAAAATCAATCTGTTAACTTTACTATAAGTTACCTTTAAAAAAACACTCAACAGCAGCCACCAAACACGTTATTTTCCAAATTATATATGTACAATATAGGTACATGTAATGATATCTTCAATTAAAAGATAATAACTACCTTTCCAGAAACAATCCCATGTGTTGCTCTTGCTCCCGCCCAACAAAAGTTAAACCCAGGAGGCTGAATCAATGAGTGTGCTCCATATCTATAAATAAAAATCATAACCTTGTCATGATTAGGCCAAAAAATATGTGTGTAATCATGGATTCATTTGAAATTTTCCTACATTAGAAAACTCTGGAATTAAAATGTCCAAATATTCCAAAGTAGGTGGCCATGTTTTATGATCTTCACAAAAATGAAAGGTACTAATTCTAATGCTGCTGCATATCACATATCACCAACTTAGAGTTAGAGGTTGTTTTAACAGACATAATCACAAACTTGATCAATCTGCCAAAGAAAGAAAGATATATGTCTTGCCTTATGTGAGTCTCATTGTAGGATTCCTGATAGATTTATATCTGCCCCAACCTAATTGCTTTAATAAAAATGAACAATCTAATGAGTTCACCTGTATTTTTAATTTAAAACAAATCTCTGGTTTTTGTATTCGTATCCTAATCAGCAAACTTTGTTATTTCTATGTACTCTCCAAAAAGGCGGAGGAAAAGTAAATAACCTTGCCTGTCAAAGTACTCCATCTTGCTGGCCTTAATGTCCAGCAAAAAAAAAAATTATCTGCATCTCTGTATCAACATCTACCATGCATCTTTGCATCCGTTTTAAACATGTATACCAAATGTGGTCATTTAAATTTGAATTACCCGAACTCTTTGGGTATCCAGAAGAGAATTTTAAATCTTTCACAAAAATTTCTGTTATTCACAACTTTTGTTACTCAAACTACCTTTTACTGAAAATTTCTGTAATTGTCTTGTATGCAGAGAGGACAAAGTTCAATATACATGTATTCAATAGTTCTTACCCATCAGAATCTATGATTAAATGAAGATCTGAATTAAAATCATCCAGGGTAACTGTAGTTGACTCTGGTACCTGTTCTTCTTGTGTTGGAACCTCCTGTACAAAACCTGCCATGCTGAGGAGATCAAAATAGTTGTTTATAGAATGTGTACAATTACCACACACAGAAAAATAACAATCACATGAAATTGAATTATTAGACAAAAAAATGCCTTGAAGAGGAACTAAACAACATCCTAAAATCAAAGGCTAATCAGTGACTTGTTGCTAATTTTTTTTTCAGGAACAGTGGCAATAATGATTTAACATGAATCAGAAAAGGGACAACTTAGGGACCATTCCACCAAAGTAAAAGATGCTATTTTACTGAGTAATTCTAATGAAGAGGACTTTAAATATTTTGAATTATGAATTTTTCTATTTTTATCAATGGTAGCTATATTGGTTACCATAGATGCCAACCCCTTTTTGGTGCTATCAGTAAACCAAAGTGATGGAAATCGCCGCTGGAAATATTGTACATGTAACTGTAGTTGTGTATAATATCAAATGGAATTTTATCACAGATATTTTCTCTGCTATGCGAGATCAATTACAATTAATGTATTCCTTTTTTCCTCAAATATTGAGTATCTTCTTTATTCAAAATCAATGTAAATTCCGGAGTACAAAGGGAATTTTCAATAAGAGTTCAATGTGTTCAAGTTATAAATTTTACTAAAATATTTGTAATTGGATAGTAATTGTATTTGACTTGAAAAATTTAGATTCATTTGCATGTCTGTGTTAACAGATGATCATAAGGTTTTTCTGGAATAATGGGTCCAATAAAGTAATAATCGCCACATTAGTAAATGCACAATTAATTTTGACAATAAATTAATTTAAAAGTAAATTCCCAAGAACGGATGATAATTCGCTACCCTATTAAATGTAAATGGAACAGAAGGTAAACAATCAAAATGGCTGTATTTTCAAAACATGGATGGAAATGTGTCAAAAATGTTAGTTTTAATGTATTAGGGACCAGGGCTCAGCCTACTTCAGGAAGACAGGGAAAAATGTTTTTTCTCTCTGAAGCTAACAAGCAGAAGTGGAGGGAGACAGGGAGGAGTCATTATGTGACGTTTCAAAGCACCAATCGGCACTGATTATGTTTTTATTTGAAGAGCTAGTCTTATTCTAATGTTGTTTTTTCTTAAAAATTAAGATTCATTCTCAGATTTACAGTTCAACTTGGAAAGGGCACATTTAACTTGCATGCCTTCTAAGCCAGTTTACAAAATGTTTACAACAGAGTCAACATAAAGAAGTTAATAAAACTCATAACTTCATTCACAGTATCTTTCTCATTGTTTTTAAATTATTATTATTCCGGTCCAACTTTCTGTTGTCAGCAAGCCAAGTAAATTTACCCATATTTTCCTTATTGGGTTATTTCCCTTTGATCAATGATTGAAAACTAGAGGCTCACCTGGATTTAACTTTTCAACTTAAGCAGGACTAAAAATGTAAGTGTTGCAGTTGATTTGGTTGGTTTGTCTATAGGGTTCTATGTTAAACTAAATTCGGCTGTGGCAGCTATCTTGGTTGACAGTCGAGGTCAATAGACATATTTCTAAAAAAGAACCATTTAAGGACCATTACTGCTAAGTCTTGTTCCAACTGGCTAAGTGGTTGAGACAAGAATATTTTTAATGAATTTTCCCAAAGGGTCCTATATTAAACTAAGTTAGGTCTTGGCAGCCATCTTGGTTGACAATCTGGGTGATCAGACACAATTCTGAACGAGGACCATATAAGGACCAAAGTTTAGTTCCAATTGGCTCAGTAGATTCAGACGAGTAATTTTTTGAGTTAATTTCCTTTAGGGTCCTATGTTAAACTAAGTTCGTCTGTAGTGGCCATCTTGGTTCACAGACTATGAAACAAACATATTTATGAAGGAGGACCTCCTAAGGACCATTCCTGCCGAGTCTGGTTCCAATTGGTCAAGAATTTTAAAAGAATTTTCCTATAACTGCCCATTACGGCCATATTTGTAGTCCGTTTGGAACGAAATGAGGAAACTTTATAAAGGACCCCCACAAATGCTTCCTGTCAAGTTTTGTTCCATTTGGCCTAACAGTTTCAGAAGAGAACATTTTTGAAAACTTAGCCAATCAGAAACAACAATTGCCCATGGTGGCCATGTCTGTTGTCCGATCAGGCCGGGTGAGCTAAAAACACAGCCACCCAGAAGCAATACATTGTAAGGTGGTGGTCACCTCTATGTTAGCCTAGGTTGACCTAGTTTGACGTTTCAGCATGTTTAGAGACATTTGGTCAAATGAAAAACAGAACAATTGGAACTAATGAGTTTTCGTATGTTGTGTTGATCTCTGTTAACATTCCTCATGTATATTTCATAGTGACACTGCCACATTGTATTTAGTAGCAAACCCCCTTTTTTGACTACATGTATTTTGTGATGTGCACCGTTGATCATTTCCTTCGAGGTCTATACCACTGTGCTATCCAAAATTTGCAGTACTCTATACATGTAGGCATAGTCAGGTTGAAGTCTTCGGTGCATGGTCAAACAGAAGGGGCCTCGTGTTGTAGAAACCCAATGTTACCATAAGGATCTTCAAGTTGAATAGTCAATTTACATAAATTTATGCCAGAAATCGCATTCTGTCCATAATTGACACGATTTTAACACCAAAATACTTTACAGCTGTTCTGATCTATTTGTTAAGGATTTCTACTATCCCATTCGGAATCTTTCTGTTTATCAAATATTTCTTCTTCACATAGATGCATTGTTCTGGTATATTTTTCTAATGGAAGAAAAGGCTTGCTATTGATTTAGATTACAATTTGCTTTCAGTTGTCTCGGATTTGATCAATCTCTTTTGGGGTATCACCGATGGTATGGAATTTACAAATGTAACAGCTTACAAACTAAACTTTTATACTCCTTTCCCCATTCTGTCCTGAAACAAAACTCGCTGTTGTCAAGAATGAATTGTGGCCCCGATATATTTAAGAGTGGCACAGAAAATTTAAGGGTGATGGACCTCCACACTTAAATAGGGTCATGGCGATTCATGAAGCTAGTCTGAAACTGATTGTTATATAACCTGTATGTCCAGGCTAATTTTTTTAAGGTTCTGCTTTTTTAATCTTTCAATTTGGAAAAAGAGCAGAAGAAAAAGCTTATAGATATTAATTTTAAAATTGTGAAAAATCATTAACAGCTAATAATAACCAATGAAAACAACATTTTTATTTTAGCAATAATTTCAAGGTCAAACTCATTTTTATTATAACAAACCTTGCCATGGAAGGATCTGCATAGGCATACTGTAAGCCTGCCATCCCTGGATGTCCTGCTGCTGCATACAAACTAGGACTGGCAAAGGTGAGACCTGGAGCACCATATGACATTGGCTGAGTCACTACTCCTGCTGGAATGCCTTGTGCTGCAGCTAAACCTTGGGCTGTTGCAAACCCACCTGCCGGAAAACCTTGACCTGCTAAACTTTGTGCTGCAAGAGTCTGTGCTGTCATGCCAGTTAAACCTTGAGCTGTCATTCCAGTTAAACCTTGAGCTGTCATTCCAGTTAAACCTTGAGCTGCCATTCCAGTTAAACCTTGGGCAGCATACTGCTGTGCTGCTAGGTTATTTGTCAAACCTTGAGCACCTAATGCATGTGTCATCAATCCTTGTGGCATAATTCCCTGACCTCCATAAGCCTGTGATGCTAATCCTGGTGAACCAATCAATGCCGGGGATGCTATAGCTGGTGATGTCACATAACCTGTCCCTGAAGACGATGATGATGGTGATGTTGGTGGGGGTGGAGCACCAAATCTTGTAGCTGCGGCTGCACCTAGTCCAGCTACTCCTGCAGGCAAAACCCCAGCCTGCCCTCTCTGTGGCTGTTGAACACCTGGTGGTAGCCTTACAGCCACCATATAAGGCTGTGGCATCATCATTGGTAAATAACCACCGGGATTCATGTTGGATATCTAATCTACAAATAGTATACATTCTTTTAAATTTATTTCAATTGAAAGAGTAAATACTTTTCACTAAAACTGGACCATGTTCATGAAAAATGCATTTTTATGTTGATTTAGTACAAACAACTCTTTGTTTTTCTTAGGCCAAAAAAAAGATAGTATAGTTTCCTGATACCTGACAGACCCGTAATTTTTTTGGACAAAATAAGAAATAAAATTGATTTTCTAAATTTCCGGAATTCGGTGCCATCACCGAACTCCGATTTTGGTCTTTCTCTAACAATGTGCCCGCCTCCAATGCTGCTAGTGTGGTTGGTAGCTCTAGTATGTTGGAGCTTACTTTTCATTATTTTTGTTCCTTAAAACCGAGTTAATTAAAGACACCTTTGGAAGACAATACTTTACCCTTGACATAGTGCATTAAGTTCTTAAATTAAACAGGACAGAAAATCAGCTTGAAATAACTTTATTGACCTGTCACATGTTACATTATTATGCCACAGAAGTCCATACCTGAGAAAAAAAAAATATGAAAAAATAAAATTAATCATTTTCCTACCTAGCTACCTTATATTTTTCTGGCTGATAGCAGGAAACAAGACTATATATTTTTTTTTTGGCTTTATCAAGGCAAGTTAGCAAAATCTTTTACTTTCATTCATTGTTTTTTATGTTATTTTTGTGTCTGTTTATTTATTTTTAAGCCCATTCAACAACCAACCCTTTGTCATTTGTTTTTTTTTGCTATTGTTGTTTCGCAACATTTTACATTTTTATTTTTGTAAAGAAAGGATACTTATAATTTATGTTTCAAAGAAGTTATATACTCATACAGTTTAATTAAAATTTGATTTCAATGCTTGGTCCTTGTTTTCATTTATATTAATTTCATGTCCATGTGTGAAATCTACCGTTAATTTTTATGTCATGTCTGAGTGTGAAATCTACCATTTATTTTTATGTCGTGTCTGTGTGTGAAATCTACCTTTTATTTTTAAGTAGTGACTGTCAAATCTACCTTTTATTTTTATGTTGTGTGTGTGTGCGTGTGAAATTACCAACTCTGATTGTAAAGAAAAGATAAAGGATTTTACTTCTAATTACAAGCTTATTTCACTACAGCACACGTCTGGCCAGGGATGTAGCACAGAAAACTAGATGTGGCGAAACGATACGAAATGGCCCCACCCGCAAAAAAGTAAGTGTCACAAAATTTCAATGTCCAAGGCCCGTAATTTCGGCAAAAATCTAGATCTGTAACTCATCATGGTAGACTCACATACCAAAAATAAGCTCAACACCTGAAGGTGTTTAGAAAAAAAGTCTGTATACAGTCAAACCTGCCCGAACGGTCACCTTAATTAAGCAGCCACCTGCCTTCCGCGGTCGTCCTAGAGTCCGCCCAAAGAGTTTAACGTGTTAATTTAACTTGAATAAGCGGACACAACAAATGGTATCCAAGCTTGAAATTTACCTAAATTAAGCGGTCATTTACCTTTCTATACGTGTTAAAATCATTGTTGATTGACTTTCAAATCATCTTTAATCAATGACAGAGCTTAATTATCATTCAAATTATCAATCTCATCGTTCATTTAGGTACATGTGGAAAAAAAATCGTTTCACTTCAGTCGAACCGCCATGTTTTGTATGTTAGCTAACAATAATATCTTAATCGTTCCGGCCCGGAAAGCAAAATCCGCATTTGCCGCTCAGTGTTAAACTTGATTAAAAGGTCACCTGTCTTATGCAGCCACTTTACTTTTGTCCCAATTGTGGCCGTTAAAAGCAGGTTTGACTGTAACTGTTATTTTCACAAAATTTTCAAGGTGTAAAGCCCATAATTTTGGCAAAAATCATGAGAGCAGAAAGAAATGTATAATTGATCTGTAAAACGTCATGGTAGACTCACATACCAAAAAATGAGCTCAATACCTGGAAGCGTTAGAAAAAAAGTCTGTATAACTGTTTTTTGCAGAATGACGGACAAGCGTAAAACTTTATGACCCTGACCAGTTAGTAGAGGGGCGGCCAGTGTTCTCCCTGGCCCCTTTCAGCATCTTTTCACCGAGATGCTATCAGAAATCACCGAGATCCTATCCAAGTCGGCCTAGATGCTATATTTTTGAACATGTTGAAATTTTGCGAAAAACATGTACGACCTAATTGCCATTTATGATCAAAAGAAAACATCATTCCCTTGATTGATTACACATGTAATTAGTCCTCAATGTCACTAAACAGTGATTAAAAAGGTGTTAATTGCCCTTAAGCTATAGAACTGTTAAGATTTTAACGATCCCTAGCTGACACTAATTAGCTTATGTCATTGAAAACTTCAATGTCAAAGTTCAAAATTGCAACCGGGAAAATGCAAAATGTAAACAAGACATCTGACTGTCTAATACAGAACCAGGACTAGCCAATAATAAATGAAACTTTGTAAAATGAAATTGGTTATTCCAATGCCAACCAAAAGGCTCACAAAATATACTTTTCCAACTAATGCAAGAGCAATTATTAAATGAAGAGATCTCTGTGCAAATGAGTGACAATGTGCAGTTATAAAGGAAATTTTGGGAGACGTCTGATGCTTATGCTGTTTTTTTTTTTTTTAATTCATAGATGTGAGGTTAGACCTGGGGTGTTTTCCATTATCCGGTTCGAACCTTGAAAATCGGTATGTTACTGGTGCCCTGCAAATCATAAGCAAACAGATGAAAAGTACCAGCTGAACCTGCATAAAGGAACGCACCCCAGAATTATTTTCATCAAGTAGAAATGGAAGGGGGGGGGGGGGGGGGGAGTCCTGTGGTCGACTGCTTGTTGTGGTATGCACTCCACGGGATTAAGTGAGATAGAGACAGAGTATATAGTGTAACTGGAGATACATGAGAAATACTAGTTATTTAGTTTTAGGGCTGCTCAGTGTTGATTTCAATATTTTCGATTCGAATCCAGTTGTTTTCATTTTATGGCACGCGTGAAATATTTTTGAAACGTGTGGATATCTTATTGTAAGTACCGAAAATGCTTACAGTTCTGATACTTGTAAAATGAAAAATCACTCTTAGTAAAATGAACTAAACATTGTCATAAAAACGCCTTATGCTCAATAACAAAATCTGTTTGTTTCGCGATTTCACTGTTTCAACATGGCGTCCAGTTTGTCCTCAGGGTACTTATAAAGTGAGAAACGGAATCGAAACGAAACGAAACAAAACGAAATACATTGAAACGAAACGAAATACAATTAACCCAAATAATTCTTGAAGAGAGAATCAATCTAAGCAGTTTGGTGTAGTATTGAACGTCTACATGGCAATAATAATCATTTTTTTAAACGGAATATTTAAGATGAAAGGAAATACCCCTTTGTATCGCCTTGTTTTTTATTCAAGGTATTTTTTTTTCGATTTTTGAACTTGCATGAATTTTGCAACTACAAACTCGAATTTTTACTATGATTTCAGTCATGTAAACTCGATCCAGTGTTTTCATTTGCACTTGTTCAAAATGAACCCTACCGCATACAGCTCATATTGCGCAATGGTTTCGCGGCAGTTTTTAAATTTTCCGGCCTCTGTTGTAACATTCAAAGGCATTAGCGATATGTGTTGCGTTCTAAAAATGCTTTATGATCGCAAATTAAGTTATTGTTTGAAGACTGAATACTGAATTTAGTACTCTGTGAGAACGGCTGTACCTGTAACATACAATAAAGCTTTGATATTTCACAAACACTTGTTAATTGAATTTATATTTTAAAGACATTGGACCCTATTCTAAAGATCCCGTACCCCATTCTACGATATCGAAACATAAAAAGGTGAAATAGGTCCAAAATTCAACATTGCTTAAAGTAAGGTCTACAATATGTATTATTTCGAAGGTAACTTGGCCGAACTGTTGAATATACATGTCAAATTTAATTATTTCACAGATTATATATCCACATTGACTCATTGACTTTTTGACATATATTGACAAAATATGCTACGCTTTAATGCAGAATTACATGCAACTGAACATTTTGATCAGACTACAAAAGACCCCCTTTCGTTATAGCTCATTTCATTTTGTTATATTTCGTTTCATTTCGTTACATTTCGTTTCTTCATTCTTCTTTTCGTTATATTTCGTTTCTTCATTCTTCATTTCGTTTCGTTTCGCTATATTTCGTTTCGTTTTGTTGTATTTCGTTTCGTTATATTTCGTTTCGTTTCGATTCCGTTTCAAGTTAGTCCTATAACATAGGACCTCAGGGTGATATTTATCTTACTCATTTGTTTTCTGATATTTTCTTTTTACCTATTTTGCTGTCTATTATTTTTCGTTTTCTATTTTCTGTTTTTATAGGGGACAAGGTATTTTCTGTTAAGATGTTTTGGGCATTTTTAGACTTTTGATAACTGTTATTTCGCAAATATATTTGCTGTTACCTGTTATTGCATAATCAGCTGTTATCTGTTTTCTTAAAATTGACAATGTTGTTAACTGTTATGAAAAAATGACCCCTGTTAGCTGTTAATGGTCAGTATAATGTTTTTTTTCACATTTTATCTCTGTTATCTGTTAATTCATATTTTTACCCATTTTTAAATCTCTAGAAACAATGCGGATAGATGACGATCTCAGTGATCTCAATCAGAGATCATACAAGAGTTATGGAGTCTTCCTATTAAAGGAGGAATATACCTATTATAATGCAACCAAGCATAATGTACGATCATGTACGTGTAAAAATATGCAGGTGATTGTATTAGAATAGAGAATGGAAACGGGGAGTGTGTCAAAGAGACAAAAACCCGACCAAAGAGCAGAAAACAGCTCAAGGCTACCAATGGGTCTTCAGCGCAGCGAGAAAATATACTGATAGTAATGCAACTTTATAGAAAATATCACTGATCTATCACAAGTAGTTCCTATCAAACTGACAAGCATAAAACTGAAAATTGCTCAAAGCTACCAATGGGTCTTCAACGCAGGGAGAAAATCTCACACTCGGAGGCGGGCTTCAGCTGGCCCCTAAACAATAATGCATACTAGTTCAGTGAAATGGATGGCAACACTAAACTCTGAAACATACAAATGAAGCAAAATTAAAAAAACACACAAGACTAACAAAGGCTAGAGGTTCTTGACTTGGGCTTGGGACAGGCGCAATTTAACAATATCGCAGTTTTGATTCAAGTTACGTTTTTTTTTCAAATTGCGCCAAAAATTTGGACCACCTCAACAAATAATTTTTCAAGTTGCGTTGAAATCGAGACCATTTTTTTTCATTTTTTTTTCATTGTGAAAGGGATTAAACGCCGACTTGCAGCCAAAACAAGGCCTAATCGGCCCCCCATTTTGTGAGAATTGATTGCAAGCGTAAATTATGCTTACGAATCTAAAAGAAACACATCAGCTTCCCTAGCTTTGATGAAATTTCTTCTTTAGAATTAGCGGCTTACAACATTAGGGAATATATGATTTAAACAAATTGTACCGATACTTGTTTATAGGTTGGTATATGTAGTGATTCCAATTGATGCAATTGGATATTTTATTGAATTGTTGTATATTGTATATGGGTGCACTATTAAGCTGTCAGAAGTTGATTTTGCTCTATGGTCCCCAAACAGTGGGCTAAAATATATAAATACCTTAATATCCGTTTAACTTGAAATCTTTCAACATTTTTTTAGTTTAGGGTTTTAGTTATTTATAGTATCAAAGTCAAAATTTTGATTTTTCCTGTATACTCCATCTATTATACGTTTGATTTGAACTCTTCCAAAATGGTTTTGGATCATCGAAAGTGGCTGTTATAATTTTATTTAAAATTGTAGAATCAAAGAATTTTAATCTTACTCCGGTAGGATGTCAAAGTATTGGACCCAGAAGGGTTGACTTGAATTATTCAATATATTCTTTAGTTTAGGGTTTTATTTTTGTTATGGAAACAAATTTTATTTCTATACAGTATTGTCATACACCATATGCAGATGAGCAATAAGGTTTTAGAATTTAAAAGATTTTCTAAAATTGGGGCCCACAGGGGCCGAATTTCGGAAAACTGTCAATTTAAGCTTGTGACCTAAACTACTTTTTCATTTTTCAATTTATGCATTTTATTTCTATACGGTATTGTCATTCACAATATGCAGATGCGTTATAAGGTTTTAGAGTTTTGATTTTCTAAAATTGTGTCCCACAGGGTTCAAATTTAGAAAAATTATCAATTTAAGTTTGTGACGTAAACTTGTCATTTGTTTTTTCAAATTATGCATTTTATTTCTATATAGTCCGAGATTGCTCTTACGTCTGACGGCCTTTTTTGTGATATGCTGGGCCCGTGGGACGTCAGGGCGCACTCCGTATAGATAACATGGAAATTGCCGACCCAGACTTGGGGCGGCAGTTTTTAGACTCGAAATTGTAATATATCCAATTATATGTATATAAATCAATCGATTCCTTATTCATTTTTCTCTAAAAATATGTACATTTTATTCACCAACAGTCTCCTTGTACCACAAACGAAAGCTTTATTCCCTTCAACCCACCATTTTCATCATTTCTATATAGTCATACTATAACTAAATCTTAACTGACTGAACTTCTACTTCTTGGAAAACTGTATAACGATGATTCAGCTTACTGAAATAGACCTTCAATATATTTTAAAAATAGAACAGATGACGCGTCAGTGTAGGGATGTACTTAACTTTATGAAAAGACCACAATCTCTTAAAGTTAAATGGCAACTCTATTGTAATTTCAAGATCACTGCAGTTACAAAATACCAAAATAGTTCTCTTTATATGGTTGAATGGAGATAAATGACAATAATATATTACATTTAATTCTGTATTATATAAGTATTTGTACATAAGTAACTATATGTATTATGCCACTATACTAACAACATATACGTTTTTATTACTCGAATTTGTCCTTGTATTAAAAAATCTTTTCAACATTTAAGATCAACACAGAAAATTATAATTTAAAGAAATTAGGGTAACCATTGCGGACTATACGTTATTGTCATTTTTGAACAGATTGTGTTATATAAATATCTTCTGTCTTGAATAATATCAATATCACATGTGGTATAAAGCAAAATCAAAATGCCTTTTAACATCTCCAGCCAGCTGGAAATCTCTCAGAACTGGTGACATCAGATCGGCCGTCCTTTGTAATTACTTCACCTGTTTCACCATTTAAGATAACTAAAGTTGGTATTCCTCGTATTCCAAACATTTCCGATAGCTTTCTCTGAAAAAGAAATGGACATTGATTTTGATAAAGATTCAGTCTCGTACTTGCTCCCTGGACTGTACATTCACAAATACCTATGGTAGAATGCAAAAAAATCCAGTATATTGATATTATCGTATTTCCCCATGCCTATATCGACCTGCTGAGGCCTTCACAATTTCCCGTATTTCGGCACTGTGACGTCGTAAAGAGTTGACCCGACCTTAATATGAGCTGACCCGAATATATCAGCGACGTCATAATGTTTGACCCGACGTTGACCCGAATATATCAGGAAAACATTAGGTTATAGGCAGATGGCCATTGAAAAGTAAGAAATTCCATTAAGATTGCTAGTTAACAATACGATAAATTTATAATCAAGTTTTCTTCAAACAAATATTGTAAAATATAAGCCGCTCAACACAATATGAAGCTTTTTAGCTCGTTCGCTACGCTCACTCGCCGAAAAAGCTTCACATTGTGTCTCGCGGCTGATATTTTACGATATACGTTTGCAGAAAACCTGATAATATGTACTTATCGTATTTCCCTATGGCTATATCGACCTGCTGAGGCCTTCAGAATTTCCCGTATTTCGGCACTGTGACGTCGTATAGAGTTGACCCGACCCTAATATGAGCTGACCCGAATATATCATCGACGTCATAATGTTTGACCCAACGTTGACCCGAATATATCAGGAAAACATCCGGTTATAGGCGGATGGCCATTGAAAAGTAAGAAATTCCATTAAGATTGCTAGTTAACAATACGATAAATTTATTATCAAGTTTTCTTCAAACAAATATTGTAAAATATAAGCCGCACGACACAATATGAAGCTTTTTGGCTCGTTCGCTACGCTCACTCGCCGAAAAAGCTTCACATTGTGTCTCGCGGCTGATATTTTACGATATACGTTTGCAGAAAACCTGATAATATGTACATGTCCTGTCAGAAGCAGAGTTTATTTACATTGCCTCGCCTTAATATCAACATCTTTTCTAGCAACCAGTGTGGACAATGGCGTAAAGCGAGTCCTTCTGTATTCCTGTGTTTAACGAATTGGATACTTTTCAATTTAAATAATTTTCTTTATTATTGGTGCGTTCACTGAACCTGAAGAAATTGATAACAGAAAAAAATAAAGAAAATGAGCCCACAATGACCCCAAGAAAAAGTGGTTAATGTCATTTCGTCCCGTCTGTAAATTCATTCAGTCCGGAACATGTACCAAATATTCAATCATTATTATGGTTGGGTCATTTACGCTAGTTGTGCTTTTCGTTGCTGTTTTCCTGCCGAGGTCAATAGCGTCTTCTTATTGGCTGTTTAAAGATTACATTTTTAAAATCATCCAGTGAATTTAAATATTATATTGCACGTATAACCCGGACTGTGGTGCCTTCTCCGGCTGCTGAAAATTCAAAACAGCCAACGCAACGCTAGTATTTACCTTCAAACATCCCAATCCCCCTTTCCCGGGACAACTGCGAAATCGCGGAAAACAACACTATATTGTTCACCTCCAAACATCCAATTTCCCCCCGCAAGGAAGTTAACTGCGTAATTCGTCTGCATTAAAAGTCATCAGAGTCAAATTGTGGAAAAAATAATAAAACAATTACGGTCCTCATTTGAGGTAGACGTTCAGATTTGGCACCTCGAGAGAGAGTGTTTTCCCGAGGCTTGCCCTTGCCCTCGGTAAAACACCTTCTCTCGGGTTGCCAAATCTGAATGCCTACCTTAAATGAGGGCTGTAATTGTATATTAGTCTTATAACATATGACTTTGCATTCATTTCACGTTTTCATCCTGATAAATTTTATTTTTATTTTTTCTGGAATGCGAACATTTATAGTAATCCAGAAAATAGAAAATGAAAATTTAATAAAAAGCAAGTAAGTAAAAAGAAAATATTTTAAAAAAAAAACAAAAGGGTGAGACAAATATCGCCCCGAGGCCATACTATAACTAAATCTTAACTGACTGAACTTCTACTTCTTGGAAAACTGTATAACGACGATTCAGATTACTGAAATAGACCTTCAATATATTTTAAAAATAGAACAGATAACGTGTTAGTATAGGGATTTATTTAACATTATATTATTTTTTTCTAAGAAAACAATATATCTAGGAATCATAGCTCATTTTCTTCAATAAAAGAAACACGGATGTGCTGCCTGCAGTTGCCATAAAAGGCGATTTCTTAATTTATAAATTTCTTGGAATAGTTTATATTATAACAATGAATAAAGCATAGTCACAATTCAACAGAATTAACTGAGATATTTAAAGAAAATAATACGTCACACGTCAGTAAATATGTACAGGCATTTTTATATAGGATTTCGGTTTTTGTGATAGATCAATGACAGTTTGTATTAAGTTGCATTATTATCAGCACATTTCAATTTGACGACCATTTCGAGGCCATGCATCCTAGGTCATTGTCAAGTGATTTTCAATTGATTAGCAATTTTAAATGTGAAGTTTTCTGCCTAAGTTAGTTTGATAGGAACTACTTGTGATAGATCAATGATATTTTCTATAAAGTTGCATTACTATCAGTACATCACAGATTGACGACCATTTCGAGGCCCTGTTCCCGTAGGTCTGATCTAGCGACTTTCAATTAATTAGAAATTTTCAGTGTTAAGTTTTATGCTTAAGTCAGTTTGATAGGAACTACTTGTTATAGATCAGTGATATTTTCTATAAAGTTTCATTACTATCAGTACATTTTCTAACTGCGTTGAAGACCCATTGGTAGCCTTGAGCTGTTTTCTGCTCTTTGGTCGGGTTGTTGTCTCTTTGACACATTCCCCGTTTCCATTTTCTATTCTATTCCAGTTTGACGACCATTTTGAGGCTCTGCTTAGGTCATGGTCCAGCGCCTTGATGGTACTAGAGACATTGTGAAGACTTGGGTGGTATGTTGTAACGAACGGGATTCTGTTGGTGGTCTCTTTTTCTTTATATTCTAGAAGATTGTCTGTACTGAAGCGGTTAGCTTTTTTGAAGCCGTCTTGTATGCGTTGGTGTGTATACCCTCTAGTTTTAAGATGACCACGTAATTCACCAAGACGTTGTGCTGTTGTTATTGGAGAGGAACAGCTGCGTTTAACTCGGAGAGCCTGGCTATATGGGATACTGTCGTAGCAGTGTTTGGAATGGCAACTTGGCAGAAATAGGTGTTTGTCAGTAGGTTTTGAATAAACATCGGTGGACATTACTCTGTCTTCTAATGTAGTAGTTTTCATTTCGTTTCGTTTTCGTTTCTTATTTTAGCACAACCAAATGCAAATACATAACTAGAGGCTCCTAGGAGCCTGTATCGCTCACCCGGGCTATGTTCATCTTGACAATTGCTGTCAAAATCCAATTGACTCACTGGTTTCGAACAAGATCATTCAGTGAACTTTCCCATTAGGTGCTATGTTAAACTAAGTTCCGCTTTGGCAGCCATCTTGGATGGTGGACAGGGTCATCGGATATAATTCTGAAAGAGGACCAACTAAGGACCATTGCTGTCAAGTTTTGTTCCAATTGGCCAAGTGGTTTTCAGACAAGAATATCTTTAAGTAAATTTCCCATTGGGTCCTATGTTAAACTATGTTTGACTCTGGCGGCTATCCTGACGGGCCGAGTCATCGGATATAATTCTTAAAGAGAACCACATAAGGACCATTGCTGCCAAGTTTTATTCCAATTAGCCAGGGTGTTTTGGACAAGAAAATCTTAAAGTAAATTTCCCTTGATTCCTAAGTTATTACACCATCGGTGACAATATAGACTGCCCATTATGTAATTTAAGTCGAAATAATAAATTTTTCCATGGAATTTGAAATTCCGTATGATATATGCCACAGTTTTGCATTAAAAAAAACCCAAACAAATCAAAACAAAAATATCGAAAATTAATGTAATAAAATTGCCTTTTTTATCTCTCGAATATAATTTCCGAAAGTTTAAATATATTCAGATAAATTCCCACCGTTAACACTGTAATGGGGCACATCTTTTCTCCCACCCCTAACACTGTAATGGTGCTCATTTTCTCCCACCGTTAACACTGTAATGGGGCACATCTTTTCTCCCATCCCTACCACTGTAATGGTGCTCATTTTCTCCCACCGTTAACACTGTAATGGGGCACATCTTTTCTCCCATCCCTAACACTGTAATGGTGCTCATTTTCTCCCACCGTTAACACTGTAATGGGGCTGATCTGCTATCCTACCGTTAACACTGTAATGAGGTTCATCTGTTCACGACGAAAAACACAAGAGGAATAAAAATGACAGAAGCGTTTTAGTCTTACACAGGGTCATTTTTATTCCTTAGTACTTTCTTATATGATCGCTTTCTCCTCTGTTATATTACTGAAGCTACACTAAATAACATAGCATTTATCAGCTAAATTGTATGTTCAGGCCACAATATTATTTAAGGGTATATATAAACACCCTCGCTGCAGTCGTCGGACCAAATACAAAAGTAAAGGAATTTATGCTTGTACAGCAAACCAAGAACAGCACGTGGGACATTCCCCCAAAAAAGCTCTACTATTTGAATGTCCTCAACGTGGTTTTATATCCCTCAAAAATATGTTGATCGTAGTAAAAAGCGACGGGATTTTCTCTTTAACAGAAATTTCTTTATGAAAAGACCACAAGCTTTTAAACATGTTAAAGTTAAATGGCAACTCCATTGTAATTTCAAGATAACTGCAGTTACAAAATACCAAAATAGTTCTCTTTATATGGTTGAATGGAGATAAATGACAGTAATACAATACATTTAATTCTGTATTATATAAGTATTTGTACCTTAATAGTAACTATATGGATTATGCCACTATACTAACAACATATAATTTTTTATTACTCGAATTTGTCCTTGTATTAAAAAATCTTTACAACATTTAAGATCAACACAGAAAATTATAATTTAAAGAAATTAGGGTAACCATTGCGGACTATATGTTATTGTCATTTTTGAACAGATTGTGTTATATAAATATCTTCTGTCTTGAATAATATCAATATCACATGTGGTATAAAGCAAAATCAAAATGCCTTTTAACATCTCCAGCCAGCTGGAAATCTCTCAGAACTGGTGGCATCAGATCGGCCGTCCTTTGTAATTACTTCACCTGTTTCACCATTTAAGATAACTAAAGTTGGTATTCCTCGTATCCCAAACATTTCCGATAGCTTATTCTGAAAAAGAAATGGACATTGATTTTGATAAAGATTTAGTCTCGTATCTGCTTCATGGACTGTACATTCACAAATACCTACGGGCAGAAAGCAAAAAAGTCTAGTATATTGATAATGTCCTATCAGAAGCAGAGTTTATTTACATCGCCTCGCTTTAATATCAACATCTTTTCTAGCAACCAGTGTGGACAATGGCGTAAAGCGAGTCCTTCTGTATTCCAGTGTTTAACGAATTGGATACTTTCAATTGAAAATTTCTTTTCAATTTAAATAATTTTCTTTATTATTGGTGCGTTCACTAAACCTGAAGAAATTAATCACAGAAAAAAAAATTCAGACAAAATCAGCCCACAATAACCCCAAGAGAAAGTGGTTAATGTCATTCATTCAGTCCGAAACATGGACCAAGTATTCAATCATTATTATGGTTGGTCATTTACGGTAGTTGTGCTTTTCGTTGCTGTTTTCATGCCGATGTCAATAGTGTCTTCTTATTGGCTGTTAAAAGATTACATTTTTAAAATCACCCAATGAATTGAAATATTATATTCCACGTATAACGTGGCCACTGCGCGGTGCCTTCTCCGGCTGCTGAAAATTCAAAACAGCCAACGCAATGCGAAATTGTTATAAACACTAATCTCACGGCGTAAAACCCCAACTAAACAAACAAACAAACAAACAAACATTAAATTTTGTATAAAAAAGAGTTTATGATAAGGTAAGTGATGAGACGACAACTCAGAAACGGAATCTTAAAAATACATCGTTGTACAAGCTTCAACTTCACTTTATAACAAACAGAAGAAATTCAAATTAAGCCACAAATATGTCTGAAAGCATTGAAAACTATACTCCAAAGTACATAACACAATAAAACAACCCCTGACAATGACTCATAACTTAGTCGCGTTGGGACAGGCACATAAAGTAATTCCAGAAGTACTAATTGTCGAAAATTGCTCTGCGATCTGCATGGTAATATTGCAAATACGTAATCCGCGTGGAGGATTAATGATCATCTTTTGGACTTATGAATTTTTTGCAGATATTAAATTCAACATAGTGGGTATAAGGGACGAGATCAAAAGTTCAATGTAGGATAAAAAACTTAATTCACATAGTTTTTTCACTGACCCCCCACCCCCTCTTAACTTAATTGGGGAAAAATTGATTGACCAATATGGCTATATCCGAAAATCGATGCCGGATAACAAAACTTGCAGCGATTTTTACCCCCCCCCCCCCTCCCACCCCCAAACTATTTGAATTAAGTTTTTTATCCGACATTGAACTTTTGATCTCGTCCCTAAGAATTTCGTCCAAAGATTCTCTTGTCAGAAATTTCAAAGAGCCTTTTTTCCAGCAATTGCGTGTATCTAATTGAACTTGTATATTTCAGATATTCCTCTATTAAACTTCGCGAAGATCGGACGCTCACGAAAGATTTCATGATTGAACACAGAATAACATAGCATCCCACTGGGAACTTTGTTAAACAAAGGCTGAAGATGCGTAAAATCACTTATATTTGTCTAACAAAGAATGAAGATTGATTTTATTGGTAAATAGATGCCGGGCAGCTATGTCGGCTTTACATGCTCCCACTAGCCTCTACAGTTTTTTCTATCATAAAAAGTTTCAAATATTTTTACCTTTTCGTCATTACCGAATGATAATGCTAACCACGGCATTCCTTTGAAATAATCAAAGAACTCGCTTTCTGATCTGTCAGAACTGAGAAAAACAATCTCGAATTCGGGATGTTCTACCTTCCAAGATTTGTACTTTTCAGCTAAAACTGGAGTGAAATTACGGCATGGTGGACACCAATGGGCAGAAAAATATAAACCTAAAATAAAATTTATAAACTCAGTTTTACTTAAAATGTAACATATAAATTCCACAGTAACCTTAACGAACTGACATTTTTTTTAATTTTCCTTAACGTTATATCAATGACAACCAATCAAAATCTAGTTTTTATATTGTGTTTGGGTTCATTGTGTTGTTTGCTTACTATCAAAATGCCAACGAGCAGACAATATGTTGACACTAATAACACTTAACACCTTTCCCGTGACAACGGCGTAATCGCGGAAAACAACACTATATTGTTCACCTCCAAACATCCAATATCCCCCCGCAAGGAAGACAACTGCGTAATTCGTCTGCATTAAAAGTCATCAGAGTCAAATTGTGGAAAAAATAATAAAACAATTACGGTCCTCATTGAGGTAGACATTCAGATTTGGCAACCCGAGAGAGAGTGTTTTCCCGAGGCTTGCCCTTGCCCTCGGTAAAACACCTTCTCTCGGGTTGCCAAATCTGAATGTCTACCTTAAATTAGGGCCGTAATTGTATATTAGTCTTATAACATATGACTTCGCATTCTTTTCCTATTTTTAACGTTTTTATCCTGATATTTTCCTTTTTATTTTTTCTGGGAAGCGAACATTTATAGTAAACCAGAAAATAGAAAATGAAAAATAATAAAAAGCAAATAACTAAAAAAAAAATATAAAAAAAAAACAAAGGGGTAAGACAAATGCTATAACTCAATCTTCTTGGAAAACTGTATAACGATTATTCAGCTTACTGAAATAGACCTTCAATATATTTTAAAAATAGAACAGATAACGTGTCAGTATACGGATGTATTTAACACTATATTATTTTTTTCTAAGAAAACAATATATCTAGGAATCATAGCTCATTTTCCTCAATAAAACAAACACGGATGTGCTACCTGCTGTTGCCATAAAAGGCGTTGGTTTTCTTAATTTATAAATTTCTTGGAATAGTTTAACAACGAATAAAGCATAGTCACAATTCAACAGAATAACTGAGATATTTAAAGAAAATAATACGTCACACGTCAATACGTATGTACAGGCATTTTTATATAGGATTTCGATTTTGTGATAGATCAATGATATTTTGTATTACGTTGCATTATTATCAGCACATTTCACTTTGACGACCATTTCAAGGCCATGCATCATGGTCAAGTGATTTTCAATTAATTAGCAATTTTCAATGTGAAGTTTTCTGCCTAAGTTAGTATGATAGGAACTACTTGTGATAGATCAATGATATTTTCTATAAAGTTGCATTACTATCAGTACATTTTCTCGCTGCGGTGAAGACCTATTGGTAGCCTTGAGCTGTTTTCTGCTCTTTGGTTGGGTTGTTGTCTCTTTGACACATTCACCGTTTACATTCTCTATTCTATTTCAGTTTGACAACCATTTCGAGGCCCTGCTTAGGTCATGGTCCAGCGCCTTGATGGTACTAGAGATATTGTGAAGGCTTGGGTGGTATGTTGTAACGAACGGGATTCTTTTGGTGGTCCCTTTTTCTTTATATTCTAAGAGATTGCCTGTACTGAAGCAATTAGCTTTTTGAAGCCGTCTTGTATGCGTTGGTGTGTATACCCTCTAGTTTTAAGATGACCACGTAGTTCACCAAGACCTTGTGCTGTTGTTATTGGAGAGGAACAGCTGCGTTTAACTCGGAGAGCCTGGCTATATGGGATATATGGGATACTGTCGTAGCAGTGTTTGGAATGACAACGTGGCAGATATAGGTGTTTGTCAGTAGGTTTGGAATAAACATCGGTGGACATTACACTGTCTTCTAATGTCGCAGTTTTCATTTCGTTTGTTTTGGTTTCTTATTTTAGCACAACCCAATGCAAATATATAACTGAGAGGCTGAGAGGAGCCTATATCGCTCACCTGGGCTAAGCTCATCTTGAAAATTGCTGTTCCAATTGACTCAACAAGATCATTCAGTGAACTTTCCCATTAGGTGCCATGTTAAACTAAGTTCCGCTCTGGCAGCCATCTTGGATGGTGGACAGGCTCATCGGATATAAAGAGGACAAACTCAAGTTTTGTTCCAATTGGCCAAGTGGTTTCAAACAAAAAGATCTTTAAATTTCCCATAGGGTCCTGTGTTAAACTATGTTCGACTATGGCGGCTATCCTGGATGACGGGTCGAGTCATCTGATATAATTCTGAAAAAGAACCACATAAGGAGCATTGCTGCCAAGTTGTATTCCAATTGGCCAAGGGGTTTCGGACAAGAAGATCTTTAAGTAAATTTCCCATAGAATTCTACGTAAAACTATGTTCGTCTCTGGTGGCCATCTTGGATGATAATATAAAAATATTAGAGGACCACGTAAAGACCATTGCTGCCTAGTTTTGTTCCAATTGGCCAAGTGCTGTCACACTAGAAGATCTTTAAGTAAATTACCCATAGGGTCCTATGTTCAACTAAGTTCGGCTCTGGCGGCCATCTTGGACGACGGGCGGGGTCATCGGATACAATTCTGAAAGAGGACTACCTAAGGACCATTGCTGCCAAGTTTTGTTCCAATTGGCCTAGTTGTTTCAGACAAGAATATCTTTAAGTAAATTTCCCATAGGGTCTTATGTTAAACTAAGTTCGGCTATGGCGACCATCTTGGGTGACGGGCGGGGTCATCGGATATAATTTCGAAAGAGAACCACCTAAAGACCATTGCTGCCAAATTTTGTTCCAATTGGCCTAGTGGTTTCAGGGAAGATCTTTAAAGGAAAGTTTACGACGACTACGGACAATGCCAGACGCCAAGTGATGAAAATAGCTCACATGGCCCTTTGGTCGAGTCATCGGATACAATTCTGAAAGAGAACCACCTAAGGACCACTGCTACCAAGTTTTATTCCAATCGGCCAAGGGGTTTCGGACAAGAAGATCGTTAAGTAAATTTCCCATAGGATCCTATGTAAAACTATGTTCGGTTCTGGCGGTCATCTTGGATGATAATATAAAAATATTAGAGGACCAGGTGAGCTAAGAAATAGTTAAAATTTCATCGCCTTTCAATCAACTTCCCCCCCCCCCCCCCCCCACACACACACACATTTCTCAACCAAAATGAAATACACGTTACGGTACACGTTATGGTGCAACAACTGTAAAAAACTAATTTACTATAGATGACTACATATTGGATGGGGGCGAAAAATGACTTAATTCCCAGTAACTACATTAACATATGTATTGTACACACTTGAAAATAATGTGTATGTATAAATAAGTAAATATATTAATCTTACCTACAACTTTACCCTTTCCAGTAAATGTTTCTGTGGAAATACTCTGTCCATCTCTTTTAATTACTGTACCACCTAACATTTCGTCAAGTTTACAAGGCATTTTGATATATTTTAAGCCCTTTTAACAGTCAGAAGTTCAAGTAATCAACTAAGAAAAACCTTTACTTCACAGTTTTTAAATAGGTTAAATAGTAAGGCTAATTTAAACGCGTTACTATATTTAGTTGTCATAACACACGTCAACATTAATTTATTTACAGGTATATCCCGGTGGTATATTGATCTTTTTACGCGGAAAACTGTAAAACCAGATAGAGAGAATTAAGAAACTATTTAATTTTGCGAATTATAGGGGGGGTAAGGAAAAAATCTTGGATAATTTAGCATAACTAGGACTGCATCTAGATGTACAACCCCTTGAATACTGACTTATTTGACCACAAAATTTGAAAATGTCTTTCGGTGTTTCCTACATTCAAATGGAACAAGTAATACCAAGTAAATTAAATTTCCGTTTGAATTTTTTTCAGTTGGAAATTTCGACCCAAGCAGTAACATTTCAACATCTAAAATTGTTTATTTTAAGGACAAAATTGAATGTTTGCATTAGAATAAGGATAACAATGTTTTATTTGAACACTACGTTATAGTTATAATATATAGTCATTAATAAAACAAATATTAAAAGCAGAATTTGTCATATGTCAATAAGTGTGTACATACTCGATTACAGGCTTTGTCGAAAAAGCCATATTTAATTTTTGGTCTAATACTTTCGTACGGTTTATCAACCACAAAACCCGAACAAAAGTCAGGCGTTAAGGGCGGATGGCAGAAAAAAATTGTGTTTGGTACATTATCTCGGGTATCTCTCATCCCAGTTAAAACAAAGCTCGAATATATGGTGGAAATTATATATGAGGGAAAGGAATTTGTTGACTCTTTGTTTCTAGGTCAACTTTCGTTCGAGGTCAATAAAAAGGAAAGGTTTTACTTTCAATTCATATAAAATGAAGAAAAAAATTAAATAGACCACTTAAAACCACCATTTCTTAGAAATCTATCCCTAAAATTTTCAACAAAAAAAATGAGTCAATATAGTATATTGCTGTCAAAGTTTTACTTGGTGCTGTATCGTAATTGTACTATATGGTCTCTTATAAAATTTAGTAAATATCTCGATGAAAATAATCTATTCTAAAACGTTTTAAAAGCATAAGCAGTTTGTGAAATATATAATCCTGTAATAAAAGTGTTATAGTAATCGTATGGTTTCGCTCGTTAAAATCTTCTAGCCTAGAGCAAATTCGTGCAAAACGTATATACACTCCATACGATTGTGCCACAGGCACGCCTCCATCAAGAAATTATTTTTGAAGTTTTTTTTTTTTTTTTTTTTTTTGGGGGGGGGGGGGGGTTGTTGACAGTTTATTATAGTAATAAGAGTTGTTTTGAGGCAATTTATCTGTGTATAAAGGAGACTTTATGTTAAGTTTGTGAGTGACCTGTTCGAGTTTATAAACCGATAGATTGCCGAAAAACAACTCTTATTACTTATAATTCCATAATAACTACACTTTTCGGAAAAATAAGAAAAAAAAATGAGCGGTTTAAAATGGTTCTCTTTTATACTGGCTAACATATTCATAAGCTGAATGTCATATATTGGAGAAAAAGGATCCCAGACGTCACGTTGTCGACTAATCAAAATGAAAAATACACAGTATTGGAATTATGGCACAATAAAATGTAACTATAGAAATATATCAGAGTTTCTGTATAAAAAGGATAATTTATAGACCTATCCGCACCATGAACAACCGGTATCACCCATGTCACCGGGAAGACGTCAATCTTTTTAAAAGTAGCTTTCAACCAGAAAGTCAGAGGATATTATCAAGTTAATATGGAATTCAAATAATATGTAATCTATCTTCACAGTTATGTACTTTAAACTCATTAAATACGTTGTACATGAACCTGTTAAAATGATATCAACTACTGAACTTCGTCCTCTGTAGATATTATTACCAGACTATTTTATATTGGACATTTCAAAAATTTTTCTAAAAGGATCTTAACTGTTTTCATAGATATGCATTTAGTTTAACTTAATATCAATGTCGTAAACTTGGACCTAGTGTTTATCACAATTGAATGGTCGTACATTGGACAAAGACTTTAGATTAATTATTTCGTTTATACATGTTTTTATTAATTAACACTTTTATCTTAATCTATATTTTATAAAGTTGTTTCTAAAGTTTAGGTGTAAATCTCTATTTCCGCATAAATTACATAATATTGAATGGACATTAATTGCAACTTATCTTTTACATGTTTATACGATTTAATTTGGTTTCTATGTTTACATTTGTTACTTAGCGGCATGTTAATCTGTTATTGTTAATACTTATATTTAATTGTTGAAATTAATATTTTTATTCAGTTTAGATTCGAAGTCCGGTCTCTCCGGACTGCTAAAATAAAAGTTTAAGAACGGACGTTTTCCTTCTTGATACCATATAGCCGGAACGCCAACAATTTACCCCGGTTATAATATCACTCTTCCAGGTCCATATAAAAACGTAAAGATTAAAACAGATAAATGTCAAAGCTAAACATCAGGTCAAATAGTAGTAAGTAGTATGTTTATAGTATACGGAAGTTAATAAGTGTAAAACTGAAAATTTGTATATATGCGTTTCTTTCCTGAATCCTTTCCGAGTTCAGCAATGACTAATACAAAAATGAGTCCGGTAATGAAACTACGTTATTTATTTCGTCAAAGAAGCAATTATATTTTAATGTATTTTGATTTTTAGTTTGGCAATTATTCAACCTACATGAAAAATTTAGATTGCATCGTCGCTAAGATGTATGCTATTTTTTTTATTAACAAGTATTTATCTCGAGTATAATTTTTCTAAAAATTTAAAGTATTGTTTACGATTTTGGCCTGGCTGACTGTAGTGGAAACTTTGCAGAACTTTTATGGACATACATTGAAGATATGCATGAAGAAATATAACACTATTTAAAAACAATTTAGATTCTCCATTATGGAACTTCGCCTTTTTTCGCAACAAAAAAAGTTTACGGGCGACACCTATTTTTTGGTAATAAACTCCCCCAACGCCTTGCCTCTTAGCTCTATGAAATTCTGGGAAATGTTTATGGACATTGAAAATATACATGACAAGGTTTAAAGATTTTTTTTCAGATTCCCATGTGATTTCTGTTTTTTTTTTAGCTCTATGAAATTCTGGAAAATGTTTATGGACATTGAAAATATACATGACAAGGTTTAAAGATTTTTTTACAGATTCCCATGTGAATTCTGTTTTTTTTTTTTTTAGATTTACACATGTTGCAAATATTAGTTATTTTTGCCAACTAGAGGTTTCCAGGAGCCTATATCGCTCGCTTGGATATATGATTTACCAAAGGGCATAAAAGGAAATAACTGAGGCAACACCAACGAAGGCAAACCTCGTCATTATATAAATAACACATTTCTAAGAGGGTGACGGAGTATATTGTAAAACCGAGAAAATATTGTCAACCGAGGCGAAGTCTACAATATACTCCATCACCCTCTTAGAAATTTGTTATTTATTTTATTATACAGAATGTCTTGGATTTTATGAGCGGGTGACAGTATAAAATACCACCCGCTGTTTCTTTCCATCGGGTGATCGAGTGAATTACCACATTCTTGTAAACCAATGGAAATTCATTAAAAGTAGGGAAACTTACATAAATTATAATGATTTTTGTTGTTTATATTTCAGAAACAGTTGCTATATTGGTCCAAGGTTCGTATACCGGACAAATTAGGAAGGGGACAGAATTAAGGACTGAGATTTAGTCTCAGCAGCCCAATTAGTTTCAGAGGAGACTTCTTAACATACTTGCTGATCAGTAATAGTAGCCATGCACTCTAACGGCAACGGTGCGGTCTCACTAAGTATTTTCAAATGAGATTTTAAAAGTTAAAATTTATTAGAATATGTTGTCATATTGTCATCTACAAAAAATATATAGGAATTGACCTTTGACCTTTCTACTTCCAAAGAAAAAACCAATACATTTTTATGTACTGATGGATACTACATTTTCTTTATCTCAGGACCGTGGATATTTTTAGTGTTGATCTCTTGTAAAATGTTTTTCGTATGGTATATGATAAAATATTTTGGAGCGGAATAAAAAAATGAGAACATAAAAAGTAAAGAAAAAGGCTATCTAAACTCACAGCTTATAGTTTCCCTAAAACTTTTTTTTCACAATTCAAAAAATTGTGTTTCATCAACATTGTACAAAGCCAAATCTGTTCAAAGTTAAAACAAAACCCAATCTGCATGTTACGTAGAGCTAATTCAAATGTGAAAATATGCAAAACTGTAAAGCCTAAAATCTACCTTATATGATATGTAGTTCCTGTTGAACTCAATTTAGAACACTAGCAAATGTCGTCCTTGCTTGCTTTTTTAATAAATAGCATGACTATCGATATTTCCACTACTCGATGTACATACATAATATTCTCTGCCTATAATAAGTATTTGATAGAGAAATTAAATAAGCAACAATTTAATTCACGCTTTACATTGGCACTTAAGTACGGAAATAGAAAATCATGATGTACATGACCTTATCTATAAAATTAACGTTTTGCATCATTTGGCAACAAAGAGTTACTAGATAATTTTAAATCAATATAACGTCAGACTGTCTCTGTAGTTTCAACAAAAGGCAAAGGGCTTTCTGACAAGCTAAACCGCACTTGGTTCCTTTTTGTCACTTCTGCAGGTTCTGGTGTCCTAATTCTGACTTCATTATACAGTTCTTCACCAGGTGTTGACTTGAGTATTTCTTTTTCGTCAATGTCACAATCACTTTTGTTAATATACCCTTCGTGTACAGTAAGCACTACGCCCGGTGGCAGAGATTCTTGTATGTGAGGTTTAGTTTTATTGTTTTCACAGTATAGTTCGTTCTCAGATGGGGTTTTACGTTTGTTGAAGTCTTCTGCTTCCTTCGCCTTTTTCTCGAAATCTCTAATATAAAGATTTGCCACAGAAAGTTCCGTATTTGCGTTTTCAAAATTGTTCACAGTTTTCACTTTCTTTTCTTTAGATTTTTTATCTTTTTTATCGTTCTCATTCAGTTGTAACTTCTTAAATTTTTTACTGTAAATAGGTCTAGCAATAATTACAAACATCATAATAGTAAATCCAACACCAGCAACCAAAAATATGGATCCAATGATAAATAAATCTTGTATATCATAAAACTTTCCAACAATAATAAGCGTAATGCCCGTTCCTACAAGGAAGATCCCTATTAAAGTTAAACATATAACGGTATATTTTTGAGATCCAGTCTTCTTTTCATAACCTGGGTAAGGTCTAACAGGCGTTAACGCTGGTTTGTCCATAATCAGTTAAGAATTCACACATCGTATACAAAGTAGCTACTTTGTGGATCTGATCTGTACAAAATTGTAGAACGCATTGACAGAGTCATTATTATTTAATTCAATAAGTTATTTTGCTTCAAAAGACCCATACTGGTTCATGATCTAGGATGACTGCAAAATCACGCGAGACCAAACAGAAAATAATAATAAAAAAAGATTCCTTTCAAAAATATTTTCTGCTTTAAACTATTAATATGTATTAATTTTATTTTTTTGTAGATGGAAGTATTGTATCTTCTCTTTGGTTTTAATTAATTAACAGTTTAATAAAATCACTAGTTAATGAATAAAAAATCAATAGCACTATGTACCTGTGGTGTAATTAGAATTTAAAACCGTTAGATACATAGCAACAACATAATAAACACATTAAATCCCTTTGCGGAAATGCACGCCATGGATGGTCTCGCTAGTATAAAAATAAATAAAAATCTAATATATATTGTTCTTACTTGAGGTCTTGTCAGTGAAATTTTGAAATATTTCAGGCGCTCCAAATCCTGAATTAAAACTGCGGCAGTCTTGAAATATTGTAGGTCATCTTTTCTTTAAATAAACCAGAGGCTCAGTGGGCTGAGCCTGTATCGCTCACCTGACAAAATGCTTCTACAAACTTCCATTAATTCTTTGGTTGAATTTGCTTCAAAAGTTTCAGAGCAGATGATCAAAATATATTTTTCTCATAGGGTCCAAAGTTAAAAGTATTTCCTCCCTGGCGGCCATGTTTTTAAAGAGATCGCAAAAAAATTTATTAATCTTTGTGAGGGACATTCCATGCATCATTGCTGTAAAGTTTGGTTTAATTTTATTTAGTAGGTTCAGAGAAGATGATCCTTAACATATTTTCCCATAGGGTCCAATGTTAAACTATGTCCTATGCTTGCAGCCATGTTTTTTGGCGGATCGGCAAAATTTCTGCAATCTTAGTAAAGGTCCTTCCATACATCATTCCTGTAAAGTTTGGTTAAATTTGCTCAAGTAGTTTCAGAGAAGATGAACTTTAACATGTTTTCCCATAGGGTCCAATGTTAAACTATGTCCTGCGCTGGTAGAAATGTTTTACAGCGGATCGGAAAATTTTCAACAATCTAAGTATAGGACCTTCCATAAATCACTCCTGTAAAGTTTGGTTAAATTTGCTCAAGTAGTTTCAGAGGAGATGAACTTTAAACATGTTTTCCCATAGGGTCCAATGTTAATGGCTCTGGCAGCCATGTTTTTTGGCGGATCGGAAAAATTTCGGCAGTCTTAGTAAAGGACCTTCCATACATCATTCCTGTAAAGTTTGGTTAAATTTGCTCAAGTAATTTCAGAAAAGATGAACTTTAACATGTTTTCCCATAGGGTCCAATGTTAAACTATGTCCTGCACTGGCAGCCATGTTTTACGGCGGATCGGAAAATTTTCGGCAATCTTAGTAAAGGACCTTTCCTACATCATTCCTGTAAAGTTTGGTTAAATTTGCTCAAGTAGTTTCAGAGGAGATAAACTTTAACCTGTTTTCCCATAGAATCCAATGTTAAACTATGTCCTGCTCTGGCAGCCATGTTTTTTTGGCGGATCGGAAAAATTTCGGCAGTCTTAGTAACGGACCTTCCATACATCAGTCCTGTAAAGTTTCGTTAAATTTGCTCCATTGGTTTTAGAGGAGATGATCAATATGTGAAAGTTTACGGACGACGGACGCCAAGTGATGGCAAAAGCTCACATGGCCTTTGGCCAGGTGAGCTAAAAATTGTTCGACTTTTCATGCAAATTGGTAACTTTTTGGAACATATGTATTTCCAGCGATTGACAGTGCTCTTGATTAGAAGAAAAACAGTTTACGTGGCACGGTCTGCTTATTCATTAGTCCACACTATTGAAATTCGGGAACAATTACCTAGAAGTACCTGTTGCACGAAGTTTTAGATCTGACGAAATCCACAGCCCTGACAAAATTTAATAAAACTAAAAGTTTAGTGTATACCATTCAGACTCGCATGCAATGGCAATCTAATTAAAAACCGATCTCTCATCGCTCCCGTTTTCTGATATGTCGCGTGGGAGATCTAACGAAATCCGCTTTGAGGTCACATGTGAGTGAACTGGAACTTATGAATTTATAATGACATGCAAATGAGTTGACTTCCTATCAGTAAGCCAATCAAAAAAGTTTATGAATTCTGGGGACTGACGATTTCTTCGTATCAACTTACAAGATCGCGTAAGCCGCAATTTCATTGGTCGAACAGGACACACCTACGAGGTCACTCACATGTCCTCAAAGCGGGTTTCGTTAGATCTCCCACGCGACATATCAGAAAACGGGAGCGATGAGAGATCGGTTTTTAATTAGATTGATGCAATGGAAGAATGTCCATACTGGAAAAACCATCAAGTTGTCTAGGCGTTTTATTTTTGCTGAACATACATCTAATCTGGAAGAAATAACATGGTTCCTAAGTCAGCAACCATTTTGTATTCCGCAAGACAATATCAATGGAAAAGGAATAGAAAATCGTTTTCCGTTAGAGCGGAACATTATGCACTATTTAGATCAATTGTAGACTAGGAGGACTGAACTTAAACATTGCATGTCGACATATCAGTCCTGGTAGTTGCCTCTTTTTTTCACTTGCTAAAAAAACATCAGTATCTTAACTAGCCAGTTTAAACCTTTATTCGTGTATTCGTGTTTTAGATTTTTAACATCCACCTTGCGAACACCGGATAAGATAAGCCGAAGAACTTGTTGCCAAACATATTGATTGGTAAGAGGAATCATCAAACCATTTCATTTTTCGAACCTACCTTGTAGATATTTGAAATTTACAAAATTGTAGTAAAGACATTAGCAGAATTATGGTGGACAAACAGTGGTACATTTTCACAAATCAAACTAATTTCTGAGCTAAATGTGGTATTTACCGTCCATTAAATTAATCATTTGTGTGAACCTTTTTATCTGAAATAGGACCTGTTAATATTAAAACAAAGCTTGAATCAACACTTTCCTTTGATGGTTTCTAATATTTTATGCAGAAACTAATTTATAAGTTGTTATAAGACAACTTGTTGAAGGTCTCCGAGAACTGTAATATAAACAGGTTGAACTTTAAAAGCAAGAGGATTATATCTTTGATATTTCCTAGATGACTCGGACCTTTTTTCGGAAAAGCAGGTACCAACAAATAGAAATTCAGTCCTTTGAACAACTGGTTTTCAATTATTGCTATTCTAACTTTGACTGATATCTTTGAAGGCTCTCAAACTTTAAATTTTCGGAAAAAAATACCTAGCTATCATATATCAGGGAAATCATCACTGCGAAAATAGTGCAGAAGGATATCTTTCAGTTTATTTATTCATTTTCAGGATGATTTGCATGGACTTTCATAGGAAATTTTATTGTTTAGCTTGTTTAGTTTGGGTTTTACGTCGTTTTCAGCACATTTGGCTATTTCGCGGCGGCCAGTTTTTATTGGTGGAGGAAGCCGGAGTACCCGGAGAGAACCACCGACCTTCGGTAGGAAAATTAGCAATCCATGTCAATTTAGATCGGAGTCGAACACACCCCGCCACAGGTGAGATTCGAACTCACAACCTCAGTGTTGACATGCTAGTGATCATTAGTAGTCATGACGAACTACCTAGACCACTCGGCTACCGAGGGCCCCTAGGAAATTTTAAGTGACGACTGATGAAATAAGAGTGGACACAGAAAAATGTCTCGCCTGTCGTGTATTTCTAATGAAAGTAAATGCTGTCAGACATACATTATAAATTTTAGGCTCTAAATAATGAGATAAAATATAGCAGACCTATTGCATACAGTATTCGAAAAACAGAGCAAAACACAAAAACTTAACAATAACCACTGAACCATGAAAATGAGGTCAAGGTCAGATGACAAATGCCAGTTGGACATGTACACCTTACAATCCTTCCATACACCAAATATAGTAGACCTATTGCATACAGTATTCGTAAAACAGGCCAAAACACAAAAATTTAACTATAACCACTGAACCATGAAAATGAGTCAAGGTCAGATGACACCTGCCAGTTGGACATGTACACCTTATAATCCTTCTATTCACCAAATATACTAGACCTATTGCTTATAGTATCTGAGATATGGACTTGACCACCAAAACTTAACCTTGTTCACTGATCCTTGAAATGGGGTCGAGGTCAATTGTCTGACTGTCTGACCCGGATGAGGACCTTGTAAGGTACGCACATACCAAATATAGTTATCCTATTACTCATAATAAGAGAGAAATTAACATTTCAAAAAATCTTTTTTTTTCAAGTAGTCACTGAAACATGAAAATGAAGTCAAGGACAATGTACATATGACAGACGGAAACTTCGTAACATAAGGCATCTATATACAAAGTATAAAGCATCCAGGTCTTCCACCTTCTAAAATATAAAGCTTTTAAGAAGTTAGTTAACGCTGCCGCCACCGCCGCCGCAGGATCACTATCCCTATGTCAAGCTTTCTGCGACTTAAGTTGCAGGCTCGACAAAAATGGCATTAACTTGCAGCCTCTTCTGGGCCATGTGAGTTAGAAAGTACTTACTAATCATATGTATCAAGGAAATCAACAGCGAAATATTTATGAATTATTGAATTTGAAACAATTTGATTCCAATTTTCTTAAATTAAAAAATGGTAATTCCATTTTTGGTAAAGATCCTGAAAGATTCCCAAATCACCAATTTGTATAAGAAATAACTAGAAACATTATTTTTAAAGGAGCCATGAAAGTAACTGCTGTCATTTTGGACACTTAAGTATTCTTTCTCATGAATTCTTGTTTAAAGATGTTTTATATAGCTCAAGACACATGTACCAGTTGCAGTGCATGTGAGACACATGGGTACAGTAATAGAATATTACTAGTTACAACTAAAATGTTGGTTTTAATTAAAGTAATGTTTTCTTGCATTGTGCTTGTGCACATTAAGAAAAAAATATTTCTAAATTAACAGCAACTTTATACAAATAATATATTTATAGTACTCAGCAGAATCGAATCCAGTTTTCTTATATTTTAACAAGAACAACTGAATATTAAAATAAAAACTGTATTTAAAAATATATTTTTTTTTGTATCTATCACATATATGATTTCATAACAATATTTTATATATAAATTAAAAATGATTTCTTTGAATATAATAACATATTTGTTCTGAGACAATAAAAGTCAAGGAGACCATTATAATGCACATGTGAACATGTCAGATACATATGGAATGTACAGTTTATATGGAAAGTTTAAATAAAATCATCATCACATACAAACTTTGGGTTGTAAATTCATAAATTAATGCCATGTCTTCCTAACTGCAGCATTGCGAAGACTGCAATACTTAAACCTCACATTCTCATTTCTGCTTGCAACATTCAATTTCAAAATGTACATAAAGAGGAATACATAACAAGAAAAATAAATGGAAATGGTGAGCTGTCAAAAGGGGCATAAAACGACTAAAATGTATGAAATACACAAGTCGAACTAAACCAAATATAAAATCGTAAAAAAAACCAACAACAAACTGAAAGGTTAAAAATACCCAACGTTTCTACCAATATGGTCTTGATCATGAGCATGTAAAAAATAAAAATAAAAAGGTGTTGACTCTTTGAAACCCAGTGCGAGATAAAGAGGAATACATGTATTCCTATTATTGTTGATTGAAGATTCACAATGGAAGCAATAAATTATGAATTCACCATATATGTAGCACATGTTTTAATGCCCCATGTTGTGAAGATTTGTTTTTGGATAAAATGATTCAATTTATTGAATGATAATGACATTTTTTTTTTATTTTGTATCTGTTATCAGTTGGTCATTGCTTCACATTGTTCTCAATCATAAAATATTTTATATATAGATTATGAAAGATTTAGACAATAATGATGACAGAACAAATTTTCTGTAATATGGGTATTCAGACTTTTAATTCTTAGATAAAGTTCTTAGGTAGCAGAAATCAAGATGAAATAGCAATTGCCTCTAACACTGCTTCTTAGGTTCATGTAGCAGAAATCAAGATGAAATAGCAATTGCTTCTAACACTGGACTTCAAACATAAGACAACTATAAGCAGAGGAGAAAGAAAAGTTAAAGAATTTTTATGACACAAAAATAAATAATCTCAGTGTTCAAAGACAACTTGTAAATAAACATGTTTTAAAATATATAAAATTAAATAATTCATCTTTTTAATATAAAAGAGTGTTCAAATTTGACACCTTAAAGAAATCATCTGCCACAAACTATAAGCTTACATTTCTGGTTTAGAATGTCATGTGGTAGTCCACTGTAATTTGATAAATGTATATCATCTTCAATATAATCCTATAAATCCCTGAGAAATTAATAACCCTGATATAGAAGAGTGTCAAAACATTACCCTATTAATATTTAGAAAATTCAAATGATATATTAAATTATAAGGCAATAAAAACTACCCTTCAATCAGTTAACACCACTCAGAAAAGTCAAATGTCCTACACATTGTTGTGGCATATCACAAGCAAGATACAAATACACCACCATTGACTTGTAAGGATGTAAAATCTCTTCAATTGTTACGCATTGCAATATATATAAATAAGACAATCTGATTAACATGAAAATAAGGCAATCTGGTTACATTGTGCATGTCATGCATCTCAAATAAAATTATTGCATCTCATCATACATGTACAATCGATTTTATTTGTGAAATATCGGCACCTTAACCTCCAGGAATAAAATTTATGTATTGCATTTGAAAAACATTTGTGATTAGCAATTGAGAATATTAACCTTATAAATGTGTAAAAAAAATTTATCTCAATAGAGAATGTACAAATGGACATAAAAGTGATTTATTTTTTAAATTAGTATCAAAATAAATAACAAAAAAGATTTAATTAATGAAACTCTATATAAGACTTACAAATGTAAAAAAAAACATCATACATTTACATTAGGGGTCATCCATAATTATCAACATTTTTCACAAGTTTTCAAAATGCATGCAAGGGGGGAAATGTTACTCTGCTGATAATATATCATTGTACATGCTGGTGATATTTTTAGAATTTGTGATGCTGTACAGTGTATAAGGTGACAAAAAGCCAACAAATGGCTAATCACTTGTACATGCATGTTCAACTCAAGGGATGTTACAATGTCCTTAACAGTACCTGTTTACAGCAACAGGTTAAAAAATGTTGATGTACACTTTTTGAGGGAGATGGGGGTTTCCAAAAAAGAGTGCTCTTTGTAGATTTGTGAAAAATGTTGACTATTATGGATGACCCCTTAGATATTCTTACTGAAAAAGGTTAAAAATGAATGAAAAAACTGGCTTTTTCCTGAGTGAAATAGTCAAACAAAAGGTTATTCAAAAGAAGAAGCAATGACCGTAAAAAAACAATTTTGCAAACATCAGTATAAAGTCCCATAATAATATATTATTTAAAAATATATATATTATTGGATTAAAATTGAAGCACAAAAAAAGACATTATTATATTTGTGTCCAATTACAACCATTTACAAAATTCTAAAATTTTGTTACATAGCTATTTTCTTGTTCAAATGCCACCTTCTGCTTTGTTTTCTCTTTTTGAGACAATTGATTGTCAGTTTTTTCATCGTCTGATAATTTAACTATGGATTCTAAAGAGTGAGCTTTGGTCCTTTCATCATCAGAAATATTTGTTTCACTTTCTAAGACAAGAGAATCTCTGTTGTGATCTGGTGCTGTTACAAATGAACACATACTGCTGCTTGCTACACTTGAGCCTCTACCATCTTTTGCCAGAAAAATGTCTGATTTTGTTGATTCATTAGAAAATGGCCTTACTTCTAACATGACACTAGACACCGTCTGACAGTCCAATCTTCCAGCATAGGCATCACGGATAATAATACTACCACCATGTTGGCTATAGGCATGACTTTCCTGTTTCAACAATCTGCTGTCATGAAGGTCAGATGATGAATATCCAATTTTCCTATTGTTATGTTTGGTGTACAGTGGTCGTACAATCATAGCAATTATGCATGTAGAAACAAATACTCCAAAAATCAGGAATATGGATCCAAGAATGGTCAAGTCTCTTATGTTTAATGTTTCACCGGTAACTATTAAAGTGACTCCAAGTCCTAATAAAATTGTTATTATACATATGCCACATAGCAAATTGGCCTGATTTTCATCAGTACACATAACTATACAGTATTGATTTTATCATGTCCTGGACACCCTGTAAAGAAAAAGAATTAGAAATTTATCAATAAATGTACTGTTAAATGACTACCTGCAAATAAATTTTATTATATTTTTAGAATCCAAAGATGCTGCAAGGCTTGTTCAAGATTTAAATACTGTGTGTCTCATGTAAACCATATAGTAAAATTATGTGAAAAACCTAATAATACATTGTATCTGTAAAATATCAATAAAATACCCACTGTACCTAGTTTCCTTTTGTCATAACAAATTATTGCCTTTTTCAATGCAAGGATGCCTCAAACTTTTAAGGAGCAGATTTTCCTTTTTCCGTGAACAATGTGTTGATTTAAGGGCAAAGTATGATATAACCACATGAATGTGACTTTATTCAGTGTTCTCCCAGGCTTCTATACAACAGTAGTACCACTGTGCTATAATTTAGTATGAAAATGAGATACATACTATAAAACAAGCATTCTGAGAGTATAGCTGAGCAATACAATGTCCCCTACCCGCTAGAACTATACTTTGACAATATTTCCTTTTTCCAAGGGCAATAATCCTCACAACAATGATCCAATCCGTGAAACTCAAACCTGATCTGTAGCTCATCATTATAGGTTCACATACCAAAAATAAATTGCTTCACTGAGCGCAGCTGGATACAACTGCAGAGGTCCAACCCTGAACAGTTGGGGCAAAAATGGACACAATATTCATGCTTGATACAGGTCTGAATTTGGATTGTAATTAAATATTTGACACATAATAGGTTTCTGACACAGAACAACTGTAGTCAAAGAACTTAGAATTGGACATATGATTTGAATTTATATTCAATTTTTTGCTTTTTGTGCAATACAATATGCTGTTGCGAATTGACCCCTCCCCCCCCAAAAAAAAAAATTTAACCCCTTTTTTTGCTTTACACTATGCTGTTGCGTACTGACCCCCCCCCAAAAAAAATCATTGTACCCCCCTCCCCACCCTTTGTTTTGCAAAATAAAAATTTGAAGACATTTTCTTTTTAATTTCTGAAATCTGAATTGAGAAAAAATCCCCCCCCCCCCCCCCTCTTTCCCTTTTTCCCAAAAAAAAATTCTTTCCCTCAAGATATGGTCATAATCCCTATTCAAATTTCTCATGGAGTTTGCAAACATAATTACCCATTTAAATATATCATAAAAGTCTTAAAATAGAAAATGACATATGGACAAAATTAATATTAATTAATAGTAACTTCTAAAAATAAACTGACAGCTATAAATCACCCCAAGACAATCTACATTTCTTTATACATAATTTACAAGCAGTGTGAGGGAGGTAATTGAATCATACACAACATTTTACTTTAAATGTGTTTGGATTACCTCCCTTACACCAAGATAATAACCAAACAAGAAAAATGCTTATTGGGCCCTTTTTTGGAACCTAAAATTTTCTTAAACTGTTGGGACCAAAACTCCCAAAATCAATCCCAACCTTCCTTTTCTGGTCATAAACCTTGTGTTTAAATTTCATAGATTTCTATTAACTTATACTAAAGTTATAGTGCGAAAACAAAATGGCTTCGGACGACGACGATGCCAACGTCATACCAATATACGACCGCAAAAATTTTGCGGTTGTATAACAAGTTTATTTGGTAAAGGGTTAGCAAAAAAGGTCTGGAGAACTGATATTTTGACAATAATTCCACTTTACAAGGGCAATAACTCTCATAAATAATTATCTGAGCAGTTTGAAACTCATACTTGATCAGTAGCTCATCATTATAAGTTCATATACCAAAAAATAAGTTGGTTAAATATATACAGTTTCTGAAAAAAGTATGAAAACTATCGTGTGACTGACTAACATTTTCTGTCCTACATTCGTATCCCATGTACATGTAACAAAGCAATTTTATGGAATGGAAGTCAACTTGCCCACTCTGATTTGTGAGACAACTTGCCCTCTGATAAAAATGAATTAAATAACCCATCCCATCTGAAAATAATTTTTGGCATTACAGAAACATTAAGGAACGATTTATTAATACTACAACTGAAAATATTATCATATTGAATAAATAAATCTTGCAATGTGTGCATGATACAAGTTCAGTACTGTATTTCACTAATCAAAACATAATTATTTTATATAATTTATTTATCAAATGCAATTTGTTAGCTTGAAAAATCAGCAGTTTAGGATTTACTTGTAGTTTTGGCTTCGATGCTTTTCTCTGGTGAAAGACAGCCTTCAGAATCTAAAGAAAAGAACTCAACCTATCACTTTGATCATCTTACTTTATAACATGTATAAGGAAACTGAACTGTTGAAGAAATATGGCACGATCTAACATTAACTGTGTATCAATAATGACTGTTTTATAATATTTTCATGTTCATCATAGTGCACTCTTGTTATATATTGAGCTTTCTTTATTTTAACAAATATTACAATAATATATACACTATGTATTTCATTCCATGGGAAAACGATGACAGTTGTTATGAAAATATCACTGAGTGAGCATATGATACTATTTATCAGAGTGGGGGACTTATTTACACGTGGGCAAGCTGTCTCACTGAGTGAGCAACTTATCCTGATGGTCATGCTGTGTCTCTCTTATTTAAGATACAAATCTTTCTCTTTTGAAAAATTAAAAGAATTTTACATGAATTTTTACCCTCGTACACATGTAAATAAAAATAAATAAGTAAAGGCAAAATTTTAAAAATCATTTTTATCACTTGAAAGGTACCCCTCATGAGAGGTAAATTCCCTCAGTTAAGGTGTTATCCCTTATCTTAGGGCACAGGTGCTTGACATTTCATCAGGCCAAAAAAATGTAGTCTTGTTTCCTGCTACTGGCCAGAAAAAAATAGGGTTGGTAGGTAGGAAAAGGATTTTTTTTTTCATTTTATTTTTTTTCTCTTCATTTTAACAGGTATGGACTTAATGTAACATGTGACAGTTCAATAAAGACGTTATCAAATTTCTTTTAATCGAACAATGTCTACATTCATGAAAAGTAAGCGTCAACACACTAGAGCTGCCAAGCACAATAGCACTTCCGGCACCCATGTTGTTAGAGAAATCGTTGTTCGGTAACGGCACCAAATTCCGGTAATTTGGAAAATCAATTTTATTTCTGATTTTGTCCAAAAAAAAACTTAAGGGTCAGGCATGAAAAAATAGGGTTGGTCGGGTAGCAGGAAACAAGAGTATATTTTTTTGGGCTTCACATTGAAAAAAATAGGTGTGGGATACAAAAAGGACCCTGTCTTCTATAGAAATGTCAAGCTCCTGTGGCTGTGCTGAGGGTTTGTTCCTAACCTGTAATGCCTGTTCCTGCTGATTATTATATGTTTTTATTAAATTATATGTAACCTTCTGTTACGAAAGAGTAACCTATGTAACTGAGTAACTTTATTCAAAATGAAGCCATTTTCTGGACAAGCAGTGAAAAAAAATATCTTGTTACCATTGTAACCCAGCAAATTAAATATTTCTAAATTATATGTAACCTTCTGTTACCAAAGAGTAACCTATGTAACTGTGGGGTACAGGTCAACTGGTACTCCATACATGTATTTACCAACTCGTACCTCATCTCATAAATAAATTGTTGTACAAACAACTGTACACATCTACATGATTTGGAAGGAAAATATCAGGTTTTGAAAGTTGTATGAAAATCAATTAGTTTCATTACACAGAGAAAACGTATGGTGACATGATTTAACAATACATATTTGTTTGATCGTAACTGATTAGTACTTCAAAGGGGTTGTTACAGTTTTGAAGTATATTATTTAAAACAACAATAAATTTGTTCGAACAATCAATTTATATTGTTAACTAAAACGATAAGTTAATATTAAAGGCCGTATCAAGAACCTGAAAAGCTGACGAGTTACGCTTGTAAAAGCATCAAGTTTTTCCGGAAGGAACTAATTTTGATTTACTCTTATGAAAACCAAGCCAATAAAAGCATAATAGGATATATGAGCTTGTAGTTTTCAATATGCAAGTTATTCACAACCATGGTTTGCCCATGTTGTTGTTTAGTTTGTAAGAAGACAGTAGCAGCAGGTCAACATGCGTTACAGTGTAAAGAGTCAGAGTATGAGAGAGCTAACTGCAAGTCAGCTACTTTCACTTGTGGACATCTAAACTGACCTTTGCCAGACGACTGAATTTGTGAACTGTAACATGACTTTGTAAACACTTTGTGCTTTGTTATTATTATTTTTAATTATATAATTTACATAGTGCTGAATAAAAATTTGAATAGAATTAGACTTTGTTATTGGTAGAAGTATAGTGTAATTGAAGTAAAGATACAAGTTGATAAATATTAAGGTACGAACTGGTAACATTAGGTACTATGAATAAGTAGAATAGTGTACGAGTTGGTAAAAAATAAGGTACAGGTTGACATAAAATTGAACTTTGTAACCTCATGCAAAATGAAGCCATTTTCTGGAAAAATAGTGGAGAAAAAAATTGTGTCGCCATTGTAACCTTGTAGCTCAGCAAATTAAATTTAACTGTATAGAGAAATATATTATATGTAACTGTAGTTTTGTTTTGAAGAAGACATGGTGATTATTTTATGTATAATTATATGTAACCTTGTAACCATCAGTTACCATACCCTAATAAGGGTTACAAATTCAGATAGTTGATTCTGTGCACACATTTCTGGACATATATGGGAACAGGTGTTATTAATGCTAAAACATCCTAACAACACATTTCGAAACACCTGTCCCGATTGTTTACTACCTAAGGAAGTTGTATAATATCTGAATAAGAATTCCGGTATAATATCTGAATCAGATTTCCGGAAACTCGAAAGACCGAAAGACGCGTCATTATCCGAAAAACACTTGGAATGACCGAAAGACACCTGGAATTTTTATTATAGCACATATTAGTGACTTTTAAACATTGGTGAATAAATTATATTACATAAGAATCCTTTGCTTTAACAACAACAAAAAAGAAATTATCGGAGCAGGTAAGTTTATAAAGATGTATATTATACAGGTAAGTTTATAAAGATATATATATATATATATATATATATATATATACGTCTAAAGTAATAACCAACGTTCGAACTTACTAGATGTTGGACCGATAATAAATTAACGATACAATGCAAAATAAAAATAAATAAACGTCTAAAAAGTTGCAAAACAACATCAAAATAAAACAAATAAAATTTTGAATTATAAAAATAATTCAAACTTAGCAAAATTTTCGGATCACTGAGATCCTTCATCAGTGCTGTCGCGTTGCACTGCACTGCAACGCGACAGCACTGATGAAGGATCTCAGTGATCCGAAAATTTTGCTAAGTTTGAATTATTTTTATAATTCAAAATTTTATTTGTTTTATTTTGATGTTGTTTTGCAACTTTTTAGACGTTTATATATATATATATATATATATATATATATATATATATATATATATATATATATATATATATATATATATATATATATATAATGCATATTTTTCAAAAGATTTCACCAATTATATTATGTTTTTAATTTTCCATTGGTAATATAAAAAAAAAAATACTTCACTTTCTTGTATCAAAAAAAAAAAAATTATTCAGACATATAAATGAAATAAATATTCCATATCAAAATATTCACCTTTTTATTTTTTATTATTATGTTACATTTAAATGATTAAGGGAAGTTGAATAATACAGCGCATTGTGTCAATTAATTAATTTAATTTAATAAACAAAAATTATTTAAATATTTCTCCTATATAACTGCTCAAATTTCATATAACCTTATTGTAATTAGATTATGATATGGGCACTCTGCATTTAACAGGCTTGTGACTGTCTTGAGTATACCAAGGCTGCATTACCAAAACCAAATCATAAAGAACGAACACAAATATTTACAACTATATACAATATATGGCATTTTCAAAAATTGTCCATATTTCTGTGATCCTATTTTTTTTATTACATGTAACTGGTTTACTACATTTTTGCAGGTGATAAACAGTAGTTCATTTTTATGTAAAAAACATAGAAAGGTCATCTTGAAAGTCCTTATGGACCACTGGAAATGTCCTCAACTGTTCGAAAACGATACAAAATAGGTTGTAATGTCGCCGTACCGAGTAACTATACTTTGTTGATAGGGCATTCTGTTCCTTCAATTTATAGAAAAGCCAAAATTTAGAAATTTTCAGTATGGAATTCTAATGTCATGTAGTGCAGATTTCAGTTGTATTTTAATATTAGGGCCGGTTATTTCCAGGCGGGGATCATTTTTAGTACATATGTCACTGGTGTTATTTTCATTGTAGTTACCATTTTAGTAAATATTTAATTGGTGTTATTGTCATTGTAGTTACCATTTTGGTAAGGACAGGGAAAAAGGTTAAATAAAATGCAAGAAACCAGATTAATAGGATATGACTAAATAAAATATTTCTTTTCCATAGAACCGAGATAATTTTTCGAGCTTCCAATAGTTAATGCAATGAAAAATCTGACAGGTGTAATGGAAAATTCAATGGTAAGGTAACACTAATGACACTCATGGTTACAAACTGGACAATTTGGTAGCATTAACTACATTTTATTTCCACCTATTATGCTAAAATTAATCAATTTTTCGGAATCTAATTTTTCATATCAACATTGGTTAATACTGTGATTTAGAATTAACACATACGTAAAGATTTTACTGAAATGTGCAGATAAGTTATTTTGAACAAAATGGTAACACCAAGGACATAACTTTTAATGGAATTACATGGGCAAAAATATTATGTGGATAATTATATAAGCACTGTATAAGGGAAATTGCTCCCCAAAACTTGAGACTATGTTGTTATATTATGCGTTATAAAAGTAAACTTTGAATCCTTGTTTGAAATTCATGTTAAGCTATAAAAACAGTTTTAATTAACCAATCTTTGTGAAGTTTTTTAGAAAAATTCTACTGTGTACCTTTTGTATTTATTTTTGTTGAGTTCACCCTACATTTTTCAACGCGGTACTGAGAATTTTTGAGAGAAGTCATTTGTGTTCGCATTTATTGTCCCTACATAACACTGATGTATTTTTGTGCTGACTAAGGGCTTCGTATTCCTCCGATAAACATTAGTTGGCTTAAAATAGTATACAGAATGATTTTCAAGAGCAATGCTTTTCATAATTTTGTTCACTATCTCTCGGCGAACTATATGCTCATTGGGACGGCAGTACCAAGGCCCAGACCGCTTCATAACAGACATGAATACCACTGATACTCCCCTCGAAAGACAAGCATCAATGAAAGTATTATAATCTACAATTAGTTATTTGCAAAATAGGGAGCAATAATATTTTGAAGGCAGCTTCATCAAAAGACTTCCTGTCACAATCTTTGCTTCCTATTTGGCAAATAACTACTTGTACATTATAATGCATATATTTTGAAGGCAGCTTCATCAAAAGACTTCCGGGGCCTCGGTGGCCGAGTGGTCTAGGTAGTTCGTCATGACTACTAATGATCACTAGCCTTTCAACGCTGAGATTGTGAGATCGAATCTCACCTGTGGCGGGGGTGTGTTCGACTCCGATCTTATTTGACAAGGGTTGCCAATTTTCCTACCGAAGGTCGGTGGTTCTCTCCGGGTACTCCGGCTTCCTCCACCAATAAAAACTGACCGCCGCGAAATAGCCAAATGCGCTGAAAACGACGTAAAACCCCAACTAAACAAACTAAACAATCAAAAGACTTCATGTCACAATCTTTGCTTCCTATTTGGCAAATAACTACTTGTAGATTATAATGCACAAAACTGCCAGCCTCAATAGTTTCAGTCAATATCTTGATAATGGCACCAGGATAGCCCCGTATTTGAACAGAGCTCTAACTACAGCTGTGAATGACACTGCTATGGGAACGAAAATGGTTCCGTCGTATGCTAACATCTATAAAAACAAATTTTGGAATTTTCTGAAACGCAGTCATTGTCTTGGTATATATTTATTGATCATGTTGACATGAAGTGGACAGATACTGAAGAAAAATGTTCGTCTACCATGCAAACATGGTCATCCAATCAATAAAAATTCACCCATGAGATATCCAAGACCAAAATCTCTTTCCTCGATACAACCACTACATTGAAAGATGGAGTGATATCCACCGATGTTTATTCCAAACCTACTGACAAACACCTATATTTGCCACCCAGCACTTGTCATCCCAAACACTGATACGACAGTATCCCATATATATATATAGCCAAAGCTTTGTTCTTCTCAAATAACAACAGCACATCGTCTTGCTGCGTGGACATCTTAAAAATAGAATGTTTACACATCAACGCACACAAGACGGATTCAAAAAAACTAACCGCTTCGGTAACGACTATCTCTTAGAATATAAAGAAAAAGGGACCATCAACAGAACCCTTTTTGTTACATCTTACCGTCCTAGCCTGCGCAAAGTCTCTTGTACCACCAGGACACAAGTTGGAAAGAATTTGAAAAACATCAAAAACAAATTTTTATGCATTTTATTCTAGATATCTATTTTTCCAGTACGGTAACCCCACGGTTTTATTTCTTTATTTTGTTTGATAAACAAAAATGAATATTCTCTGAAATTCTCATAAAAAACATTGGTCAATTTTTTACAATACTGCCCGGGATTTTAAAATAGATATTTTACCATAAAAAAGGCGGGAAAATGTTTATAGCAATATATCGTTGTCATTTTGTCCCTCAGAAGATGATAATACCAATAATAGAATTTCTACAAACAATATGGCTAACAAAACAAACAAAGTTCATGTGATTATGACTTTTTGTAAAATATTAAACTGCCCTGAAAATTTAAGACGAATCAGACAACCCGTTGTTGGGTTGCTGTCCCTGAATTGGTAAATTTTAGAAAATTTTGCAGTTTTTGGTTATCATCATGGTGTAAGGGAGGTAATCCAAACACATTTAAAGTAAAATGTTGTGTATGATTCGATTACCTCCCTTACAGAGCTTGTAAATTATGTATTGTCTTGGGGTGATTTATAGCTGTCAATTTATTTTTAGAATTTACTATTAATTAATATTAATTTTAGCCATATGTCATTTTCTATTTTAAGACTTTTATGATGTATTTAAATGGGTAATTATGTTTGTAAACTCCATGAGAAATTTGAATAGGGATTATGACCATATCTTGAGGGAAAGAATTTTTTTATTTTGTAAAAGGGAAAGGGGGGGGGGGGGGGTGAGGTGAAAAAAAATTTAGGGATGTAAATAAGAAATTGTGGGGGGACAATTTTTTCTCATTTCAGATTTCATAAATTAAAAAGAAAATTTCTTCAAATATTTATTTTTTTGCACATAAAAGGGCGGGGGGGGGGGGGGGGTAACAATAATTTTTTTTGGGGGGGTGGGGGTGGGTGGTCAATACGCAACAGCATAGTGTATTGCATAAAAGCAAAAACAGGGGTAAAATTCTATTTTTTTTTGGGGGGGGGGGGGCGGGGGGGGGGGGTCAATTCACAACAGCATATTGTATTGCACAAAAAGCAAAAAATTGAATATAAATTAATATGATATGACCAATTCTAAGTTCTTTGACTACAGTTATTCTGTGTCAGAAACCTATTATGTGTCAAATATTTAATTACAATCCAAATTCAGACCTGTATCAAGCGCGAATATTGTGTCCATTTTTGCCCTAACTGTTCAGGGTTGGACCTCTGCGGTCGTATCCAGCTGCGCTCAGCGAAGCAATTTATTAATGCTTTTCATTATGATTTTAACCTTATTTTACATGATTTCAAAAACCACAGTAGATACAGGTGAGCGACACGGGCTCTTGAGAGCCTCTAGTTGTATTGGCTGACTTAAGCCAGAGACATTATAAGTCTCTGCTTAAGCTAAAGTGAAAAAAAATTAAAAAGATAGTATTGCATTATTTCCCGTTTAATGCAGGGTTTTATTGATTTTGCATATTTATTAGTTTTACAGTTTTCTATACAGTATGTTTGCTTCTTATTTGGTGAAATATATTTTATAGATGTATTATACCAAGTATATGTATCTTTTGAGAAAGCAGTAATTTTGACAGATGGAAGGCCTCTTTTAATAGTGGGTTTATATTTTCTGTGTATAGTCTAGCAAGATATGCCAGTGACTGTGTGGAAATGTAGTGTTCCATAGGCAATTTACCTAACACTGATCTCACTGCGAAAATTATTAGCAGACTTTTTAGTTTTAGAATTAAAAAATTCAGATGCACCTTTTCAAATGGAGTTTTATCAATAAAGCTAAGAAAATCAAAATCTCTTTTATCGTTCTGAGCTCCATAAAACTGATCTCTGGGAGTAATAGGTAAAAACCACTGGTTTTAGTAAATTATCGAAAAGGTTAATTGATACATTTATGGTACTGAGATGAATGCAGCGGTTTCATTTTTTAGCTCACCTGGCCTAAAAGGCCATGTGAGCTTTTCTCATCACTTTGCGTCCGTCGTCGTTGTCGTCGTCGTCGTCGTATGTCGTCGTCGTAAACTTTTCACATTTTTATCAACTCCTCTGAAACCACTGAACCAATTTAAACCAAACTTAAGTGGAATGGTCCTTGGATGGTCCCCTATAAAAATTGTGTTCGGTTTTCCCGGGCGCCATCCAATATGGCTGCCATGGTCGCACATAGTTTAACCTTGGACCCTATGGGAATTTTAACATTTTCGTTATCTTCTCTCAGACCATTAGGCCAATTTAAACCAAACTTTAGTGGAATGGTCCTTGGGTGGCCCCTTTTAAAATATATGTTCGGTTTCCCCGAACGCCATCCAACATGGCCGCCATGGCTGGACTTAGTTTAACATTGAGCCTATGGAAATTTTACTTTTTCGTCAACTCCTCTGAAACCACTGAACCAATTTAAACCAAACTTAAGTGGAATGGTCCTTGGATGGTCCACTTTAAAAACTGTGTTCGGTTTTCCCAGGCGGTATCCAATATGGCTGCCATGGTCGGACATAGTTTAACCTTGGACCCTATGGGAATTTTAACTATTCGTTATCTTCTCTGAGACCATTACGCCAATTTGAACAAAAGTTTGGTGGAATGGTCCTTGGGTGGCCCCTTTTAAAATATATGTTCAGTTTCCCCGAACGCCATCCAACATGGCTGCCATTGCTGGACTTAGTTTAACATTGAGCCTATGGGAATTTTACTTTTTCGTCAACTCCTCTGAAACCACTGAACCAATTTAAACCAAACTTAATTGGAATGGTCCTTAGATGGTCCACTTTAAAATGTGTGTTTGGTTTTCAGGGGCACCATCCAATATGGCTACCATGGTTGGACATAATTTAACGTAGGACTCTATGGGAATTTTAACATTTTCGTTATCTTATCTCAGACCATTAGACCAATTTGAACCAAACTTTGGTGGAATGGTCCTTGGGTGGCCCCTTTTAAAATCTGTGTTTGGTTTCCCTGAACGCCATCCAACATGGCCACCATGGCTGAACTTAGTTAATTATTGAGCCTATGGGAATTTTACTTTTTCGTCAACTCCCCTGAAACCACTGAGCCAATTTGAACCTTGGGTGGCCCCTTTCCAAACTTATGTCTAGCATCCCTGACTTCCAACTGACATGGCTGCTGTTACTAAAAATAGAAAAAGGGATGGGGATGAATTTCAAAAATCTTCTTCTATGAATTTACAAGGCCAGTTTCAACCAAACTTGGCAGTAATGGTTCTTAGAAGGTTCTCTTTCAGAAGGATGTCTGATGACCCAGACTGTTAAACAAGATGGCAGCCACAGCCAAACTTAGTTAAACATAGGGCCCTATGGGAAAATTTATTGAAAAATCTTCTTGTCTGAAACCACTTTACCAATTGGAACCAGATTTTGCAGCAATGGTCTTTATATGATCCTCTTTCAGAATTGTATCCCATGACCTGGACTGTCAACCGAGATGGCTGCCACAACCAAACTTAGTTTAACATAAGGCCCAATGGGAAAATTCATTGAAAAATCTTCTTGTCTGAAACCACTTGACCAATTGGAACCAGACTTTGCAGCAATGGTCCTTAGGAGGTCCTCTTTCAGAATTGTCTGATTTCGTGGAATTTGAACCAAGATGGCCGACACAGCCGAATTTAGTTTAACATAGGACCCTATTGGAAATTCACTCAAAAATCTTCTGGTCTGAAACCAGTAAGCCAATTAGAATAGCTTGGTAGCAATGGTCCTTAGATGGTTCTCTTTTAGATATTTGTCTATTGACCTAGACTGTCAACCATCTTGGCTGCCAAAGCCGAACTTAGTTTAACATAGAACCCTATAGAAAAACCAGCCAAATCTTTAGTCCTGCTCAAGATGAAAAGTTCAATGCAGGTGAGCGATACAGGCTCTTTAGAGGCTCTAGTTTTTATATATCTGGGTCAATTTGGGTTCTCTTACTATACTACTGTGTTACATTTTTGACCTGTCTAAATGTCTCTGAATGGAATTATAAGATTAAATTGATTATTCTGTAATTCCAAAGCGTTATTATCAACATTGCTATAAAAGTCTGGATGTGAAATACCCTAACAGATTTTTCAGTTTTATATATGGTCTAAGCTCAAAATATGATACAAAATGCTTGACAACTAGTTAGCATTGAATTCCTGTTTATTAATATTCGTTATAGACATTTTGGACTAACAGTTGCCAAGGATAACAGCCTCATAGCTTTGGTATTGATTTTTTTTTCAAGATACGTGCGCTCAAAATATACTGTGCATAAATGTTCCTAAATTTATTAAAAGACGTTGCTTGTAAAGTTCAACCTGAAAACACCTCGAACCGAAGATACACGTTTGAAAGGGGACATACAATTAATATCAGTCAAAACCGAAAGGCACATATTGTTTGCTTATCTACACAATAATCGAATTTAATATCAACGTTTAAAGGTTATAACAAATCGTATTAAACTTTTAATAAATGATAATTTCATAATTCATTTTCAATTACGTCAAATAAGTAAGTAATTTAACATATACAACTATTTAATAAACAATTTCTATTCATGACTTTTGTCTTGTTTGATTGAAAAGAAAACAAGTGAATTCATACTATGACAGAGTAACGGTTCACCAGTCATATTCAAGATGACTGTGGAATGATATAGAGCCTTTTGTTAGTCTCTGTTCATGCTCTTCCAGACGAGAACTTAAAACGTATTTCTTACATGTGTATTGGCGTTTCATTTGTGACAATTGGGGATCTATAATAATATAAATATAAATAAAAGATAAAAAAGTCAATCAGAATTGTGCATGAAGAAGGAGGGTAAAAGTAAAGATGCAATTCTATTTAAACAATTAAACCCCTTTTCATGACGGCTTTAATATATGTTGTTTCAAAATTTACCCTTTTATTGCCCCAGTGATGTTTCTTCTACAAATAAATATATCAACGCAAATTAGTAAAATATGGAGTAGAGTTAACGTTTTATCTTTCTTGTTCAAACTTTGTGTATATGCATGAAGTGTGTGTTATTCTGAACTGGAGAATAAATCTTGTTTAGTGATATAATATTAACGATTTATTTTTTTCAACACTGGTGAAGGTAATGAGTAAAAACATGAAGGAGAAAGAGAAAGGAAAAGGTGAAAAAAACAATAAGCCACCACCGAAAAAGAAACTCACTCTTGCCGAAGAGGAAGAAGAGAGGAAAAGGCAAATAGATGAACAGATTGAGAAAGAAAGAGGCAGATTTTTGGAACAAATGGAAGATTTGGTGAAAGAACTGGAAAAAATGAAATTAGAAAATGAAAAATTAAAACGGCAACAAGATTCCAGGTTTGGGGGTCCGATAGACACTGTTGATAAAATGAAGAAGGAATTAGAAAGAGCTAAAGCTACAAATAAATTTCTTTTGGCGGACATAGAAACAAGAAAAAATCAATGCCACCAACTTGAGACTCAAGTTTTCGAGCTTAATGTTAAAACAGAAGGTACTGCTAAAAAGACTGGTGATTTATTGAAAGAAAATCATAAACTGAAAGTTGAAAGAGAATCACTAATGCAAGAAAGACAGCGTAATTTAAAACTGTTAGAAGAAAATCGTAGACTCAGGCAGTGGCTATCTTCCAATAGGATAGACGTCAAAACAGGTAAACCTTTAATTGAAATGCTGAAAAAACGAGCAGCAGAAAATAGAAACAGTAAACCCGTTCCCGTTCGGGGTTTTAGAAGGTTAGAGGAAGAAAAGAATAAGAATAAATACCAAAGCAGAAGTCTTGAAGACCTTAGACAGTTACGGGAATTTTATAACACGAAAACTCACAGATCATCAGAACAAAAGGAGCCACCATCTTATCTTGGTAATTACATGGACATTATGCGCCAGAAGAAACAACAACATAAAAAACAAAAAGTGCAGATTATGAACTTGAAGTAAATTGTGAATCCGTAAAATACAAAGATTATGAATAGTTGATTTTTGAGTTGTTCCCCTTAGAATAGAGATAATTTATCAGAATTAGTTTGAGTGTCGTTACATCATAATATTGAACGTACTTTGACTCGTTTCTTGTGAAACTTCTGTATCATCAGGTATTACTCTGATTGAACTGGAATTTGGCCATTTTCGATTTAAATCCGCTCTACAACATATTGACAAATAGTTTCGGTCTTCGACAAATTTTGTCAGTTTTGTATCAACACTGTGGACGAAAGATGATTAGCTTGTTGAAATATACAATTAAAGTATTTGGTTTCGCAGTTAATTCAACATTTGATTTTTTTTGGATTACAGGAAAATAATTTCTTGTTTGAGGACCTGATGGACTGGATGTGGAAAAGGTCGATCAATTAATTAGTATGCCTCATCAGTAGTGCTCGCTGCAATAGTATTAGGAAATCTGTAACAAAACTGTTGTAAAGCAGATTTAAATGCCAAAATTCCTGGAAATTAGGGCTAACAACAATCTATTCACAACATGGGACATTTAGTTTCCATGTCGGTTTTACGTTTGCAATTGAGCTTGTAATATAGCGAGGGTTTGACACAATGACATCCACTCAGTTATAGCAGCAATTCATGGAGTGAAAGTCCACATTTTGACAGATGTCTCCACAGCAACTGAAATTAAAAAGGGACATAGACATATCACTGTCTGCTGTCTCATTAACAAATCGATATAACTGGCTTTTCATTTCCTTGTCAACAATGCACAATGTTAAATTCATGGTCTATTCAATCAGAACTAGCGCAAAAATTACTGTAGAACTATTAGGTCACCATCTTGTATAATGGTATATCTGAATCACAAATGGTACTTCCATCTCTTACTGAAAGCTTTAGATATTTTTGTTGTTATTCAATAAGTTCTCGATATTGTGAAGTTTATGTAGTAGAAGTAATGTCAATTTTCCATGCTTTTTGACATAAATCTTGGCAAAATTTAAGTCGATCTAGAATGAATTAAAAATAATTTACAATGAGCACAATTATTACCCCTTGTTATGTTGAAACAATCGTCTATAGTTAATTGTACAAATTTGTCGACGAATAAAATGTCGAATATTTTCATTTTTTTAAATCCATTTATTGTTTGATTTTATTAATAGATTTTAAGTGCCTGTTTTGATAAATTAAGATTTACATCTCACTAACAAAATACTCGAATTTTCTGTTTTTAATTTAGAAAGTGAAATAGTCGCATAAAAGCTAAAGAAACAAAAATAAAATAGAATAAAATTAAGTTCAACAAACAATTTAACAAACTTCGAGATTGACATAATTTTATGATAGAGTTAGTACATTTGAATTTAAAAAAATCTCATTTAGTCAAAAACCGGTATCAATAAATGCTACGCTGTATTTCGGTAGTAACATAAACACAGGTATCCTAATTTCGTGCGTACGATGCCCATTCGGGATTAACGGTCATCAGGTACGCTCGGTCGTGAGCAATTAAGTCTTAAAGTAGCCAAATTCCAGATATGGTTATCTTTGCCTGAAAGTTCACAAAAGTGTTTAATTTGAGAAACTATATCCCTTACGCTTACACAACAAGAGACTGGTTTGACTTAAAATTTTTATCTCACCTGGCCAAAGGCCATGTGAGCTTTTGTCATCACGTGGCGTCCGTCGTCCGTCCGTTAACTTTTCATATTTTAATCTTCTCCTCTGAAACCACTGGGCCAAATGGAATAAAACTTGGCAGGAAGCATCTATGTAAGGTCTTTTATAAAGTTTGCTCTTTTCGTTCCGATCGGACAACAAACATGGCCGCCATGGGCAATTGTTGTTTCTGATTGGTAGAGTTTTCAGAATCTTCTCCACTGAAACTGCTTGGCCAAATCAAACAAAACTTGACAGGAAGCATACATGTATAAGGGGGGGGGGGGGTCATTTATAAAATTTCCTCATTTCGTTCCGATCGGACTACAAATATGGCCGCCATTGGCAGTTATTGTTTCTGATTGGCTGATTTAAAAAAAATCTTCTCCTCTGAAATCGGTTAGCCAAATGGAACAAAACTTGACATGAAGCATTTATGGAAGGTTCTTTACAAATTGTCCTCATTATGCCCAGATGGGACTACAAATATGGCCGCCATGGGCAGCTCTTGTTTCTGATTGGCTGATATAAGAAAATCTTCTCTGAAATCGCTTGGCTAAATGGAATGAAACTTGATAGGAAGCATATATGGGAGGTCCTTTATAACATGTATAAAGTTTCCTCGTTTCGTCCCGATCGGACTACAAATATGGCTGCCTTGGGCAGTTCTTGTTTCTGATTGGCTGAAATTAAAAAATCTTCTTCTCTGAACGAAACAGGAAGTATCTATGGGGGGTTCTTTACAAAGTTTCCTCATTTCGTCCCGATCAGGCAATTCTTGTTTCTCATTGGTTGATTAGAAAAACATTTTTTTATCTGGAACTGCTTGACCAAAACTGTCAGCCAAACTTGACATGATGTATCTATGGAAATTCTTTTATGAAATTAATTTTTGTTATCCTGATTGGACGACATACATGGCTGCCGTGGGCAATTCTTGTTTCTGATTGGCCAAATGGAACGAAACTTGACGGGAAGCATCTGTGGGAGGTTTTTTACAAAGTTTCCTCATTTTGTCCAGATCAGGCGACAAACATGGTCGCCACGGACAATTCTTGTTCTGGTTGGTTGATTTAAAAAAAAAATCCCTGAAACTGCTTGGCCAAATAGAGCCAAACTTGACAGAAAATGTCTATGGCATATAACAAAAATGTAAAGAACTTCAGTATTGATTGAAACCAAACATGGCCTTAATGTTCCTCATAAGGTGCTGACCAAGTGTTGTTACTTTGGTGCCAATCCCTCATTCAAGATGGCCACCAGTAGAGGACTTAGGTTAACATAAGACCCTATGCGAAATACATGCAAAAATCTTATGGAGAACCGGCAAGTTTTAGAATATGCTGACTTTGAAGTAGAAGGAGCTGGATGAAGAAAAATTTGGTTCCTACAAGGCTTTCCACACTTCATAATGATAGGGGGAAGTGACTCTCTCTTTGAGGTACATCAATAAAAACGGCTTTCATACCAGGCGAGCGATACAGGCTCAGCCCTCTGAGCCTCTAGTTTAAAATAATTTTGGGCATATGAAATCGCTCCAAAACATTTGGACTTGGTTTTAGTTTTTTTTTTGTCTCCAGTACATTACTGTCGAGACATTATTCTAAATTTTCAGCTATGGTACTTTGCAATGTGTGCCATTAAAGAGATGGTGCTACAATATTTCTAAATATCGCATGCGTCGATGGTGTGCATATATTCGAACCACGTGTTACTTGAAAGTGTCTTGCGTAAGTTTGGAGAAAGTTTTGATGTTGTTTGGCGATATATTTCCAGTAGTCTAGCACATTCCTGAAGCAATGCGCACGGCCACTAAGATTAGCGGTTGTACTTGATTAATATGGATAATTGTAAAATTTTAGAGTAATCTAGAGTCATTGCTATAAAAGTCCTGCAGAATCGTTCATAAATGAACAGTTTAAAAGAAGATGGAGATTTCAATTTGCTGCAGAGATTTACATTTAAGAACATTACCAATTTAATGTTGATGGCACCAAACCCTGTTTTCAAAGAAATTTGTTTTGAAAGATGATTTTTTCTTTTTCATTCTCACGGCGATAACCTGTTGGAATATCCTGTCTTGGTCAACAGCAACCGGTTTGAGTGGAGGTTGATTTCTGGACATATTTTATATAAGTACATTTATTATCAGTTGTCCCATTTGTCTGCCAAGATATATTCTCTGCTATCTTTCAGGGTGCATCAAGTTCTGAAGTCACTAGGTTTTATATGAGCATAGTTTTTCTGACTTGCCAAAAGAGCAAGCAACTGGTTTTTTTTTTTGGGCAGGGGTCAAAGAAATAGTCTTTTTCCGATTTGTTGATTTTGTTTCAATATAATCAATTATTTGATTCTAGAAAATATTTACTCCTGCATTTGTCGTCGCATTCTTTTTGCCAAATTTCATAGTCAGGATTGTATAACAGATTCCTCTCTCCATCGTCCTTTCCCTAATAAAGATAAAATATTTGCTACCAGTATAATTTTGTAATTTCTTTTAACTTTTAAAAGTTGATAATTATACTAACTATGTCATTTCCAGAAGTTGGAGTCATGGAGATGCCTATACTGAATACTCTTGACCAATGTTCATGAAACCTGTGTGTGAATTTATTTTGGACTTATCCTAAAATTAATTACATCCCAGCTCCTTTGTTCTTACAGGGGTGGTCTGAGGCGGATCACTCCTGCCAGATAACACCAACAAGAGCTCATTGTTAAGTTTAAAGTTGGCGGAAACAATTTTGTAACTTAGAAAATTTATGTAGAAACATAATTAACATTAAATTTTTGAAAAATCTACTGAAATTCGAACCTGGGACCCTGAGTATATTGTCCAACCACTAGACTACGGAAGCTCACACCGATGAAGTGTTAATTTTACCTTGAAAAATTATGTTATGCATTACCATGGGGTATACAATATATAGAGAATAATACATGGTAAAATCTGTATCACATGCTGTATCAACCCGAGAAACCAATATCAGCCAGAAGGCCTTGGCCCGAGGGCTGATATTGGCCGAGGTTGATACAGCATATGATACATATTTTAACATGTATTATACACTTTATCATATATTTAAACAGAGGACTTCAAATTTTCCAAATTAAAGTCTACTGCCATAAACGAAATTGATTGGGGAAAATATTTTGTGAAAAAAAATTACAAAATAGGGGGGGTTGAAAAAAAGTCAAATAATCGGGGAAAAAATTTGTTTGTTTTTGAAATTTGAGCCCCCCCCCCCCCCCCCCCCCCAAAAAAAAAAAAAAAACAAAAAAAATAAAATTGAAAAATTGAAAAAGCTATGTGATAAAGGGTAAGCCATGCGATAAATGGTATGACGTCGGACCAACATCATAGGCTTTATTGTATATTCAAAACTCATGTATTTAGTACCAAATATATATATATATATATATATATATATATATATATATATATATATATATATAAAACACGTATAATAGTACTGACATCTTTACTTTAAGTTTATTATTATTTACCCCGAATGGACTGTGATGTAAAATAGTTATCTCACTCGGACTTGGTGTTTCTGCTGTATAAGATCATCCCTCCTCGTGGGATAACTATTACATACACACCAGTCAGTTTATTTTGAAGAAAGGCTCAGGGGTATGAGAATTGTTTTTGAGACAAGGTAAAACTAACTCATTATTTACAATAATCTTCAAGTTTTCAATGCAGTCCCATAGATCTGATGAATGGACTAAACTATTTATGGTAACTTAGTGATTGTTCTGTAGATAACTTGTGTTTTGGACAGTTTTCTTGTTTATGGGCGATACAGAAGTATCAGGTGATATCATAGTATAATACAATAGAAAGTAGGGTGGTGTGAAATTACCTATTAATGTGTAACATACTATATAAGGATGAGAAAAGTTTCATGGTTGTTTTATTAACTTTAAATGTAAATCTTACCTGGATATTGGGTATTTTAACGCATGAATGATAAATATTTATATGAAAATTTAAAAACCCAATTCACTAATTTGAATACAATGTGAGTTGCAAATGGGATAATCACTATACGAGGAGATAAAGGACAAAAACGTAGACATTCTTACAATAACGACATTGACCCAGCAGGGAAATAAACACCACTCATCGAAATTCACTTGTGTATTTCAAATTATACGAATACCACGGGACAAACAACACAGATCAATACACCATAAAAGAACAAGCTTGACAATGTTTTGATGGATTAGTGCAACAAAAAATGGTCCTCTGAGGAGTTAGTAAGATAATGACACCAGGATGAATACAACTTGTCAGAAGTGTGGTAAACCAGTTTATTTTGGTAAGTTCTGGTAGATTTTTGTATATATATTATATATAGGTCATAATCACTTAGGTGTGTCAAATACGGATAGTTTATTAATCAATTTAATTCTTATGAAGACTGGAAAGAATTATTTTTATTTTTGATACACCAAAGATAATTCTTACTTGTCTTCTCTCTTGCTATTCGTTTTTTAGTTACTTCGTTTCATACATGTATAATCTATTTTGTTTAGATCTAAATCATTCTAATAAGCAACAATTTGTTGGAGAGTCCGTTACAGGAGACCGTTATACTCGACCCCGTTTAAGTGGGCAGACCCACTGACATGTTCTCTAAGTTTTAACATTATACCTGGTTTTTTGTTTGTTTATGTTGTCTACTTGAACGGTTTCGGGGTTGTCTGCTTAAAACCTCCCAGTTCTTATAAAGCATGACAACTGATTAGTAAAGCTCAACGCAAGAAAACCCACCGAGTGTATTAACTTAATTCACTATTTGCATTTTACACCCATGTGTTTTATTCAGATTCAATTACAATAAAAAAAAATAAAGTAATAACTTCACAAATTGTATTCAGTTGTTTTCTTTTAACCCCATAAAGTAATATCAAAGGCAAAACATGTCATTGAGTTTATCCAATTTGTGCTTTTAAGACAAGAAGAAAACTTAATCATTCTGTGCAAATTTAGTCAGGTTTTCATCCCACAGAGGATGCAGCAACAACAGATAGGTTCCCTCATATAAGTATAACCACCACATTGGTTATTTAGACTGGACGTGTTTCTTAATAAATATAATCCATCTTCTGTCTATTTCTTTGACATCTGTCTATGTTCATCTTTATACAGATACAAAATATCATGTCCAGTATGTCAAAAATGAAATGTACATGACAATTTACACGATACCTGTTTAACATTTTAACCTGCTTCAGTTTTATTTGAAGTTAAAGGGTATCGTATTTATAAAGTTGTTTGCTTTAGTTTGACAGGTGGCCTAAAGCAAACACTTAATGATATATCCTTACCAATTAGATTTGTAAATGTATTCAGATTTAATTTATAAACTCCGTATCTAGATGTACTTTCTTTAAGTTTTACTGCTGTATAAATTCGTCAGTCATAACGACTGATTATTCATATAGCTAAAAGGAAACTATTTTTCATACAATGTATCTCACTACTAATCAAACTGAAAGTTTTATAACAGGGCCATGAGCTCTGAAAACAATTTGTTGTTTTTGGAATTTTTCTTTGGAAAATAATTTGAATTTTTCTGTATCATGTTTTTTTTTCTTCACTGCATATTTTTGGAGCTAGCGACTCCTAAGAACAATAGGTAAGAGTTCCATTTGGCACCCCATAAATACATCTATATTCTTACTTCGTCTACGATATACACAGCTAGAGGTGCCATATGAAAGTCTTTCCTTGAGAAATTTGAGTATCATCAGTTTGATATAATTACATAGGATATTTTCTTTTCAGCAATGAAACGTCGTCTTTCTTTTATTTCATGTTATATAAATGAAATTCTCTGTTGTTTTACTTTTGTTGATGATGTTGCAGTATTGAAGCATACCTCATATTCTTTTATTTTCAACATAGTCACCTACTTATTGAGATAATTTCAGCTATTTTGGTTTTAGGAGCTGTTTCATGGTAGAAAGTGTTCTGATTAGCATGATCTATCGATCAGTAAACATTATGTCTGTCTCTGTTTGTATAGTTATTATCCATGTGTGATAGTGCTTATCTTGTATATTGGCATAATTTCTACTTGGATACTATATAATTCTTTTATTTCAAAATTATTAATCAACCATGCAAAATAATAATGACAAAAAACCCTTGCGACAAGATGTATTGCATGGTTATTTCACATCCTCCATTTCAATTATCCTTAAACAGCTTTTAAAAATGGTTGAGAAATATTTAACGAAACAGGGAAAGGGTGTCTGTAACCGTGATTGCTGTTTTTTTTTCAGTAATAACCTGTTATAGTTTCTTCTTTCTTCATTCTATCGGCACATCATGTTTTTTTAAAAAGTTTTATCATATATAATTCATATATAATGAAAGATGTTATATTTTTAATGCATACAGAGTAACGTTATGGTTGGAATATTTTGTTCCATGGTACAGATCTGGGTTCTTATTAGTTTACAATTAATATTTACATGTATCTGTAGCGACAAGAACAACGCCTTAGAATTATATCTAAACTATCGTTTCCCTTACTTTGACTGTCATGACCACTTAATTCTTGAAATAAGATTGATTTTTATATAGAAAAAATATGTTCAAGCCAAACAATTTTGAAGTACTCAGTAAATATTTTTTTATATATATAGCGGAAAGAAAAACCTCGCTTGGAAAGAACTGGCACCCAAACTGTCTTCGGTGTGAAGAATGTGGTAAAATTTTGTTGCCGGGTCAACATGCAGCGGTAAGTCTTTAGTCCTGTGAACATGACCACTTTTAGTCCAGATATTTATATTGTAACACAAAGGTAAGATTATAATCTAACGATTATGGAGTTTTCTTAATAAATCATTTTCCTTGGCAAGATCAAAACACACATTTTACGCTGATTTAATATCTGTTAAATAACCCGAGGAATATAGTTTGGAGCATTTTGTTTCCAATAGGTTTCCATAGAAAATTCCTTTCAACAGAAGCAAAGGACCACAAGAAACAAGGAGCGTACTTAATACAAGCTCGAGATAGTTGGTTTGAAGTACGAGGAAAATAGTTTAAATGTCAACATTTAAAAAAAATTCAAGACCTGATGCCGAACTTTGATGTAACGTTTACCAATCTTCCAGACAAAAACGTCCGGACAAGTTCATGGCCTGATAAGGGGGACCATAATAATGAAAAAAAAAGAAATTTTGCCTGTGAACTGATCTCCCAAATTACCTTATTTATCTTCATTCACTGCAGCTTTAAAAAAGTATATGCCTTATACTAATTTTTAGAAAGAATACAGGTCTAAAAGTCTTCCAGGATGTTTACCTAAATTGGAACTGTAGTGATTTGAATTCAATTTTACCAGTTACTTGCTATGCAATTCCATCCTTGATTTCAATGATACATCGTCGCTAAGAACTCCCCCCCCCCCTTCCTCAAATTCAGGTCTGAGAGTATTTAAGGATATATACCAAAGTTGGAATTTCAATGATTGAAATGCGGCTAATTGTTCAATGCAATCACTAATTCAAAAATTTTAAATTGGAATTATGGAATCAAATTGCTATTGCTTTGTTTATTTTGTTGATATTGGTATACGGTTGCTAAGCACTTTTTCCCAATTAAAATCAAAGGTCTTATATGAAATTTATCAGATAATTGTCTTACCAAAGTTCAACCTATTTCATATTAAAATTATGAAAGATATTTAAAAACTCCTTGAATAAAAGACGGTCGAAGACGTTTATGACTAAAACAGATAAAAGAGGATGAATATAAAAAATATATGTATAACAATTGCAAGTTTAAGCAACAAACTGATAAAACTTCAACTTTTTCAAAAATGTATTGTGTACTTTCAATATTCCTTCTTTTTTCAAAAGCATTGGAATGATTTTCATTTTTCAAGAATCGTTTGATCCGTTTCATTAGCAACGCTAAATTAAACAATACACCGAGAACAGAAACATTCTAACAAAGATAAAAAATTTTGTTTGCTCCGTGACAAAGATGGCTGGAATAAAAATTCCATTCCATTTTTCTAAGAATGTCAGCAAAAGAATATCGAAGACAGCAAGGGATTTTTTAATAGAGTAAAATCCAAAGATAAGGATTATATTTGTTAGAACACTAATACAGCAAACAAATACTGCAAAGACACAACCAAAATAGTTAAAAAACACAGAACAAACCAAGAAGATTCAGAAAAAGACAGTACAAAAACTAAATCACAATGTGAACGCCCACAAAAAAGGGCAGATGCACCGAAAGGCTAAACTTGTCCTGCTCATTGCAAGTGGAGTTTCAAGTCCGAGGAAGTCTAATTGAAGATTCCTTCGTATCGGTTAATCTAATCGTAAAATTTATTGAGTGATGATATTAAAAAGGAAAGTCTGAACATAACCTTGACTTCATTAATACTAAATGAAGAGACCGTTTTCTTTGAGCGGTAAAAACTCTGAAATCACAAAATGTTGGAAATGTTTGAGATATAATAATACATCTTTGTTCTATGTTAACATGGTTAATAAAATATGAAAACTTTAAAAAAAAATTATATAAATAGCTTGGAGGTCCAGTGGAACGAACTGTATGTCTTAATTGCTACTGTCCGTCAGTCTGTCCATTTGGTGTCTTCTGGCTATTCCAACATTTTAAAATTTCATAGTCTGGCTACTCCAACTTTGAAAGAACAATAGATGTTTTTACAATGTATAGTGTGTTATAACAATTAGTTAGACACCTGCCGAGATTGTCGCATAAAATTGAAACTGTGCTATTAATGATATAGGTTTTGTTCGCAATCTCCCTCTTAACAATTTTTTTTTAATCTGCAGCATCAGTATTGTTCACAGACTTCAGCTTTTCCCCACTTATTTTACCTCTCAAATATCGACTCCCTTACCTCTCCCGCGAGAATCGCGGGTTCCTTCTAGTAGAAGTTTATATGAGAGGAATCCCATTCTGTCAAAGAAGTCAACGAACAAATCACATATTTAAAATTGAATCAGGATTCTTTGGGGAATTTGAAATATCATAAATTTTGGAGGAGTCTGTTTTTTAAAACTACGTCGACAACTATCTCGAAGGTTCCTAAACTTGAATAGCGGGACATCTATAGGTGTGGTCCTCAACTTTAAGTTGTTTTACGTACATTTAAGTTTCCATCTCGATCTATGGAAGAAAAAACTATGAATCAACATTTCTTTTACATTTTAAAAAGCACTGACCATAAGTCTTATCACAACAAAATCAAAAATCTCCGTAGTAATTAAGTACACAATGAAGTATAGCTTCATGACGCTAATTGTCATTGTAAAATACTTGAACTATCAAATATGTCGCTGTAATATTATTCTGCAGTTAAAGAGAATCATAGAGAAGTAACGTCTTCGATTTTTGTTATTGATTTCAGCTACTAGACTCATTGCTTTACACATGCTTAGTCAGTTGTAGAGGAAATTGGTTACTGCCGTGATTAACACCAATACGTATATATTGACTCGTCCTATATTTATCATTATACTAAGCTAAGACTATTAATATGGGAGACTGTATCTCAAAACTTAGTGTTAGATTAACTTTGTTGTTTATACAAAAGGTACGATATATGAGTTTAAAGTAAAACTTGTCTATCCTGAATCTTTTAGAAGTATTTTTTATGTTAACCCATTTGTGTTTATTAATAGATACCTTATACATATATTGACAGCACCAAGGCAAACCCTACTGTCATAAACCTTGTTATGCAGCATTATTTGGACCCCAGATGATGGGATATGGGTACGCATCACCGGCTAATTTTAGAAAAAGTGCAGAACTTGAGAATATTACTGGGAGTATTTACAACGGACATGATGGTGGTTCACCAGTAATGGTTTATGAGTTTGGAAATAGTAACCACGACGTAAAAGTCACTCCAGTTTCCAAAAGGACACAAAGCAAAGCCAAAAAATCAAACAATGCTCCAACAAAGCAGTAAGTATTGCAATACTTATCCTATTTATTGCATTGTAGTATATGATCAGTTAGCCTGTATACTAGTCCGAGATTGCTCAGACGTCTGATGGCCTTTTTGTGAGGCGTCCCACGGCCCGAGCATATCACAAAAAAGGCCGTCAGACGTCAGAGCAATCTCGGACCACCTGTATGCTAAACGGAGTGGCTATAAATACAAGGCAACTTTCTGAAGTTTCTAAAAGTCACTTTAGGCCATTTTCCCCTATATTTATTTCACTCATAACCATTGATTTTGTAACCTTAAATATTTGCCTTCTTGTGTATGCAATGCATTTTTATGTTAACAAACAGAACTTTAAGTTCAAGTGTTCTACCACATAAGCTATTTGGGTCAGTTTGTATCATTTTTTGTAATATTTCCAAGAAAGATACACAGAACCAAAACCATTCTGCTGTCATTTGAAAGGAGATAAACTAACTTACTACAAAAAATTTGTTTGGGTTATGAGTGTCCTTCACGTTGAAAAACTGTGTTGTAGACATTAATTTGGCAAAGTGTTAAAACTGTCTCCCAAATCGATATTCAGGTATGTAGAAAATTTTGTAGTTACTTATTTGTGAGTTCTTATAAGCGAATCGATCAGGCTATGAAAGGTTTTAGGTGACTTTTTGAAAATGGCTCTAGAAGTGAAATAAATGCAGGGGGAACTGGCCCTACTCCGTTACTACATATTCTTATTGAGATTAATCTTATCGTGGTAAGTTCACAGAATGTATGTCTTGTGATTTACAGAAATAAAATTGTAGAAACTATATTGCAAATTCAGATATTTTCCCCGAGTTTTCCGTTGATGTGGGGTAAAATATCTCCTCATGTATCAAGATTAGAAAATAACATTTAGACACAGATAACGTGTAACTTGGGGTCATCACAATGGTCAATGCAGCCATTTTCCTAATGAAAATAGACAAGTTTTAATGCAGCCCTGTATTGCAAACAGAACTTGAAAACGAAGTTCTATCCAAATCATTTTTTATTTAATTTTATAATTATTTGGTAAGTATTTATATTTTTGAGATTAACAATTATATTTTAATTTATTAAAATAAGAATTAAATATAACTTCAAAATATAGATTATAAATGCTATCCCAACTTAGTCGTCTTCAAATCTTTTTAGATATTATGCAGAATTGGCTTTTTAAAGTTCGCTATATTTTTCAAAAGATGAAAAGAAATTACCGGAGGAGAATTGTATATATCACTTAATCACTGCTCAGTGTTGATCATACAAAATCTGAATGTTTCAATTAGAAGAAAATAGAAGCTTAAAATTGGATAAAGTGCGTGCCTCAGGTCACAAATCAGTGACTTTTAATTTTTTCATTTTTAGCTCACCTGGCCTAAAAGGCCATGTGAGCTTTTGCCATCACTTTTCGTCCGTCGTCCGTCGTGCCGTCCGTCCGTCCGTCGTAAACTTTTCATTCAAACATCTTCTCCTCAGAAACCATTTGGCCAATTCCAACCAAACTTTGCATGAGTGGTGTATGGAAGGTCCCCGACAAAGAGTCCTCATTTAGTTCTGATTGGTCAAGAAACATGGCCACCAGAGGCAATTCTTGTTTCTGATTGGCTGATATTCAAAAATCTTCTCCTCTTAAACGGCTGGGCAGATTGGATCGAGGCTTCATAGGAATGATATATGACATGTCCTCCACAAACGATCCTCATTTTATATTGATCCGATGAAAAACATGGCCACTGTTGCTAAAAATAGAACATAGGCGTAAATTGCTGTTTTTTGCTAATAACTCAAAAACCGTTACAGATATCGAAAATCTGACATGGGGTAAAATTGATCAGCATGACAAGATCTACCTACCCTGAAATTTTGAAGGAAATTCCAAAACCCATTTAGGAGTTATTGCCCTTTTTTCGTCAAATTTTCAAAATTTTAACATTTTTTGTCATTTATCTCCAAAACTATTTGAGATAGAAGTGAAATGTAAATTTGAAAAATGTTTGCCATGTTGAGATCCACCTACCCTGAAATTTTTAAGGAAATCCCAAAACCCATTTAGAAGTTGTTGCCCTTTTTTTGTCAAATTTTCAAAATTTTTTCATTCAAAAATCTTCTCCTCTGAAACCGTTGGGCCGATTGGTTTGAAACTTAATAGGAATGATCTATGACATGTCCTCTACAAACGATCCTCAATTTATTTTGATCTGACGTAAAACATGGCTGTCGTAGCTAAAAATAGAATATAGGGGTGCATGTGTTGTTTTTGGCTTATAACTTAAAAACCGTTACAGATATCAAAAATCTGACATCGGGTAAAATTGATCAGCATGACAAGATCTACCTAACCTGAAATTTTGAAAGAAATGCTAAAACCCATTTAGGAGTTATTGCCCTTTTTTCATCAAATTTTGAAAATTTAACATTTTTCGTCATTTATCCCATAAACTATTTGAGATAGAAGTGATATGTAAATTTGAAAAATGTTTGCCATGTTGAGATCTACATACCCTGAAATTTTAAAGGAAATCCTAAAACCCATTTAGGAGTTATTGCCCTTTTTTTGTCAAATTTTCAAAATTTTAACATTTTTGCATTTATCTCCAAAAGTATTTGAGATAGAAGTGAAATGTAAATTGAAAAATGTTTGCCATGTTGAGATCTACCTACCCTGAAATTTTGAAGGGAATCCCGAATTCTATTTTGGAGTTATTGGTTTGTGTAATTTGAGGTCGGGTTCTGTTACATTTATTGAAGGTTCACCCTTATTCCTGGTCAATTTTATCAACTTCCTGCCAGGACTACCACCATCAGGGAACATACATGTATTTTAACATTAAACCTTATGAAAAATAAATCTTCAACAAATTTTCCCTGAACAATTGAACCAACTGCAAAAAACTTGGTCAAATAGTTGATTAATTGTCCAATGAAAACCAGACTCCAGGTGAGCGATACAGGCTCTGGTGAGCCTCTTGTTTTTTTTTTTTTTTTTTGCTCTGGGTTTCAAAGAGTCAACACCTATTTATTTTTATTTTTTATTTTCACACTCGCGATCAAGATCATATTGGTCGAAACGTTGAGTATTTTTTACTTTTTAGTTTGATGTTGTTTTTTACGATTTTATATTTGGTTTTATTCGACTGGTGTATTTTATACATTTTAGTCGTCTTACGCCCCTTTTGACGGCTCACCATTTCCATTTATTTTTCTTGTTATCTATTATCGCATGAGCTGTTTCGCAAAATACTTAGTTTTTTATAATAACATGTTATGGTATTATAGATCGGGGCCGGATAAGTCAAAGATGACATACTGTGTCAATTGTAACGAGCCCCTGTGATTTCATGTAGCATGTGACACAACATAACAAAAGGAAAACACCATCAACATGATCACTTACATTATGAGAGTAAAATTTCAAGAGTCCCCTGTCCTCAGTTCTATCGGCTGTTTTAAAAAGGAACCAAGCTTATTTACTTGAACGAAAACCGAATAATTTGGGACTTATTGTGAAAGGGGCAGCGTAAATATTTGGCACAAAGGCAGAAAAAAACGTAGAGTTATCTCCCGTTTAGCATTCAAATTCTGTCAACACCGGTTATGGCAAAACAGGAAACAACGAAGAAGGATATTTGGGATCAGCTCACAATATTTTGGCAGCATTTTTATGGCTATATAAGCTATATTTTTCACTTTATTACGGGGTTTCTTTTGATAAAGGATTCAGTGAACCAGAAAAATCAATCGATGAATGAAAACGAAGGACAAATGTCAAGGTGTGAAGCTTTATATTATCAGAATTTATGTGCGTGTTTGAGAGTATGGGATCATAGTGAAGATCAACAATGGCACACCAATTCGACCAATAAAAAATATCACACCACTGTAGAAAACAACTGGCAAGTGACCAGTCCCCCCTCCAAATACCAATAACTGCAACACAATGTTCAACTGGTTGAGGACAAACCCCCAGTCTTCGATGAGGGGTACTTCCTAAAATAAAGGATTATTCCATTTTTGAAGTGTAAACTTCCTTTTTCCATAATTTAATTTTTTCATAGAAAAAGGCCAACATTTTTTTTACAGAGAACTGTATCGTATTTTAACCACAGGGGCTTGTTACAATTGACACAGTATGCGATCTGTGACTCTATAATACTTGTTTTAGTATTATAGATCGAGGCAGGATCAGTCACAGATGACATACTGTGTCAATTGTAACAAGTCCCTGTGCTTTAATTGAACAAATATGACACTACATCCAAATTTCATCATCCCCATGTATGTTTTTACCAGACAAGATATATAAGTTGTTCATTGTTAAGAGTTTTAGCTATAAGTAGATGAAAGTGAAGTGAAATAAAAAATTTAAATTTCTAGATATTTTAAAAGAACAAGAAGTTTACCCCCTCATGAAAAGAATGACCCTCAATGAAGACAAAAGCCTCACCAAAGGGTTTGTTAAAGAATATGAATAAAGACACCCTAAATTGGTCAGATGGTAGATGTAAGTGTGTGCCATAAACTGTTGAATAACTGGCCTGTCTTCTTGCATAACAGCAGATAATTTGGCATCACATGGAGTTGAAGTTGATTACTTGGACTTTAACGTTGACTTCAGTTGTGAAAAATAAAAGTTTTAATGTCAGTTTATTCAAAACCTGATATAAAAATGAAACCACAAATTTAAATTTCTTGCATATATATTTAAATTATTCGAGATTTTTGGCAAGAAAAAAATTTTTAATTTGTTCCTATGAAAGTCCCAAGGATTTGGTTTGTTTGACAAAATATTACTTTGTGGCTCCTGATTGGTCAATTTAAGAATTCAGATGTTTTCCAAATATCTCCTGTAGATATAAAATGAACAAAATCCTAATGTAACACTGAGTCAGGATAGAGTAATTTAAATACAGGCATTAAGTTTATACTTGTACATGTAGATACATGTCTTCTTCTTCTTCTGTAGATAACTGTTTGATATACTTTGGGAGGATTTGGAAAATAAGTAATTTAATCTTGCAAGACACAAAATATAATAAAAACAAATAATCTTACCAAAACAATGATAGCTTTAGCTGTCAAGGGTTCAAAGGAAAATAACAAACTGACCGAAAGTGATTGAAATGCATCATAATAGGATGCAAAGACACCTTAGGACAGAACATAGTGAAACCAACAATGGGTCAGATAATTTAAAGAAAAAGAAACACTATAGCTGGATGCAATCAAAATGACCATGAACTGACTTTGGACAGCATATAGAGAGATTTTGAGCTTTTGCCATCACTGCGCCCGTCGTCCATTGTCCGTTCGACCATCCACAATTACATTATAATCTTCTCCTCTGAAACCACTGGGCCAATTAGGACCAAACTTTGATGGAATGGTCCTTGGGTTGCCCCTTTCCATATCCGCAATCCCTGACTTCCAACTGATATGGCTGCTGTAACTAAAAATAGAAAAAAGGAGGGATGTATTTTAAAAATCTTCTTCTATGAAACTGCATGGCCAATTGGAACCAGACTTGGCAGTAATGGTCATGAGGAAGTTCTCTTTCAGAATTTTGTCCGATGACCCAGACTCTCGACCAAGATGGCCACCACAGCCAAACTTAGTTTAACATAGGACCCTATGGGAAAATTCATTTAAAAATCTTGTCTGAAAATCCTGAGCCAAGTGGAACCAAACTTGGCAGCAATGGTCCTTAGATGGCCCTCTTTCATAATTGTGTCTGATGACCCGGACTGTCAACCAAGATGGCTGCCACAGCAAAACTTAGTTTAACATAGGATCCTATGGGAAAATTCATTTAAAAATCTTGTCTGAAAATCCTGAGCCAAGTGGAACCAAACTTGGCAGCAATGGTCCTTAGATGGCCCTCTTTCATAATTGTGTCTGATGACCCGGACTGTCAACCAAGATGGCTGCCACAGCAAAACTTAGTTTAATATAGGATCCTATGGGAAAATTCATATTTTTGTCTGAATCCACTTAGCCAATTGAAACTTAAGTTGGCAGAAATAGTGCTTACATTGTCCTCTTAGTTTTAGAATTGTGTCCGATGACTCGTACTGTCAACTAAGATGGCTGCCACAACTGAACTTTGTTTAACATAGGACCCAATAGGAAAATTCATTTAAAAGTCTACTAAGACAATTGTAACCAGACTTGGCAAAAATGATCCTTACATGGTACTTTATCAGAATTTGGGTCCTATGACCTAATGCCACAGCCGAAATTAATTTATCATTTAAAAATCTTTTTGTCTGAAACCACTGAGCCAATTGGAATCAGGCTTGGTAGAAATGGTCCTTAGATGGTCCTGTCAGAATTATGTCTGATGACCTGGGCTGTCAACCAAGTTGGCTGACACAGCTGAACTTAGTTTAACACAGAACTCAGCTTGAAAATTCATTTAAAAATCTTCTTGTTTGAAACCATCGGAGCGATCGGAACCAGACTCGGCAGCAATGGTTCTTAAATGGTCCTCTTTCAGAATTGTGTCCGATGACCTGGACTGTCAACCAAGATAACTGCCACAGCTAATTAGTTTAACATAGGACCCCATGGGAAAACCTGCCAAATTTGACTGTCACACTCAGATTTTTAGTCATGCTTAAGGGGGACAAGTTAAATTCAGGTAAGTGATACAACCTCTTATGAGCTTCTAGTTATATATAACCAGGTAATGCAGTGATAAAATTATAAAATTAACTGTCCCATTTGTATATGAATAAATTATTCTATCACATACTTCTGTATTAACTCTGACACTTTAATTGCTGACATTCAAATCATGCAAAATGAAAGATACTTCATACCTTCTCATTTTAAAATTGGTATTCTCAAAATACTGGAATAAACTTTTGATATAAAAATCATAAAGTTTTAGTGTTAAATTCAAGACTAGCATGATCATTAAATTACACCTGTTACATGAACATTATTCTAACTAACTGAAATGCATTATAAACGTGTTGATACACATTGATCCAATAAGATAGTATCTGTCCTGTATCGTTAATATTCAACACAATATTACATAACAGTATTCTGTAAAACAAGTCTGTGAACAAATGTTTTATGATCAGTATGTTCTCTTGTATATATTTTCCACTTTTAAATACTTTAAAGAAGTGTGATATCTCAGTAAATAATGAAACAAACTTGCAAATATTTGTTTTACACATTATCTGTAAAGTGTTTGTACAGTATCAAGGATATATAGCCAAGTAATTGATAAAATCACATTTACTTGGTCGTATAAGGTGAGATTATATGGAAGTGAAACTCTTTTGTATACATATGTATTTAATAATCCGGCCTTATTTAGCTTTGCCATATTGAGTCTATACTTTAAAATTATCCATTTGCATATGTTAAAATTTTCATATTCTGTATCTATTAAGCCCACCTGGACCAAAGGTTCATGTGAGCTGTTGCCATCACTTGTGTCTGTTGTAAACTTTAGTTTAAAGATCTTCTCTGAAACCATTGGGCCAATTGAGACAAAACCTTGGTGGACCCCTTCCAAAAGTATGTGAGGCATCCCCTGCTTCCAACAAACATGGCTGCTATTAATGAAAAAAAGACAAAAGGGGGAATGAATTTTAAAAATCTTCTTTTATGGAACTACATTTCCAGATGGAACCAAACTTGGCAGCGGTGGTCCACTTTCAGAATTGTGTCCAATGACCCAGAATGTCAACCAAGATGGCTTCTAGTTCTACAGCTGAACTTAGTTTAGCATGGAACACCATGGGAAAATTCATTGAAAAATCTTTGAAACCACTAAGCCAATTGGAACCAGTCTTGGCAGCAACGGTCCTTAGATGGCCCTCTTTCAGAATTATATCCGATGACCCAGAATATCAACCAATATTGCCACCACAGCTGAACTTAGTTAAACATAGGACCCTATTGGATAATTCATTTATAAAAATATTCTTATCTGAAACCACTAAGCCAATTGGAACCAGAGTTGGCAGCAATTGTCCCCTTTCAGAATGTGTCCGATGACCTGGACTGTGAACCAAGATGCCTGCCACAGCTGAACATATGGGATGCTATGGGAAAATTTTATTTAAAAGTCTTTTTGTATGAAACCACATGGCCAATTGAAACCAGACTTGACAGTAATGGTCCTTATATGGTCTTCTTTCAGAAATTTGTCCAAAGATAGCCGAACTTAGTTTAACCCTAAGCTATGGTCCTTAGATGGTCCTCTTTCCGATTTGTGTCTGATGACCTGGACTGTCCTTTGATGGCCTTTTTTCAGAAATGTGTGATAACACGAAATGTGAACTCTGAAACTACTGAGCCAAAGGGAGCTGAACTTGGCAGCAATGATATTTATCCTTTGATGAAGACTCATATAGCCACCAATGCCTAACAGAATCTGATGGTTAATGATTTTATGACTTTATTGCCAAATTGAATCCAGGTGAGTATTACAGGCTCTTGGGAGCCTCTAGTTAAGGAGTACCGGTCTATGTGATTATAATGCATGATACCATTTCCCCATGGGGGTACTCTCCTTAATCATAGAATGTCATTGAAAAATTTTTCACCATGCACATTTTTTTAGCTCAAATCTCCACAGGGCTATGTGAGCTATTGCTATCACTTGGGGTCTGTAATCTGGTATTATCATCTGCCACTATAAATTTTCTTTTAAAAATTTTCTCGTCTGAAGCAATTTGGTCAAATGAGAGCAAACTTTGATGGAATGATCCTTTGGTATTCCCCATCCAAAATTATGGCCGTGATGGTCCCCTTTCAAAAATATGTCTGGGGGTTTTAGCCTTTGACCAATATGGCCACTGTTACTAGAAAAGAAAAATCTGGTATGTGGATTTTCTCCTGTTTTAAGAATTGTGGCAGTTGAGATCATAGGTCCATAGCTGGTCTTCAGTCAGAATTATGCCATGGACCAATATGGCCACTATAACTTAAAATATAAAAAACCAGCAAACAAATATATTAGAAATGTTTTCAATTAAAAGGAATGTGGTAATTGATACTTTGGGAGCCTCTTTCAGAAGTGTGTTGAAGGGTCACCATCTGGACCTTTGACCTAAATAGCTACCGTTACCGAAAATAGAAAAATCATAAAAAAATATTTAAAAATCTCCTCTGAAACTACTGAGGCAATAGAGATGAAAAATTGTATCCAGGGGTGCCAGGCATGTGACCAATATGGTTGCTGTTATTAAAAATTATAAAAAGAAGAGAATAATTTTGAACATCTTCTTTGAAATTATTTGTACAATGTAGACCAAATTTTGGTGAAGTGGTCTCACCAAAAAATACCATTCCAGAAAAAACAAAATATTTACAGTTAAGAAGATAATCACACCCCAAAATGTGCTGCATGTTTTTATGATATTTATAGATAAATGTACATGATGGGTGTCATGATATGTAAATATTTAATCTTCCACAAAATAGCCCAATTAAAATGCCTTTGAAATATTATAACATGATAAATTTGTTTAAACCCAAATAAATGGCAAATTTGGAAAAAATTACCTATAAAAATGGTATGACCTTACTAATACTAGAAAATTTTCAGAGTATCCCTTTTAAAAAAATTATGGGTGCCATGCATTGTTTATCGCAATACATAAAGTTAATTAAATAAAACATTTCTCTTGCAACCTCCAACCCTTCTCAGTATCAAATACTAGATTTTATTGTTTTGCAATATGAAATTGACTATACCAGAATCCAAAGCTGTAAAAAAGCACAAAAAAAAACAACACGTCCATTGCTGCCCACCTTGCCCCTGTTCATTAATTTTTTAACAATAAATTAGTGTTCTGTTTTAATTGCAGCATGAATTTTTAATCCTTATATAAAATCAGATAGGCAAGCATACATTTCTGTTAATTATATGGATGATTTCTCCATCAGATTTGTAATGTGTGACCTCCTGCAATACATTTCCTTGCAGGTCTGACAAGTACTTGTTCTATTATTGGATATTGGATATTGATATGTATTGATAAAATCTAGGTTAGCCCTAATCAACAAAAGATAAAAAAAAACATCGTCATACATGCACTATACCTGTTCTACTGAATCCACATAATTTTCATAATCTATCCATAGAAATGTAAATGCAGTCATGAACTTTAGACCTAATGGATCATAAGACATTGAAGGAAATTGAGGAAACTATTATTTAAACAATAATAGCTTTGATGGAAATTAGATTTGTGAAATACCTATGGTTCAATAATGTGATAGATTGTTTATTTCTCAGGTGGAGTTTCGGTTGGAAATATTATCTGAAACAATATTATATCTCTTCCTGGATTGACTGAATATATTACAGTTAACATGTTCTTTGTGGTTTTGACATAGAAATTTTTATTTTGGATAAATGCATTGTGTATATTATAATGAATTTGATTGATATTCCTGATGCAGCAATACTTGACTTTGCAAAGTAAGTTAAAAACACATTATCTAATGAGGTGAATGAAACACTAATTATTTTGTTATGCTTATCGACCTGTTGATATAATTAAGTGTATACATGAGGTGTAAAGTGTAAATAATCTTTTAATCAACTTTTTGTATCTATAGTACTAAATTTCTAAAATTAAAAGTTTTATAGATGTAAGATTGATAATCTGATCAAAACAAATATTTTTGTAGATAATTATGAGTTTTCAAGGTACCCGAGTTTAAATTAAGGCTCCTTTGTCATTGAAATGACCTCTTTGCAGACCATTTTCCAGCAACATATGCTTCATTACTTCTCGTTGATTTATGCATTAACTTATATGTATTGTTTAGCCTTGGAAATTTACAAATATACTAGACATTGAACCCGCGCGAGCGCGGGAGAATAAGCATTTTTTTTTTTGTGGTGGCCGTATTGACTATAAAATGTTGTTGCAGCCATGTCATTCATGGAACAGAAACTCAATATGGATGTTGTGGCAGGCTTCCCATAAACTTTCCTGTCAAGTAGGTGGTATCAACTGATAGTTTCATGTCTATATATGCTGTAGTATTCCAGAAATGGATGTTAATGCAAACTTTAACCAAAGTCAATGAAGCGTGAAATGTAGGTCAACGTGACCCAATTGTCATATGGCTGTTCGTTACTACCAAAGATGTATCCACTGATGAAGTAGACTGTATGCCACGTAGAATTACCAAAATGGACCTTTGTTAAGGTTCCATCAAAGTCAAAATCTATGACGAAAACACAACTACACAAATTGTCAATATTTTTATTGTTACAATTAATTCTGAACTGGAACTTGATGAAAAGCTTTCATTAAATACACAATTCATAATGTATTACCTTTTTCCTTCAGAATAAATATGAAAATGAAATTGTAGATGTAAACATTTCCTTAGTGGCGGATGAATTTTTCAAAAGATGCTGTGAGTTAGGTAGAGCGTATTTTAGGAAAATAATTGTTCCAATTGTTCCATTGTCATCATGGGCAAGCGAGGCTTAATTTCACAAATATATCCAATAATCAGACGATAAAAGCATTTTTAGTGTATGGCTGCGTGTGCTGTCCACGTTTATATTTATCAAAGATGTCCGAGATAAATTTCGTCATTAATGATAAAGATTACTATTTGTTAAAAATATGTTTATCTACGGCTTACAGGGAATTGCATGGTAGAGATATATTTAGACAGGTCACATGACAAATAATGTAAACCTCCGAGAAATCCAAAAAACAACTATAAGTTAGGAATTCCTCTGAACGTTACCTTACTTCTCCATAATCTTCAAAGTTCATAACCTTTACAGTTAGGAGAAATTGCGTTATTGTAGAAAAACAATCCTGAATACATGAAGCGGAAACATCCCACTCGAAGGAGAATATTTTTAATTTGTTTTATTCTTCTTCCGTAATTTCAAACAGAAAAAGATTTAAAATATGTGCATACTTGTTTATTTAAATCAATGTGTTAAAATGATGAATTCGAAAACCTTCTAAGGGATATGTTGGGAGAATTCATATCAAAAAAGTGCATACAAATTCCATTTGCACATAAACAAAACTGCAGTTTAAATTTGTAAATGCAGATTGTCAAATCCGATAATAACCTTTATAATCTGAACCATACATCGTTTATTTTGAACCACGCGTTTTGCCGCCTATTCGGCTAATTCGTAAATTTAGTATTATAGATACCATGTATACTCTATTTCCAAAAAAGAAACAAAAGAACCCCAGAAATCAATGAAAATTTGAACTGTTGTTCACTGAAGGTACATGCATAGTTCTCCACGTGAGTTCTTCCTTCTCTCTTTGCCATTGCTGTTGCATCCTTAGAAAGAGGGTTAATTCTAACTAGCACAATACTGAGGGAAAAGGATTAATACCTCTATAAAAACTGTTAGTTTTTACCAGTAGTAAGAATATGAAATGAAAAAAGAAATTGTTCTTCAGAACCACCAGTGGAACTATATTATACCTGTTTTCAATCTTGTGTGTAATCTGATTATTTTGTAAGGTACAGAGAATGCATGTGATGATTTGTTTATATCTGTATAAAAATTGTAATCAAGATACTTATCCTGCTGGTCAGGTGTTGGGATGATAGAAAACACAGTTGTCTGATGTTTAAATAATGGGTATAATATCCCCTACCAGAAGTGTGGTCACCTGGTGTAGAAATATTTTTAATCATAATAAAAAAAATACTGTCAGGGAGACCCCAAATTTTGATAAAAAAAAAAAAATGAAAATGAAAGTATATGAGGTTGTCACCAAGACTATATTCAGCCGTGATATAATTTATTAGAAAAGCAGATACGTTTTTGATCTTCAACAATGAGAACAAGTTTAATGGCAGGTTTGAAATTTATATCAAAACAAAAAGAGTATATGATTATTTCACAACAGAATGTGCAATTTTAAATTTTTTTCTTTTCTGTGATTAAATAACATTGACCTATCTTCATTCCTATTATAGATTTAGACTTACAACAGTCACAAATAAAAATATAGTAAAAACATTTTTAAAAGGGGTTGTTCCATCTAAAAATTAAGAAGAAAGGTGTTTTTTTATAAATTTTTTGTTTTAACTTTAAAAGATATTGTCGAGTACAAAGTGTTTCAACCCAGAGAACTCATCCTTCTGAACCCACAAGTGCATATTATATTTTCAGAAGTAGACTTATATTTGTGAGATTTTCATAATTTGAAAGTAGGTTTACAATAGAAAATCATGTTATACCGGTAGTCTGAAAAAAATATAAGACAAAAATATCATGTAGAAACAGCCTTAAGTTACAAGACAAATCTAATGGAGAGAGTACATGTATATAATGTCTTCAGTGATTAAGTTGTTGTTTAGACCCTTAGGCAGTGCATGATATGTCATATTTTTAACACAGAAATGTCTTTTTAACCACAAGGTGTGATCTATGTACATGTATTTGAATATTTGGTGGAAGAAAACATGAGTTTCTGATGTCAGATCATTGTGACAAAGGAAACAGGTTCACTGATTCAGTGTAATATATTCTCAATTTATATAATAGACTTATAAGGCAGTGTCTTACTTAAAGAAATTAAAGTGTGTATTTATCTCAATTTCTCTCTTTTTATCATGTTTGTGTGGTGATTTTTATCTGCAGTATTGCTCTGAAAACATCAGACAATAATATTGATTTTCTCGTGTCAAATCTTCTGAAAATTTGATGACATTTTACTGCATAATCAATAATTGTTTGCCTTGTTCCTTTTAAAGAAGCATCATTTTAATCCTTGTACAGTGGTTTTACAATTGTAACAAGATTTATGTAGACTTTAAATAAAAGGTGTATACTTCATGTCTGCTCTTTAAATTTATACAAATTCAACAATACATGTAGTTCCTTGATATATTTATAAAATTTGGTCTATATTTCTTATCTGAAGGACTTTTAAATTAATAGATTGTAAGTTGTATTTTATCAACAAAGAAACAGCAGTTATAGAAACCTTGGTGATACCTGTGTTTGGGTTTTTTTTGTGACCACAAGTTCATTTCACATTGTAAATAAAAATAGAGTACATATTAAAAGAAATGGCTAGATTTTACAATAAATTGAATACTTTCAAATTTAATCTGAAACTTGTGGGGTTTGTTTTTTATTTTGGGAGGGGGAGGGGGACTAGAGGGTGTGATCCTTTTTAATTTATTTTGGTATTCTTGCAGTACATACTGTAAATCCATAACATAGTTTAATTTTAGTGAAAAGTATTTTATTGTGAATTGTAATTTTTTATTTATTAATTTTTTTCAGACAAGAAATATTACAGAATATAAGATCTTATAATAATTATTATGAAGAAAAAGGCAAGAAAAGACAATCTGTGTCAGCTAGTACTGTAAGTATGGCCATCAAAACTTTTATTAGAATTAATAGGAGGGGTGGATTTGTAATTGTTTAGTAGCATTGTTACATGCTGTTGAAGTGTAAATTAACATGCTTGTTACATACATGTAACAAAAATATAAAATAAAACATGGATTTGGGTTGATACTGAGGCAAGCTAATATGAGAATCTGTTAAACATTTTATAGTTACTTGTATATGGTTTTTGTCTTGCCTGCAACAAAAGTCCCGGAAGGCGAGACATAGGTGTTGCTTTTCCGGGATCGTCTTCAACAATTGTTAAGTTTTAAGTTAGTTTGATAGGAACTACTTGTGATAGATCAATGATATTTTATATAAAGTTGCATTAATGTCTTTACATCTCAATTTGACGACCATTTCGAGGCCCTGCCTCCTAGGTCAAGGTGCAGCGACTTTCAAGTAATTAGCAATTTTCAGTGTTAAGTTTTTGTTAAGTTAGTTTTATAGGAACTACTTGTGATAGATCAATATTTAAAGTTGCATTACCATCAGTACATCTCAGTTTGTCGACCATTTTGAGACCCTGCCTCCTAGTTCATGGTCCATTTACTTTCAATTATTTAGCACTTTTCAATGTTGTTTTCTGCTTAAGTTAGTTTGATAGGAACTACTTGTGATAGATCAATGACATTTTCTATAAAGATGGATTACTATCAGTACATCACAGTTTGATGACCATTTCGAAGACCTGCCTAGGTCATGGTCCAGCTATAGCTACTGTACATAGGAATCACTCATTGCATCTTTCCCATGAATTTGTAAGTGAAAATCCTAAAAGAATCTTAAAACAAAAATAGTGGATCATATGAAGATGTGTATGAAGAAAATAAGTTCAATTAAACATCTCAAAGGGGAGATAATAGGACTAAGGCATGTAAATACAACCATCAGAAGGGATTCAATGAAACTTAAAAATAACTTTAAACAGTACACCTATGAAGATGTGCACGAAGACATATAATTATAGTCTGGCAGCTTGAAGGGGATATAATTAAATTTAAAAATTTGTGATATACCATCACCATAAGTTAATATGAGAAGGGCAGGTATCATTTTATGAGCTTGCTGGCAGTGCCTTTAGAATTGTTGAATGCAAGTAATTTTGGGTATTATCTGTTTGTGTTCAAATCAGGCACTTTTTATTAGTTGCAATAATTGAGTGTGATTTGTAAAAACATAGTGAAGGTTGAGTGATATTGATCAGTATTAAATCAGGCCATGTAGTCGTACGACAGACTCAAATTTTTTAATAGAAGTTAAAAAGACAAATGAGTCCAATGATATCAGAATATGAAAATGAAAGGATATGGCTTATGCATTTATGTGTACTAAATAATCATGGTAAAAACAATAGAAAGCTAAATTTTTCCACACACAGGAGTAGGTTGTTCTGGTAATTTGTAGCGTTATCTGAGAAAGAATAAGGAAAATGTATAAAGAATAAACTTTTTTATGTCATATTTATTTTTAGCTCAACTGACCAAAAGGGTCAAGTGAACTATTCTAATCACTTAGAGTCCGGCGTCTGGGCGTCCATCGTCGTCATCTTTTAACTTTTACAAAATATATTCTTCTCTGAAACTACTGGGCCAAATGTAACCAAACTTGGCCACAAGCATCATTAGGGTATCTAGTTTAAAAAATATGTCCGATGACCCCGCCTGCCAACCAACATTGTGGAAATGGCTAAAAATAGAACATAGGGTAAACTGCAGTTTTTGTCTTACATCTAAAAAAAACTAAAGCATTTAGAGCAAAACTGACAGTTAAAACAAGACTTAGCAGTAATGGTCCTTAGATGGTTCTCATTTAGAAATGTACTGTCAACCAAGATGGCTACCACAGTTTAAAATAGAACCCTATAGAAAAACCAGCCAAATTAACTGCAACAATTTTTAATCCTGCTCAAGGTGAAAAGTTGAATCCAGGTGAGCGATACAGGCTCTTGAGAGCCTCTAGTTTAACAATACAGATACTCTTCAAGATATTAGTTATTACTTTCATCTAATAGATTTCATGAATATAAACATCGTGATAGAGGTCTGCATATAGGGGGTTGCAATCTCCAACCCCTGGAAGACAGTTTAAGTTGTAAATTGCTTGATTTAATACTTTATAAGTTCATTTATTCACCTTGTCAATCATTCTTTAGTGTATAAATAATTAATTAGAAAGTGTCATGATTTAAGTGATTTCTCATGTCAGTTTTTGAAAGTTTTTATATATGTTAATTCTTATAACATTGTTAGAATCGACATTTTTCTCTTTTAACAGAAACTTTGAAAATTAGATCAAAATATATAATATTCTGTTTTCTGTTTATTTATCTCACTCTTTACCAAAATCATAATTAAATACTAAATTTATTGGTTATTATTAATATTGATAATATTTTTACATTAATGTGACAGTTTATGAGGTGTTTTTTGTTAGTATAAATGTAAGTATAAAACAGGGATGTATTTTCCTTCTCTGATGCATGTAATCTTTATAAACTTCTAAGCTATATCATATTTTCATTGGTGAAAGAAGGATGAATAAAGGGATAAAAACTGATTTTTTTTTAATAAAATTTGGCTTTTCTTGCCAGCTAAGATGCATATTGATCATGATTGCAACTCACAGTGTTGGAATATTTGCCTAATGACCCAACATCTACCAAACCCAATTTTCTTCTTATGAAATATGACCATGTAGATGTAATGAAGAATTCATTATGAGTTCATTATGCAATAATATAATTAACAGACTTTATTTTACAGGACAACAATAATCTAGTCATTAAAGGCCCCTTGAGGATTCTGTGGGGAGTTAAGAAGCCTATCAGATTCCAGCATTGTGATGAAGTCCTCCCAGAGTCCCCAGTCGTTAACTATAGACATAGCTTTATGCCGGGATCTGACGTTCAGATTCCTGAAGACATTAAGGTATGTCATAATTCAGGAGTTTAATTATTGGAAAAGGACCAATATGAATATTATTTTGAGGATTTATTACCATCTGTTATTTCGAATGAAGGTAAATAGAAAGATTTCATTTACAGTTTTATCAAAGCTTTGTGATTTGTTAATTTGAAATACTGCATTTATTAATTCCAGTAAGAAACCTCACCTCTGATTTAAAGAAACATATAAGTTCTTTTAACTTTATCATTGTTTTTCTTTCTCAGTAGTTATAAATTTTATAAAGAAATATTCACTGATGATATGATATAAGATGTAACATGTATTCTATTCTTTTTTTTTAGCTCACCTGGCCAAAGGCCATGTGAGCTTTTGCCATCACTTGGCGTCCGTCGTCCGTCCGTTGTCCGTCCTTCGTGTGTAAACTTTCACATATTGATCATCTCCTCTAAAACCAATGGAGCAATTTTACGAAACTTTACAGGAATGATGTAGGAAAGGTCCGTTACTAAGATTGCCGAAATTTTTCCGATCCGCAAAAAACATGGCTGCCAGAACAGGACATAGTTTAACATTGGACCCTATGGGAAAACAGGTTAAAGTTTATCTCCTCTGAAACTACTTGAGCAAATTTAACCAAACTTTACAGGAATGATGTATGAAAGGTCCTTTACTAAGATGGATGAAATTTTTCCGATCCGCTTTAAAACATGGCTGCCAGTGCAGGACATAGTTTAACATTGGACTCTATGAGAAAACGTTAAAGTTCATCTCTGAAACTACTTGAGCAAATTTAACCAAACTTTACAGGAATGATGTATGGAAGGTCCTTTACTAAGATTGCCAAAATTTTTCCGATCCGCCGTAAAACATGGCTACCAGCGCAGGACATAGTTCAACATTGGACCCTATGGGAAAACATGTTAAAGTTCATCTTCTCTGAAACTACTTGAGCAAATTTAACCAAACTTTACAGGAATTATGTATGGAAGGACCTTTACTAAGATTACATAAATTTTTATGATCCGCCAAAAAACATGGCTGCAAGCGCAGGACATAGTTTAACATTGGACCCTATGGGAAAATATGTTAAGGATCATCTTCTCTGAACCTACTAAATAAAATTAAACCATACTTTACAGGAATGATGCATGAGCCTCTAGTTTCAGTTTATCATTCCATAGACTAAATTTATTTCTATTGTGACATTACATATGGGAGTTCTAGGTGTGAAAACAACATTAAATTATGATGAATGTACTATTTAATATTCTATTAATCTAAAAAGAAACAACCTCCACCATTTGGTGCACCTAAATTTGAAGAGCTTGCATACATGTTAATTTAAAGGGTGAACCATGTGAACTATTTGTCATTTCTGATTAAATGAAACTTAAGTCATCTTTCTCTATCCATATTTTTACTTGGTAAAATGTGTTGTATTTAATTTTGTTAATGTGAGTGACCAGGCCTGTTAGTATTAATAGTCCCAGCTGGAACCAAACTTTTATAGCAGGGCTTTTTGATGGTCCTTTTTCATATTCAACAATACCCATACTTCTTACTATTCAGCATAGCTGCCAAATTTTCGTCTTTGTTGTTCTCAGTTTTTCCTCAGTATAGAAATGGATCACAATTTCATGTTTCATGCAATATTCAGATAAAACATAAAGACTGGAATAATTCGAAAATTGCAAGAGATAAATGTGTAGGTTTTTTCAACATATACAGTACAGTGTGAAAATGATCAATATTTCAGACACTCAGAGAGTCTACAACATCACCATTAAAAAACAGAAAATCTACAACTTCTTCACCACCTATACGTAAAAAGATAACCATTGATGATAGTATGGTACAGTCACCGACAGAGACAGAAGGTGTCGTGATGAGACGTAGACCAGTGAGAAAGTTTAATACAGTTGCTTACAGGGGAGATAAACGGCCAGATAAATGGAAACGAGCGTCAATAAATGGTCATATTTATAGCTATGAAGTAAGCTTAAGTTCAACAATTCCAAAATGCTGTTTAAATGAAAAGTTAACATTACAAGATTATTCTGTTGTTCAAACCCATTTTTAGCTGACCTGGCCCGAAGGGCCAAGTGAGCTTTTCTCATCACTTGGCGTCCGTCGTCCATCGTCGTCCGGCGTCGTCCATCGTCGTCCGGCGTCGTCCGTCGTCGTTGTTCACATTTTACATTTTGAACTTCTTCTAGAGAACCACTGAATGGAATGAAACCAAACATGGCATGAATGTTCCTTATGAGGTGCTGACCAAGTGTTGTTACTTTGTAGCCGATCCATCATCCAAGATGGCCGCCAGCGGGGAACTTAGTTTAACATAGGACCCTATGGGAAATGCATACAAATGACTTCTTTTAGAGAACCGTTGAATGAAATGAAACCAAACATGGCATGAATGTTCCTTATGAGGTGCTGACCAAGTGTTGTTACTTTGTAGCCGATCCATAATCCAAGATGGCAGCCAGCGGGGGACTTAGTTTAACATAGGACCCTATGGGAAATGCATACAAATGACTTCTTTTAGAGAACCACTGAATGGAATGAAACTAAATCTGGCATGAATGAACCCTTATAAGGTGCTGAGCAAGTGTTGTTACTTTGTAGCCGATCCATCATCCAAGATGGCCGCCAGAGGGGGATTTAGTTTAACATTGGACCCTATGGGAAATGCATACAAATGACTTCTTTTAGAGAACCGTTGAATGAAATGAAATCAAACATGGCATGAATGTTCCTTATGAGGTGCTGACCAAGTGTTGTTACTTTGAAGCCGACCCATAATCCAAGATGGCCGCCAGCGGGGGACTTAGTTTAACAGAACCCTATGGGAAATGCATACAAATGACTTCTTTTAGTGACCCCAGAAACCAAACATGGCATGAATATTCCTTATGAAATGCTGACCAAGTGTTGTTACTTTGTTACTTTGTAGCTGATCCATCATCCAAGATGGCCGCCAGCGGGGAACTTAGTTTAACATAGGACCCTATGGGAAATGCATACAAATGACTTCTTTTAGAGAACCACTGAATGGAATGTAACAAAACATAGCATGAATGTTCCTTATGAGGTGCTGACCAAGTGTTGTTACTTTGTTGCTGATCCATCATCCAAGATGTTTAGAAGTCTATCAGAAAATTGTAAAAAAAATTCTGAATGGTCACAACTTGACCACATATTCAAAAATAATAATGATAAGATGTCTTCAGTAGCTATTGTAAGACTACACTAAGATGACCTGTTTTTAATTTTAAATACTGTGTCAAATTAAACCAATCTTGGTCTCAATCATTATATAATTTTACATAATTTCCAAAATCACATTAGATACAGGTGAGCGACACAGGCTCTTGAGAGCCTCTAGTTATTGATGTAACGTTATAGTTTAGGTTTCACAAGTCTGACTCAGTGGATACAATTTCAGGTTATTCCTTCACAGTTACTGCAGTTTTAGGATATACAGTGTATAGGATAAACTGCGTCTTATCCTTGCTAATGTGTCAAAAATAACTGATTAATATCAAGTTCTGGAGTAATTAAGATATTTGTATTTTTGTTTTTTGTCATATTTGTATTCAATTGTAACTATAAAAACTGGAAATATGCGCATATTAAATAAATAATTTTACTTCTGACCATTGTTCTATATGGCAGTGATCAAATAATAGTCCATTTCAGGGGAAATATTTTGCTTAGAATTGTACTGGTATGTGCAGAGTTAAAACTTTATAAAAGGTCTTGTACATAGATTGGCTGTTTGTTGAGTATAATAAAAGATGCTTGTTTTTCTCACAGTGAATATTTATCTGTTATTATTTCAGACATGTGTGTTTACTCCCAGTCTAGGTAGCAGTACTAGTGTTGCCGTAGTGAATATTTATCTGTTATTATTTTAGACATGAGTGTTTACTCCCAGTCTGGGTAGCAGTACTAGTGTTACAGTAGTGAATATTTATCTGTTATTATTTTAGACATGTGTGTTTACTCCCAGTCTGGGTAGCAGTACTAGTGTTACAGTAGTGAATATTTGTCTGTTATTATTTCAGACATGTGTGTTTACTCCCAGTCTGGGTAGCAATACTAGTGTTACAGTAGTGAATATTTATATGTTATTATTTCAGACGTGTGTTTACTCCCAGTCTGGGTAGCAGTACTAGTGTTACAGTAGTGAATATTCATCTGTTATTAGCTCACCTGGCCTAAAAGGCCATGTGAGCTATTCTCATCACTTTGCGTCCGTCGTCGTCGTCTGTCGTCGTCGTTAACAATTTTTCAAACATCTTCTCCTCTGAAACTACTGAATGGATTTGGATAAAACTTAGCATGATTGTTTCTTAGGGTATCCTGCACAAAGTTTATGTTTCGATTTTTGATCCTTCGAAAAACATGGCCACTGTTACTAAAAATAGAACATAGGGGTCAAACAACAGTTTTTCGCAAATATCTCAAAAATCATTAGGTTACGGCAAATTCTGGCAGGTTTAAAGTGTTAAGCATGATGAGAGCTACCTATGTGCTGATTTTCGTGAAAATCTGTCAACTGATGTTAGCGTTATTGCCCTTTTTTGACATTTTTGGCCTTTTTTTATGTTATAATTTCAAAAATCTTCTTCTCTGAAACTACTATTCAAAATCAAATGAAACTTGTTAAGATTGTTCCTTAGGGTATCCTGCACAAAGTTTATGTTTCGTTTTTTGATCCGTCAAAAAACATGGCCACTGGCACTGTTACTAAAAATAGAACATAGGGGTCAAACAACAGTTTTTCGCAAATATCTCAAAAATCATTAGGTTACGGCAAATTCTGGCAGGTTGAAAGTGTTCAGCATGATGAGAGCTACCTGTGTGCTGATTTTCGTGAAAATCTGTCAACTGATGTTAGAGTTATTGCCCTTTTTTGACATTTTTGGCTTTTTTTTATGTTATTATTTCAAAAATCTTCTTCTCTGAAACTACTATTCAAAATCAAATGAAACTTGGTAAGATTGTTTCTTAGGGTATCCTGCAAAAAGTTAATGCTTGGATTTTTGATTAGTCGAAAAAAACATGTCCGCCCTTACTAAAAATAGAACATAGGGGTCAAAATGCTGTTTTTTGCTATTTTTTCCTGAATTATAGAAAGAAAATGAAGATGAAAATTACTTTCAAGGTAAACATGGTATCCCGAGTTGAATGGTGATGATGAAAGTTTGTTTTGTTCGGCCATTTTTAAAATGGCTGCCATTTTTTACACTTGCTCGGATTTCAACAATATTTGGTTTTTAAAGTAAACATGGTATCCTTAGTGAATGGTGATGAGAATGTTGTATAACAATGACTAAACTTCATAATATGTGAGCTTTTAATTGCCATCACTTGGTGTCCGTCATCATCGTTGTTAACAAATTTTCAAACAAAGCCTTAACCCACAATTTTTACATAACTTCTTTCAAACATTTTAAAAACGAAGACAACATATAGACCAAAAGATTTATACTTGTATTTGAAGATGAATTAAAGCTTGTATTTTGTATTGTGAATCATCAGATTGACCATGAATGTATCTTAATCAAGCTTAGGGAGAACTCATGCCCATTTCTTTCCAGAGGTTCTTGAAAGGCTTTTAAAGGTATTTTCAGCATTTTACATGACCTTTAATACTCAGTTTAATTTACAACAAACATTAATATATTAATTTAGTTTATAGTGCATTGTTTGCGAGGTGAGCGATTCAGGCTCTTGAGAGCCTCTTGTTATTTCAGACATGTGTGTTTACTCCCAGTCTGGGTAGCAGTACTAGTGTTACAGTAGTGAATATTTATCTGTTATTATTTCAGACATGTGTGTTTACTCCCAGTCTGGGTAGCAGTACTAGTGTTACAGTAGTGAATATTTATCTGTTATTATTTCAGACATGTGTGTTTACTCCCAGTCTGGGTAGCAGTACTAGTGTTACAGTAGACAGTACAAATACTACACCAGAAGTTATCAAAATACTGTTAGATAAATTTAAAGTAAGTACTATCTTAGGTTACCAGATTAGACTGCGACTAGTTGAAAAGATTTTTTGAGGATTTAATCACAATTCTTTTAAATTTTGTTTGGTACTAAACAATATATGCATTTATATAAAAATGTTTTCTTGATATAAACAGAAAGTGTCTAATACAATAGACATTTTGAGATTTAAAGTAAAACATTTTCTATGTTAAAGCAAGCATTGTATGTGTCGAACAAGTTTTATAGTCAGAAGACTAGTTTTATTTAAACATGTTAAAGGTAATATTTATTTTTTCCTAGGTAGAAAATAAGCCTGAAGAATATGCTTTGTACATAGTAGATGAAGAGAACAGTATGTATGCTTTTCTTACACTTCTTGAAATGTTCCTGAATTAAAATAAACTACAGTATATTTCATATTACCTGCAACTTGTTTTTTTTCCTGGAACATCTTAAAAATTTCTTTAAAATATCAATAAAAAACAGTTACTGTACCTTTTGTTTCAATTAGTAATAATTTTTTAATGTATCATTGCTTTTTCCAATGCTGGCATTCCTTGAATTTTCATTTTTCCATTATACTTGAGTGAAATGTGATGTCACCACAAAGAAAGGTGACATTATTGGACATATGAAAGTTTTATTGTTAAAATTTTAGTCTACTTCTACTTTATTGCTGTCTGAAGTGTACAGGGTTGGGCCAAAATTTAAAAAATGTCTAAAAAAAGCCGCCGGGTCAAAAATTTATTGTGATCTTTTTTTTTTTGTAATTTCCGGAAAAAAATTGTACCTTGTTCGACATGGGTCTCGTAATTCTTGACTGAATTCTCGCAAGTCTTTGGATATGTTCATAAGAGTAATAATAAATCCATTCAAGATGGATGGCAAAATTGCCTTGTCATCCATGATCCTGTGTTAAAATCTGATATTCTGACGCCGGGGAAATTATAAACATCGTATATAACAAACTATATTCTTTCTGGAAAAGCAGTACATTGAAGGATGTTCTTGAAGATGTTACCGACAGAACAATTCATTTGAAGCAGTTTGACGAAGTTGTTGTACCTTTACTTCAATTACTTCAATTACACTATACTTCTACCACTTCATTTAAAGTTTTATTCAGCATTAGATATAAAATTATATAATTAAAAACTATAATAACAAAGCACAGAATATAAGTACAACAAATATATTCTTGCAGTCTCTAGTTTTTTTGTCTTGCCTGCGACAAAAAGCCGCAAAGGCGAGATATAGGTATTACTTTCGACTGCAACAGCGGCATAAACTTTTTGTCCCCCGCCGCAACGCGATGCGGGGGATATGGTAATGCCGGGCGTCCGTCCGTCCGTGCTTCCGTCCGTCCGTCCGTCCACCTTGTAAGCGCTCTAGCAAATTTATTTCTTGACCGATTTGGATAATATTTATACAGTAGCTTTAACTCAATGATACCTCAAGGGAGTTCGAAGATGAGTCATGTCGAAATATTTTTGTAGGAGTTATGCCCCTTAATAACTTAGAAAATCGACAAAATTTTCATGTAAGCGCTCTAGCAAATTTATTTCTTGACCGATTTGGATAATATTTATACAGTAGCTTTAACTCAATGATACCTCAAGGGAGTTCGCAGATGAGTCATGTCGAAATATTTTTGTAGGAGTTATGCCCCTTAATAACTTTGAAAATTGACAAAAATTTATATTCTCCTTGCATTGGAATAATATTTATACACTTGGACCTAAAGGGAAATTTTATACATAAACTCCTATCGAAACTTATAAAATTGAAAAATACTGTCTTTAATAGTTTGTTAGGCGGAATACTTTTGATCAAAGCATTTCTGTTTATTGAAAAGGAGTAAATGTACATTTGTATAAATTCTCAATACACATGGTAAAATAAGATTTCAACACTATACCCATATTGTATAAATGTCTTCATACCACTCATTAATTTGTAAAAAACTTTAGCAATAACCACAAATTGTTTGTCCTTCTATTCTCTCTCTTTGAGAAAATTTTGTTATGTTTCACTTGTCCAAGGGTTTCTAATGCTCTAGCGGCGGGGGACTTCGGAACGCTGTTCGATTTTTTAAAACTTTAATAACTTTACACATGTAATACCTACAATTAAGATTTATGGTCCACAAGGTAGCTTATCGTATAAGGTTTGGCGCTATATACTTTTCTTGTGACCCTGACCTCAGTTTCATGGTTCACTGACTTCTTAAACATGAATTTAAAATATGCATCCAAGTTTCGTGGCTAAATCCATTTGTCTGCAACTATAATACTTAGGCCAACCATATTTGATCTATAGATAGTTCTTAGTGGGTACATGCCAGTCTGACACATGGCTTGGGACCTTGACCTCAATTTCATGCTCAAGTGACTTTGTCACTTTTTTGTGGTTAAGTCCAATTCTCAGACACTGTAATACCTAGACCCACCATATTTGGTCAAAAGATAGTTCTTGGTAGGTACATGTCAGTCTGACACCTGCCTTTTGACCTTGACCTAAATCTCATGCTTGAGTGACCTGCGTCACATTTTGGTTGGTAAGTCCATTACCCTGAAACTAGAATACCTAGACTTACCATATTTGGTCAATAGATAGTTCTTGGTGGGTACATGTCAGTCTGACACCTGGTTTTGGACCTTGACCTCAATTTCATGCTTGAGTGACTTTGTAACTTTTTCGTGGTTAAGTCCATTTCTCAGAAACTGTAATACCTAGACCCACTGTATTTGGTCTATTGATAGTTCTTGGTGGGTACACGCCAGTCTGACACTTGTCTCTGGACCTTGACCTCAATTTCATGGTTGAGTGACTTTCATCCAAATTTCTTGATTAATTCATTTTTTCAGCAACTGTAATACCTAGACCTATCTGTGTTTGGTCTATAGATAGTTCTTAGTGGGTACATGCAAGTCCGACACATGTCTCTGGACTTTGACTTCAATTGCATGCTTGAATGACTTTTTCACATTTTCTAGATTACGTCCATTTCTCAGCAACTTTAATACCTAGACCCACCATATTTGGTTAATAGATAGTTCTTAGTGGATGCATGTCGGTATGACACCTGCCTTTTGACCTTGACCTAAATTTCTTTTAATGCATTTTCCTTTGACTTAAAAAATGTCGGGTATCAGATAATCATTATTCTGTGTCCATGTGCATACCCAGGTGAGACATGTAGTGTGTCCACTCTTGTTAGAATGAATTGATGACATCTAAATAGCTGTTCCAATCTGTTTCGGTTGTAAAGTAATTTGAAGTGGAATCCTGATCAGGAAAAAATTATACCCTGCCTGCCTGGTCGGCTCCAAAAATTAGGGTTGGGGGAGGGGAAACAAACATTTTTTTAATTGTGGCCTTGTAGTTAAACAACAGATTATTCATAAAAGTGTGGTATACATAGTAAATATTCTTACAGTATTGAATAAACCAAACTCTTGTATACACTGAACTTTGTATCAAAAATATCAGTGAATATACCTGTGTAAACAAACATCTGTCTACAGTGAACTATTTGTTGTGACATTTAATGCGTAAATCTTTTTGAACCAAACAAATGTCTACAACTTTTTGTTATGACATATAATGAATACATATTTTTGAACCAAAGAAATGTCTATGCTGACGTTCGTATCCTAGTGTGAAGCCTGTGTAAACTTAACACTTATATTCACCCCATACTTCCTACCTTCCTTCACTGAACTTTGTGTCCGAACATTCGTTGAATATTTTTATTTAACCTGTGTAAACCTAACTCCTTTCAAAATCAAAATAAAACGAAATCTTCACTCCTAAAAGTGTCCACTTTTGACAGGTTTCAGTCAAATTATTTATTTATTAAAGGTGAAAGAATACTCAGGAATACAGACATTCCATTATTAGAGAGAATAAGTTTAGGTCCAGATGAACTATCGGGTGCCAAGTTATTATTACGAGACAGAGTAGAAAGGAAACAATCACTGTTAGATACACCTGTATTTGAAGAACCACAAATAGAGCAGGAATTAAAACCAGACCCAGTCAAATTACCTGATGAGGTAGGTGGTAATAGATTTTATCATTAAAATCTAAATAAACAAGGCAAAGTAGCTCTTTCACAAAAGAGCTTAAGATTTTCAACATGCACTGAGTGGAAGGAAAGGTGATACGGAGTAAGTGTTAATGAGGCAACAACATCAAAATAAAATTCAAGGGGCATGTGTCTACACTGCATAACAAGGTCTAGATGTAAGTCTTGTACAGATATTACCCCTCATTAACCTTAGTATAAAATGAATAAGCTGGTAAAGAAACTTTGACTTTGCATGTTAATCATATAAATTCTTGAGTTATCTATTTTTAAAATTGTGTAACGGGGATATATTGGATTAATTTTTACATCCAAGCAACAAGTCACAGAGAAATAATATATAGTTAATTCTCATTATCTCAGACTCACTTGAGTCAAGTTTTTGTTGTTGTCCCAAATGTTTTACAGTGCAGATATATGTATTTTAACTCTTTGTTTAGTGGAAGTGACTTCTATCTCAAACTCAAGTTTGAGTCCCAAATGATAAAAACCACATAATTTTTATTTGTTATGTTAAAGTAATCATCTTATAAAACATCACCTTGTGAATTAAATGTCTTCAGAAGTAAGTTTCATTTCCAATAATTGACACTTGTCATCTATTGATTTTTTGTGCTATTAAAAACAATTCACACAGATTAGATTAATAAGTGTGGGTTATCAACAAATATTAATGAACAAATTAATCAACCTAATGATTTATTTGTGAACTCTCAAATTTATTTTTTATATCTAGTTGACCAAGTTTCCTTCAAACTCTTTATTATTTAAAACAAATATTAAAGGTCACACAAAATAAATTTTACATGCATTATATAAATATCTGAACATGGAAAATAAATTAAGGTCTTGATAGTAAATTTAAACTATCATTTTACTCTGAAACTTACATACATTATAGTACATCTTGTAAATTGCATCCCTTTCACAACTTGGTAATTTTGTCAGCTTCTTTGGCCAACTTTGCCGATTTAAAAAAAAAACTTTGTGGTTCTAAGGACTTTGATATAACGAGAGTTAACTGTAGATAATGTAGTTACATTTTTTGTTAGGGTCCATATCCAGGTTTCATACATCTTCTGAAATTGAGATTTTCCCCTCCACTGAGCTTTACTCAAATTTTCAATTTCCATCATTCTGATTGGTTAGTATTTAAATTATTCAAATCTTCAAATTTTAGATATTTTATCAAAGAAAGGCCTTTTGATCTTTGAATCATCTTTAGATTGGGTTGAATTTACATTAGATATCTGTATCTCTTTATAAAGTAATTATTTCTTACTCTCCTAATTACCTCGGCAAGGAATTGTAAGGCTTGCATTCCCCCTATTATAACTAAGGACTTTTAAAAAGGCCCAAATTATAACAGAAAGTCCAGTTTAACTTTGAAGTACAGGAGGTTGTGTCATTTTTACTGTAACATAAAGAATTTATGCAGATTTTGTTCTATTTGAACAGATAGAAACATTGGTAGCTTTACCAGAACCTGTGTTAAGAGGAATCTTAATTAAATTCAAGCAGGATGAAGAGGATGACGTCAACAAGTTGAAATCAAGGTAAAGTTAATCTGTTGTATAAAGATGTCATGATATTCATTGAAAAATGACAATGTGAAGCATTTTGAAAGGTTCATTCAACCTATGCCAACATTTGAAATATAGGTATAAAAAGGTAGGATTATTTGTTGGCATTCCTTGAATGTTGTATAAACAATCACGAATTAATGTGTTTGTTTTATACAAACAAACAGCAATCAAATTTCACATGTACATGTAATTTTAAAATTACAGTGAAACTTCTGAATATTTTTAAAATAGTTAAATTTGGACAGTTATGGGTAGTGCATATCCAGTATACTCTATCACTTCATATGGTCTTCACACTAAACTTAAGGTCTAGATACCAAGTCTGTATGAAGCAAAGCTGATACCATATATGTTTTAATACATTATAACAAATGGTGTTCTGAGGGTCTGTATGTTTTTTGATGATTTTCTCTTTTGTCGTTCTAGAATTATGGGACTTAGATTTTCCAAATAAAAGCAATTTTTCACATGTCGCATACTAACGCCAGTACCCCTTGACTGATTTTTTTTCAAACTTTTACGACCGCCGCGGTGGTCTTGTGGTAGCGTGCTCTCCCCGAGTGCGGAAGGTCGCGGGTTCGATCCCCGGCCGGGTCAAACTAAAGACATTAAAATTGGTATTTGCTGCTTCTCCGCCAAGCACACGGCATCTAAGAGTAAGAGCAAAGACTGGTCGTCTCGGAGTCAGTATAATGTGTCTGAGTGAGGTGATATGTCTTCCTGCGGACAGTTACCTCGTGAGCTAGCACATTAAAAGTCCGACTTAGCGTGTCGGTCTAGTACAAAGCAGGGATCATCCTGATATGCACCCGGTTGATCGTCCTGGTCCATATACTGCCATTTGACCCTCATTGCAATTAACTATTAGCTATATTATACTTATTTCAATGCGAAAACGTTCCAAAACATAAAATAATAATTAAGCTCCACCCACCAGTCCATATAATAATTAAGCCCCGCCCACCAGTTCATATAATATTATATTGACTGCTTTCTTTGATATAGACAAATAGAGAGACAAAATCTTAAAAATATAGTATTCTTATTTCCAAAAATATTGATGTGTAAACTTAACCATAACATACTGTTCAAGCGAGTCCTCATTAAATTCTGTTAAAAAATACTTTATCACTATACTATTTGTTGTTTTGTAGATTTAAATTAGCAAAAAAGAAAATCAAAGAACAACTGGAACTTTTAAGGGATAAAACATGATCTACAACATGGATAGGAATTGATACAGTAGATAACAGAATCTGTCACAGAGGCCCTCTTGGCTGGTTTGCAGTGACATTTACTTTCCATTTATAGAATTACTGTTCTGTTTTTTTAACAAATGACCATGATGCCAATTAACCAATCAAATATCCTAATTTTTTTATGCAAAGTACCCTGTTACATTATGTTCTTCATTTAAGTGCACATATACAAAGGGAAATAACTTAGACTTGCTATGAGTCTGCAGCTTGTTTGTTTGGTGAAAATGTCATTTCTTCTACACAACATAAAACACTAATCATAAGTAATTTTAGCAGATTATGCATTGGTCTCTACATGTTAGCTACATATCATGAAATTTAAATCTTTATGTATTAACTATAGCTTTAAGTAAACATTTAATCCATATTACTATGTAATTATATATTTTCCTACATAGCTTTGTATTATATAATGCTATAGGAGCAGCAAATTGCAGCTTTCAGCCATGTTAAAATAAGAAAAATATCTCTTTAAATTACAGTCAATTTTAAAGTATTTGGTTTGACCCGGCTGGGAATTGAACCCACAACCTTCTGCACTTGGGGCAGGCACGAGAGCACGTGGCCCAAGAGTGGTTCCAACACATCATTAATAATACAGTATATATTTCTTAATTGCAATATGTGCCTTTACAGAAAAAAGGTTGTGACATTTTTTTAGTCTCTTATTTATAAGGTATTTGCAAAAAGATTACATCCGGACTTGAGTGTCTCATATTTACAAGGGAACTACGAATTTCAAAGTACATACTAAAATTTCAGAAATCAATGTATGCATTTATTATTGCAAATCTCCGACAGCTGTTAAAAATGCCAAAATAATTAATGTTACTCATGTATCTTAAAAGTAGAAATTGTTAGTTATTGTTCTAGAACTTTAACTTATGTAAATTTAAGTTATATTTCCTTTTTTCAGCTTATTTTAGACAGACACATGAAAATCATTGTAGTATTCCTATATGCTTTTATGAGTGTTCAACAAAATCATTGCTAAACCTTCTTTTTTGGCAAATAAAGATGGCTTCTACTTACTTTGATCCTTATAGATCATTTTACAAACACTAACAACCATATATTTTTACTTAAATAACCATTCATGTCTTGTTTGTTCTTAACTGACCTTATTTTTTGCAACAGCCAGTTGAAAAGAATTAAGATAATAAGATCAATACACGATCAGTTGCTTTGCAGTCAAACAGGACTGATCAAAACCAGGTAACTGTACTGCTACAATACACAAATTACATTGTATCAGAACTTAGCCAGTCTAGATTTTTGGTATTTTTTCCTTTGATTTTCTATGAAATATTTGTCATGTTCTAAAACAAGTTTGGTAAGATTAAACAATATGGAGAACCAAAACCTGTTTACTAGTACAAAATTTTAAATTGTTTGATATCAGAGTTTGCCATTTTTTATACCATAGCAAAAAAGCACTGCTTTATCACATAGTCAAACCTGTCTATAAAGGACAGCAAAGGGACCAGAAAAAGTGCCCTTTATAGAGAGGTTAATTTTACATACTTTGTTCATGAATGGGACTTTTTCACTGTGCTCTTTATAGACAATGATTAGCTATATAGAGGTGCCCATTAGAGCAGGTTTGACTGTACATATTAGGCTAAGCTCTAACAGTGTTTTATAAATAGGAAATTTTGTGTTTGTTTGTGAACTTCTCATTGAGTGAAAAAGAATATTTGACATGTGCCAATTATTTTATACATGTATATGCTAATTGTTTTGTTATTTGTTTTGATTATATAGTATTTTGTAACTTCAAAAATATACTTATATTAATAATTAATGATGTAATTAATACCATTTCATATCATTATGATGTATTTATCCAAGTAGTATATCACTCATTATTCATATTATCTATGCAATGTTATAATTTTTGTTTGAAAATTTTTAATTGTGTGTTACAGTATACATTCCATTATTTTTAAAATTTTATCCCTCAGTTATATTCTGAAATTATCTGAATATTTCTAAAAAATATATTGTTAAGTTAGTAGGTATAAAGTCATGAAAATAATTTCTATATTCTTTTTCAAATTTTTATTAAAATTTATGTGGACGGGGGGAATTTTTATTTTTATCTGTATCTGATTGTTCCCAATGGTAGAAATGAACATTATGTCCATTACAGAAAAGTATAAAACAAGAATTTGGACGGGAGATTTTTATAGGAGCAGACATGGGTGAGAATATTGGAATTGATTTTATTTAACCTAAACAGGAATATGGTTAATGCATTGTAAGAAATACATTAAGTTATTTATCTGTTTACATTTGAATGCATAGATATTTTGGACAAATATCATTGAAACTAGAACCCAAAAATGGAATTCTAAAAGTATAGAAAAAAGTTTGTCATATAGTTGTCAACACAGGTAATGTGACTATGTTGCAGTGTACAAGTTGTGTTTAATGATTAGTTCCCAATTGTAATCTTTATAATTCATTGCACTTTCAGTAGGAATCTGTTAACGAACCTTATATAGGTCAATTTTATTAATAGTTGTTATGTATTATTTCTGTGATATGATTTTTCAATGTGCTATAATTCTGTTTTTCTCCAGGTTTATACATATCTCTTTTAAAATAGTACATGTGTCCTTTTCAATTAGTAACATTCTTGTGTTGGATTTTGAATTTATACATCATATCAGATAATTGTAATAAGGTACAAAACCTGCATAGTAAAGATGAATGAAATGAACTTCTAAATGATTATATAATGTTTCAGGATGAGGTACCAGTAGTTGTAACATAAATATTTCAGTTTGTACAAACCTTCTTCAGAGAGGGGGCCACTGTATCCAAGTGATCCAGGTAGTAACAACTGATGATAACTAGTCTGTCAGAGAGGGGGCCACTGTATCCAAGTGATTCAGGTAGTAACAACTGATGATCACTAGTCTGTCAGAGAGGGGGCCACTGTATCGAAGTGATTCAGGTAGTAACAACTAATGATCACTTGTCTGTCAGAGAGGGGGCCACTGTATCCAAGTGATTCAGGTAGTAACAACTAATGATCACTAGTCTGTCAGAGAGGGGGCCACTGTATCCAAGTGGTCCAGGTAGTAACAACTAATGATCACTGTCAACACTTTGTTTCCAATGCTTTGTTCAACACTGATCTTAATTGACAAGGATTGTCAGTTTTCATCTTGGGAGGAGTTTAGTTATCTCCCTTTGAATTCTAACAGTTAACTGTTGCTCACGTTTTCACTGTTTCCATTTTCATTATAACTGCATCAAGATTTGGTAATTTTTGCCTTTGACCATCTTTTGAGGTATTCTCAGTAATTAATTTATTTTTCTCATGCAAATCATTTGAATTTATGTGGGTACTTTTGTATATTCTATTGTCAGTAGATTTAAACTTATTTCCATGGTTTTCTAATGTCATTTGGGCTTTGTGTAGACTAAAAACATATGAACATGTATTTTTACCTCGTACACCTTTAGATTAATCTCTCCGTCCTTAAAACTTTCTATTTGTTCATTTTCATGAGATTTTTAAATGCAGGTAGAATATGTTAGAGGCTACAAATACATGTAGAATTAGTATTTTAAACCAAAGGAGATCCATTTTCAGGTAGACATTATGTTTTTGTCAGGAGTCAGATCACAGTTATTGCATTTAGTTAGTAAAAAGACCAATTTTAACAGGTCTAGAGGTCGTAAATTTCTGTTTTATTTTGTGCATGTAGATTTTTATTAAAATTAGGGTGGAAGTCATATGATAAAGGCGTCTATGTGTCCATAGACACATAAAAAGCATTTTCTTTGGTATAAATATTAAGTCCTTTTATTCCAAAATTATTATTACATATTCTGCAAACATGTAACTTTACTGTTTTCAGATGAGAAAAATTTCACATACATTATTGGAAAAAAAAACTTAGAAATAGATAAAATTACAAACAATGTAAGAGTAAGAAATTTAATAATACTGAATTAAATAAGACGGCTGATTTTAATTTATATATATCGAGTATTTTAATCAATCAAAATATTTTATTTGTTGCATTTCAGTCATTTTAAGTCGTTCATTATTTGTAGATGTCCTTCAATAACAGAAAGATTTGTTTTATTTTAATGTTCATATTTTCATGAAAAATTAAGATTTGTGTGTTCAGAAGTTTAGATTCACTGCTGTTAATTTCACTAATTTACATAAGTTTTCATTGTTGAATTGAAATGCAAAAATATTTCATTTTAATATATATTGTTTTGAATAAAAATTAAATAAAAAATTAAATACCTATTTTCAAAGGAATGTTTAGTTCACCTCAACGAAGTTGAGGGGGACTAATGGAGTCACCCTGGCATCCACCTCCACTTGTGCGTCCACAGCCAGTTCACAGTTACTGGTTGACATCTCAGGGAGCTACAAAGCCACACACCAAAATTATCAGGGGAACCAGGCAAACTTTGTAATCGTAGATTTCTGGTTTATTTTGTGCATGTAGATTTTTATTAAAATTAGGGCAGAAGTCATATGATAAAGGCGTCTATGTGTCCCAACATTTATGGTATGGTATGGTATATTGCACAACCAGCTCCCTTTACAAGTAAAAAAAATAATACTTGTTATACAGTTGTCTTTTTATGGTGCACTCCAATCTTGTTTTAAAAGTTGTTGAAATGAGTCTTTCCTTAGATAAAGGATTTATTAAAATATTGGATAGATGCATGAATATACAAGGGAGGGAATTTGGTTACTGGTAAAATGAAAGATGGAAAAGCATGTGCTTGGAGTTAAAGAATTCATAATATGAACAAAAATTTGGTGTATTAATTCAATTCTTGACCAAAATCTCTAAAAGCACATCAGTAAATCCGAGCAGATGAAACACTGTTTGTACTCATACTTATGCACAATTTACATTGTAAGATGGGTAAGACAGATATATTGAAGCAAAGATTTTAAAATTCTAGAGATTTATTTTACCAGTAATATATCAATTGATATCATAGAATATTGAAGGCAATAAGGACTTCAAAAATATGTATTAATTTTTACACCTAAATTTAAAAAAAAAACATATTGTACTCCTTTTTTTGCAATTTCCTTTTATCTTTTAAACATCTCAACATGTTTTTGCAATAAATAAAAGGAAATTGCAGAAAAGGGAGTACAATATATTTTTTTCAGAAATTTTAGGTGTAAAAATGAAGACATATTTTTTAAATAAACCAAACGAAAATCTGATTGCCTTCCGTATTTCATGATACCAATTGTGATGCACTAGACATCTGTGTGTAAATAAATTATAAACTCATATTTTTACCTCACACCTTTAGATTAATCACTCCATCCTTAAAACTTTCTATTTTGTTCATTTTCATGAAATTTTTATATGTAGTTAGAAAATGTTAGAGGCTACAAATACATGTAGATGGAAATTTGAACAATGAACTAAAATGCTATAGAGCAGATTTTATAAAAACATTTAAGCATGCGAATGCTTGTTTAACATAAAATTAAATGAAGCCATGTTCTGTTTAAATAATTATCACAGTATATAAAAAAAAAACTGGAATATATAGTACCAAACATTTACATTGGTATCAGTTAATAATATCACAATCTGCTTCCTTTGAATTTCTTGTAGTCACTAAATTCATAAAATGTCCTTCTCTGTTGATTCTTAGGGATATTTTCTAACTTATAAATACAATCATATAAAGCTTCATACATAGAAATCCATCGTTTATCATCATCAGCCCCACTTCTTGACGAAGCATCAAGGTAGTTAGTGGCATAACAAAAACCTGTTTTATACCGTGTGTCTGCTAAACCCATCTGTCCACCATAACCACCATGACCAAATATATTCATCATCTAAAAATAAAATTATAATGTTATAAAGATAAATAGGAATCTGAGACACATAGTCCTTTTCACAAGTAAAAAATAAGTAAAATTATTTTAATTATCTCCCTTGAAAATCAGAAAAAAATCTCTGAAAAACCATGGAATTTATTGTTCAGAAAAGTGTGGAAACCCTGTATTATTAAAGAACCTTTGGTAGAATATCAATTATATTTTAAAACTACAACATGCTGCAACCATCTTTAGTTCAACACGGATCATCAACATGTAAGTCCACGACCTAGATTTCATGCTTGAGTGAATCCATTAAATTTTAGTATTTTGGTCCTTACGTCAGAAACAGAATTTAGTACTATGGATTCATTAATTTAAATTGGGTAAAAGTTAATGTAAGCAGGATATACATTGTATTATGAAACTTTGATATATTTAAAATAATTTAAAAATCTTAAAATGATTTCCTGTCAGAATTAATAGATGGGAATTCTATGTTCAGGAGGATTGGGTATCTATGTCTTACAGACACACAATCTCTAGTTTCAGTTTAAAATTCCTTTACTGAAGGATAAAAATGAACATCAGTTAAGTTACCTCACACATATGGCCAAAATATACTCTAAGTGGCAAAATATGTCTATTACATTTAAAATGGACAATATGAATGCATATCAGTAAGTATATATATTTACTTACTGGTTTGCCAGTCTCTGCAACAGGGAACAACATTGGCCCATAACTCCACATGCCATCCATACTGAATGCTAGATCTATTCCTCCTGAACAAATTTGTTGCATTCTGTTTATAGATTCTTCTGACAGGAGTCGTCTCCCTTGGTAAACACCACCATTAGCTAAAATACTGTGTAATTTGGCAATAGCAGCAGCTGTACCATGTCCGCATACGGATCCTATTGGAAGCTTTTTAATGTCAGGGTCATTCATTGTTCTAACCTATGTACAATAAGATTACTGATTAGCACTGAGGCAAAAGATGGCCAAAATTTTCAAGGTAGATTGTTGTGAACACTACTGATTAGCCTGTCAACACAGTGAGGCTGTGAGTTTTCTAGAGAGATGTAAGAAACCGAATCTAAAGTGACAAGGACTACCAATTTTCCTGTTCTCTCTAAGTATTCTGGCAGACACGGTATGGCCAATACATTAAAAATAGTGTATAACCCGAATAAACCAAACTAAACCTGATTACTGATACCTCAGAAGGATCAGTTTCCCAAAATTTAAACTACTGTATGTTCTGTACTGTCTGTTTACTCTTCAGTAGCACAATCAATATTTACAACAGAAGGATATGGGGTAAATAGATACATTTGTTTAGTTGGGGTTTTATGCCATTTTCAGCACATTTGGCTATTTCGCGGCACCCAGTTTTTATTGGTGGAGGAAGCCGGAGTACCCGAGAGAACCAATGACCTTCGGTAGGAAAATTGGCAATCCTTGTCAATTAAGATCAGAGTCGACACACACTGCCACATGTGAGATTCGAACTCACAACCTCAGTGTTGACAGGCTAGTGATCATTAGTAGTCATGAAGAACTATTCAGAACACTCGGCCACCAAGGCCCCTAAACAGATAATAGACAACATCCTATCACATTGTATGTGGTATTACTTGGTGAACTGTTTTGTACTGCATTTATCAGTTCTAAGAGTTTAAAAATTATAAAATTCATAGATTTCTAACATCAAACTTTACACTTCTAAAGTCTGTAGGACTCTGTGATGTTAATCTAAGGATATTTTGATCTCCTTTGAAGTTCTGCAAATAGGCTGCAGCATCCATCATTTTCCATACAACTATCCTTGGAGTTCTATAATGTAGTTCTTCTGGCAATCCTATATAAAATTCTATATCTGTGGAGAAAAGAGAGACAATTCATGAAATGTTTTATTTTCCTAAACACTTGAAAGACTACAAATAATAGCCACTGTCCAATTAGAATATTAGACTCACTTTTGGTTTACTGTCTCTGAACCTCAGTTTGTGTAATGGATTTGTGTCATTCTGATAGTCTATGTGCCCGAGTTTTAAGATATTTTTGTTTGTTAAATGAAAAATACAAATTTTTCCTTGTCCATTCAGATATGATTCTTAATTGGGAATTTCCAATATGACAATAACTGCACTACAAAAAATATGGAAATATTAAAAATGTGAGCTAACTGGAATAATAAATCTAAATTTGTAAAAACATGATTTTAAATATTTTATTCACTTTGTACATATTTGGTGCAACTTAGGTATGCCACATCAAATATTATTTATTATGATTAGAAATAAGATCTAGTATATCATTTTAAAATATGAAAAAAGGTTTGTATATTTACCAAAAGGCTGTGCTATTTCATCATGGAAATACTGTGACAATATTCTTCCTTTAGGGTCAGCCCTTCTTACAATCTGGTCCAGGTATAAAGCAAAGGTCACAGGGTGGTATCCATGGTTTGTTCCTGGTTTCCATAATGGCTTCTGATTGGCTAAGATATGACCTAATTTTTCAGGATCATGGAGAATCAGAGCCATTGGAAACTTCTCATTTGTGGCTGATAAACCTGCCTAATAAAGTTATCACTAACTGCAAAGTATTAAGTAAACATTCTTCTTTAGCTGATTTACAGGCTAAACAAACTTTAGCTTTAATAGATCAGTAGCCTATTAAATTCTTCTGGTACCCTTGACCTCACATTCAATGATAGTTGGTATTGTGTTTTGGTTTACTGTGTTAATGACATCATCTTTTCTTTAGATAACATGCCAAATAGTTCCCATTTTCATGCCTTTTCTCTATATAACAATTTACTCTTTCAGGATAAACACAATATATATGTACATAGTCTTACTGTGCAACAATTGAAGTATGCTCATAAACCTCACTGTTCTACCTGTTTCTAAAGTTTGTACAAAAAATGTACTGTCTGACAATGTACATATATTGTATAATTATATATTGCTGCGTTATGATGAGACCTCTAGCAATGAGCAATTTGAACCCAGCACGACCTGTTCTTAGTATTGAAGGGCCAACATGCCAGAATTAACAAAAAGCTGATAATTTCACACAATAAGACAACAGGTAACTCATTAGGGTTGTGATGTTGTTTTTAATGATTCAATTAAGCTTATTTCAAATGAATATCACTATAATATATGGTTTTAAAATGAAAAATCAAAAGATTCTAAAAATTGTAAAAGATATAGAACAAGATTTTAACTATGTCCATCTTGACTGGCAGCCTGGAACATTGCTGTTAAGTTCCAATTGGCTAAATGGTTTCAAACAAGAAGATCTTTCAGTGAACTTTCCCATTAGGTCTTATGTTAAACTAAGTTTCGCTCTGGCAGCCATCTTTGATGGTGGACAGGGTCATCGGATAAAACTATGAAAGAAGACCAACTAAGCACCATTGCTGCTGACAAGTTTTGTTCCAATTGGCCAAATGGTTTCAGACTAGAAGATCTTTAAATAAATTTCCCATAGGGTCCTATGTTAAACTATGTTCGGCTCTGGTGGCCATCTTGGATTATGGGCAGGGTCATTGGATATAATTCTGAAATAGGACCACCTAAGGACCATTGCTGCTAAGTTTTGTTCCAATTAGCCCAGTGGTTTCAGAGGAGAGTTTACGACAACGATGGACGACGATGAATGACAGATGCCAAGTGATGACAATAGCTCACATGGCCCTTTGGGCCTGGTGAGCTAAAAATTTTATTAGTGATGAAATTGTTCATAAATTTGTGAGCAAGCAGGAATTATTCAATGAAAAATATGGTTGTTGGCATGTACTTCATTACTTTTCACACATTTTTAATATAACTGCCTCCAGTAAACATTCAGATGAAACTAAAAAATTCTACATAAAAGTCCAATTTGAAGTTTTTAAATCTTACTGTTTTATTACACTACAATAAAACTATAATATCAACAAATTCAACTTAAATCATTTTTTGATATAACAAAAACAACTGGCAAATAAATGATATGTTTTATTCAAAAATCTTAATCAAAATTTAATTCAAAGCTGCAGTTAAGTATAATATTAAAAAATGAATGGATATTTTACCCTGTTGGTTATGTACATTTCCAAAGTCACATCTTCTTTTCCATTATTGGCAAATTCTGGCCAGTATTTACATACTCTTTCCTTGTAATCTAGTAATCCTCTGCAATGTATAAATCATTGCTTTCTTTTATTATGTAACATGTTTTTGAAAGGGACATTTTGAAGGTTTGTATGACTTCTTTTTGTACTTTTCAAATTCAATTTCACGGTTACTATCTAACTGACATGTGCCTCATTTCTTCTTTCACGGACAACAGAAAAAGCCTGAGTTTAAAATGTATGAAAAGATTTTAACAATCATCTGAATAAAGATATCAGGTTTTTTTTATTACAGTAAGATAAGACGAGTATCGTTCTAAACTGAATGCACTGAAATATACCAGTTCTGTGGATTAATTTAAATTAATTCTTTTGATGATTCAAATTTTGTAGTTTTGTATTATGAAATATTTATTTCATTGAATATTTAAATTTGAGGCTTTTTGCATCCACCAAAAATTGGTACCAATCAATCCAAAGTACTGTATGAGACAACACGATTAAATAAAAGATCACTGTAAAATTAAATTAAGTTGGACCAAATCAATTATCTATTTTTATTTCAATCCAAAAATGAAGATATGTTGTTTTTGTTTTATTGAGGTTCAATGCAACTTGTAATTACTATATTTTAATGAGGACAGGAGCTGCAGAACAAGGCTTCAGAAAAAAATTAGAAAAGACAAGGCATGTCTGTATGTTTAAAACATTATGAAATAACCTTTGAAAAGTGCTTACCTATCCACCATATGTGCAATAACCACAGCTGATGCACTTTTTGTTGTTGAATATACACAAGGCATGGTATCTTTTTTCCATAGTCTCTTTGCTTTCTGATCTGCGTATCCACCCCATATATTTACCACTAAATCTCCCTTGTAATAGGCAGCAAAAGTCCCTCCAATTTCTAATTTGTTCTCTAAATTTGACCTAATTATTCAAAGAATAAACAAGGATTTAAGTATATTTTTAAAATCCTTGGAATAAACATTTTATATGAGAGGGGAGATAACTCTTAACTTAAAAAAAAATTTACTATTAAAATTTTGTTTGATTCTGTAAAAATTGTATGACTGGAGAAGGGATAAGGGAGCAACCATTTGACTTTTATGGGGTGGGGGGTGGGGCTAGGATCAAATTTGAAATAAAAAGGCAGGACCAGGATTTTGGCAAAATGAAAAGGCAGGATCACTTAAGGTGTGAAAAAAATGCAGGACCTGTACCTGTAGCCTTTCTGCTCAAAAAAAAAAAAAAAATGAAACTTTGTTGATATGTACATGAAAACATTTTTCTTATTGTTTCCAGTGTAACTATTAATAATTATTCTAAAAAACTTAAATCATTGTTACTACAATGGTGAAAAATGGTTACAAGATATTGCCAAGTTTTTTGTATCTGTGATCAAAGTTTGAAGTTGCTAAAAAGGTTCACTAGACTGAAATTTCCTTAGGCTTCTCTATACTATTACCTTATTAAAGTCAGATGTTGTTCTGGAGTTATGTCACCTTGTCCATAAAAAAATCAAATATGCACGAAAAATCACAAGATTAGCAATTTTCGGGTAAATTAAAAAACATGTTGACTTCGATGTGCTCAATATATCTTAAAATTTAAAACATACTTTGATAAGATAAGTATCTTTTAATGGTCAACTGATAATCAATGCTAAACATATAGCTTCAACTACAATTTTGTGTTTTAATTTAATGAAGTTTACCCCTGACTTAATGAAAAACATCAAGTAAAAAGCCTAACCTGTGTCAATCAGGAAATATTTTGGTTTACCGATAAATGAAAATAAAAATTTAGGCCGAAAAAAATCCAGGACAAAAACTTTTGACGAAAAAGAATAGGCAGGATCAAACCTTTGATCCTAGCCCCCACATAAAAATCAAATGGTTGCCCCCTAAGTATCCTTGAAAAAATATCACAATAAAATATACATGAACATAAAAATTAATACTAATCCAATGCATAGACCTTTGTTACTATCTAAGATGTTGAAACTGACAAAATATAATGGCTCTATCCCTTGTAGTTTAAGATACAGGTCGAAATCTGAAGGTGGAAAAAACATTTGAAATAAAAAAAAATATAATGATTTAATTACATTGTACTGAGGCAGGAGAATATGCAATATTTTTATTGATAAGTTACTTATATTACTGGTATTCCTATTTTTTCCCCCATAATTTTCAGATACCATATTGAACTTCCAAAAATATCATTTTCTGATACCAAAATCTATAGAAAAAGAGTTAAACTGTTATCACCTGAATATATCCTTAACCTTCTCAAAGCCAGGTTTTACATAACCATCAACATGCACTGGTACTTTTGATTTAGACATCCTTGTTTTCTTCTGAATTCCTAGGATCAGTCTTCTGATAAAGTTCATTCAAACTGAAGGAAAGGCATAGTATATGACATAACATAAAACAATGTTTGACCCTCTAAGGGGCAATAAGTAACAGTGTAACAAAAACTGAAGATAAAAGGAGCCACTTGATTGAAAAAAAAAGACAATTACATGAAAGATAACATTTGTTATACCTATAGCTATGAATATTTAGAATAATGATATATAATTATGTAGAAATTTGCCAACAGAGTATATTAGGATCTTCACAATTTAAAATATAGTATAACTTTAGTCTATTTGATAGATTTATGAAGTTTGAATAATTTGTTCCACTCATAACTGTCACATCTGATTAGAAAGTATTCTTCAGCTTCAACCTCAAAGACTTACAGAATTGCTTTCCTATATTCAAATTTCAAATTAAACAATATAAAATATAAGTTGTAAGTTTACCATATTTAAAATCATCACTAGATTTTTTCCAATCATTGATATATTTTCTTCTCTATATTTTTAATGATATATTAAATCCATATATAATGGATATTAGTAAAATATTTCCAGATAATTATTTTGGTAAAACCAATTTTACTGTGTTTATTATTCTTTAAAATATCTTAAGATTACAATCAAACTGAAGTAATTTGAAGATTTATGGGGCTGATAAATACAGTATGAGTGATAGCATAATTTTTTTCATAATTTTTTTTATATAGAAAAATATTCATAAATATTTTTGTCTGGATAGGCCTTGTTTGATAGATATATAAACAGATGGTTGTACTCAGTTGCACCCATCTTGACCTTGATAATTGAAATTATTCATAACATTCATAATATATATAGAAGTTTAACAATTAAATGACGAGTATAATAGAAAAAAATACACTTAAAAGACAATCTTATTGATTTTATCACCCTGGGATCTTTTTTCATAGATTTTCAATCTTACAGTATACTTTTTCTTTATTAGGATAAAATTTCTTAATAGATTTGTTTCCTTTTTAATAAATTCCATCTGGTAGGATAACTTTTCTTAAATAATTTATCCTATAGGATAATATTTATGTTTACAGTCCCACATCTATAGGAAAAATATTATTTTTACTGTCTTTGTGTATTGTATTTCCTGTTTTGCTGAGATCCAGTCTCCATCTGTGACTGGATTATTACAATAAACTTGTTATTAAACTGTAAGAAAATCCAATGTACATGGTTCATTTTGGGTTAACGTTTGACAAAAAATCTCATAATAAAATGTGTTTGACAAAACTGTTTAATGAACACCTATACAAATGCACTTAACGATGTATGTAATGCATAACTGATGTAATCATATATACAAATCCATAACAAATAAAAATAAGTAAAATGAAGTACTTACGATGACTTAAAGCGAAAGGTTATAATTTAGGACATACCAAAGTACATATTCGAGATAACTGATTTTAACACTAAATCAACATATACTGGTTTATAAATCTTTTGTATCATTTTAAACCAAAAGAAGTTGACAATGTACTTTGAAAATAATTTTCAATGAATTCACAATCTTGCATAAGGGAGCAAATATTTGATTTTTATTGATTTGAAACAAAAAGGCAGGACCAGGATTTTGGAAAAATAAAAAGACAGGATCACTTTAGGTGTGAAAAAAATGCAGGTCCTGTGATAATCGGAAATGTTTTTGGTTTGAATGAAAATAATATAAAAGCTACATTCAAACTACCAAATTACTTATCATCTTCCAACCCGACTGTGTCTACTTTATTGCATATTTATGACCATACAATAAAACCCATATTATTATATTATAGTTGTAAAGTATGGGGTATGTTCTCAACAGAGTCTGCAGCTTATAAGAAACAAAATGAATACCCCTTGGAGAAAATTTATTGAAATGATACAGTGGAAAATCCCACATCCGATTTTTGAAATATGTATTAGGTTATAATAGTAATATAGCAGTTATGTTAGAGATAAAAGATTCCCTAAATATTATTTTATTATTATATGCTTAAACATTGTCACAGATTAGAAAGTGTAGACAGTGGTTTGTTCTATGATTCATATGGATATATATGTAGCAAACGTTTGCACACTCACAGCAAAACAATACATGCATGGTATTCAAGTATTCAATTTATTTTTAAAAAAATATAGTGTACCAAATTTGTTTATTTTGAAAATTGGAAAATTATGTAGTGTAATGAAAGATAATTTTCATCAGGCTATATTAATTTTGGTTGGAATCCCTAGAAGAAACATTAAAATCAACTAGAAATACTGTGAGCAAAGCTCACTACTTGATACTCCCGCCTTACATAAGATCATGAAAGGAAAGGTCAATATTTTGGATAGGGAAACTCCAACGGCAGTGAGATGAGTTTCATCAAATTCCATTCAGTGGTTTAGGAGGAGTTGCGGATGGCATACTGTAACCCCCTATCACAACGAATGGCAAAGTCCATGTGTAGGTATGGGAAACCATAAATGTTGGTCAGATCAAAATCTAAAATAGGAGGTGCACTACAGCATCATGTAATAAAGATCCTCTGAAAGTTTCATCAAATTCCATTCAGTGATTTAGGAGGAGTTGCAGATGGCATCATGGTACCCCTATCACAATATGTCAAAGTCCATGTTTTGGTATGGGTAACCCCAAATATTCATCAGATCAAAGTCTAAAATAGGAGGTGCACTATGGCATCATGTAATGATCCTCCGAAAGTTTCATCAAATCCCATACAGTGGTTTAAGAGAAGTTGCGAGTGGCATCATAGTACCCCCTATCACATTGAAAGTCAAAGTTCATGTTTTTCTATGGGAAACCCGAAAAATTGGTTCGATCAAATTCTAAAATAGGAGGTGCACAATGCCATCATGGGATGAAGATTCTCTGAAAGTTTCATCAAAGTCCATTCAGTAGTTTAGGAGGAGTTGCGGATACAAAGGTCGAACGGACGGACACAACGAATACTATATATACCCGTTTTTTTTTCAAAAAGCGGGGTATAATAAAGGGAAAACGTCTAACATATTTTCTTTGAAACAAAACTTTGGAAGAAATATTTGGATGTAAATGCTTTTAAATGTATGCAAGTCGTTTGCAAACTTAGAATAAGTGCAAATGCACTGAAATTGAAACTGATAGATACAGTAGACAACTGACGTTTTGTATTATCATTGTTCTAATAAAATTGAAGATGAACAACATTTTATTGTTTACTATAATCTTTATGATAGTTTCAGAGAACATTTTTTTTAATTCCATAGAATTTAAGTATGAAAATTTTGTAAACTAGATGATAAAGCAAAATTCATATGGCCTTGGACAAATGAAAAGTTAGAACTTCTTTAAAGTCTTGGTATATTCAAAATTGTTTTGAAACCAGAAAATAGTGTAATATTAGTTTATATATATGGTATGACTGTATAAATACTAGTATGTATTTCTGACACAGATTCTTATATTTTGTTAAAAATGGAATTAGGACTTGAGTTGACTCAGATGACTGTACAATGTCATTAAAATTGCTGTATTTTGATTATGGATCCCTTTTGGAATAAAAGATACACTATTCTATGAGGTAATTTATTCGTCGTTTTACTTGGAAGAAATTTAATGTTTTGTCATTCATACATGTAACAAATATTCAGCCTTTATCAGAGAAAGGCTTCCTTTAAGTAATTAATCAACAACAAAATTTATAACATGACATACCAATCAATCAAAGCAACCCAACTGACAGAACTCCGGACAAAAAATAACATAACAGAGTACAAAACATTAAACGGTTTTATGGGTATCCAAACCTCCCCTTTATCCATCCTGACACTTTGGTGTATAAAACACACTATATATCAAATCGGATATACCCCTATCGAGCAAACGCCAACATAGTATATCCAATACATATATCCTGATCAGATAAATTATTATTAACCAACTTTGAACATGTCTGTTTTGTTGTTGAGGAACAATTAAAGTGCTGATTTTATTCAATAAAATTTATCTAAAATTCTTTCTTTAATCTAGTCCCGAATCAGGATACTCAGAAATATGACACATCTACTTTTTGGAGGAATTGGAGGAAAAATTGCCAATATATCTTACTCTCTAAAACATCTTTTTTGAAGTCCTATTTTAGAGTTTAAATTCATTTCAAAACATGTAACATTTGCGTCATATTATTAGTTGTTCGTTACAGATCGTGGACTTTTTCTAATCCATCGTGTCTCATACCGGTTAGTTGAGATTACAGTGGCGTAGCTTCCCGTGTTGACAACAGTGAGGCAACCTCATCTAAAAATTGAGAGTTTTTCTGGAGTGAACGGGCAAAATTTTCCAACAAGATATTTGCCAATGTTGTTTTTTATAACATCACATTAATTTTATATCGTCAAACTTTTTGTTTTGGTTCTATTACCATTTGAATAAGTATTTAAAAATATATCGCACTGGTATTTAATATCGGTTTCCATTTACCACCAAAGGTTATCCTTTACTGGACCCCTTAGACGTGTTTTATTTTTAAAAGTCTACTAATTACATTCAATTATCTAGTGTTCTAAGAATTTGATCTCACACAATTTATGTTTTAGGTATTTCTGAGATTAAAAAAACTACTGAAGGACATTATGTTATATCTGGATAGTTGGGATATTCAAACATATTAAGTTCGTGTAAGAAAAGGCCAAACAGCAACGATAGCCTGTCAGTAAGTTGTGTGAAAATGATTTACAACGGAAGTTGCATATGGTATTTCCCCGGAGGTATTTCGAATAAGGACCAGTCGTATGCTAGAGTCGTTGGAGGTGAAGTCCACGTTGAAGATAAAGAAAACAAAGGGAGCAAAAAAAAAGATTTCATGGAACTGAACTGTGCTGAACACGCTGGACAAAAGCTCTGCCAGTTCTGCAAAACGTGTGACAAACTTGTGTGTCCTCTTTGCATGGTACAAATTCATAAAAATCATTATTATGTGGAGGTCAATGAAGAATACCATATAAAAGTAAAGAAAATCAAAGATGATAAGAGAAAGATAGCTGAAAGTTTGTCTAAAGGAGAAAATCAAATTCCTGGCATATTATACTTACAACAGGTCAAAACAAGAAAGATTATGAGAAGGCTTTGGAAGCTGCAGTTAAAACGCACATAACTGAATTTATGAATGAACTTGACCAGAAATTGGAGGACATTACCACTTCATTTGATAAAGTGGCAATGGCGGTGACAAAAAGAAAAAGAATTATTTCTCAAATGGAATAGTAAGGTAAATGAAATACTGAACTCAAATGATGTGCTGAGAGTACTTTCAGTAGATGTTCTAGAAACAAACGTAAAAGAAGTCAACACCACCTTTAATCATGTTCCAAACTTTATTCCCGGTGACATCAGAAACATTATGGCAATACACGGCAAACTGAAACAAATAGCCATACCATACGACACACATATCAAATTGCTCCAAGAATTTAAGACAGAACTATATTATGTTGGTAGTTTGGCGTTCTTACGCGATGGTCTGTCTGGATAAAGGATTCTACATTAAATGTTCTGCAGAAAGTGTCAGCAGCAACTGATTCTCTAAAAATCGAGTCAACCTTTACATATCATACTCATGACCTGTCACTTCCACCGTCTGGAGATGTTTTGCTTTGTGGATTCATCCTTAGTTAAAGTTATACCGTAAGGTACAGCGGAAATAAAAGACTCACCTTACAATATATCACCATTACTACCAATTGGTATACATATGACAGAGGACAGTAACCTTATTATTGGGGCTAAAGGTACCAACAAGGGGCAAGTTATAATACTGGACCAATCAGGACGAAAGAAGAAAGTCTTCCAGTTTGATTGTCACAATAGACCTCTATTTACATTCCCCGTACGAGTAACTGGTACTAGTAACTAATAACATTGCTATGGCAAGCCGTTTTACTATTTATTCTAACTTCAAGATATCTAATAAACTTTATAAGATATCTCATATAGTTTATATGATATCTTATATAGTTTATAAGATATCTCATATAGTTTATATGATATCTTATATAGTTTATAAGGTATCTCATATAATTTATAAGATATCTCATATAATTTTCTTTATAAGATATCTTATAAACTATATGAGATATCTTAAAAAGTATATAAGATATCTTATATAGTTTATAAGATATCTCATATAATTTTCTTTATAAGATATCTTATAAATTATATGAGATATCTTATAAACTATATGAGATTTCTTATAAACTATATAAGATATCTTATAAAATATATGAGAAATCTTATAAAGTATATAAGATATCTTATATAAAAAATATTTATAAGATATTTTATAAAATTTATAAGATATCTTATATACTTTATAAGATATCTTATAAAAACTAGATTATATAAGATATCTTATATATTATATGAGATATCTTGAAGTAAGAATAAATAGTAAAACGGCTTGCCATTGCTGTTGTAGATTGGTTAACAAAATTTGATCAGGAGAGGGTAGTCATACTTGACAATGAGGGAGGGGTCATTAATATTTATACTGGAGATCAACATGTGAACACATCTGACGACAATCCATTTACACCAGTAAACATTATAACGACACAGTCAGATAACTTTGTTATAACAGACACTACATATACTGACTGGTAATGGTGAGATACATACAAATCATAACATTAAGATTTAGGAATAATGTTCCCAACATATTTGTCATTTAGTCGAACTGGACAATTGTATATTGGATGCGGTAAAAAAGTAACGGTGGATACAAGGCTAAGATATACAAGATAGATAACTTTGTATGGTAGTCATTGATAGTTAGTATATAAGTATGCTCTGTCGTATAGCTACCATATACTTACGGCAAAACTTTTTTGGATGATCATTGACTACCTGTGCTACGTTGTAATTAAAATATGTTCACAATTTCAACAATTCAACAATTTTGTTGATTCACTCAGACACATATTCAATGTGTTACAAGAGGTCAAGTTTAAGTACAGTTACATAAATAGCAAAAGAGGAGGTTGATACATTAAACGAGAAATAACTATATACGTAACTCACAATATATAGAGTTCGGTAATACAATATGCAAAAAACCATATAATTCAAACTAATACTATAACAAATTATTCAATTTGCTGACAAACAGGGCAACCTTTGTTAGGAGGCTTTTATTACATAATGATAACATTCCTTTCATTTTATGCAAACTAGGATAAGTGATATAGTATTTTGGGATATATATTTGTCTAAGATTGTGGACTGAGTCGTGTGTACAGAGAAAGAAGTAGTGATATTCGTCTCCAATATCATTCCTGCATAAATGACAATGTCTTTCACATCTTGGAATATTTTGCCAACGTCCAGTCTCAATTGGTAATTTGCAATTCGGGGTCCTTATTTTAGATCTATTTAACCTTTGGAATTCTGACAAACTTGATAAATAATTTTCAATTCCAAAATTAGTTTTGAAAAGGGAATAAAACTGTCCACGAGACGAATTTTCTATTTCAGAGAACCAAGATTGGATAAATTGATCGCACAATCGCTCTTTTAGAATTCATTTCAGCTGGCTGAATCCAATATTGATTTGACTTGAAAATATGTACCCAAGGCCAACATTATAAAAAATAGATTTAACAAATGAAATCCACTTAAAATTACTGTCACCGTTTACTTGTAACGTGAAAAGTAGTCTATATAGAATAGTACTGAGCTTGGAATCGTTCTGCATTAGTTTAGACCAGAACGATTATTTGCCTTTTAAGTAAATTGGTATTTGGTGTCAGTGAACATAACTTTAAACCAAATAAGTCCTACAGTGTCAGTCATCTTGTATTTCCGATCATAACCTAAGTAACAACACTTGAATAGTGCCTTAAAATAAACATTCAACACAAGTTCTAATTCCATTGGACAGGAAAGATTCATTGAAGAAAATCTTTGAAAATTACGAAATCATAATAGTACATTAAGAATATAATATTCAGGTCCTCGCAAGTATCAATTGTACCAAGTTTTGTATCAATCTATCGGAAAGAAATGTTTAAGAACATTTCCCATAGAGTCCAATGTTAACCAAGTGTTAGCCTGAGTTTACTGCTTGACAGCAATTTTGGATTTCCGATCAGCATCAGAGTGACAACAGTTTCGTAGAATCTCACAACGCACCAGGTCATTTCTGAGAAAACCTTGGAAATTTAACCATCCGGAAAAGCCTTTTGGCCGTGGCAGCCAATGGTAGAATGGTACCATCTAACAAGAATTATTTAGGTACTCATAACTGAATGCTCATAAGTTATAGTTTTGAATCAAACTTTATGGAAAAGTTGTGCTATAAAAGATTGCTGGAATATTAAAAAAGAAACAAATGAAAATTTGGTGGAATATGAATTTCTAAAAGTAATGGAATAAAAGACGGGAAATTACTTTTGGAAATAAGTAGAAATTTTGAAAAAGTTCTTTGTCAAATATCCTGCATGTACCTCCTAGGATAAAATTGGCTAACCATTAGATTGTTATGTGTTACTATTGAATATGATTGGGTTAAATCTGGTAAATCGTTCTTGAGATGAATTTTTTAAAGAGTTCAGTCAAACAAAAATGAGAATACGCTATGTTTCTTAATGAATTGGAACCAAGGAACAACACTTGAGAAGGACCTTATAAGGAACATCTCTGCCAAGTTTGGTTAAATTCTGTTCAGTGGTTCTCAATAAAGTTCAAAATATGACAAAATGACAACAGTTCACAAATGCCTTTAACCGAGGTAAGAACACTTGTCCAATACAAACAAAATCCTCTGCTCTTTAGGGCTTTGGTTGAAAAAGTTTCATTGTATTAACATATATTTTCAAAGATTTGTTTGGCAAAGTCTGTTTATCTAAATGTCAGTTTTAGTTTGAAATAATGGAAGGTTGTGAACCTCTCCTCATAAATTTTCCACTATTAGCCCAAAATTATAGATTTCAAAATAGATTTTTGATTTGGAGGACGACATATAATAGTGCTTAATTTTGGTCTCCTTCAACCATTTAGTTTAAGAGAATATTTTCAAATATATTTTTGAATTATAATTTGTATGATGGCCATATGTTTGCAGACCTGGACCCTTTTCTATCTGTATACAAGACACAGTTTTGAAAATGAACTGGCAACTAACTGATTTCATTCAAAAGGGTGCATTGCAGTTAGGGCATCATCTCATATATCATATTGTTTTATTTTCAGAAGTTGAAAAGGAGGATAAGGAGAATGGGAAATATCACTGTATGACTCCTGAACACATTTAAGTCAAATCAAACAAACAAGAAATTTTGAGTTTTTATTCTTCTTCAAGTCTTAAAAAGTAAATTTACATTAACAGTAAATAATCAGATTTAAAAGAATAAAATGCATATAACTCTGTGATCAATAGACATTTGAAATACATGTATACTGTTATCTAAGTAATATACAATTTGTTGAATACTGTGTTAATTTGGAATTTGTGGTTACTTTGTTCAATTTTTGACACCATTGTTTGGTCATTCAGTATTTGTCTTGTGGCAGGAATTGTTACTTTTTGTTAAAGGGCACCAAGGATCCTTGGGTTCTTGTTCACTCCCAGTCCTTGGATGTAATAAATTTTGTTCTTGTTCAAGTACAGTCCTTGGATGTAATAATTTTTGTTCTTGTTCACTCCCAGTCCTTGGATGTAATAATTTTTGTTCTTGTTCAAGCACAGTCCTTGGATTTTTCTTGCTAAATCCTATGGGATGTCGTCTCAGTGATGCATAAACCATCAAGTTACATTATTATATGTAATACTTGAATTAGGTGTGGTAGACAACATTTATTTCCAGACTGTTTAGCTAATCTCATTCCTTAATCAAAGGAATACAATTTAAGTTCAAGGGGAGATAATTCGACTATAAAGGATACAGTAATTTTGTGGGTTTTTAATGCAAAAATTGGACAACAGAACTGAATTTTCTTATATACTATGTTTCTGACAAAAGTTTTATACATTTTCAATACAAATAACACTTTTGTAAACAAACATATAAAAATATCAATAATAAACAAATAAATCATTCAAAACACTGCACCCAGCAGGATTATTGCACAAAATAATAACAACAGAAGTTATCAACAGTTTATACATACAGTTTACCAGGGAAGACACTCCCATCAATTTCTGGTAAAGGCCAGGTTGTGGATGCAGATTAAGTTCATTTTATTAAATTAAACATAATCAAATGCCTATGATATAGACACATTAAGTTTCATTGTTGGATGAGGAACAATTTGTCCATATTTTATATGGCTTTTGAGGAGTAGGGATAATAAGGTTTACAGTTCAAGTGCAGGTTAATGTTAAAAGCTGTAGTTTAGTGTGTCATTGGTATTTTTTCTCCAAAAATTTACATATGCCCAATACTTTTGTCCAATTTTCATTATAATATGTTGCAAAACAAATATTATATTTGTAAACAAAGAAATTAAAGAAAATAATAATAGAGGAGGAAAGACCTAAATAAGAGGTGCACAATGTCATTGTTTACTAAAGATTCCCTGAAAGATTCATGGATATCCATTGAAAGTTTAAAGAAAATAAGATGACAATTACACAGATAACAACATATAGTGATCCTTTTGTGTCCATACTGATTGGAAGAAGTCATGACAAAAACATACAGAGGAATGTTTTTTTTTATCCATGTATGCAATTATTTTTATATTTGCTGCTGAGAATAATGTAACATATGTACGATAAACATTTAGTTTGTAATTATATATTACAACCTAACTGTGCAATTTTCAAATATCAAGTACAAATGTACTAAATATTTCTAAAATCATTGTAAATTACACACACACAAAAATTAGAAAAAACCTGATTTTTAGTACAGAAAAAATATGAAAAAAGATCATTTTTCTTCTTTGTTTGGATAAATCTTTATACATACAATGCTGCCTTTTTAAATATATTACAAATAAGTATACAATTTTTTACCTAAATGCATTTTTAAGTTTCCAGTATCCAATACCGTCAACTTTCTCAAAGTCACAGATTGATTTTAACATGGCTTTAAATTTGGCTGTATCTGCAGGAGGTAATCTTGCCCCAAACTCATCCAAAATTTCCTGAGTCATTGCTTTACACATTGTTTGACATTCAAACATAATAAAATTTCGAATTTCTGTTATAAGTTTAAATGATTCATCGTCGATTATTGGGGTTGACGAATCGTCTTCCTCCTGATTTTCATCCCCATCATTCTGAACCTCTGTTATACCTGTCATTACATTCCTCTTTCTCATTCGGTTAAGAAGTTCATCTGAGGTCATGACCTCTGGAGCAGATGATCCCGATTCCAAGTTCATGACCACACTTCCTGCCTTTGTACCATCAAAGTGTGTTTTATTCCCATTAAATTCACCCTTCTCTATAGTTTTTGTTTTCTGAAGATCGACAGAGGTTGACTGTGCTACCGTTTCTAGGAGTTGTGTGTTCTTCTTCTGTCCAAATCTTGGTCTGAAAAAAAAGAGATATATCTTCATACATTACACTACACATCATCATTTGTTAAGTTATTATTTTTGTGTACTTTAAAATGATTGCTCATATTAAGTCCCAATGCCATAGTGCAGGTCTTTTAAAAGTGAGGTTGAAAAAATGTTTTGCCAAATTTACCTATGCTGTAAACGAAGATAAACAGATATCATCAAAGATGACACATTTACCTGAATCATGCTACAGCCTTCTTTTGTCATTGTTTTGGATTTATTTCCCAATCAATTTGAACTTTTCTTTTTATTAATAATGTTTGAACAGAACCACCACTAAGAAACATGCATTTGTTTGTGGCATCTGGATTACTGAAGCAACCCAATTAATTTAATTGACATGTTATTCGTCTATGGGGCCTCAGGCAGTTGATCATAACTACAAATGATTACTAGCCTGTGTTCCTTTTTGTTTTGTCCTCTGGATTATGATTTCTGATTTCCTTTCTGACATTGTTGGTTCGGTATCTCCTACACTTGATCCGTCACCACTGAGGTTCTGAGTTCAAATCAACTTATTTCAAGGTGTGTTTGACAACATCTGAACTTACAAAAATTGCTAGTTTTCCTGCCAATGATTGGTGATTCTCTTCCAGTACTCCTTCACGGGCAAAAAATGGAAGTCGCATTATAGCTAACTGTTGAAAGTGGTTAAAACTCCACATAAACCAAACCAAACTTAATCTCTTGATACATTTAATATCAACAACAATCATATCTTATTGTTTTGAAATGGAGGGTTTATGTGGAATTTAATGCCTACTACAAAAAGCTAAAACAAATCAAACATACTTCTTTGTCATTGAACCATGTTGTCCAGTCCAGTTAGGTACACCAGCCATTGGTCCTAAACATTGTGACCTTGACCTTTTAAGAGCTTTGACAGCCTCCTTGGCAACTCTGTCGGCCTCTGCCTCCACTATCATGTAATCATGTTTACTGGGGTCCATAATAACATCATGTTTTAAAGCACCTTGTATACCTACAAAAATAACAATACTAAATGAACATATAGTTTTATACAAATTATATTCATGTTTTCAATTTTCAACGATTTTTTGTAACTGAAATAATAAATATACAACAGTATTGTAAAATAACATATGTAAACAAAAAATTCTTATTTTACTTTGATATTACATAAATTTGTGAAGAATTCAATCCTATTCATGGCCTTTTTTATCGTGGAAGTTTTCTCAGAATTATCTTGGTAATTCAATGGGAACATTCTGTTTTACTTCTGTAAGCTTTTTTTCTTTATTATTTACCATTTTTCTTGAACAATTTCTGTAGTACATAATCATCCATAGCAGCATGACTTTCCTCTTTATCCTCCTCCTCATCGCCTACCGGTATGTATGTATCATGTTTTACTAGGTTTGGAATTCTTTCTCCTTCAAACTCTATAAATCATAAAAGATGGCTGTTCTTACATTATTCAATTAGATATGTATTCTTGTTTGGTCTTTTCAATTTATTCTAAGACATTTATTATTGAAAAGTTTATCATTTCTTTAATTTTGTGTCACTTTGCTATTTAAGTCAGAACAGCTTTTTTGTTTAATCTTGCAGCATTCATTATTTCTGGCCTCTAACACCTTTGATGAGATATAATGTGCACATTCAGTGCATCAGAATTTTAATCATAGAGTGTTTATTGCTATAGGAACACCTAGTTACAATTAAAATAAAAAGGCACATTGAATTTGAGATAACTAATCCAATTTTCTATCACAAATTATTTTCTTCCTGTAACATACAGTACAAATGAAATTGCTATTCATGGGTAGTCAGTCTTTTGGCATTCTTTCAACTTTATCAAGTCTCTATAATTCAGACAGTGAAAAACTGTCAAAACATCTTTTTGATATAAGATAATAAACATACTAGCATCCTTCTGTTTTCTTTTCTTCTTGTCTTTCCTATGTTTATCCTTTCTGATTTCCCTTGTATGATCAGAAGAATGTTTATGGACACCGTGTGATGAATGTTTATGTCCACTATGTGAAGAGTGTTTATGTTTATGGACACCATGTGAAGAGTGTTTATGCTTGTCTTTATGTTCACTGTGGGTAGAATGCCCATGTTTATGATGACTATGTGATGAACGTTTAATATCACCATGAGACAAATGTTTATCAGAATGTTTACTAGTAGAGACTCTTTGTTCTAAATTAGTGTTCACTATAGTCTCAGAAGCTGCTACAGATGTTTCCTGAGAATCAAAACTTATTTTATTTTCTGATGACATGCCACTCATAGATGTGCTAGGCTGCTGATTATCACATTCATAATGAATATCTTTATTTGATGTTTCTGTGATCTGTAATGAATCACTACATTCCCCCTGTACATTGTCTAACTCCAGTGTATCAGATTGAACACTAGATATTTCATTAGTTGTTCCCACTGTTTTACTACTTCTATATTTTCCTTCTTTAGACTTGTGTAATTTTCCAGTCATAATTTGTTGGCTTAGCCTTCTTGCTAGTTCCTTCATTTTGTTTACTTCTTCGTCATTGAAATTCTCTTTCACATCATCCCCATCATTTTCATCATCAACATCTTTTCTACTTTCACTTCCTCTTTCAGATTTCTGTTTCTCTTTAATAAGGTCAAATCTATTAACTTTGTGTTGTTTAACTCTCATATTAACTTCTGCTTTACTGATTTCTGAACCAGTACCAGCAAACAGTGCTCCAGTCTCAGTTCCTTCTTTGCAGTCAACATTTAAGTCAAATAACTCATACAAATCATTAGCCTTAAAGAATCTTCTCTGCTTTGGATCCTTCAATACTCGGTTTGTTAAAAATTGCTTGAAGATTTGTCTGAAAAATATAAAACAAAATTTTTAGGACACCATATTGATTTTTTGTTCTTTGGATTTTTTATGGCAAAAATAGGTTTGAGGGAGTGAAATTGTAATTTAAAATTTTTTTCCTTAAGACTAGATTTTTACAGGCAAAGATCATATTTATGTTTGGCACAAATTATTGTAACTAAATATTGCAAAAAATTGAAACAAGAGTGGACACACAAAAATATCTCGCCTATCGTGTATTTCTAATGAAAGTAAATGCTATCAGACATATTGCATACAGTATTCGAAAAACAGGCCAAAACACAAAAACTTAACTATAACCATTGAACCATGAAAATCACGTCAAGGTCAGATGACACCTGCCAGTTGGACATGTACACCTTACAATCCTTCCATACACCAAATATAGTAGACCTATTGCATACAGTATTCGAAAAACAGGCCAAAACACAAAAACTTAACTATAACCAATGAACCATGAAAATCAGGTCAAGGTCAGATGACACCTCCCAGTTGGACATGTACACCTTACAATCCTTCCATACACCAAATATACTAGACCTATTGCTTATAATATCTGATATATGGACTTGACCACCAAAACTTAACCTTGTTCACTGATCACTGAGGTCAAGGACAATGTACACATGACAGACGGAAACTTCGTAACATAAGGCATCTATATACAAAGTATAAAGCATCCAGGTCTTGCACCTTCTAAAATATAAAGCTTTTAATAAGTTAGTTAACACCGCCGCCACAGCCACCACCGCCACCACCGCCGGATCACTATCCCTATGTCGAGCTTTCTGTGACTAAAGTCGCAGGCTCAACAAAAACAATAACAGATATAGACAAAAACGGATCGAAAGTGATTTCTTTCCCAGCAAGGAATATAATAAACAAGTCCCATAAATATCAGACAAAAAGTAAAAACTTTAGACACAGTTTAGCATAAAATATTATTGGAGTATTTTTTATGATATCTAAAAATTTATTATCTTCCGGGAATAGTAAATTATCCCCACGAACAATATCAATTGTGCATTCACTAGGTCTTGTCATGGGCATAATGATTATCCCGGCCAGGAGTTTTGAAGCTATTCATAAACACAGTCACTGATGATAAATACAGTGTCTAAAGGAACTCTTGAGGATATCTGAGCTTTTCTCAACAAATAAAAATGTTTCTAATTAAGGGTCAAGGATCTCAATGTCTTTTGTTGATTTTTTACGAGGGAATACCCGCATTCCCTGGGCAATGTGTAAAATCATTTATTGTGTCTCCTTATAGGCAATAAGAAATTTATGTGGTTACGGGGTATGGAGTTAAATGGTTTATGAGATTTGAACATTGCGTATTAAAACGTGTTAAAGCAATAAACATTTTTATGGATTTTGAAATAATTAAAAATTATTGATTTGAGTGGCGAGGATGACCCCCCCTTTTTTGTAAGGGTGTTATGTTTTTATCAATCTGTCTTATCATGGGGAAAATATATATATAATTTTGGGGCATGGATTTCAATGCTTTAAGAGATAGTTATATGGTTTAGGTGTCAGGTTTCTTACAGAGTTTTAATTTTATATAATTCAAGATTAAAGGGAAATCACGGTATTGTTTATAAGCATCAAGACATTTATTTCCCTCAAGACAGTATACACTGTAACGTGAGCAAAAAAAATATTAATACAATATACGTATAGCATATAATAACTGACATTCAAAGTATTTGTCAAAACATAAATACTATTGTGCCGTTTCTTCATTATGACGTCGCGCTTGAACATTATTGATGTAATGGGAGTGGTGATAACCCTCCTGGGGAAGCGAGGTACGTGTCATCTGGTGCGTCTTACCATGGGGAATAAGAAAATATATGGTTTAGAGGATTTATGAGATAATTGGACATTATAGATTTATGGGTGTGGGGATCACCCTACTGAAAGAATGAGGTGCGTCTTGTTACGGAGAATAATAAAACATATGGATTTTAATTGCACATGAAATTTTTCAAAATTATCGACTTTGAGGGGTGGGGATGACCATCCTAGAGGAACGAGGTGTATGTAATTTAATAGAGTGGTCACGGTGTAAAAAAAATATAGTTTTTCGATGAAAAAAAATTTCCCTATCAGGTCCTATAGTAAACCCCTAGCCTCTCTGAACTGGTCATTATACCTCTCAGTGACCCCCATCGAAAAATGAAAAGTATTAGGCACATCTAGAAATTGATCTTTCATCATGGAATATCTCAGATCCATATCTCTAACGGTTGTTGAGAAATCGAACGAACAAAATCGTAGAGGAAGAAAAAAATTCTGATCATTTCGACTTACCAATTAGCTCACTAAATTAACTCATATAACAGTTAAGACAGAACAAGTAATAATAAAGTTCAATATTTTGTTCTAAAACAGGTAAAACAAAAGGCCAACAACAGATAAACTTTTGTACAACAGTCACTTTACTTACTTATGAATCATCAGAGTTACAATTCTTTGATACCAATTTTGATGCACAAGATGTGCACATTATGTTGATTTACAGCTCATCAGTTGAAATCCAAAACAATAATCCAAAAGGTTGGAGAGCAATTCAAAATTACCAATAGGGGTTATGCCAAAATCATTTAAGGACATAGCCATGCACGAGGGAGATAGTCCATTGTTTTTGCTAATTTTAAATTTTTGTAAGAGTAAATTTTAAGTATCAATTTCGGATTTTTGTATGCATTTCCCATAGGGTCCTATGTTAAACTAAGTACTGAACAATGTATCCTGAACTAAGTCCCCGGCTGGCAGCCATCTTGGATGACGGGTTTGCACCAAAGTAACAACACTTGGTAAGCACCTTCATAGGAACAAAACTAAAAAGTTTAGTTTCATTCAGTTAAGCCTTTCTTCAGAAGAAGTTTTTTTTTTTTTAAATTCAGCCAATCAGAAATAAGAAAATGCCCTGGCAGGGCAGCCCTTATAGGGACCATCTCTGCCAAACTTGGTTTCATTCTGTTCAGTGGTTCTCAAGAAGATCATTATGTGAAAATTTAATGATGATGATGGACAGCAAGTGATGGCAAAAGCTCACATGACCCTTTGTACTTGAAAATGAAAGTGGCCTTGAAAGTACTTTTTACAAAAGGTCCTTAACATAACAGCACACCTGAGCGTGGGAATTCAAGTGTTATTTGACTACTGATATTGACCATGAACTTGTATAAATTTTCAACTTGCCGCTGTGACGTAGCATCAAATCAACTGATTAGGGTATGGACTTGACCTATCTTTGACACACGCGTTCTGGATTGTATAAAATTGAAATTATTAAAGACTCATATTGAGTCACATTGTACAAAAATTAGATAATTAAATCTGTTTAAAACTAGAGGCTCTCAAGAGCATGTATCGTTCACCTGTATTTAACTTTTCACCTTGAGCAGGACTGAAAATTTAAGTGTTGCAGTCAATTTGGCTGGTTTTTCTATAGAATATATGTTAAACTAAGTTCGGCTGTGGCAGCCATCTTGGTTGACAGTCCAGGTCAATTGACACATTTCTAAAAGAGAACCATCTAAGGACCATTACTGCTAAGTGGTTTCTGACAAGACGATTTTTAAATCAATTTTCCAATAGGGTCCTATGTTAAACTAAGTTTGGCTGTGGCGGCCATCTTGGTTGACAATCAGGGTGATAGGACATATTTCTTAAGAGTGCAAACAACAGTTTTTCTCAGTACTTTTCATGACGTCATGAATTGAAGGAACATACTCAAAAGATTGATAGCTGGACAATTGGCTGTATCATATACCCATAGACAACCATATATCAAATAAAACATATTTCTTCAAGCTTTCACTGTATATCAGTATTTTTAAGGAATTCCCTTCCAAACTCTTACCATTACAGAAAGATAACTGACAAAAAACAGGCCTCCCCCCTTCAAATATTTCAACAAGAGTTGACACACAAAAATGTCTCGCCTGTCGTGTATTTCTAATGAAAGTAAATGCTATCAGACATATTGCATACAGTATTCGAAAAACAGGCCAAAACACAAAAACTTAACTATAACCACTGAACCATGAAAATGAGGTCAAGGTCAGATAACACCTGCCAGTTGGACATGTACACCTTACAATCCTTCCATACACCAAATATAGTAGACCTATTGCATACAGTGTTCGAAAAACAGGCCAAAACACACCACTGAACCATGAAAATGAGGTCAAGGTCAGATGACACCTGCCAGTTGGACATGTACACCTTACAATCCTTCCATACACCAAATATAGTAGACCTATTGCATATAGTATTCGAAAAACAGGCCAAAACACAAAAACTTAACTATAACCACTGAACCATGAAAATGAGGTCAAGGTCAGATGACACCTGTCAGTTGGACATGTACACCTTACAATCCTTCCATACACCAAATATAGTAGACCTATTGCATACAGTATTCGAAAAACAGGCCAAAACACACCACTGAACCATGAAAATGAGGTCAAGGTCAGATGACACCTGCCAGTTGGACATGTACACCTTACAATCCTTCCATACACCAAATATAGTAGACCTATTGCATATAGTATTCGAAAAACAGGACAAAACACAAAAACTTAACTATAACCACTGAACCATGAAAATGAGATCAAGGTCAGATGACACCTGCCAGTTGGACATGTACACCTTACAATCCTTCCATACACCAAATATAGTAGACCTATTGCATACAGTATTCGAAAAACAGGCCAACACACAAAAACTTAACAATAACCACTGAACCATGAAAATGAGGTCAAGGTCAGATGACACCTGCCAGTTGGACATGTACACCTTACAATCCTTCCATACACCAAATATACTACACCTATTGCTTATAGTATCTGAGATATGGACTTGACCACCAAAACTTAACCTTGTTCACTGATCCTTGAAATTGGGTCGAGGTCAATTGAAAACTGTCTGACGGGGATGAGGACCTTGTAAGGTACGCACATACCAAATATAGTTATCCTATTACTCATAATAAGAGAGAAATTAACATTACAAAAAATCTTTAATTTTTTTTCAATTAGTCACTGAACCATGAAAATGAGGTCAAGGACAATGTACATATGACAGACGGAAAGTTCGTAACATAAGGCATCTATATACAAAGTATAAAGCATCCAGGTCTTCTACCTTCTAAAATATAAAGCTTTTAAGAAGTGAGTTAACGCCGCCGCCGCCGCCGGATCACTATCCCTATGTCGAGCTTTCTGCGACTAAAGTCGCAGGCTCGACAAAAATCCCTAATTTTTACCAATTTTTAGGGGCAGGTAAACTTTTTTATTTTAATTTCTTGAAAAATGAATTTGGGGTCAATTTTTAGCGTTACTGCAAAATAAAGCAGTAAAATTTTTTTTCTTATAATTTACAAAGTCTGCAAATTGGAGCAGCAAAATTCAATGAACTAAAAATTAATTTGGTGTGGCCTTATCTGGATATTGTCTTACTTAAAATGCATTAATTAAAAATTAAATACAAAGATGGAGACAGAAAGAAAATTAAGGTAGGCAAGTAGTTTTAAGAATATTAATATATAAGAATATATAACCTGTGATAAATCTTCTCTTCAATGGTACCTGTAGTTACCAGTCTGTACACAGTCACCTGTCTTGTTTGTCCAATCCTCCAAGTTCTCTCCCTTGCTTGGGTGTCTGTGCTGGGGTTCCAATCAGGGTCAAAAATAATAACTCTGTTAGCTCCTGTGAGGTTTACTCCAAGACCTCCAACTCTTGTTGTTAATAGGAACACGAAAATGGAAGGATCCTGTAATACAAACACAGAAATATGCAGACAGTAAGACTAATAATAAATGTTTTATTGCCGACTCCCCTCCAAAAAATACTGTCATTTCAATAAGTTAGACACTATGAAAATCAATGCCAAAATATAAAATTAAAAAAAAAGATTTCACCATAATAGTTTTTTTCTGTTTTTTTTCTTCCTTCACAGCAGGAATTATAAACCAACTTTATATTTTTCAAAATTAATTTTTCTACCATAAAGTGTTTCTAAAATATATGTATAACATTTCATACTACATACTTTATTAAACTGGTTAACAAGAGGCTGCCGTGTTGATATTGGAGTCGACCCATCCATCCTCATATAACTGTATCTCTGTTTAGTTATAAATCTTTCCAAAATGTTTAACATCTATTGAAAAAACAAACATCCTTTAGGACAAAATCAACAAATTACTGATTTTTTTATTTACCACCCAGCAAAGGATACATTTGAAATACAGAATCTACATAATTCATTAATAACATTAGACTGGTAACTCCAATAATTGTCAATGCAAAGTGGACAAGGCTTCTGAATCATCATTCTGACAATGTTATCTAATTATGTTATGTCTAACCAAATTTTCAGTTCTAGCCAGCGGTCACCTTGTTGGGAATCATACTGTATTGGCTTTTATAGTATGTTTTATACACCAGAGTATCAGGATAGATATTGAGGTTTGGGTACCCATAAAACCAGTTTAACCCAAGCATTGTTAAGTTTTTGTACCAAGTCAGACTATTCTGACTTTCTGTTGCGTTTATATTCGTCTTCTGCGCTCTTTTATGTTTTTTTTTTGAGGTTCTGTTTGTTAGGTGACGTTATTTGATTTGTATGTTGCTGTTGACCTTTGTTATCCATTTTGTTGTTTTTTTCATATATCCATGGTTTTGAGGTTATGCAAGTTCAAACCCTGTATTTTTCATGCACAAAAAGAGAGATTTAAAATTTGCTCTTATTTGGCAGATTCTTCAACAACATATTTTTACTGTTAATAAAATTGTAAATTTCATTCTGGCGACCAATGAAAATGCAAAACAAACAACTTTACTTAACAACAAATTTTTATCACATGATTCCATCAGTCTCCAACAAAGGAATAAATATACATACTACTGTACTCTGAGAGAACAATAACACTCTATGACCCTGCTTCTTCCACAACCTCAGCAACGCCTCGACTACAATCATCTTTCCTGATCTTTTGTAGTGGCCATACTCTAATGATTCATCATTTCCAGGTGTTTCTCCTATAAATAACTTAGGTCCACCAGTACAGATATCCGGATGATTACATATTTTCCTCATAGTGATCAATCCTGCAAATATCTGAAATAAATACAACAAATTTAAACTTTTATACTCATGTAAAGAAATGTACAGTTGTTATACTAACAACAATTTTCTACCAGATATGGACCATGATTACAAAAGTATTTAAAAAACAACTCATTTATGAAAACAGAAAACACAAACTGACTTGAAAGATTAGCTGTGAACTCATATACAGACGACACGTCCAATGTTATTATTATTACCTGATATTTTCCTGACAGTATAGATTGACACTCCCTGGACTGTAAGTATTCCATATATACATCTCTTTGTTCTTGGGTCAATCGACAAAACAATACCTAACAAAAACATGTATATTTTAAAAATCTATTTAGGCACATTTCCTCAAGAAATACATGTATCAGGTAGTTTTTTTAATGTTTCTTCTATTCTGGTTCCATTTTAACTGCAAATAATATACATTCAAGAGAAGCTCCCCTTAAAATACTTTATTTCTATGTAAGACTTCTGAAATTTTGGACACCTTAAACTCATCTAACTTTTCATGTAAAACTTCATTATTTGGCAATTTCAAATAAAGAAATAACTTTTAAATACTGCTTTCAGTTGTATTTTATATACCCAATTTTAATCTTAATACTTATTCATGGGCATGTTTACTGTACAAATATATAAATACTGATGATTTTATCCTAATGTATCAACATGTTGGGTAACATCCAGTGTCAGCAGAACATTAGTTTATATTTCTTGTTTCAGAAATATGTACATGTATATCTAAACTGACAACAAAAATCTTTGTTTTGAGGCAACCTTACACTGAAATTCAGTCAAATAAAGTTAGGCAACCTGACACTGAAATTCAGTCAAATAAAGTTAGGCAACCTGGCTGAAATTCACTTAAATAAAGTAAGGCAACATGACACTGAAATTCAGTCAAAAAAAGTTTCCTTGTGGACCACTACAACTGACAAAAATATAATGTGATTAACTATATTTTGAGATAATGTAACAACTGAAATATTTAACCAATAAATTTTTTCCAAAAAAAATATGGTACACTTACTAGCAGTTTTGTTTTCAATTCTGTTTGTTGACCAACTTACTACATCTAACAGTACTTTAATATTTACCTGCTCATTTTTACTTGGGAGATTGATCTTTACATCAGCTTTCATTCTTCTGATCATGTATGGGTTAATGGTATCCCTCAACACACAGGCACATTTGTAGGCTGTTTGAACCTATAAATATAATCCAAAATTTAAATAAAAGCATCGATCAAGCATTTACTTGTTTAAATCAAATTAAGAAATAATTAACCATACATTTGTTGGACATTTTAATGTGGGTAACATTATTTGAGCAAAATTTTATGCCAAGCATTAGCAAAACAGAAATTAGGTAAACGAAGCAGTTCTATTAGATTTTTCAGTACGCCATATTAGAATCAAGCTTAACCATATTAAAACTATAATATGAATAACAATAAAATTCAAACAACGGATAAAATAATAAAGTAGATCTGAAAGTACTACCAATGGAAAATATTAAATTTTATGTGTACCTGCTGTTGTGATGCATTGGAATATCCTCCATGGACTATAGGCACTGCAAAATGATTCATAAAATCTGGTAAAGTACCAAGTTTCCCCGGAAACACAAAGTCAAACAAGGACCATAACTCTTTTAAATTATTCTGTATCGGAGATCCGGAGAGGATAATCCTGTGTGGAGTCTTTATCTGCAATAAACAACACATATTATTATTAACTGCCTAATAAAAAAAGAAAACTGTTACAAATGTAATAACATGTAGTCTAATTGGTCTTATTTTTTTTAATGATTATGGAATATATGACATTTTATATTTAATGTGTGTGTATTATTTCTTTTTGTTTTAATTATTCCAGTCAATTTTAAAATTCGTGAGGCATATGCAAACAATTATCTGGTACTTGTATACTTTTGAACCAATAAGACTTCCTTATTATTAAATATGAATTTTGATAAATCTTAGCCTTAGAACTATGAAAAATAATTTTAATTCACCTGTTTACAAGCCAATGTAGCCTGTGCATCAGGATTTCTGATTTTGTGTCCCTCATCCAGTATGATATAATGCCAGTTGTACGAGACAATACTTTCCTGATGTATTACCAGTGTACTATATGATGTCACCAGAACACCATTGTCCTTTACGATAGTTCTTATTAAGTCAGCCTGTAAAAATACATGCGTAATTTCACACTGATCACTCGATGTATTCTAACTTTTTTCATATATAAATCTACATGAATACCTGATATGAATTAAATATAAAATCTAACTCATAAATGTTTCATATCATCAACCAAATTTCTTTAAGATACTTGTGCCATCTAAACAAAAAATTTACGAAAAGTATGAAAAATCCTTTGTGTAACTGTATATGGAACTTACAATAAAATTCAAAGTACCCAAACCAACAGGTATTTTAGTTTGTTTCTAAACAATAATATTTACAACATACCTCTTTACAAGAATATGATCCTGAGGAATGGAGAATAGCAACTCTAAATAATGGCCACCATTTGTGGAACTCTCTAACCCACTGATGCATAACTGTTGTAGGACAAACTATAATGGTAGGTCCTAATCCTCTGTATCTAAATATATTACACACATATTACAATTAGAATTTATCATTTATTATGAAGGTTTAAGCTTATATCTGTATGCCATTTATTGTTTTACGGACATAAAATAAATTTCATTGAATCAAGTCAACTAATATATTTTAAAATGTCTTAAGTTTCCATTATAAATGAACGATTTAAGAGCAATCACAGAGATACAGAATAATGGTGATTTGTTTTTGATACTGACTTTATTAGGTTTGTTCTTAATAACTTGCAACTTACTTTCACCCTTAACACTAACTTATTAGTTACTTGTAATTTTATTATCAGTGCAGTTCATGATACTTACATTTTCACCCTGTAGCAAAATTCACATAAATTACTAATGAAAAGTAGATTATACAAATTAAATGTAGTGTCTACCTACCTACCTACTGTAAGAGAAATGGTATGTGATTATTATCAAATTAAAATTTATTACTTCAAAACAAAATTGTAATGAGATTGATTTCTGCCTATTACTTACAGAAAATGTTTATTTCTGAGTTTACTGTGACGTAGGCCAGCAAGGAATGCTATTGCCTGAATAGTTTTTCCTAGCCCCATTTCATCTCCAATGATACCACCTGCTTGCTGGCAATGTAATTCCCATAACCACTTCACTCCAACCTTCTGGTATCTGAATTTAAAAAAAAAATTATGTAAATAAAAGGAAAAGTATGGTAAAAAATATATAAAAAATATATATATATTGAATTTTTAAAATGTGTACCTGGAAAAAAAAGAAGTTAATTTTTCTTACATATTGCAATTCTGTCAATTTTGTAGAACATATGAAATTAGCATCCATTCTGACTTTAATTTAACACAAAACATATTTTGCTTTTTTAAAAAGAAATCAGAATTCTTGTCAAACAATCTGAATATAATTATAAGTACTTACTTGAATAGATGTGACCAGATTCTGCCTGGAACTTTAAATCCACCTTCCATTTCCTCATCATCCTCCGATTCTGACATTTCTCCTGCAGCTCTCTTGTCTTGTTTTCTTCTTTCCTCCTTGTTAAATGTCCTATAAATATATTTTAATTTATCTTCAATTCATTTGCTGCAGTATATAGTGTTTTGTAAATCACTATTTTCAATTTCAAAACTATGAGTTTGGAGGAAGTTATTTTCCTTTAACATACTTATCTTTAGCTGTACTAAACAAAATCTACTGCATAACTTTCACATCTAATTTTAAGTTTTTTAAAAGTACATGTACCAATATATTTTGTTTTGTTTAGTATTTTACTATACATTTACCATATTCTTTTTTCATATGCATACTCATCACCATCATCTGTAGTTCTAAGCGATGTCTCCCTACTAAGTTTACGTTTACCACCCTCCTGTTCTTCCTCTTCATCATCAGAGACTTTGTATTTAGGTGGACGTCTAGGCTTTATGCGTTTCATAGTGGATTTTTTTCTTTCAGTATACACTGCAAGGAAACATAGTTCAAATGTAATAGACAAAACAAATAACACTGGTTAGGAGAGATGCAGTAGAGAAATTCTCCATAGAAATCCATCCATATAGGAACATGACAACATAAAACAATAGAATAGTGTTTTTACTGCTGTCACACATTATCAACACAGAGCACCTCACAGTCTATTAAACTTTTTATGCAGGTAACAATATGACTTTGTTTCATATACATCTATTAAACAAAACTTTTTGCATTTTTTCTTTTCATAAGGATAAAAAGTCTTTTTTTGAAGATGACATTCAGCATATTCCTTTAAAGTACAAACATGTACTTTCATATTTAATTTGCATCCTACCACATGTCTTCATATGCAAAACAAAATGTTTGAGCATAACATTAGGTGAATAAGAGAACACTTATTTAACAAAAAAAATCTATAATTACTATGATCTGTTATAACTGTAAAAACATCCTTTAAGTAATATATATTACATCACACTTACTAATTGTTATCCTAATGATGGGCAAAAATTAATGAAAGTTTCTGACAAACAAATGGATGGAGAATGTTATCTTTAATACCTCTCTCCTACAGGGCATATAAAAAGTGTAATCTAGCAGTATGTACATTGGCTTTAAAATGAAAACCTCTCGCTTCCCCCCTATGATCTACTGATAATCTATTATCTGATGTTGTCATACAGAGGTAAATATACTTTTCTATAATTTCATTTTGATGTACCTTTAACCACAGGGCCACTTTCAGGGCCATCAGATTCTTCATCTTGTCCATCTGGTTTATATTCATCATCACTGTCTGACCTTTCACCTTCTTCAAGGTCACCATCCTCACAAACTTCATCATCAAAAATGTCCTCCATTTTAACCAGCCTTTTATCCATGGCTCCATCAGACTTGCTCTTGGTGAGTGACCTTGGTGATTTTGAAGGTGAAGAAGAACCTTCTTCATCACTATGAGATTTTGGCTTGTGTTTCGTTTGTTCTGTAGTACTTTTCTCTTCCTAATAAAGTACAAAATGTATTTATATTTTCAAAATCAACTTTAATACTGTTAAATTGGGAATTGGTCTAACACATTTCATGATTTCCAAGGGAAATTTTCTAAATCTGAATTTCAGTGGATGGAGAAAAATACAGGAAAAATCACAATTCAACAAAAATTCAAATCAAGCTATTGTGAAAGAGTAATTCATTGAACCACAATTACAAAACAAAACACAGAATGTAGATACCTCAAAACTTTCTCTTCTTGGTAATTTACTAATTAAAGATTCACGTTTCTTTTTCTGATTTTTGTCCATCTTATCAAATGCTTTCATTATGGCTTCAATCTTCCTTTCTTCTCTTGTCTGTATCATAAAACAATTATAAACTAGAGGCTCTCAAGAGCCTGTGTCGCTCACCTGTATCTACTGTGGTTTTTGAAATCATGTAAAATAAGGTTAAAATCATAATGAAAACCATTAATAAATTGCTTCCCTTAGTGCAGCTGGATACGACCGCAGAGGTCCAACCCTGAACAACTGGGGCAAAAATGGACACAATATTCACGCTTGATCCGTCTGAATTTTGGATTGTAATTAATTATTTAACACATAATACGTTTCTGAGACAGAATAACTGTAGTCAAAGAACTTAGAATAGGTCATATGATTTGAATTTATATTCAATTTTTTGCTTTTTGTGTAATACAATGTGCTGTTGCGAATTGAACCCCCCTCCCCTCCCCCCCCCAAAAAAACAAATTTTCACCTTTTTTTGCTTTTGTGCAGATACACTATGCTGTTGGATATTCACCCCCCCCCCCCCCCCTCCCACCAAAAAAAAATAAAAAATTATTTCACCACACTCCCCCCTTTTTTTGGCAAAAAAAAAATATTTGAAGAAATGTTCTTTTCAAGTTCTGAAATCTAGAATGAGAAAAATTTGCCCCCCCCCCTAAATTTTTTTCAAGAACACCCCCCCCCCCCCCTTTTTCCCTTTTTCCAAAAAAAAAAAATTTTTTCCCTCAAATTTCTCATGGAGTTTGCAAACATAATTACCCATTTAAATACATCATAAAAGTCTTAAGAGAGAAAATGACATATGGCTAAAATTAATATTAATAAATAGTAACTTCTAAAAATAAATTGATAGCTATAAATCACCCCAAGATAATCTACATTTCTTTATACATAACTTACAAGCAGTTTAAGGGAGGTAATCGAATCATACACAACATTTTACTTTAAATGTGTTTGGATTACCTCCCTTACACCAAGATAATAACCAAAAACTGCAAAATTTACTAAAATTTACCAATTCAGGGACAGCAACGCAACAACGGGTTGTCTGATTCGTCTGAAATTTTCAGGGCAGATAGATCTTAACCTGATGAACATTTTTACCCCAGTCAAATTTACTCTAAATACTTTAATTTCAGAGATACAAGCCAAAAATTGCATTTACCCTCTATGTTCTATTTTTAGCCATGTCGGCCATGTTGATTGGCAGGCGGGGTGGTCAGACATATTTTTTAAACTAGATACCCCAATGATGATTGTGACCAAATTTGGTTACATTTGGCCCAGTAGTTTCAGAGAAGATTTTTGTAAAAGTTAACAGACGACGATGACGACAGACGCCAAGTGATGAGAAAAGCTCCCTTGACCTTTTAGGTCAGGTGAGCTAAAAATTAACAGACTTGTTAAATACATGAAATTAAAAGTAACAAAGAATGTGCTTATCCTATATATCATTCTATTGTCATATGCCAAGTCATTTGTAAGTTTTAAGACATAAATCATAATATTCATTCTTTAGTTTGATATTAAAACAAGAAAGAGCAGGTTTTTATCTTCATAATTAAGAAACACTATAAGGACAATAATGTATAATTTAACAATTTATTTCTACAAAATTGTAATAGTTAAAATTAAATTTTAATTTTGTCATTAAATGAAGCACCTCGGTGGTATTGTGCTCACCTCGAGTGGGGAAGGTCGCAAGTTCGATCCCCGGCCGGGTCAAACCAAAGACATTAAAATTGGTATTAGCTGCTTCTCTGCCATATACAGGAGTAAGAGCAAAGGACTGGTCGGATCGGAGTCAATACAATGTGTCTGGGGTGATAGGTCTTTCTGCAGACATTTACCTCGTGAGCTAGCATGACAGTCTAGTACAAAGCAGGGATCATATTCATATCATATCAACATGTTCTAGTCCTGATACGCACCTAATGGTTGCCAATTGACGATAAAAAATAATTCATCCCTCCATCTGTCATCAAATGAATTTTAAATCTGGTTAATATTCTAAAATTAATTTTGATTTTCCACTTTTCCCAAAAATCTTTTTGTTATAGATTAAAGCTGGTTTTTTGCTCGATTTAGTTATTATAATTTCTGTGGTATTTTAATTAGACCACTATAGCAATATAATTACATGAATTTTCCAATTTGTTAATGGAGAAACAGTTATAAACACTTTATATTGAAGGTTGATATTCAGATATATGTTTAAAATATTTATTTGAGGACAACTGGTTTTAATCCATAACAAACCTTTTGTTTTTTCTCTGGAGATTTTTCAGTCTTTACAATAGTACCAAATGGAGTCATCTCTCCTGTCCTTATCATTCTTTCTCTTTCGGTTTCAGATGATTGATTTTTTACCAGTCCTAACATTTCATTCAGATCTGTGAAATATTTAATTTTGATTCTGGTGACTTTTTATTCTAAACAACAATAAAATGCACTAATAACAGATACATATCACTAATACAATGATTGATTTGTTGTAGTTTTACACCAATTTCAGCACATTTGGCTAAATTGTGGCGGCCAGTTTTTACTGGTGGAGCAAGTCAGAGATCTACGACCTATGACAGAAAAACTGGCAATCATTTTCAATTAAAATCAGAGTGGAACACACCTTGCCATGAGCAACTCACAAACTCCGTGTTGACAGGCTATTAGTATTCATTAGTAATTAGATGAACCTAGGTAACTTTGTCACAGTGGCCCATAGTAGCAATATATTACCCTTGTGTAAACTATAGGGTGTTTTCTCATTGAAGCATTCCTCATATCCTTTCAGTTTCATATATGCTCTTTTTCAGTTCAAGTTCTAGAACAGTACATCATTAAACAATTTACAGCTCATACAAACATTCCAATAAATAAAAATTTTACCATCAATTTGATCTGATAAATCTGATTAGACTTGACATACCAGTTTTCTCCCCTGTTATTTCCTCTTCTTCTTCCAATTCTTGGCTGTCACCATCAAGCTTCTTTTTCAGAGACTTTTCCTTTGCTTTCAATGTCTTCAATTGACTCAACTAAAATTATCCTTCATCTTAATTTGAAGCAGATGTGTTTTTAAACTTACTACATGTATCTAAGGGGAGATAATTCCCCAAAATTATAACAAACTACTCAAAGGGTCACTAAATTTTTCAGTCATGAGAACATGATGCACTTCTTTTCTTCAATATTTATCAATGTACATTTTACGACATTTTGATGATGTGTTGTATTTATCTTTTTGCAGAGGAAGATGGATTTGTATTTCAGGTAGTGTTTAATAATCATATAACTGTTTTTGTCCAAATAAAATTTTTTCAAATAAACAGAAACGTAAAAATTGAATATATCTATTTCAGTATATATTGTTATGATGTTCCATTGTACCTTATTGTCTTTCTGTTTCTGTATGGACATCAGCCTTTTCTGTACAAATGATGAAGCTACTCCAGTATTTAATGATGACAACACAGTTTCTATCTGCTTCATTTCTTTTTCTACATTTCTAAATAAATTTTAAAAAAGAAAAATAATGTTGAAATTTGTTAAACATTAAATGACATTAAATGAGTGTTTACTTTATAATGCTTTTATTTTGAGCAAAAATTGCTCTGGTAAAAATATGATCTCATATGACCTTGGTAAGCTGACAAAAATGTTTTCCATGAAAAACAATCATTCAGCCATTTTTAAATTTAATTCTTACAGTAAGTATGTCTTCTGGATGTGCATATGATGGATATTTAAAATATCTTACATATAAATTCAGATAATTTTTTACTAATAACCTTCTAAATACACGTACTTGACATATCAATGAGTGACAGTGCAGAAAGTGCCAAAACTCAGAAATCATGATGAAAATTTTGTAAAGGAACGTAATGGGAAAACAATTGTCAAAATCCAAATGACTTAATTCCAGGCATGTATAACACCAAATGATAAAAGAGTCTTTACTTTTCCATCTTTTATTACTCACTTGATATCAAATTGTACAGCCCTCAATTCTTTTTCTAATATCTTCTGATTTTTAGCTTCTTCTTCCTTTGCCAAGACTTCTCCAACCTGTGCCATCACACCTATAAATCAATGTTAATCACCATTTTATAATACCTAAAGATCTGCTAAGAAAAATTCATTTTAAATTATGCGGATGTTTTTATTAAAAAGTCAACTGACATAAAAAAAAATTTCTTTTACTTATCAATACTTATAACTGTTGTTGAACCATGAAATGCACAACAAAACACCACCATTAACAATGATTACTCAGAAAAAAATAACACTCTATTTATTGTAAAATGGCATAATTTTATGAATTTCAGACTTTATTCTCTTACCTTCCTCAAAGTCTTCTTGGTTAAAAACATCCAGACCTAAGTTACAGAGCTCAACAGATGCCTGGTCATCAAGATTTGCAGTAGGTATTAAATTTCTGTCAACATGAAAGGTTTTAGCTTTCTGCTTTTCAGCATTATCAAGGTCTGCAGAAGTAATTAATGCCACTGTTTCTTCAATACATGATTGTCCCATACTAGGGCTAGTATTATTTTGGCTGTTTTTCTCCATTTGAAATCTAGAAATAAAATGCCAGATAAAAATAAAGATTTCAATTTCCCACATTGCAACCAAAGAGTTGACAACAATACTTTTCTTCATAAAAAGGACACCATGCTCCCCCTCAGACAGTAATGTGGCCAGTAACAAAATATGCAGTCTATTATCTCCCACTATCAAATACGAAAGTCTTGGAGAATTTGCTTTTATAAAAAGCAGAATTGTTGGAAAGGACATACTGACACTACAAGCATTATATTTTAAAGGCATAACATAAAATGGAAAATCTATATTGAACTGAATGAGTACAATTTATTACTGCATAACAAAAAATGGTATACTGAAATTTATGTGAACTTTGACTGACATGTTATTAAATTTGAATTTCTAATTATATTTATTGGTATTTTAATTCTTCATTTTTCATCTTGTATATTTAAAATTTTCATTATATTTGTATATAACTATGGACTATTTATGTCTGAAATAAATGATTATTATTATTATTATTATTAAAGGCACTTTGTAAAACTCTAATACTTAATACCATTTGATTACAGTGGCACACACAGTTATTTGTGCACAACCTGTATGCAGTTTATATTTAAATTTTTTGTGATGAATCTTATTCAATGTGTTTTGTGGTAAATGAGTTAAAAATTTAACATTTTTATTTTTCATTCAATGTGAAATACATTTTCATTTACTGTTTTTCTGCATACATATTCCTTGTTCAAAATCATCGAGGAATTGTTGTGCTGCCTATAATATTTAAAATCATCGAATATATCCTAAGGGTGGAATTACAAAAGAGCTATTTACATCTTCAATCTCTGCTGCAAAGAGATTTTACAGCAAATGTGTCACCATTTAACGCTGCTCTAATACTTGAGGAAGTATACAGAGAGTACACAGATCAAGACCTACCATTTTATGTTGCACTCCTTGATGCAATATCAGCTTTTGATGTTGTAGTTTTAAAGATGCTGTTACTTAAAGTTTATTTAACTGATATTGACTGTCCAATCTGGCTTATGATTGATGAGATCCATAATAACACTGAAGCCTGTGTGAAATGGCGAAACAATACCTCCGATAAATTTCTGATACTACAAGCAGTCAAACAAGGAGGATTACTAAGTGCAGACTTAGATAAAATTTATATCGAAGACTTGCTAAGTTTAGCTGGCTAAAATACCTGGATATCCAAAGCTTTCAATCTGGAAAATACCATCATCTATTGGACATTAAACACACGGTTGATCCCCTGAGAGAGACCAATCGATTAGCCATAAAATTAAACCTAATTGCAGACAAAAAGAGCGATATTCACAAGTGATGAAACATCAACATGCAAATTAAATGTATGTGAAGAAGACGAGGATATAGAACATTTCCTACTAACTTGTAAAATATACGAGTCACTTTGTCAGAAATATATAAATGAGCTAGATACTCCACTGAACAGATGGAGGTTGTCCCAAGGTGGACGGAAAAAAGATTTCCTGTTAAGGTAAGGTAAGAACCTCTTTGACTCTATGTACATTGTACATGTACACCATTGTCAGGATTTGCAATTTAGGAGATTATCATCACAATAATAGGGTGAAATATGGACACTAAAAATGTGTGCGAGCTTCTTGTATCACAATCATAAAACCATAGTTAGTTTACAGCACTGTCAGTTGTTTTCAGCTTTCCAAGTCAATTATCATTAAACAATTAACCATTTTTCAGTTAAATAATTTTTCCTGTCCTTCGGCTTCGCTATTTCTTGAAAGATATTAAAAATTAAAATCTGAAGAGGAATTGCATTCAGTTTATTAAACAGGAAAAACTCTGTATGAAATTCTTACATTTGACTACAATACAAAATAAAAATATATAGCTCTCGATCACTTAATTTAATGAAATTTTCTTCTCTGCACTCATGTCAGCATTTTGTTTTATTACACAACATAAACTAATTTGTTGTGTTGTTAGCGACCGATGATTGAAATAATTTGAAATGTCATCAATATATGTGAAACTGTTTTATTTTATTTTGGATAAAATAAATTCTATTTTAATTCGATTTTAACGTTCGTTTAGGATTTTGAATCGATCATATCTCGAATATATATTTTTTTCTTGGATATAAGCGTGAGTTTTCATTATGGCGACGGTGCAAGTCTTGTGTCCAAATGGAAGACGACAAAATGTGAAGATTTCTGCCAATACGAAATTATTACAGGTGTTTAGAAATGGAAATTGTTGAAAAGACAATCTTTGTTTCATTACAATAGAAAAAATACCAGAAAATATCTACAATTTATATTTTTTAACAGTTTCTGTTTTGTGAAATTGTGTCTGAAATATTTCCCTCAAAAATTCATTCAATCATTTCATCCTCTGTATATTTTTTTTAAGATTTAGAGTGGTTTTTAACAAAGTATGATTTATCTCTACCAAAGACAAGGATTTTTTTCCGCCAGAAGAAATTTTAAATGGTATATTTTCCACAACTAATATGCTGTTGGCATGGCCAAAGATATGAGCACAGCAATAGCCCTTTCCAGAAACTCTTTTCCGATATCATGATTCTGGCTCTATTAGTAATAATTTGAAGCAAGTTATTTCCCTTACTTTATTTCTGTTTCCGCCGAAAGAAAATTTTTATAGCCTTAGTATGTAGCACATATAAATTCACTTCGGATTGCATAATGGCTGATCCCATTAAAGACTTTCCAAATGACCCATATGTAAAAAATGCATATGCTCCTATAGCACTTGCTATAATAATTTTTGTCATTTTCATGATTGCAAGTATGGTGTAATGCTTTATGTTTTTTTCATTAGAAAATATTTTCCTGATAGTTTTTATACAACTATACAAGATTAAATAAATTATAATTTTTATAGGATATATTTTATTTATAGTTCATTGATCATTTTCCAATTAAACATTTATTACACCTTGTGATTTCTAACTTTGACTAAGCCTCCATTATTGTGTAATAGGAAATGTGATATATTTGCAGATTTGTATTTATAAGGTTATACCATGTAAAAAAATGGCAATTAATAAGGATAATAAATTTTTATATGGAAATTTGTCAGTTGCAAAAAGGATAATTTACTAATTCACACATGGAATTATATAAGTATTTACCAAAACACCACAATTTGTTATTTCATGTGGGTTAACTGGTAAATTTGTTTATTGCACCTTTTTGGATATTGTAATACATTTATAAAGCTTAATAGGCATAGTTAGAATTCTGGAGAGAAAGAATAGATGCTCAAATGGAAATAGTTCAATTTTATAGATTTATATTTCTTTTGTACAGAAACTATGATTGAAAAAATGATGTGCACTGCATTTCATTATGAAGTCTGTTTTATAAGTTATCATGTTTATAAGGTTTACTTTAAGACCTCACTATGAATTTTTATGAATACACTGTACTTATTTCCAAGAAATGTATATCAAGAGAGATAAATTTTCAGATAATGTGTAACTATGTCCTACATTTATGTCATATTATAAGTCTTTTGATATCTTCTCAGTGAAAAAAATTGTAGTGATATCAAGCTAGATATATATTAGAAAAACAAGTAAATGGAGAAATTTAATACCTTTTACAAATTATACACAACTGAATATTTTATAGGTTTTAGAAGAAGTTTGTAAAAAGCAAGGATTTTTACCACCAGAAGACTACAACTTAATGTAAATACTCCACTTAAATACTAAGACACAAAACAGAATTAAAATTGTTAGCTTTCAATCTATCATTAAAATAATAAATATATTTGATCAGTAATATATTAATTTTTTTTTAGTGTGAAAGTCTAATTACCTAATATTCATTTTAATTCCAGAAATTTCACAAAATGATTGAAAACTTAATTCATTTAGGGATATATACTTAGTTATGATGCCAGCTTGTTGGTTTGATACATATATATGTAGTCATCACATAGAGTTTAGTGATATTTTTATCATATTCCTTGACGAATAGAAAAGAATAAATACTGAACAAAATTTTAATTATAGAATACTAGATTTTGTGTTTTTGAATAAAGTAAGAGCTATATCATGTTCACATTTATTTGTAGACATGGAAGGAAGACTTTAGATGTAACACTATCAGTTAGATATGCCAATCTTCCCAACAATTGTAAATTAGAATTAGTGAAAGCACAGAAAAGTCGAGTTGAACAAGAAGTAGTCATAGCCTTACAGTTAGAGAATGGAGAAAGACTGCAAGATTCTTTTCCTCCAACCATTACATTATGGGATTTGTTACTTCATTGGGAAACCAAATCAGACAGGTTATTTAACAATCGATAAGAAATAGTTATTGGTATATCATTAATAACTCATTTATGAAGGCCACACATTTAAATGTTATCAATAAATTGACAAGGATTGCCAATTTTCCTACTGAAGGTCGGTGGTTCTCTCTGGGTATTCCGGTTTCCTCCACCAATAAAAACTGGTCGCCACGAAATAGCCAAATGTGGTGAAAACGGTGTAAAACCCCAACTAAATAAATAAAATAAATAAATGTTATCAATATTGCAAAACAATACTGAAAGAACAAGTTAAAGGGAGAGGTCCATCTAATCACAAACCACAAGACAAATTCCTGACATACAGTCGAACCTCGATAAGTGGAAGTTGAAGGCACTACAAAAAAGTGTTCAAGTTATCCGAAGTTTAGTGTGACGTCGTGACATGGAATTTTGTAGAAACATAGTTTGATAACAGGGTTGTTTGTTTTTTAAAGCCATATGATTTACTGTATCTCCTTGGACAGGCCGTTATTTTTGTGAGCTAATAAATAAAAAAAATTGTCATTTTAACACGTTGAGGTAAATATGTTGCAGGAAAGTATTATATCCGAAATCGGACTTTTCAGAAAAAGAAAAAAAAACACTTCAAAATTTGACACATCAAGGTAAATTTATATTGTATTTTTTTCTGGAGACCTATAAACATGCTCTAGTTATCTGAGACTTCGAATCATCTGAGTTCGAGTCATCAGAGGTATAAATGCATAGGACAAATGGAAAATTTACCGGGACTGGGAAATTACTTTGATACATCTGAGATTTCGAGTCAACTGAGTTCGAGTTATCAGAGGTATAAATGCTTATTAGGACAAATGGAAAATTTTCCGGGACTGGGAAATTACTTTGATACATCTGAGATTTCGAATCATCCGAGTTTGAGTCATCAGAGGTGTAAATGCATAGGACAAATGGAAAATTTGCTGGGACTGGGAAATTACTTTGATACATCTGAGATTTCGAGTCAACTGAGTTTGACACATTGAGGTTCGACTGTAGAAAAACCAGCCAAAACACACCGGTAATCAAAAGGATAAAAAGATGCATTATAGAAAAATGTTTGTGTAGTACATGTAAATAATTCAAGACACAAATACATCTCTGTTTCAAAAAGAATATTTCATGATCAATATTTATAATATAGCTTCTGCTAATATTATAGTTGTTGAGTAGTTGTAATGGACATGTAGAATAAAACATGGATTAGAAGAATTAAGTTACAGTTATGCATTGTTGCTTATCAGTTTTGTTAGTAAGGACCACATAAATATTCATAGGATACTCTGTTTTGATCAATGAATTCAGTTATAGAAAAGCCGCTTTAGTCTATTATGTAGTCTTATATATTTCAGTTTGACATCTGGGCAGCTGACAAACACAGATTCTTCTAATGTCCCACCGAAACATCCAGTTTGCATTTATATGAGAGAAGAGGTAATTCGTTTTAAAACTTGAATAACAAACTGTGTAAATTTTTTTCACAGATCTCTCCAAAAACAAAAAATCATGAACATTTCTGATGGAATAAATTATAGTGCAATTTATGAAGTGACAAAAGCAGAAATATCTGAATATTTTTTTACTTTACAAAAATGAGAGATTTATATAAAATTTTTCAAAATATCATGAGTTTATTTGCATTCCTGTACATTATTGCTACAGACAGGAATATGTATAAAATGCACATTCATTGCATCTGTTGGATTTAATATTTCCTCAAATGCACATCCCTCTGGCAATTTTTGACAATAAACAATTTGAGCCACAGGATGATATCTTTTTTACATCTGAATGTTAAATTCAGGTAACTTTGTTTACAACTGTTTGATTCTTTTTTTCTTCTTCTACTTAGTAACAAAACTTAACAACTTTTATAATGGAGGTTTTCTATATATGTTACTGTATTACTGTTTTCTCATTTAACAGATCATATTTTGTATGAATTATTAACTGACTTTGTTATTTATCCCTAATTATCGGTGGAACTAACCATAGATGTTGTATGTAGAATTTAAGGTAACTTTTTATTGTAATTTTTAATGAGAAATATTAAATATTGTACACATTCAGTTAAATTTCATGCTGTTTAAATATTTACAGTCTGCAATGTTAATTTAAATGAAGTCTTGTGTAAATATTTTTGTCCATAGGTAATAGGTGAAATGGCATTAAAAAGTACAAGTTTAAGAAATCTTGGACTCACTGGAGGTAAAGCTGCCTTAAGGTAAAAATAATGGAATGTGAAGTTGATCATTCAGTTGATAGATTATACTTATACAGCTGTATTTAGTTGGCTGCAAAAGCACTTTATTATTTCAGTCATAATATAAGATACAAAAAAATAACAGACCAAAGTCATGAATTATACATATATCAATGTCTCTATTTTATTGAACAAGGTGCATATTTACAGCTTAATTTTAGCAAATAAATGAGCTTTTATATAAAAAATACATGTGACTAAGATAAGAGGGGATTTGTTTGTGGTTATAATCATTCTAAATGTTCAAACATATTCTGCAGTTATGACATACTAGCAGATGTATGTAGGAAATATTAATGTTATTGTGTAGAACAGTTGGCATTAAATATATCACAATATGTAAACATAATATCAAAATTCACAAAATATTTCAACAAGCAGAACATTGGGTATAGACATGAAACAACATTCAGTCCATCAAAGCTTATATGTGCTAAGGCCATTATTTTGCCTTCTGAGTGTCACAATCTGTAATTTAAGGAAATCAAAACAATCACTCCAACCCATTAATAATTTTATGAATAAAAATTTCAAGTTCACTAATGTAAATGATAGAAATAAAGGGAGTAATGTAGTAAATTATGATGAAAAAGTACAAAACAGGTCCTCGGACAAGGTTCAACAAAGGACAAGTTTTAGCCACAATTAATAACCACATTTAAAAATGTTGGGAAGAAATTCAACCAGAACCACAAAATGTCCAAAATAGACCTCTACTACATATGAAACAAGAAACCCATACTGCCAATACACTGGCTTCTGAATAAGGGCAGACACATAAATTTGTGGTAGTGTTTAGCTGGGTAAGCTAGTACTCATTGCTCTCTCTTTGCACCCATGATAGTAGCAGGATGAATAACTGTAAGAACAGCATCCAAGTCAATTAATTTGACAATGGAAACAAAACAGTACTGTAAGTGCCAATTCAAAAGGACTGTCTCTTATGTTGGAAATTCTGCTAGACCACTGATCAAGAGATCACATTTTCTGACAGAAAATATGAAAGTGTTTTCTGGCAGATTTATTAAAGTTGAAATCAAGGTGATTAGGAAAATACAGAATTTAAGGAATAAGCATTAGTCATTCAAAAGAAATTTTATAAAAAAAAATGTATGTACTTTACAGATTTTCACATAGATCGGTGGATGATAGTGTGATAGCAGAAATTATATCTAAATTAGAAAAAGAACATGCAAAGAATGCAAGATTAGAACAAATAGCAGCTAGACAACATTCTCAGTCAGACTCATCAAATTTAACAGAGAATAAAAATCAAATGTCAAGTGATACACAAACAATTCCTAATGTACAGTGCAATCAAACTAAACCAAAAATTGAGAATCCTGTCAGTGCTATTAATACGAACAGTAATGAACAGACTACAAGTCAAAGTCAAAGTAGTGCTAATAGTTCAGAACCAATGGAAACAGATAGTTCAGATCATGTGACTGAAGTAGAACAACAATCTATGGATGTCAATGGACAAATAATAACAACAGGAAGTCGCAATCTTGGACAGAATGAAACAAGACAAATGTCTCAGGCTGAAACAATGAGACAAGGTGCTGAAGCACTGAGGAATCTAAACATTCCAGGTGTTGAAGTGATTACTCCTGATGACTTTTATGATTTAACACCACAAGAACAACAGGTATCCTCAATATTTTTTTTAATTATCTCATTTCAACGATGAAATAGAAATTATTGCCAAAATATTAGTTTTCTGGACTTTTTTTGCAAACCCTTTTACCAACTGATCTTATTTTTGGTATGTGAGCTAATAATGATGAGCTCCAGATCAAGTTTGAGTTTCATGCTGATCTGATAATTATTGTGAGAGTTATTTCCCTTGGAAATAGGAATTATTGTCACCTTCATGTTATGACTTGTTATATTAACTGGGGAAAACCTTATTCTTCTGGAATATCATAGGTTTTTTTTTACTTTTTGGGTGTAATAGCTTGAATTATTGTAGCCCTTGCAAACATAGTTTTGGGATTTTTAGGGATCACCCTCTCCATCTGTCTGCATCCGATTCACATAGTCAAGGAGCATTTGGTGTGTTTCCTCCCAGCTCTAGCTGTTAAGGGACATTGTATTGCTTAGCAACACTCTCAGAATGCTTGTTTTAATGTGTTTGCAGGTTGTCAATGTTATGCAGTTAACATTTCTGAGCTATAAACTATAAAATTGTATGAAGAAATTATCTTCCATATTCGTGAGAATAATTGGCAAGGTTTAGAATGTTTACATTGAATTTTTCAGTGTTTTCTGGTGATACTCAATTGTGAAATTTTTTGTTTTATTTATAAAGATATTTGAGGGTTAGATGTCTATTTTTGTAACAATTTTGTTTATGACAGGTAGCTAGACGGATGGCAGCAGCATATATGCAGCAGATAGGTGTAGATATAACACAGATACGTCCTGGTGCTCCTGGTGTTTTGCAGCAAAGAAGGCATCCCCAGCAACAGTCATTTCAGGACTTCAAGGTACTATGAATTAGATAACTTTTATAATGTATATGTATAAATTTCATGTTAAATGCAAGATTTATGGGTCTACAAATAAATTTTAGACAATACTTGGAAGTTTTTTTTTAGTGTTGAGTTTTTTTTTATGAAGATTGCATCACATCATTATGAAACATGGTACACATTTACATCATGATATGAAATTTTAAAATATATGCCATTTTAAGGTTTTGACCTAGATTTCAATGTTCAGTAAACATTGGAAATGTGATCGTGAATCATCAGGTTAAGGTTTGTGTTGAAGGTTTTTTTTTTAATGAAGATGAGTTCAAATCATCATGAAACTTGGTACACATGTAATTCATGATATAACCTTTTTAAAATTTATGCTGATTTAAGGTCTGACCTAAACTTCATGGTTCAGTGAACATGGGAAATGTGATGGTGAATCCTCAGGTTAAGGTTTTTGTTGAAGTATTTTCTATGAAGATTGGGTCACATCATCATGAAACTTGGTACACATGTACATCATGAAACTTGGTACACATGTACATCATGAAATTCATGCCTATTTAAAGTTTTGACTTTTCATGAAAATTGATACACATGTACGTCATGATATGAACTTTCTAAAATTGATGATTTTTCAAGGGTATGACTTCGAAGGCAGACATTAGTGTCATACTGACACATGTTCTTGTTTATTGATATTTCAGTTTCCTGAAGAAACGAAAGGCAAAGATCTGTATAGAAATGAAATAGGGTATTTTATAAAGTTTATTTCAACATACATGTGTATATACACAGTTAAATTGTAAATAATATCAGATTTACCTGTGGTAAAAATAAAAAATGTGATATTTGTAGCTTCTTTACTATACCACCTGCACATATACATTTACATTTGTAATGTCTGTTTCCCGATAGTGTTTGTATTTCAAAAAATATTGTAGGAAAAGATTGTTTTGTTTCATTGACATATAACCAGGTAATTCAGGTATACCACAAGAAGTACAGGTCAGGTGTCAACACATCGTTTCATTGAAAACACCAAAGCATATTTTCTCTTTAATAAATCATTTCAATTTGTCATTGTAATAAACAGAGTATCTTGAAATTTGAATATCAAAAATCTACAAAATATAACCGAAAAACAGTTACAAGTCGCTTCTGAGCTAAGCATTTGGAACAGATTTAAGATATTGTAATGTCAATTTCATTTGTACTAAGAACATATGTAAAGTATCAGGTATATAGATGAAAAAATACGGGCATGAAATTGTTAAAATTTGGTAATTTTTTATACTCTGTTATTAATGAGTTATTCACCGTATTTGATGTTAAAAGTTGTTTAAAATTATTACATATCTATGTTTATAGTAATATTTACCAAAGTAATGAAAATTATATCTTGTTTCAGTTCAGTGAATACAGAAGATTACAAGGTAAAGATAAGCTACCTATTTCCATTTTTTTTCTTCTTTATACTGCAATTCTCATAAACTTAAATACAAAGGTGTACATACTTGAGATTTAGAAATCTGGAAGCTGTTTAAAGTTTCCTGGTACTCAGATCATGTGTAGAGGGAAAAACACAAATTTATTGTTACACATGGAGGGAGCAGGAGGATCTGTCAGATTTTATTTTAATAGTATAACACAATATACATAAATTGTGTGTACATATAACCAAGTCTTTTGGAATTTGCCGGATTTTGGGGTTATTTAATTTTGCCTGATTTCTAAATTTTAACTATAGACATTTTACTTTCTATGTTTCTCAGGCATCTGTATTTGAGGAGTTAGCACATGCATTTTTAGATTTTTGAAATGTTTTTACAATTCACTGACATTCGTGGATTATTCTTTGTGGAATCCCATCAACAGTGTATTGAGTTTTTCTTTATATGCTATATATTTTTTTCTAGTATATGTTGTGATGGTAAATGTTTTCATTGAATTTTGTTTATTTTAGCCATGTGAAAGAGAAACTTTGATATTTAGTATGGAGGAGGAAGTGAAAACTCCAACAATCAGTGAAGGTATGTCTATTTGATGGTTTTATTAATGTAAAGTGGAACTGATACTGTGGGTTTATTATATTCAGTGGATACAGACTTTTGTCTAGATTTCATGTTTTAATTATCATATTCAAATTTCATAATGTGTTATTTCTGGAAAATAACAAAATCTTGAAATTAGGTTTCAATTCTTAATTACTGATAGGCAAAAGTATAATTGGATTTAAAAATTATTAGAGTTGAACTTATCAAGAAATGCAGAAGATTTTTGTGAAAGGATGTTTTAATTTTCATCAAAATACAGGAATAAAACACCTCCTTACAGAATCTACACCTTTTCTCCATAAAATAAAGTAGACATGAGTGGTATTCTGTTATTCACAGAAAGGACACTTAACTCAGTCTGTGCTTTCTAGTTTTACATCATTTGAAAGAAAGGTACATTAATATATTACATAAAGGGTCTTGCTTCGTTACCAGTGCATTATCAGGTTTATAGTTAATTTGTGGAATTTTAAGTATGAGACTCTTCAATAAATTTAAATAAATGTTACAACTACACTTGTCTTGTCATTACCCTGTAATCAAATAATACCCTATGTTTTCTCTGTTTATATTTCAGAACTGCCAGAAGGCTTTTTTGAAGTAACTGAAAGAGATGTTCGTATGATGATGCAAGATTTACAGAAAAAGTTGTAAGTCAGAAACTTAAGATAAATATGTCTTCTGCTGTCCATTATCTGTACACAGATGTCCTTAGTTAAACTGCCTTTAGAAGTATCCACTTATCCTGCTCAGAAACCAAGATGGCCACAAATATAACATACGTTTTTTTTTTATTAATTTGACCAAAATGTAAATACAGTCAAACTGTTTTAAGAGACCACTTAAGGGTGAGCAAAAAACTGGTCTCATAAGACAGGTGGTCTTTTAATACAGGTTCAGCTTATATGAAATGCACTACAGGGGTCTAAAATAGTGGTCTTATAAGACAAGTTTTTGCTTAATACAGGTGGTCGCATGAGCAGGTTTGACTGTAAATGTTGTAAGATTTATTATTCACCTGTTTTTGTAAATAATGCTTCACTTGGATTCAATGTTTAATTTGTATTAGATTATTTGATATATTTTATATGTAGAGAGGAAGACCAACCACTAATGACACAGACAATGAGAAAGGCAAAGTTGGAGGAACAGTACAGTAAATATGAGAGAGTTATAATTAGAATACAGTTCCCAGATAAACTTGTTCTACAGGGTTTGTTTAGACCCAGGGAAACAGGTTAGTGTTAGGTACAGGAGAACAGCATATTGAATATGAGGGACCTGTCAGACTGTACAAAATAACATAGTATACATATGTATGTAAAATGTATATATAAGCTGGCTTTGACACACAAGGAAAACTTAGGGCGTCTAAGCATAAATTTCTGGATCAAAAAACAACCACCCCACTTACAAAGTTTCTGACAGAATGAGTTTATTTGATTTCTGGGAAAAAATTGGTGCCATTCCGGTATTTTTCTCTATAAATGAAATTTGACATCAAAAGCACTTTCAAGCATCTGCCGACCCAAACTCAATTTTCAAGTGTAAGATTGACATTGATCAAGTCAAAACAATAGTAAATAAACAGCTTATGAATGATCATGGCTGTGAGTTTGACTTGAATATTTGCTTCAAAAAAGTAATTTCAAGGCTGATTCTGCCTGTTCACTCTACAATTACTTTGAAACAGCTCAGGAGTGTTTGCAGGAGAAATGGAGGAAATATGAGGCATTGAAGGCAGATAACTCATTTGTATAATTAAAACTTCATAGAATTGAATGGATTCAAACTAGATTAGTATACCTCCAAAATAAACATGTATACTGAAAAGCTCTTGCCTCTTTTGACAGGAAAACAAATTAAAAAATAAATTCCCTACCTACCTTGCCATTTTTGTAAAATCAGTTGTCTGAGAATCAGATAATTTATTTTAGGTGACCTTAGTAAAACAATTTAATTTGTCTCAATCTGACCAGATGTCAACTTAAATACTGTCTTTTCTGGTTTGATAGGTTTAACTGATGAAAAAACTATCTATATGTAGGATCATTGAATTCCTGTATTGACTTACAGATGTTTTTGTGTATTTGTAGCATTGAATTCAAATGCAAATGATAAATAAATTGTTTATTACTGAGAAAAAAAATATAATTAATTAGCACAGTAACATAGAGCACTTCTAATAGCACATTTGAGTTAAAATATAACAGTACAAATGTATCATATTTAAATGTCTCGAGACAAAACACAAAATTCTTCTGTCAATGATTGTACAGTTATGTCAGTTTCTAATTGTCTCCCCCTGGGTGGACCCTCCAGTGTGTTGCTGTCTTGTGTTGGTGGAGCAATGTTGGCAGATGACATGATCAGGGTAGATAACTCTTGTATCTGGTCCCATTTCTTCTCTCTATACTGGTTTTACATCTTTCGAATACCAAGTGCAGTGGACTTTTGTGTCTGCAGTCTAGTAATATAGCTGTGACATCCGTTGACATCTGCTGTAAACAAGTGTTGTTCCAGTCTCTGGATTTTGCAGTCTGTGAAAAGAAAATATGTAGAAATCAGTCAACAATTATTTATTATTATTTTTACCATTGCAATATTTTAAGTGTCAGCAATTTTCTTAAACTTTACTGGTTTCAGTCATTAAATCTAATTAAAAAATATTAAAAGGGTTGAAAACAATCAACAATACATAATTAACTATTTTACAAACCTAGTAAAATAAGTTGACTGACTGCCTGGTCATGTGATACTAGTAAAGTCTTCAGTTGCTGGGCATGTGACAATACAGTACTGCTCTCCATTTTGGTGTTTGAAAGTTCTATCAGTTCTATTATATTGGAAGATTTGATTTTCAGTTGGATGTGTATCTTGGGCGGTTAGACCCTATATTTAAACTAAGTGAATTTACTCAAAATTAACATGGCTTGTGTTTGGGATTGCTTAGCTTGTTGTTTGGTTTAATAAGTACTCACTTATAATTAATGATTAATTATGATCAGAGGATTAATCAGTTGCTAATCAACCAATTATTAGATTCAGTTGTTCATCAATTATTGATTGATTGATGGAATTATAGTGATTACGATTAGGTAAATCATGTTACAATAAATGTGAAGATAATTTTTGAATATTTTTTCTCATTATAATCATTGAAAATTTTGAATTTTTATTTTTTCAGTATTTTCAATAAAGAAGTATGTGAAGAGTTATTTAGAAGATAAAGACATAAATTTTTATCTGTGTAAGTATAACATTGTGCTCTTTAATGCATGTAGAAATATTGCATATTATAAGTGAAATGTATTAACTGCTACTGTGTCTTCAGGGGAGTATGGGATTTAGATACAAAAGTAGATTTTTATGTTCATGTAAATAAAAATTTAAAAGGTGCACTGTACAGATTCATAAAAATTTAAATAATACTAATACAAAGAAAAATATAAATTTTTAATATCCATTTCTCACCAAGATCCTTTAGCATTGTACAAGATTGCAGCTCATTGCAGGATGAAGATGACTGCACCCTATGACAACGATAGATGGGAAGATGATTACTGCAGTTACTATAGGCCAATTTTATGATTACTGCAATGACATTTCACGCCTCACAGCAAGGTAAGTGTTCACATTTTTGGAATTTGTGGTGTTTTCCAGATTAAGTCCCATAATTATATATTGTCCATCCAATGACTTCTACATGTGGGCGTCTGAAACAAATGTTATACTTTCGAAATGAGCTACAAGTTTGGTAAACATTCAAAGAAACTGAGTGTTTACAATTGACTTCTATGCAAAGTGTTCGTGTTCACAGCCAGGATTGATTGTAATATTTGAATTTGAAATTCAATCAGATTATTTAGCATTTGATTTTGCCTTGTTTATAGGTGAATGCGAAATTTTCAGAAAACTGCAAATATGTCACAAATGCTTACTGCAATATTCAATTACAAGTGAAATAATGATTACTGCGTACCAAATGATACATTTACGATTTTGTTGAAAATAATAATGCATTAACAAAGAAATAAGGCAAAATTAAATGCTAAATAAACTGTTTGAGCGGGGTCATTCAAATTTAAAGAGTACAATCAATCATGGCTTGAAAAACGGGCTGTGAAACGAACACATCGCATCGAACTCGACTGTAAAACCTCGGTTTCTTTGAATATTTACCGAACTTGTAGCTCATTCTAAAAGTGTAATATTTGTTTTGGTCACCTACTTGTAGGAGTCGTTGGATGGGCAATATATAATCATGAGACTCCATCTGGAAAACATCACAAATTCCAAAAATGTGAACACTTACCTTGCTGTGAGGCATGAAATGTCATTGCAGTAATCGTAAAATCGACCTATAGTAACTGCAGTAATCATCTTCCCATCTATCGTTGTCACAGGGTGTGAATGAGACCACATCATTGAATTATAATGTTTAATGGTTTAAAAAATATACTGTTATTGGTAATGATAAGCTACATTGGGCTTAAATAGGATACAATATAAATGGGACAGCAAAAAGGGCTTGGAAGCTTCTTATGGCTATTTAGATACAACAGCAGATTTCTGAGTTAATTAAAATATGAATTTTAAAAAATACTGTGGATACATTTGATACAAATTAATATAATACAAACCCAAATATTTTTAAATTTAATATTTCTATTTCTGACAAAAGGCAACAGTGTCAGACATTTACGTCTCATTGCATGCTGAAGATGGCTGAGGTCACTTTTTTATTGGAATGATACGTTAACCTTTGAAAAAAGAACATTATCAATTGTGATAAAGGTATAAGGTTATAGAAAAAAAATTAATAATTTTATTTCCAAATCAAATTATGAATGATTTTAGTATAAAAGAGATACATTTCATTTCAATGGTATACATGATGTTGATATAACAACATTTTAGATACAGCTCCACCAAAACAAGTATTGAAAGACAATTCTGCTACAATGATCGAGGTAAGAATTACAACACTTCTTGATGGGCATTACAAAATAATATTTTATTTCAATATGATTTAAAATTTTAAAAATAAATTGATAAGAATAATTCTTCAGAATTAAAGGTAAAAGAAATATTAACATATCACCATGCAATGATATTACAGTTAAATTATTGAAAGAAAATTCATTTTTTCACAAATTGTTGTGTTTATCTTTTTATTACAAATTTCGTAAGTGAATAACCAGGTAATAAGGGATATTAGGTGGGATGTTTTAGGGTAAGGCTTGAGCAATAGCCTTTTTCAGAAACTCATTTCCGGTATCATGATTCTGTCTCTAAAATTGTAATTTGTAGCAAGTTATTTCCCTTTCTGGGATGTTCCGGGACGTAGTACTGGTTCGCTGCAATGATGAGTAAAGGATTAACTGTATTTAAAACATAATTTAATACCCCCACTCTATGGAGTGGGTGGTATACTGGATTCACCTTGTCCGTCCGTCCATGTGTCCGTCAGTTCAAACTGAAATTTTTCGTCACACTTATCTCGGCTTCTATGCAGCAGAATGTTTTGATACTTGGCCTGCAGCTTTATGACCATGAGTTTTATCGTCTGTTGTATTTTCAGGTCTGTCAAGGAACCACTTCTTGTTTGCGGTTACTTAGAAATTTTACAATACCTTATGTTTACATGAAATTTTTCGTCAAACTTTTCAAGTCTGTTTTCCCAATTTTCAAAATTAAAAAGTGGAGGTATACTTTGCACGATAACACGTGCAACCTCATGTTTGGTTTATGTAAATTTAGGAACTACTTGCGATCTTTTTGCTTCCACCATACTTGTAATCAAACTTGATTATAAAGCTGGAAATATCTGTATTTCAAAGTAATAAATAATTTTTATTCACTTCCAATTGGTTGCTCTGCACTGCAGCAAACCAGTACTACTTCCCAGCAAGGGAAATAATTTGCTTCAAATTATAATTTTAGAGTCAGAATCCTGATACTGGAAATGAGTTTCTGAAAAGTGCTATAAAAAAAATTATGACACTTTATATTATACGCATGATTTCTGTACAACATTTCAAAGCAAATCAAAATTATTTTATTGATAAATACATATCAAATGGATTGGACAACAGGCCGGGCATATATGTAGCAACTTTTTTATTTTTTAATAATTCAAAATCATTTTGTTTAAATTTTTCAAATTTAAATTACTTATATAAGATTTATCTGTAATTGTTATAAATGCCAACATTCTGTATAAATGGAATTGATTTTTCCATTAAATTTACTTTCAGGCAAAGTTGGCACCAGCAAGTTTGGTTTATTTTGGTGTGGAGGAGAGCAAGGGTAATAATTTATTTTAAATAATTATTGTAAAAGATTTCAAATAAAGAGAGCAAAGAAATAAATTATCTAGCATCAAAGCCTGTTCCATTTCTGACAATATAAACATTTTTTTCTTTTATGAATAAATTGTTTAGAATTTTAAAATATTTTGAAATGAATATTTAGAAAGTTCATGTATTTACAATTTATTTTGGTGGCTTTTTGCAATTCTCTGACCAGTTATAAACTTACCTTATATTTTCAGTAATGTGATACTCATCTGGTCAAAATGAGTTGTGTTAGTGTTTAATTTTATGTTATGCACCATCAGATAATTTTCAAAATGGTAATTTGCCTTTATAAATCAGGGATAGAGAATGAAAACAAGTAACACGTTTGAAAACTTGGTTTTTGAAGAAACTGAAACAAAATGTTGCTTTTGTAAGATGAATGCCTGTAATTTTTTATGAATTTATAAAAAGAGGATAGTCTTACTTTAGGAAAGGAAGAAGAATCAAATATTTACTCCATTATCATCTGTCCTCTCACAAAACAGTAATGTATCTACTTTGGGATATTATATTTGTAGTCTTTTTACAACTTATTTATATATAAGTACATTACAGGATTAGATCACTATCTTAGCCAAGCAGTGTTAAACGAAGTTGGGTCAAGAGTAAAAGCTGATGAACTTGTGAGCAGATGGTATGTTTTAATTTCATTTAAATAAGAGTTACCATATGTAAGGGTGAATGTTACATAAAAAGTTTACATGGGGTGGAAAAAAAATTAATGATCAGACAGGTGATATTATTAGTTACAGAGTGTGTAGTTGACCTAATACAGTGTATATGGGGTTAGTAAATTTCGTACGGAGTTTGAGCTGCGCTCTCACCCTGTACGAAATTTACTTACCCTGTATATACCGTATTAGGTGAACTACACACACTGTAACGAATATATCTTACCGAATGCCTTTTTTAAAACAATAATAACCCTTGCTAAGCCCTATTCAAACGAACTACATGTATATAAATTTCCTTAAATGTATCTGCACGACCACTGTACAATGACAAATGATACATGATTTAAATAAAGTCATCAAGTAACTCCTCAAAATTAACATCTTTTAAATGATCCATTGCAGAAGATACATTAACAGTCTGCGCATTGACAGGAACAAGGTCTTGCACTATAGTACCAGGAGGCAGACTTTTTACAATATTAAAATCTCTTTCCTGTAGCCTGCCTGCCTTTGTAGGTGGTGCCAAGATGGCTAGTTTTTCAGTCGTTGGCAAAGCTAATTGATTAGTTGACGGACACACATTCCTACTTAATGTCTGACCCATTTTGATCTTTTTCTTCGGTATCAACTCGTTGATAGTAAGCGCAGCGAGCGCTATAGGAGTATATGCATTTTCTACATATGGGTCTTTTAGAAAAGTCTTTGTTTAATGGGGGCAGCCATATTGTGCTACATACTAAGGCTAGAAAAAGTTTCGTTCGCCGGAAGTAAGTAAAGTAAGGGAAATAACTCGCTTCAAATTATAATTTTTTCAGTCAGAATCGTGATACCGGAAATGGCCTCGGCGAAGCTGGCGTCTTTAACAGTGTCAAAAGTCTTATCATTAGGCAGTGATTTCAGAAACCTGTTTATCCCATGGTGAATGCTTTCAAGTGAAGTTGCTTTATAACGTTCTCCGTCTGGTTTTCTCACATCCATATAAAAATGAGGCAATGTTTAATCCATATTTCTCAAATTCAGGATCTGTTTATTCTCGCACAAATATTCCTGCAATACATTTGCACTTTTCTTATTTGTTTTGAATGTGTTTTCAGCATTTAGCTGTAGTTTTTTTGCTGTTATTTCTTCACCTGAAGTGTCAGCAAAACGACATTTGCTGCCACTGTCGCCCGTGTCAGCCATCTTTGAAGTAATAATCAATATAAAAGAGAGATAACTCTAGCGGAAACCATGTATTTAAAAAACGAGAGGTTCACTGCCCCATATTAAATATACCGGGTTTTCACATGTACTTGTTTAACCAATCATATCCTTGCAATTTAGCAGGAGGTAAGATGTTTTTATTTACCTGTACATTAAAACCATAATTACTTGTTATTACTATATACATGTACATGTATGTGCACATTGTTTAGCTCACCTGTACCAATCAAGTAGCCTTTCAGTTACTGCTTTTATGGCTATTGATTGGCTAATTGAATCCAAGTGGGCTATACAGGCTCCTTGGAGCCTCTAGTTTTCTTGAAATAGTAATAACATTTTATGGTCATTTATATATTTAAAAAATGTGCAAAAATAAAGAAGTACCCGGCAACAAATTTATAATATCTGGTAATGTGGAGCAGAATCATTAATAATATAACCTGGATAAATTGAAAGGTTTGTTTGGTTTTTGATAAGAAAAAGTGTTTGAAGAAATAATTCTATATGAAATATGACCCATTAACCTATATGCAATCTGACTGATTTTATTACTCCTAAGTTGAAAACGTTTTACATACATGTAAGGAGAAATCGAAATTAAAATAGTTTTTTTTTTTTAAATGTTGTACTTTCTGAAGTATGTTTGAGTGTTGTTGTCTCATTGACATTACCTCATATTGCCTTTTATTCCTATTTACACAGAATAACTAGAACAGTTTAGCTATTCACTTTGAATTCAACTCTCATGATTGTGGCAAGAGTTTAAATGTTTCTTAGGATTTATCTGCATACGCCTTTCTGTTTTGGTGAATTTGTCCTTTTATTATACCCCCGCTCCAAAGGAGAGGGGGGTATACTGTTGTACCCTTGTGGTTTCGTCCGTACGTGTATGCGTCTGTCCATAACAAAATTTTTGTCACACTTTTCCCTGCAACTACTCATCACAGCCGCTTGACATTTTGTCACAAACCTTCTATAGGTACGCAATATTCTGGGATACATTTTAGGACCAAAGCCAGATCAGCAACCTTATCGAAAAGCGGGGGTATCACTAGTGAGCAACTTCATGGACAGATATCAGAAAATGATCAGAAATATTTTGACATACATTTTGTACTACAAATGAGTTACTATTTCTGACCTACTACCATTTTATGTTGGTATTGTTTTCAGCATGAAGAAGGTATTATGTTACTTTTCTGTTGTTTTTCGGAGGGTTTGGGATTTTTTACTTAATTCATTATATTACACTAAAATATATTTATGCTGTCTGATTATGGTAGATATCTTTCAGTTTTCCTAGAGACAAATCTCACGAAGAACAAAGTGGGTCAGAAGTGAGAGGTAGTGGAAATGTACAGCCAATAAAGAGAAGTTCTGAAGATAGACCTCGACAGACAAAGGATAGTTCTGGTAAACAACCAGGAGTCCCTAAATGGTTTAAAATGGGTAAATACTATGAATAATTTTTTGGGATTCAAATTTTCATGGTATAGTCTGCTGTTTAAAATATAAATTTTGTGGTTAAAACTATGAATTTTTGTGAAATATTGATTTCATCAAATACTGTAAATTAAAAAAATTTTTGCATAAAATTTTTATTGCAAATCTTTATTAAGTAATTCATCATGGAACATACCAGCTTATCTGAAACGAATTAGCTCGATCTTAATTTCTCTTTCCAGTAAGCTAGAATATTGATTACAGTAGGGAAAAATGAGTATCATTTATAAATCAATAACACAAATTGATATAGAAGGATATACATGTATAGGATAAATGTTCACAAGACAACAACCCTGAAATTAGCATCATGCAAAATGACTGTAATTGTTCAAAATTCAAGATCTGTACAGCACAAACTAAAAAAAATGTATTTGTCATTATTTTCCTGAATTTCTTTATACTCACTTTCCGAATATTATATTCCGTTTTTCCCATGCCAATATATCTAATGATTGAATTTCATATTTCAGGAAAAAAGTAATTAATGTGATATGTGGAACAGACCTTTCTGGAATTCTGTTATCAAGGATGTCATTGAATGTGATGGGAAATTAACATAGGATTGTTATAACTTTTAAATTGCCACATAAAATTTTTAGATTCTCATCACCCATAAAGGAAAGTGGGCAAGGTGGAATTTATAATTATATTAATCATTTTTGAAATCATATTAAAAAATGTAACAGAGAAAATCTGGAGTGTATTTAATCTGCTTTAGCAATTACTCCTTCCAAATGTATGAAATGCATCGGTACATGTATGATAACTAATCTATACATTCCAGCCCAATCTTTCATGATGTTTATCCCAGATTATATGTGCAATAACACAAACGTTACAATTCTGTCTTCGAGATGGATGCAAATCTAGAATATTTACTGTAATAATAGAACATTTGGACAAATGAGTCCAAATGGAGATAAGAATCTGAAAATTTATTCATCTATGTGGCCTGATGGAGAGTAGATTTTGTTGTTATAAAATTGTTATTGAATAAATCTTAAAAAATCTGTAGTCTAATAAGATGTTTATGATAGAATGCATACGTTTGAAAGCAAATACATTCTTTATTGAAATATACTTAAACTTCATTTTTCTGAATAAATACTTGATGTTACCAGAATTATTTGGTGGCTGTACCATTTTTGTCCTTATAAAAGGTCAAGTGAGCTTTTCTCATCACTTGGCGTCCGTCGTCGTCTGTTAACTTTTACAAAAATCTTCTCCTCTGAAACTACTGGGCCAAATTGAACCAAACTTAGCCACAAGCATCATTAGGGTATCTAGTTTAAAAAATGTGTCTGATGACCCCGACTGCCAACCAACATGGCCGACATGGCTAAAAAATAGAACATAGGGGTAAGCTGCAGTTTTTGTCTTATATCTCAAAAACTAAAGCAATTAGAGCAAAACTGACAGGGTAAAAATGTTTATCAGGTCAAGATCTACCTGTCACGAAATTTTCAGACGAATCGGTCAACCCTTTGTTGGGTTATTGCCCCTGAATTGTTAATTTTAAGGAAATTTTGCAGTTTTAGGTTATTATCTTGAATATTATTATAGATAAAGACAAATTGTAAACAGCAAAAATTTAAAAAATCTTGTATGAAACTACAAGGCCAGTTGGAACCAAAGTTGGCAGGAATGTTCTCTTTCAGAAATATGTCCAATGACCCGGACTGTTAACCAAGATGGCCACCACAGCCAAACTTAGTTTAACATAGGGCCCTATGGGAAAATTCAGTGAAAAATCTTCTTGTCTTAAACCACTTGACCAATTGGAACCAGACTTGGCAGCAGTGGTCCTTAGATGGTCCTCTTACAGAGGTGTGTCCGATGACCCGGACTGTCAACCAAAATGCAGCCACAACCGAACTTAGTTTAACATAGGGCCCTATAGGAAAATTCATTGAAAAATCTTTTTGTCTTAAACCACTTGACATATTGGAGCCGGACTTGGCAGCATTGGGAGACCTTAGGAGGTCCTTTTTCAAAAATGTGTCTTGATTTCGTGGACTGTGAACCAAGATGGCCACCACAGCAGAACTTAGTTTAACATCAGACCCTATGGGAAATTCACTCAAAAATCTTCCCGTCTGAAACCACTAAGCCAATTAGAATTAGACTTGGTAGCAATGGTCCTTAGATGGTCCTCTTTCAGAATTTTTTTTGATGACCCAGACTGTCAACCAAGATGGGCACCACACCCGAACTTAGTTTAACATAGGGCCCTAAGGAAAAAATCATTGAAAAATCTTCTTGTCTGAAACCACTTGACATACTGGAGCCAGACTTGGCAGCATTTGTCCCTAGGAGGTCCTCTTTTAGAAATATGTCCGACCACCCAGATTGTCAACCAAGATGGCTTCCACACCAAACTTTGTTAAATATTGGACCCTATAGGAAAATTCATTTAAAAATCTTCTTGTCTGAAACCGCTTAGCCAGTTGGAACAAGACTTAGCAGAAATGGTCCTTAAATGGTTTTCTTTTAGAAATGTATCCGTTGACCTGGACTGTCAACCAAGATGACTGCCACAGCTGAAATTAGTTTAAAATAGAATCCTATAGAAAAACCAGCCAAATTGACTGCAACACTTAAATTTTTAGGTCTGCTCAAGGTGAAAAGTTAAATCCAGGTGAGCGATACAGGCTCCTCAGAGCCTCTAGTTACAAATGTTTTCCAATAGAATCCCCCCAGCCTATAGATGATCATTGCCACCAAGTTTTTACTTTGGATCTATGTTTATATTTTTCAGAACATTTTATCTGATAAAAAAAAAACAGTACCTCAGATCATATAGTATTTTGTGAGAGCAGTTGATATCCCCACACCCTTGATAAATTGAAAATATGTACTGAATTACAGTTGATGTCAAGAACATATTCTTTTTTATGGGAAGAAAAGACAACAATGTTTCAAAATTTTCAACAATTTTTAATAATTATATAACACTATATAAGCACTGGTTGCACAGCACTTTTATTAGCACTTTAGCACGTTTCTAAATTTTCTGGAAATACATTAAATCAAACGTCTCTAGAATATGCACAGAAATCTTCTGTTATGGAGTGTACAGTTGTATCAATGTTGAGTTGTCTTCCCCTGGAAGGACTCTGTAGTATATCGTTGTCTGGTGTTGGAGGAGTGATGTTGGCAGATGACATGATCAGGGCAGACAACTCTTGTATCTGGTTCCATTTCTTCTCTCTGTACTGGTTATACATTTTACGGATACCGAGTGTAGTGGACTTTTGTGTCTGAAGTCTTGTAATATAACTATGGCAACCATTGATGTCTGCTGTAAACAAGTGCTGATCAAATCTCTGGATTTTGCTGTCTGTGAAAAGAAAAAATAACATATTAGTTGGATTCAAGATTTTTTATATGAAAAATACATTTTATAAATGTAGTGCTTTACAAACTGATGAGTATCTTCTCTCTGAGTGATGTTGTATATTTTATCAGAATCTTAGTATTTTTTTTTAAGAAAAAAAACTCAGTTGATTAAATACCTAGTAAATTAAGTTGGGTTACTGCTTGGTCATGTGATAAGAGTAAACTTTTTAATTTCTGAGCAAAGGACACTACTGTGTTCATTTCCATTGTGAGTTAGGTTATTTTCTTTTAGACTTGGTTTGAAGATCTGTATTTCAGTTTAAATTTTAATTTTTCTCCACACTGATCCTATATTTAAACCTACACAATTTACTCAAAATTTATTTGGCTTGTGTTTGTTATTGATTAGCTTGTTGTTTGGAATAATCATTACTCAGTTTTATCTGATAACATATTTAAGATCAAAGGACTAATTAATAAATTAATATATATCAAAAGATTCTTTTGTTAACCAATAATTACTTGATTACTCTAATGATTTTTCTGAAAGTTAAAGTTAAAGTTGAAAAAATATTTTTGAGAAAAAAAAAAGGAATTTTATGTAATTGATTTAATCTTGATGTTATTTCTGAAACAATTTTATATGAATAAAAATTTGCAGAAATGACCCTTAAAATATTTTTAGGCAGCAACCATTTGTTCATGAATTGTTATGAAGGTAGCAATAACTTGAAATAGTAATAAATAGAAAATCAATGAATATCTTACTGGAAGCAATCACTTAAAAACTGCTTAGCATGTTTCAATCAGAACTGATAAGCTGGATTGCATGATATGTCTAGTTAAGATGTATCACAGGAGTACAGTCAATATTAGATATGGTTTAAACCTATACTCCCTACTCATATGCACATGTAAATATGACAGAAAAATTGTGACATTTTAACTACACAAAATACCTAAATTGAGCACACTCTCACTACAATCAAAATACACATTCTTAAAAATTTCAATGTTTAGTTATAGCATAGAAGAGTGGACAAATCCGATTTTTGTGAAAAATTTGCAACAACAAAATTCTTGAAAAGACATCTCCATGCACATCTCTACTATGTTCATGAATATGTTGCAGTTTCACAAATCTGAGTTAAGAATTATTGAAGCAGTATTACACCAAATATTTTGCTTATCCATCTTGTTTCATGCAGAGGACTTGTATAGGCTTAGTGTGTTATCCAATCCATTTGTTATGTATTTATCAATAAAAGACTTTTGTAATGAATTGAAATCTGAACGGTCTGTAGATAAATCTTGCAAAAATAACTGAGTTCCATAAGAGGAGAAATAAAAAAAAACTCAAACAGAATGTGCTCCTTGATATTTTCAGTATGTTTATAAACCTTCTGGAAAGCTTTGAATGTTAGGGTTAAAACTGTACGAGGAATTGAATACACAGTACAGGTGGCATCCATAGTTTCCAAGATCTGGGTTAAAAGCTATACAAGGAATTGGTTAAAGAAGAGGTACTTTACTTTTCTTGTTCAACAATGTGTCTAACCACTGGTATTAAAAACTGAATTTCTTTAAATAAAACCCTGCCAAAAATTTGTAAAAAATTTATTTTGGATAATCTTCATCTATAACATATTTAACTTAAATTTAAAATATTTAAAACTATATTATTGTTTGAAACTGAGAAAGATATATAAATCCGGTTTCCTTAACTCTTAGAACACATAGCCAGTATGAAAATAGTACATGTATACGTATATGTCAAAGAGCTGTACTGTTTGGATCATGGGATGACAGAATGCATTTCCATGTAAAAAACTGAGAAATTTGCTGAATCTGTCAGAATTGCATGTATCTTATTTTTCTTCTACCAAGAGAATGTTATATGCTTCATTTCCACAAACACTTTTCTCTTAAAGTTCATACTTTTCAGCAATGACCCTTAATATTCTGAAAGTTAATTAATGAACACTACATTATATAGATGCTGAATTTGTATTGTCTACTTTCATTCTGCCTGGTCACAAACAGTGATCACAAGTTCACAGAAAATACTTTTTGAAATGATAACAAGATTAGAAAAAGAATACTGAAGTATTAAATCAGTGTGCAGTCTAAGAGATAAAATTCAAGGACAAGGCAAATTCTAGAGAAAACGGCAAAATACAACAATGATGCAACCAAAGGAGTAAAAACAGCTACCGGCATTCAAAGAAAATCTGAACAAGATGGCACAAGAATTAAAACACAATTCAAACTCCCATAAAAAAACCAGTGATATCAAGTGCTCTGGAAGGGTAAGTATGTCCTGCTCCATTAACAGCACCTGTTACATTGCAAGTGAGGAAAATTCTGTGGAGTCCGAAAAAGAGTCTATTTGAGTAAGACTTGAAATCACACTGAAGATATCTATTTTTATTACATTCAGTGTGGTGAAATACAGGGATTTCTGAGTGAAATCAAATTCGATAATTCATCCAGTGAAATCGAAAGTGATATTTCACTCTAGGAAGTGACATAATAGCCGTCGCCAACGACGTTGCTATACAATAGTCAACGCGTAATCATATAAAAACATAATCCCTTGTATTTTCTCGTTAAAATTTCTGAATACGTGGACTATTTCAATGTAATAAACAGAATAACTAATCTTGAAATTCGAATACCAAAGATCTACAACTCATGACAGAAAAACTAATAATTCACTCGTGTGCTATGCGCACTCGTGACTTAATGTGTTGTTCGGCAATTTGTTTTAGATTGTTAGGTATTCCCATTTCAAGATTAGTTATACTATAATTATTTGTGAGATAGAAACCTAGTATCAGTCATCAAAGTGGAACATACAAGGTTTCTTAGCAGAAAATTAATTTCATATTTGAAAAATGAAATGTTGTTCCCATTTATTTCCCTGGAGTGTGCGCTGATGTCCCATGCCTCTGCCGATTCTTAAACAGGCCATTTGACAGCAGAGAAATGGATACTAGTATTTTGGTATTGACATGAAATTGATCCATGAAAATTGATCAGTATTTTGTGATAAAACCAAAGAGTATAGCTTTGTGAAGAAGTATAAAGACATTCTTTCTTGGTTTCTTTGTATTTGAATCTATATTTGATCTCAAACCATCTGGTTTATCATTCATAAATTGGAGGAAATTTGTCTATACACAAACAGTTTTACATTTCCACTTCTACAAAACCAAACTAAGTGAAAAATACTCATGCAAGGAAAGTATAGTATCAGTATTTAAAAAGATATTGCAAATCGACAAGACATAATAATGAAACATTAACCCAAACAACACTCATGGGTAACTGCTGAAAGGCACACAATTGCTAGATTTTCTGGATCTATGATTACATAAATTTCTAAATGAATGGTGGCATATTGATGCATACCCCTTATCCTGTCATATTGAAAAGAAACCTTTGAAGATAACAATGACCAGAAAAAAGTCAAAATTAAGGTAGTGTTACATATATATGAACAACAAATCTATAGATCAGCTTTCTTCTTCTACAGTAAATGGAAGACGGGCTTTAGTTAGACAAAGATGATCAGTATATATTTTTATTATTATTTATTAACAAATATAAAATCTAACAGCTGATATTTATCACAGTTTTTTGTAACAAAATAACAATAAAATTCTTCTAAACATTTGTTCTGCTTTAATCGACGGACTTCGAAATTATTTTGTTCGTAATGAATAATAAATACACATGTACTACACTATATAACAAATACCCACAGAATTTGAATTTTATTAATGCCTGTACGATACAATGTAATACATTCATTTTATATTTACTTTAGCAACTTTTTATCTTGAAATTGTACTTGTGAACAATGAAGACAAGAAGCTAAGTGTCCTTCATCACTGTTTGGAGTCTGCTGCCCGCCCTTCATACATCTCCAAGCTAATTCTATTTGAAAATCAATTCAAGATAAAAATGTTTCAGATGTGATTTAGGTAAGGACAAAGCCATTGTCCTAAATTGATAAATGTATGAAATTTTTCTACCGAGCTGTAAATTTTCTTTTTTTGTATAAATTTTCCCAATATTTACTTTAACTCTGTACTGATAAAAATACTTCATCACTTGTGAAATGATTTAAGAGTCTGCATTCACTTAAACCACTTCTGACCAGTCTGACAATTCATGACATGATAAACATTTGTTACATCCCCACAATTTATAGCAGCGAAAATAAAATATTGAAGGCATACTAACAGTTTTTCAGCAAAACTAGGGATAACATAAACAATTAAAAATATACCCAATTACTAAAATCATAGTTCAGTCAAGATTATATCAACTGATAAGTGGCTTAAATCAATTGTATTTTGATAAAACTGTAAACTTAATATATGTTTCTAGAATAACAACATTAAAAAGTACAGTTAGATTGCACAAAAACTGTTGAATAGTTCATACAAAATTGTTGGTTTTCAATTTGTTGTCCATTGATTGGTTGGGATATTTTCTCTTTATGAAAAATATTCAAATGTCAAGTTGGAGAAAATTACGTATTATTTAATTATAGAACTATCTTTCCATAAGTTGTGGTCCAATATATTTGTTTAAAACCTAAGATAAATGAATATTCCAAGGATTTTCAAAGATTTTAAGCAACAAGTTCTTTTAATAATGAGCTCAAGAATGCAGTAATCAAATTTAACCCAATTTAATACTCAAAATTTGATGCTTTTTTGTTATAATCTCCTAAATAAATGTAAAGAACATTTTATTTCAAATTGCTTTAAAAATCTAAGAATCCTGATTATTTTACACGAGTTGTGAGCACCTGTGATAACATGAAAACCCCATAATGCACTGTTCTAAATGCTCCTAAAAAGTATGACATCTCTCCTAATACTACCGATATAAGGGAGATAATTTTGGACTATTTCTTCTGTGACTTTTCAAACCATCATTCTGAAAAATAAGATTGCTGAGTATTATTATATTATCTTTACTGGTCGGTAAAACATTTCATGTGACAAATTACTGCTGAAGATATTGAGCAGAATCTCATCAGAAAATAGTCCACAATAATTTCATGTAAAATTAATAGAACTAAACATGTATTTGTTTTTGGATATAAAATATGGGAAGGGAATCGAAACGATATCAATTTGATAATAACCATTTTGGGGTTTGCAATATATAAATCTTTTTATGTATCTGAAAAAAGAACAAAAGTAATAAACATACTAAATATTTTTAAAAACGAATTGAAATCGTATGTATATTTCAATTCAAAAGAAAAGGAAATAGATACACCTTTTCTACACAAATTCCTGAAATTACTAATAAATTATTAAATTCATCTTTTTAAATAAACACTTACCGCTTAAGATTAATATTTCCAAATAAATATACATTTTGATTATATCCAAAATTAAACGCGTCAAAACACATAGAGTGGTCAAAATAACAATCAATCTGGGACAATAGAACTAGGGATGGTCAATATGTGCTATGACCTACTTTTGTGCGATTTTAATTTTGTTCTTGTCAGATAATATGAGGCATATAAAATTTTAAAAAAATAAAATATTTTGATTACTATATACAATTAGATTATACAATAACTGTCTTCTGATGAGGTAAATGTGTGGTTTTGTTGACTTTTGAAAGACTAATATTGACTGAGGACTACGGCCGAAATGATTATCACTTTTTTCGGAGTCGATTGAGCAACATGTTTTCTGAAGCAAATGATATTTACATTGTTTTTATTCTATATTCTACAATATCAGTATTCGAAGTCAAAACATGAAATTGATCCATGAAAATAAAAATCGATTTTAGGCAGACATTAAAAATGTTTATAATGTAAATTGTCAAAAATGAGTTCTTCAAAGCGAAAGACTGGACTTTGGAAATCTTCCGAGGTCAATTCAAATTTGTTCAGTTTTAGACAAATTATCGAATATAGAATAAATTTAGAAAAAGTTATAAAATGTAATTTGCCTTATAAATAATTATTGTATTGAAACTAACATTAAAATATATTTTTATCTGGGTGTATCCCTGGCATCCAGATACTAAATAAAAGGGAACTATACATACGAAAACTGTAGTTTGTATAGTTAATGTAACAGTTTTTGTTAAATAAAGTATTTTCTAAGTTAAAAAAAAAAAAAAAAAAAAAACATGTATTATCAATAATCAACAAAATAAATGGTATTTAAGATTTAACTTTGCAGATTTATGGTTGCTTATTACCGTCTCTCATGAGAGACGGTATAAATAGTCGAAAGGCGGACGTGACAACGAAATAAAAATTTTCACAGATACAATTGGGTCAAAATCAGATTAGCTAGGGAAGCAAATTATTACTATTTTTTTCTTCATTGGTGGAAATTTGCATTCAACCTAAATTCATGCTGATCGATCTGCAATACGACCGGGATCATTGCACACATATTTGATATATTCTGTTCCATAGACCTTCGTTCGCATACATGTATCTAGCAAGAAGTATGAACATAAAAGTACAACACATTTATGTAGCTACCGGTAAGATAGCTTTTTTGAAAAAGCTATTACTTGTGGTGACTGTAGTCAATATCAAGTGTATGTGATATAGTAAAATAAAGATAAAGCCTTCCTTTACCCACAATGACAAATGACAGATTGAGAATTATCTCCTTTAGATAAACGGAGGTTACTCATAATATTACCTAATCAATAAATCTTGCTAGATGAATTTATTGCAGGAACACATAGTTACACATTGTACTACATTATATATATATGATGGTTTGCTAATTATTTTACAAAATCAAAATGTAAAAATTCTAAAATATTCATTGCAATTACCCTGAATAGCCTAAGAATTAGAATTGTGTGAAAATGAAATAAATCAGCTGGTTTTCTTGAAAAAAAGACTAACCAAGAAAGCGCTATATGGAATCATTTAAAAAATGAAAATTTTGATTACCATTCATCTACATCAACTATTGATAAAAGATTGGTAAGCTAGCCTAGATTTTCAGTTGGAAAATAGTACAATAAATATTTAAGCAATAATTGGTAAGTGATTTACACATTACAATACTGTGGATTTTCTACCCTACAGACCATTGGTATTTAAAATGTGTTCTATATTACACTCACGGATTATATTAGAAGTTTGCCAAGTACAGTACTTCTGCCTGACAATTTACCCTTGTAATAGATAGAAAATATTTTACAATATCTTTCATACAACATTTAATTATTCAGAAAAGATTTATTTTTGATAACTAATACTACAATTAAACTCATTTTTTCGTATTCAAAGTGTTTTTTGTACAAAAGATCAGTTAACCATTTTTAACAATATTATCAAAATAACAACCATTGTCAGAGGACTATTGTTCCAAAAAATTTCCAAATCAAATAATACACCAGTATCAAAGCAGTTCTAAATATTAACTCAATACTTACATATACAGGATAATCATGCAAGACCATTCCATTTGCCCTGCCAAACCCATTCTCTGCTTCATTTAGACGTATCATGAAATCGGCCCTCTCTTTACCCCAGGCTCGAGAATTATCTGCTAACTACAAGTATTTTAGAAATTCAATACTACAATACTTGTTGGCAGTACACAAATATTATTTAATATATTTTTTCTATCTTCACCTTCTACCAAAACAGTTAACGTTTGTCATCACTTAATATTTTTGGAAAATGACAATTCTTTATGTAACAAATATACATATGTATAATCATTTAAACAATAAACAGATTTTACTAAGTAAAAAAAAATATTACTACACAAATATTCATGCATTTCTTTTAAAATAAAACAAAAGTTGAAATGAATGAACATTTTAATAAATCCTCCAATAAGATTTAGAAATTAACATGCAATGTTTCAAAAAATCTCTTCCATAAATATGTGTTTATACCTGTCTTTCAAGGGAAGCAATCCTTGCCTCAGCTTTTTCCAAGGCTTGGTACATTTCAAATTTATCTGCATCATTTCCTGTATTAGTACTCTGACCACCGGCATATCTTAACTGATCCTATAAATTAGTAAAAGGACAAAACATCAATTGTGAAGTTATTCTAAAAATATTTCTTGAATTCTAAATACAATTAAACTGCATGGTCCTGACCTCCATATGTTTTATAACTAAACTGATGAACTATTTACTCTTTGGTTGAGTGGTTTGGAGATTTTTTATGTGCTTTTTTTCTTTCAATTGTGTATTCACATGAAATTATGTCACACGTTTTTCTAATATTGCTGTTGTTAAAGTTGTGTGTTTCTCATTTAATAAGCAATTACGTTATTTACATTAATTTCCAGTTTATTGTTAACATTTAAAAAGCAAAAGTTTTATCTCTAAACTTACTTTGAGGTCATCTATTTGACTCCGTAACCGTTTATTTTCTTGTAATAATGCTTCATTAGCTTCCTGTCCAGCATGGTCTGAAAGAGAAGATCTTAGTAAATTAATAAAATCTTTATATCAACTAATCCTTTCAAAATGACACTTAAATTTGTCTTATTTTTAAATTACTATTTTTTTACTATTTTAAATTATATTATGAAAACAGTAACACCAGTTCTAATAAAGTTAATTTTTGTTGGAATAAACTCTATTTTAAAATCCAACAAAAATCAAAATTTTCAACCTTATTGTTGTAAATTGCCCGATAAGTATCGGGGGTTCCCGGTAAGATTTATATTCCTCAAGATGTCATCATTAAAGGGAAGGCCTCCAAACTCTTGATGGTGCAGCTGAGGAAGATATGCAAAAGACCCAGCCTCTTTCCAATATGAGACGCTATAGCTATCCAAGCGATCAAGGATATTTCAGAGGATAGTGTAATTCTAGGGGAACGTAAATGTAAGTAGCACTTACATATTATCTCTGGCCACCCCAATTACACAACATTATTCATTGCTTAAATTATGTTTTATAGGACGTGATGGCTCAGTTATACAAATCATATACTGTATAATATAATTTTCTTCAGCTGAGAATCTGAACACATACCCTTTTGACTTTTAGATCTGTCTTTATGTTGTTTTTCCAGCACTTTCTCCATCTTTTCTATAACTTTTTCCTGTGATCGACATGTTTCCTCTACCTTCTTCCATCGAGAACTTTTTTCTTGCAATCTCTGTAACTGTTCTTTCTGTTTGTTATACTGATGTTGTAAATGTATGTAATTCTTCTGAGCATCATTTTTCTGTAATATAAATTAAAACTGGTAAAATCCTTCTCACAACATTATATCATTATGTGAATTTAATCGTTACTAAAAATAATTTCATCCTTATTTTCCTTCCAAGATCACAATTCTGTGACTTTAACTCAAACTCCAACTTTGATGAAAAGGCGATAAATAAACTTTTTATGTTCAATGATCAGCAATGATCTAACTTAATACATTATTTTCCACACTTGTATTATATTTTGTCTTTTAATAAACTGCTACGAAATCTTCTATAGAAAAAAGGTCATAATTTCCATTAATGAAGCCCTAATGTAGTTAAAAATGGTATATATTGGATAAGATATTGATTCACTACTTATACTCCATTTTTATTATATCCATCGAATGTTGATTTTGCTTACTTTATTTAACCATAAAGCTGCTATTACCTTGTGATAAGGGAGATAATTCCTTTAATGCTGACATTTACAATAGTTTGTAATTAACAACAAAGGAATATAAATAATACCAACCTTAATTAATTCATTCTGTAATATCTGTACTTTATTTTTATATGCCTTTAGATCATTGGTTTGGGATTGAAGTGTTTGTTTTAAGGCAGCTAAAAATTAGAAATATAAAAAAGTTTACTATAACTGAAAGAAAATCAGTTCAGATTTTCGGACAGAAAAAAATATCAACTCTAGGTAACCTGACTGCCTTTAGAAAATGACACATCATATATAAACAAGGCAAATGGTGAATAACTGCAAAATATAATATTTTTCTGTCTTCCTCAACATTTCTCACATATTTCAAAACATCAGAAAACATCCAATTCTACATTTTCACTGGTTATACTTTTCTGTATCTCATAGTTAAATATAAAACAATACTGTGGGTGCTACCTTAAAACTCCAATAGAAACTTTTAATGTATTTCAGTGTATATATTCATCTCAAATAAAATGTAGACTAAAACTATTTTTGCTTTTGTAGCTAAACTATAATTTCACATGTTCAACATTTATGTAAGAAAAAGATATACTGTAACTTCAGAAATTATTGTGTGCACTTATTGCGATTTTGTCATTTTAGACCAAAATGTGATTATAATTTTTGCAATATTGAGAAAAATTCCGCTTCATTCATATAAAAATTTCCAAACTGCAAGTTTAAATTATTGTGATAATTGCCACTTTAGCAATAATTTCTGAATTTACAGTAATCAATACTCACCATATCGTGACATAATTTCTGGCTTTGTCATGCCATCTAGTTCTGCCGACTCAATCATCAGTTTACTTGCGTCGTTGTAGTTAGCTAAATCTCTACGTAGTTGACTGTTATTAGCCTCCAGTTCTTGGATCTGTGCCCTCAATGCCAATATATCTTGACCCATTTTATGAACAGCGGATCTATAGTTTTCTAATTCCCTCATTTGATGATCCATAACAGATAACGAAGTTTTATCTAAATCATCGGGTGGTCTATGATGTCTGTAAGAAGAAGTCATTGAGTGATAAGTATGAGGACTTTCTTTGAAGATTAATATAATATTTCTCCAAGTTACTTGTGGAGACTATCTACTTTATTACTAACACCTTGTATAGAATTAGTTTATCTAATCCCCCTATTGAATTCGATAAGTGTATCTTGGTTACAGATTGATAGGAGGAAAAGAGAATAATAAGACTGTAAAATTTAAATTTTACTATATTATTATCATTCTATTCATTTCCAAACTACATATATTTCATCAACAGACTGTTTGTCAATACCAAATATGCATGATAAAAATATCTTGTCAATTTTTGTCAACAGATTTTTTAAATAAATAATGCTGGAAAATTTCTTTGACAAGAAGACTTTAATAATCTGGATTATTGCTTTTTTAAGCATTTGCCTCAAAAATTCATTTTAAGGGACATAACTCTAATTATATTAGAAACAAAACAGAAAGTATCAAGAAAAGAATGATTATTTTCTAGTTTCCCCCTGAACACACTGCATTAAGGTGTAAGTCATTTACAATGCAATCATAATTACCCTCACTCTCTCTACAAGTTGCTTGTTAAAATTAATTCTGTTTTCTTTGATAAATTCAAAATCATGATCGATGGCTTTGCTTTTTTGATTCAATTAAATGAACATAAACAGCTGAATTGCAACCACTATGGAGAAATAAAAATATAATTTCAGGACATTTCCAGCAAGTAAAAAGTCAGCTAATGATAACAAATAGGATCAAGAAATATGATCTTTGATCTGTTATTTTTCCTGTCTAAAGCTTTCCATTTATTTTCCTTATTTATTAAATGTTTGCTTGATAAAAGTTCTTTATTCTACTTCCATCAGTTTTGCCAGCACATAAAAAAAAAATTAGCATCTAAAGTTAATTCTCTAATCTACAAGATTAACAGCTTAAGGCTTTTCATTCAGAACCAAGTCAAAGTAAAATTTTATAGTATATAACATTCATCTTATAAGTATTGTTAATGGAACCTTTCCGGCATTTTATGTAAAGAGAAAGATGTTTTTTAACATAAACCATGTAATGTATTATGGTCAGGCATTTATTTTAACAGCCATATTAAGTCTTCAACACATCTCTATAAATATATATGTGTGCATTCTAGTATAGTCAAGAGTGATGTTTTGAAAATTGACAAAAATCTTCAAGAATTTAAGGAATTTTAGGAATGTGATTTCATAATTTTATAAAAACTAGTAAGCATTTTAAGAACAAAAATGGCAAGTCTTAGACATCCTCAAAGTGAGAGATATCACAGGTATACTGTAACTTCAAAACTATTGCATCCACATATTATTGTAAGTCTTCAACAGTTGTCACTAATGTGAATCCTGTATATGTTGTTATAGAATATTAAAATGCTGTAATTTAATTATTGCAATCTTTATACCCTTTCAGAATTTTTAAATTAATAAAAACATAACATTCATTTTTGAATTTAAAGTATGCAGCTTCTTTTTCTTAGGATTACACTAGCTTGGAATTACTTTTTCCAAAACACTAACTGTCTTGAAAGGATTACTGCATATCTATTTTTCTTGAAAAATGAAAAAACTAATGATTAATTCTTTTAATTCTTTACCTTAACTCTTTTTCTATGATAATGTTTAATCAGTCAAGAAGGATTAAAATTATAATGACATTCAAATCATGAATTGTCATATAAACTGGTTGTAAAATGCATTTATTTTATATCAAGATGAAAAGATATGTATATACATATACATGTCAAAGTGTTGCTATTTCTTTATATATTCCATATATTATATGTTTTATAATAATCACTTCTCCTTAAACTATTTCTAAATGTTTTTAAATGATGTTTTTAACAAAAAGCTGGATTTTATATAAAACCTATACACAATTTAAAATAGTTTTGAGATTCAAAATTTTCATATTTTTAGCATTTAAACATAATAAAATTCTCATGTCACAATTTATACTAAATTTTGAACTATATGAACTGTAAATCAGAAAAATTGTTTAAAGAGATAGTAAGAAAATCTCCTCTCATAATAAAAATTCAATTAAGAGAGACAATTTACGAAATAGTCTTTGAAAATATTAAATTTATACAGTATGAGAATACTGGAAATTTTAATCGAAGCAACACTTTCGGATACAAACATGTAAATTTTAGAATTAAATTTAAGTTTTGTTATATAAATACTTACCATCACAAATTTACATAACAGGTACTAGCAGCTTTACTGAACCGGAAACCAGACCAAAGAAAGACTGATGACCTCCAGCCTGACCCAAACCCTATGACGCACCTGCGCCAAACCCTCATCTTTTTTCCAATCAAGCATAGTAGACCGAAAGGGATGAAGGGGAGGGGGAGGGACCTCACATTTGTGATGGTAAGTATTTATATAACAAAACTTAAATTTAATTCTAAAATTTACATTTTTATAACAATAAATATCTTACCATCACAAATTTAGATAAGGGGCCTCGGTGGCCGAGTGGTCTAGGTAGTTCGTCATGACTACCTGTGATCATTAGCCTGTCAATGCTGAGGTTGTGAGTTCGAATCTCACCTGTGGCAGGGTGTGTTCGACTCCGATCTTAATTGACAAGGATTGCCAATTTTCCTACCGAAGGTCGGTGGTTCTCTCCGGGTACTCCGGCTTCCTCCACCAATAAAAACTGGCCACCGCGAAATAGCCAAATGTGCTGAAAACGGCGTAAAACCCCAATTAAACAAACAAACAAACAAATTTAGATAACAGAATGAGACGAAGCCCTGAATCCCTCTACAGACTAATTGGAATCTACAGGAGGGAAAACAACTTTTTGTGCTGAAACTAGAGGTCCCAAGACATAGAGGTTATCAGAATGCTGTTGTAAATAATACTTATGCTAAGTAAACTATTCTAATAATCTGTCTAGTTTCACTATGGAAAAGTTGAATTTTTCACTCTCCTTAGATTCATGTGCGGCTGCAACGAAAACCAAAAAAAAAAGATGAGGGTTTGGCGCAGGTGAGTCATAGGGTTTGGGTCAGGCTGGAGGTCATCAGTCTTTCTTTGGTCTGGTTTCCAGTTCAGTAAAGCTGCTAGTACCAGTTATCTAAATTTGTGATGGTAAGATATTTATTGTTATAAAAGGAAGACTCCAATCAATATATATATTTGTAAGTGGCCATAGAACTTTAAATTTATGATCTAGAAGCTAAATTACAAGATTTAAACTACAGTTTCTACCCAATATGTGTCTGTTTCTCATTTCTAAATTTCTGGTAAATTATTTTCCAAGTTTTATAGTTTAAAAAGTTACCCATAAATAATACATGTACCATAACCCCCTGGCATAGTGTCATGGTATCAGCTGGAGGTTTATAGTTTAAAAACTTACCCAACACTTATAGATGTACCATAACCCCCCTGGCATGGTGGTACCTGCTGGAGGTTTATAGTCTAAAAACTTACCCATCACTTATAGATGTACCAAAACCCCCCTGGCATGGTGGTACGTGCTGGAGGTTTATAGTCTAAAAACTAAACCATCACTTATAGATATACCATACCCCTGGCATGGTGGAACCTGCTTGAGGTTTATAGTCTAAAAACTTACCCATCACTTATAGATCAACACCTGGCATTGTGCTGTGGTATCTGCTGGAGGTTTATAGTCTAAAAACTTATCCATCACTTATAGATGTACCATAACCCACCTGGAATGGTGGCATCTGCTGGAGGTTTATAGTCTAAAAACTTACCCATCATTTATAGATGAACCCCTGGCATGGTGGTGTGGTATCTGCTGAAGGTTTATAATCTAAAAACTTACCCATCATTTATAGATCAACCCCTGGCATGGTGGCGTGGTACCTGCTGCAAGTTTATACCAGGTAATTTAAAAACTTACCCATCACTTATAGATGTACCATAACCCCCAGGCATGGTGGTATCTGCCGGAGGTTGATGTCGGACTCTCACAGTTGGACTAGGTGCTTTCCTACTTCTCCCTGTATTGCTGGGATCCACAAATATATACTGATATTCTGGTAAAACAGTTTCCATTGCCTCATATGGTGGCATCTCTCCATCTTTTATTGGCTACAAATGAAAAAAAATATTAACACACAAACATATATATTATTTTACTTAATTTGTTGAATAAGCAGAATTTTGTATGTATTGTTTTACTTTTAAAAAACTTCCATTGTGGCATAGTACTTTTTACAGCCAGAAAAATACAGAAATTATTTATGTTATTAAAGTTGCCAACATTTTTCAATTTATTTCTTATGTAATTACCTGGATAAACATTAAACTTTTCTGAAATTATTTCTTTAATTAAAAAGGAAAAGTTTTGTTTAAATTTACCACTTAAATAATTCTTAACTAAAAGCATATCAAAATTTTATGAATAACTTACCTCTGTAGTATATGGTCTGTAATACATTGTAGCCATTTTGAAATAAAGTTCATAAAAAGGTTTATAAAGTTTAATGTCCTAACTTTAATTCCTTATCTTCCAAAATCTGATCACAATATTATAAATATTTTAGTATATAATTTCAACTTGGCAAAGAATCAAAATCCACATTGAAATAAACTTTATATTGCACTTTTAGTCAATCAGGTAGTGGATCCTAAAATAAATATTTTCCATTATGACTCCTAAACTTTCACATCTTGTGTATTCCCTTTTGAATCTTTTCTGTGTGTTACAATAACTTTTTATGACTTATACAATACACAACATTACTGATCTATTGTTTTAGAATGAATATTTCATACAGATAGTCACAGCCAATTAGATCAAGTCAAAAATCAATAAAGTTAAGATTTTTAATACAGGTGTAATTCAGATCACCCTTGTTTACATTGACGATCTTGGTAACCAGGACATGTTTACACTTGACTTCAACAGGTAGTTGTAAGAAAGTATCTGATTGGATCAATACATTTATCTTTTCTATAGAAGTCATTTAAATCTGATTTAAATCTTTAAAATTTAAAATTTCCCGCTGTGACAACTTTATTGTATAAAGCCTCTACTTACCCTGAGGTCAAGTTTGTTTTTATAGTCTTTTAATGGCATTAAAATTTTAAATAGAATTAAATGTATATGTATCTTGTTAATATTATTAATGCTTAATATGTTATACCATTGACGTGGCACTAACATTTGTCAATGATTCAACTAATTCATTACTTTTCTGCTTTCCATCTCCATACAAATTACTGGTATTTTATTTTAATATTTGTTATTTATTTATTTATTTTTGCAGAATATTAACTGAAGTTAGGCCAGATAATATTGATTAATAGTTTCTATTACCAATCTGCTCTTGTATTTACTCTTGACCCAAATTTTATTATTTCATATTTTATTGTGTTACAAACTATTTTTACCATAGAATAAAGAAATGGAGCAAACAAAAAAAAAAACAACAGCATCTCTCCTCAACCAGATTAACTTATATCAGAAACATAATCTTAAAAAAATGTGAATTAAAATACAGTCAAAAAGATTTAATGTATGGTGGTTTGTTAGTGACAATATACCAAATAGGCCTGAACAGTTTAATTTATGTGTGGGCCTCCATTACCTTCCAATGTCCACACAAACAAATATTCATCTATTACTTGTAGATGCCTAAATCTGACCCTTTCAGCAAAATTTAAAAGCAAAGTCATTCTTGTGTAAAAAGAACATCAAGGCGACATTATAAATTTATGCAAGGATCTTTATTATTACTCCTCTGGGACAGTATATGTAGAACTTTAGACAAAACTTAACCTGGACAGACACTAGGAATGAATGGACAAAGGTTTATTAGCCCTGCCCCAGCCTGATTTGGCAAGGTGATAAAAAGATCCGTTATCTGTGAAAATGAAAAAAAAATATCTGCCTTCCAAACTAAGATTTTGTAAAAGTCTGGATGAGAATCTAGAAATTTTGTCACTGTCCTTTCACTGATATTACACAAACATGTGCAAGAATACATTTATTATTCACCTTATTCAGGTAAATAAATGTTCATTAGAAATTCATCGATCAATATCTCAGCATTTTTGATAAGGTATTATCAACCCACCCGCTTGAACTGTGAGAAAACATGCAAAATCTCCTTGAGTATGTGAATCATAAGACGTAATTGGACAGAGTGAGTCCTAAAAATCCTGAAACTATATTTGCAAGGGGTACACAATAATTATGTGATCAGCTTGCTCTGTAGCTCATCATTACAAGCTCACATACCAAAAATAAGATTATTTGGTAAAAACGTTTGCTAAAAAAGTCCGGAAAACTATTATTTTTGCAATAATTCCTATTTCCAAGGGCCATATCTCTCACAATAATTATCCGTTCAGCGTGAAACTCAAACTTGACCTGTATCACATCATTATAAGCTCAAATACCAAAAATAAGATCACTTGGTAAAAGGGTTTGCAAAAAAAGTCTGAAAAATGGGTCAAACAATCAAATGGCCGGGTTACATTACTTAACAATGACTAAGGAGTGGAAATTTGTAAATGTTATTGTAATTGATGAAATGAAGACTATAAGAATATGTAATGTTATAACAACTGGAAATTCCGCAAAATGTTCAAAATGTATCAATAAGAGTTGCATATGTCCAATATATATATATACAAACATTCTACCAAGTTTGAAGACTCTGGATTGAAAACTGTAGAAGGAGTTGATTACACAAAATAGGTACCCTCCTTAAAGAATGTTGCTGAAAATTGACTAAGTTTCACAATCTGGAAATTCCGCAAAAATGTTCCAAATGTATCCATAATATGAGGTGCACATGTCCATTATATATACAAACATTCTACCAAGTTTGCAGGCTCTGGATTGAAAACTGTAGGAGGAGTTGATAACACAAAACAGGTACCTTCCTTAAAGAATGTTGCTAAAAACTGACTAAGTTTCACAATCTGGAAATTCTGCAAAAATGTTCCAAATGTATCCATAATATGAGGTGCTCCTGTCCATTATATATACAAACACTCTACCAAGTTTGAAGATTCTGGATTGAAAACTGTAGGAGGATGTGATTACACAAAATAGATACTCTACTTTCATCACCTGCCTGCCTGCCTGCCCATCCGACAATGATCATACCATAACCCTGATTTCATTCCATGTAACCTGGCCAAAAACTATTATTTTGACAATAATTCATATTTCAAAGAGCAATAACTCTCACAATGATAATCCGATCAGCATGAAACTCAAACTTGATCTGAAACTCATCATTATAAGTTCACATACCTAAAATAAGATCAGTTGAATAAATGGTTTATAAAAAAAGTCTGGAAAACTATTATTTTGGCAATATTTCCAATTTCCAAGGGCATTAACTCTCACAATAATTATCCGATCACCGTGAAACTCAAACTTGATCTGTAACTCATCAATATAAGCTCACACACCAAATATATGATCACTTGGAAAAAGTGTTTGCGAAAAAAGGCCGCAAAACTATTATTTTGGCAATAATTCCTATTTCCAAGGGCAATAATTATCTGATCAGCATGAAACTCAAACTTGATCTGTAACTCATGATTATAAGCTCACATACAAAAAATATGATCAGTTGGTTAAATGGTTTCTGAAAAAAAGTCATTAAAACTGAAGTGTGACTGATGGACTGATGGAGGATCGAATTGAAGGATAGAGTGCAAACCTACAGTCCCCTTTGGCGTGACATCTTCTTTCCCGAAATTTTGTAAAGTTATAGTGACATTAATTATTGTCACCATTTTAATTGTCTTATAAAACAGAAAATAATTTTTATACAGCTTTACTTGGCTATTACGTTACAGGTAGGATTTACAGTTAAATTCCTGAAAATCATCTATTTAGTATTTACAATAAAAATATTATAAAAAAAACAAGTTAATAAATTATTTAATTAACAAAACTTCAAAAAAAAACTCCAAACTGATTAGCAAGATTAACAATTCAGAGCCTAGCTAACAAACTAGCCTTATAAGAATACCTCATTTTCATCATATCTAGCCAAAGAGTACACTCTAAACATCAAAGGTGGCTAAATAATAAATATACAACTATAATAAAGGCAAGGAAAAAAAATAACATTAAAAATTTTCACTGATATATAGCTTGTAAAACATTTTGCTGTTACACACTGTATTCCTACACTTCAGATAATTAAAATTTAGATTATAAAGAGTAGAAAATACAGATGAAAACAGAAGGACAGTCTGTTTCTTCTATCAAATCTAATTCTCAAAAGGAAAAATCTCTGTTCTGAGGGGTAACAATTGGGTGCTATATCCAATAAAGTTTTCAACAGCTTAACCTCTTAATACATTTCTAACTAATCAGAGCTACAAATTCAAATTACTGGGAGTTTGTCATCGGGTATGAATATTGTTATTGTTTCTATTTTGATTCTGAATTAATATGCTCCCCAACTATCTTTCATGAGATTCACTGTTACAGTCAACATAAATATGGACATATATCATAGATAAAAAATCAAATATAAGGAAAACAGTTTAGTACCTTCCACTGATGTGAAACAGAACTAGAATTAAAACTATGTGCAAATGGAAGTGAGCCTGAATCACTCAGTGGATAATAAAGCAGATAACATACTGCTTATTTAATATTGTTTGTATATCATGGCTTAGCCAGACAGAACCTTCCATACACTATTCCTGGTAAATACTGGCTTTGTAGTTTCAGAGAAACTGTGATTCCTGTAGGCTTCATTATACAAATTTTTGTGCCACTGTAGCAACCATGTTTGCCACCACATCACAACCAAATGAGGATTATTTATAGAGGGTCTCTAAATTATCATTCCTATAAAGTTTGAAAAGATTTGTCATTGCAGTTTCAAGAAATTTGAAAATTTGACCAATCAGAATGAAATGAGTATTTATCATAGATACCCTTGCATACATTATTCTTGCAAAGTTAAGTTCAAATTGGCCCAGTGCTTTCAGAGGAGATGATGAATTGTCTGGTGACGGAGGACAGATGACAGACACAAAGTGATGGCAATAACTCACGTTGCCCTTTAAGTTAGGTGACCTAAAAAAAGGACCATCAATATCTGGAGCTTCCAGCCTGCCTGGCTGCTTTCTGTACATTGGAAAACTAGTAGCCAGATTTTTTCCATTGGAAAAACTGATTAAAAATGATTTATTTAACTGACACTTACCGACATTGGCTTTTTAGTTTTCTTCTGTAAGTAGTAAGCAGGACCTGCTGGTACTGATACTGGTTCCATCAATATCCTAGAATCTGTTGTGTTTTCAGGTAGAAAGTCACGTGATGTGGTCACATCTTGATCGTCCCCTGTATGACTGATTAACATTATATCAGGAGATGTTGTTCTATAATATCCCTGTGGCTCAGGAAACAAATTTAGTTCTGGTAAATTGTTTGCATTGCTTGTTGCAACCATGCTGTTAGGGTCCTGCAACAAATTAAAGTTAATTATTTTTCAGATTTAAAGTATAACAGTTTACACAGAATTTTATCGAACATCAATATACATGTATTACATTTTAGGAATCATTAAGCTTTTTTTGTCCATTTTTAAAATTCAGAAATATCAACTTCTTCAATTCCTTCAATTTTTTATATTATCAGATGCAACTGATTTTACTAAAGAAGATACTAAGAAAGAATAAGTCAAAAATAAACTCAAACATCAGATTTACTTACATGTGCTGTAATTAATCTAAGTATCATTCCAACTGTGGGTTGTTTCCCTTCAATTGTCACAAACTCTGTTCCCTGTTATAGAAAGTAACTCTGTTACACTGATATATTTTCTAAATAAGATTAAAATATGGTATTTATTATGGTATACTGATGAAATAATAGTCATAACCAAATGACAGAAATATTGTAAAGAAGAATTTGGAAAAATAAAATACCATTATATAAAAATACCAGATGATCCCTGCTTGCCTGTCTGCATCTTTGGAAAATATTGTTATAGATAGATACAGAAACTAAAGAAATCTTGTTGGAAGGCTAAAAGGTTATCAGAGAGAATTTTCTGATACTTTTTTATTTTTTCTTTGGTGAATATTTTTAGTAAAGGTGACAATATTTGATCAGTTTGTGAGATATGAGACACAATTTCAAGACGCTCCATTTAGACTGTATAATCAGCAGTTTCAAATGATAATAACATAATGATTAAATGTGGTCATGTAGACCGGAGAACAGAACAAATACATAATTTTGTTAAAAGGAACCATTAAACATTATAATGTCTCAGCTGGCCAATTAATAAATAATTGTAACAATTTCAGGGGAGATAATTTTAGTATCCTCATACTCAGCAAAATCTTGGGAGAATTTTTGGGACAGTCCTTTGATAATTATGCAAATTGGTTCACTGATTTTAAAATATTTCTTGTTTATTTTTTTTATAAATTCATTTTTTAATTATAAGGGAGCATGCTGGTATAATGTAATCATAAGTGGTAATTTCAGAAACAGGTTTGAGTGTTTGATAAAACAATTGTGTCACCTGTTCTTATTATTCAATTGTTAAGGAGGAATTACAGAAGAGGATGTCTTAGTAATTAAGTTTTATTGAATTTAAAATCTAAAAATGGACTAACTTCAATAAGAATAAATGACAAAACATTTTAAACCAAAAAAATGTGTGAGTCTTCCAAGGAAGACATGTGTCGCCTGCGGATGTCAATTTTTACAAAAGATATTAAAATTTTCTAAAAATGAAATATATATGCACACCTTTGCATTAAAGTTAACGGACAGAGAAAGTTTCTTCAAATTGCTGTGAACCGTTATGGAGTAGTTGAGGATAGAAGTTTTGAACCCCTCCTTTTTTTTTTCAAAGATGGCAATTTTTACCAAAAAAAATTTAAAATTTAAAAAAATAAAATATATATGCACACCTGTGCATTAAGTTTAATGCACAGAGGAAGTTTCATCAAATTCCTTTGAGCGGTTATAGAGTAGTTGAAGATAGAAGTTTTGCCCCCCCCCCCCCCCGTTTTGCAAAAATGTCAATTTTTACTAAAAAAATTTGAAATTTTCTAAAAATGAAATATATATGCACACCTGTGCATTAAGGTTAATGTACAGAGAAAGTTTCATCAAATTCCTTTGAGCGGTTATAGAGTAGTTGAGGATAGAAGTTTTGACCCCCCCCCTTTTTTTCAAAAATGTCAATTTTTAGAGAAAAAAAATAAAAAATTTCTAAAAATGAAATATATATGCACACCTGTGCATTAAGGTTAATTCACAGAGAAAGTTTCACCAAATTCCTTTGAGCAGCTATGGAGTAGTTGAGGATAGAAGTTTTGCCCCCCCTTTTTTTGCAAAAATGTCAATTTTTACAAAAAAAAAATTGAAATTTTCTAAAAATGAAATATATATGCACACCTTTGCATTAAGGTTAATGCACAGAGAAAGTTTCATCAAATTCCTTTGAGGGGTTTAGGAGGAGTTGAGGATAGAAGAAAAGTGTGACGACGCAAGACGACGCAAGACGCAAGACGCAAGACGACGCAAGACACAAGACGACAGATAGTGATCCCTATGTGTCGACCATGCGTTCCGCAGGCGACACAAAAAGCAATGTTCACAACATGTTAACATTGAACTATTGGAGTTGTCTCCCCTATTATACTAAAATGCCATTTTATCAAATCCATCTAACAGAAAAGATGTCTATGGTGTGATATGGAAATTGCAAAAATCATTCTGATTAAAAAATAAAATAGGAGGTGCACAGTGGCATTAGTTACTGAAGATTTCATGAAAGTTTCAAGGAAATCAGTTCACAAGTTTAAGATGAGTTATAGACAGAGAAAGTGCCACAAGACAACAGATATTGATTGCCATGGGTCAACACTACTATGCAAGGGTCACAAAAAATTACCATTCGAGATGCATTCAACTGAAGTGCATTAAAATATTCAAAACATTCCTAATACAAGATTTTTTTTTTAAGTATATGTGGACAAATTACAACTGATGGACTGACATTGCAAAGTAATGGAATAATTCAAACTGCCCCTTCAACAATATATTGGCATCTTTTCAATTAAACATTGATAAACTTCAATGATTTTTAACTAGCGATATGCCTTTGTTTTTTTGTAATAGTTATGTAATATATATATATATGCAGATTTTCAGTACATGTGCATAAAACCTATAATATATAATCTATATATAAATTAAATGAAGGAAAAATATTCTAGGCAATACAAGTAAGTTATCTAACACAGATGAACAGGAAAAAATTGTTGATTGAAGCCATCAATATGTCTGGGGTTATTGTAGTTAGAAATCAGGGGAGGTAATAAATGTTCGATTGGAAATTGGTCAATTAAACAAGCAAATGTTCTAATGCCAAATAATGCACTAATAAAAAGGGAAAAAAATATAGTTATGCATATATGTTATAAATACGTATCTTGAAATTATAATATACATAAGCCAAGCAAATATTAAAACTTGTTCTTCAAAAGGTATAAATGATGTTTACAAAGGTAGGAACTATACTAAGTAAATAAGTTTTACATTTTAAAATTACTAGCATACTACATGAATACTTACTCTTCCATCTTTAGATGACTTTTGTGGTAAAACAAATCAACATGTAGGATTTAATTGAAATTTTAATTGAAAATATAGAAAACAATCTTTAATCAGTGGCTCACAAGAGTCTGTAGTCTTTGCTCACCTTGATTTCATTTGCAGACTTAAAGCAGAATAAATTTTTTGACTATGACAATCTTCATTGGCAATCAGGATCAATGATACAATTCTTCAATAGAACCTATGAACCATTACTTAAAAGCTTCTGATAAGAAGATCTGTAATTAATTTTATCAGAGAATCTTATGTTAAACTAAATTTGCCTGTGGATGGCAGTCTGGGATATTTAATACAATTCTAAAAGAGGACCACGTCAGGACCATTGCTGCGATTTTGGTTCTAACTGACCAGTGATTTCAGACAAGATCTTTAAGTGTATTTTCCCATAAAGTCCTATCTTAAACAAAGTTTGCCAGTTGTGGCCATTTTGGAGGGCAGAACAAGTCAGCAGATAACAGGACCACCTAAAAATTTATGTCCCACTTGACTTTGATGGCAATCCTGCTCATTGGATATATTTATGAAACAAGACCACCTTAGGACCATTTCTGCCAATTTTTGTTTCAATTGGCCAAGTGTTCTCAGAGACAATGGATGCCATGTGATGGCAATAGCTCTCACATGGTCCTGTGGTGCAGGTGAGCTAAAATCTAGATGTGGTTTGTAAATAGTTTTAGTTCTATTCTGTTAAAACTTAAAAATTATTAATAGTTAGAATAAATAGACAGAACATTATTAATTTTCTCAGAAGTAGAAAATGGGCCAGGACAGAGCATTTAACAAATATATGCTGCTCGTCATCAGTCATGTTTTTACAACCTTAAAATATGAAACACCTAAAATCTGTATTATATACATAAAAATTATGAAATGAATAAAAAATTAAAAAATAAAATTACCTGTATTGGGACACCCTCAATTCTGAGACCTTGTTTTGCATTTTCTTTGGTAAGTTCTGAATACATCTCATTGTCTAACAAAATCGACGAGAATCCGACAGGACTTTTCATCTTCCAAAACTGATCTGACATAGCTAGGGATGTAGAAAACACTTCCACATGTATTATATCATTCTCAAAAGAAGCATTTGTTTCACGTCATCAAAAAACAAAAACAAAAAATATCAAAATATGCATCTGAAAAAAGATTTTCAAATGACAAGAAAATCTTCATCTTGTATTAGTGATCAAGGTCTGTTAGATTTCTCAAATAAAATATATTTGTTTAATGAAAAAGGTCAAAGAACTGTAAGCATACCAGCACTTGCTTCATAATATTCTACAACTAATGCAGCACTTGGAGTAAACAATGTAGCTTTGTCTCTCTCCTCACAGAATAGATATGGATGATTCCATTCTGGCTGTACATCAGGTCTTCCTGGAAGGCTTATCTGAAAATTCAAGTGAGTACAGTTTATTCCATTCTTACATTTGTATAAGGTCTTCCTGGAAGGCTTCTCTGAAAATTCAAGTGAGTACAGATTTTTCCATTCTTACATGTGTATAAGGTCTTCCTGGAAGGCTTATCTGAAAATTCAAATGAATATGGATTACATCATGGCTGTCTTTTCGGTCTTCCTGGAAGGCTCTTATAATGAAAATTCAAGTGAATATAGATTATTCCATTCTAAAATTTGTATAAGGTCTTCCTGGATTATACTCTTCTGACTTAATATAAGGTCTTCCCAGAAAAGCTAATCTGAAAATTCAAGTGAATATGGATGGTTCCCTTGATCTAACTTTATAGATGGTCTTCCTGGAAGGCTTATCTGAAAATTCAAGTGAGTACAGTTTATTCCATTCTTACATGTGTATAAGGTCTTCCTAGAAGGCTTATCTGAAAATTCAAATGAATATGGATTATTCCATTAAAGCTGTATTTTGGTCTTCCTGGAAGGCTCTTACCTGAAAATTCAAGTGAGTACATTTTATTCCATTCTAACATTTGTATAAGGTCTTCCTGGAAGGCTTATCTGAAAATTCAAGTGTATATTGATTATTCCATTTGAGTTTATATATATATACATTAGGTATTCCTGAAAGGCTTATCTGGACATTTTTGTCATATCAACTATTAATATCAAGATAAACATTTCTAGGCTTTGAACATTTCTATTGTATGAACTTCAGTACCTGTGGATATCCATGCATACTCCTTGGAGGAACACTGAAGGAAGACGGGTGAGGATTTGGAAAGGTTACACTGTTCATTGTAACACCAGCAGATCTTGGGTTGGTTAATAGCTGGTTACTCCTGTAATAGTAAATTGTTTAATTGTTTGTATAATATATTTAGGGTTAATTTAAATTACATTCATTTTTGAACATTAATAACTTTCAAAATTGTCAACAATGTATTAATTTTATACCTGTTGATATTGTAATTTTCAAATGATATTGCACTGAATGTCCACTAAAATTTGTTACATTCTCCAGGGTAAATAACGTTGTATCAAAAAATACTGATATAATTTTCTCAAAGATTACTCTGAAAGTTTTGGTAAAAAAAGTAAAATATTGATCTGAACAAAAACATTCAAATCCTCTACACATACAATATCTGCTGACAGCTTAAAATATATCTAAACGGATATCGAGCTATTAACAACTTACATAAATTTTTCTAATTGGTACATTTGATGTCACAAAGTAATTGTTTTCTTGACTCAATGTCTGACTACCTTATTTTCCCCAACAGACCTTAATGCCCAAGTGACATTCCCCAAAATTATTTCTACATCAACCATGAATACTTACTTGTAATTATAATAGTCAGGAACAACCCTGGCTACTGCTATCAAAGGACCATTTGCTGTCTGTAAAGGTTTCTGTATTGATCTTAGCGTAGCCTGTAATTATATAATAACAAGTATAATTTTTCAAACAGTTCAGAAATTAAAAATCTTAAACTAAAACTAAGATTTATTTTCATAATTCACAATTCTGTCAGAAATTAGCAGAAAGACTAAAGAATGACTGAGGTTTAGTAAATTTGATAATTTTAAGATAATAGCATAAAAAGCACAATTTCTCTAAAACTAGGCCATATATTAAGGTAATTACAAATTAACAAGTAAATGTGATAAATTTCTGGTAGCCATATATGTATGTAGTTATGGCACTTACTCCATAAATCATAACAGGGCAGTGAGATACCTTAGTTTTCTAGTTCTTTCGTAACTACATATACTATCACACCCATTGATTATGTTTAGATTGTTACCTGGCAAAAACTGTTATTGGGTGATAATAGATCTCTGGGTAAACATATTTGAGAAAATAGTAATTTCTGAATCATAAGCATACAAAACACTTACCTCTAAAGCCATGTAATTGGGTGATGATGGATCTCTAGGTAATTGTGGTAGTTTTCTGGTAATTGTAGCATACACTCTGACTCCATTTGGAATTCCTTTCACAGGCTGAAATGAAATGTACCATTTAGTAAATGTTGTAGAATAAAACTATCAAAAAGTCTTAAATTGAATAATTATATTGAAAGTTAAACTTTTAAAAACATTAGTCTATAAATTAAGATGTTAGTTAGACATGAATTACATTTAAGTTTGGATCAGAGAGAAAAAATCTTTTTTACACAGGATGTTAAACAAATGCAGAAATCAATTCTGCAGTTCCTTATATTCAACCTAAAAAGCACAGCATTTCAATGTACCCCACCCATTTAGTGGACACAATTTGAACTATAGCGTAATCATGTATACACATAGTTAAATCTGGATGACTCAAACTCAGTTTGCTCAAACACCATGGATTCCTCAAACCCGTTTCGAAAGTCCAGAAGTTTTTAATTTTCTTTTGTTTTTTATCCTTGTTTTGTTGAACATCAATTTCAAATTTCAAACTAATTTTATAGTCCCCACAATAATCAAACCCTGTAATTTACTCTCAAAAACTTGAACTGCTATTTTCAACTGGCATAGGAATCAAATATTAACAGGTGTGAAAAATGAAAGTCAGATCGATATGATTACAAGCCAATTCCTCATTTAATTTATATTTCAAAGGGTCATTACTTCCTTTTAGACTGTTGGCACTCATATTCAAATTTGACTGAAATATCATTGATATAAACTTTCATTTAAATTTATAGAATTCATTAGGAAATGTAAGGGCAAAATTAAGTGCTTACTACCTTTGATGCATGGATGCCTCAAATTTCTATATCCCCAGCGCAGCACAGCAGCAAGGAGAAAAAAAAAGAAAAAAAGAACATCGATTCATACTTTCATTTCTAGAAATGTATCATATATTACGTTAACAAGTTCTAAATGATACTGATGGAATGGCTGTAGATAAGATATAGGAACCTCATACTTTATACATTATACATTACCTTAACAAGTTCTAAATGATACTGATGGAATGGCTGTAGATAAGATATAGGAATCTCATACTTTATACATTATACATTACCTTAACAAGTTCTAAATGATACTGATGGAATGGCTGTAGATAAGATATAGGAATCTCATACTTTATACATTATACATTACCTTAACAAGTTCTAAATGATACTGATGGAATGGCTGTAGATAAGATACAGGAATCTCATACTTTATACTTTATATATTACCTTAACAAGTTCTAAATGATGGAATGGCTGTAGATAAGATATAGGAATCTCATACTTTATACATTATACATTACCTTAACAAGTTCTAAATGATACTGATGGAATGGCTGTAGATAAGATATAGGAATCTCATACTTTATACATTATACATTACCTTAACAAGTTCTAAATGATACTGATGGAATGGCTGTAGATAAGATACAGGAATCTCATACTTTATACTTTATATATTACCTTAACAAGTTCTAAATGATGGAATGGCTGTAGATAAGATATAGGAATCTCATACTTTATACATTATACATTACCTTAACAAGTTCTAAATGATACTGATGGAATGGCTGTAGATAAGATATAGGAATCTCATACTTTATACATTATACATTACCTTAACAAGTTCTAAATGATACTGATGGAATGGCTGTAGATAAGATATAGGAATCTCATACTTTATACATTATACATTACCTTAACAAGTTCTAAATGATACTGATGGAATGGCTGTAGATAAGATACAGGAATCTCATACTTTATACTTTATATATTACCTTAACAAGTTCTAAATGATGGAATGGCTGTAGATAAGATATAGGAATCTCATACTTTATACATTATACATTACCTTAACAAGTTCTAAATGATACTGATGGAATGGCTGTAGATAAGATATAGGAATCTCATACTTTATACATTATACATTACCTTAACAAGTTCTAAATGATACTGATGGAATGGCTGTAGATAAGATATAGGAATCTCATACTTTATACATTATACATTACCTTAACAAGTTCTAAATGATACTGATGGAATGGCTGTAGATAAGATACAGGAATCTCATACTTTATACTTTATATATTACCTTAACAAGTTCTAAATGATGGAATGGCTGTAGATAAGATATAGGAATCTCATACTTTATACATTATACATTACCTTAACAAGTTCTAAATGATACTGATGGAATGGCTGTAGATAAGATATAGGAATCTCATACTTTATACATTATACATTACCTTAACAAGTTCTAAATGATACTGATGGAATGGCTGTAGATAAGATATAGGAATCTCATACTTTATACATTACCTTAACAAGTTCTAAATGATGGAATGGCTGTAGATAAGATATAGGAATCTCATACTTTATACATTATACATTACCTTAACAAGTTCTAAATGATACTGATGGAATGGCTGTAGATAAGATACAGGAATCTCATACTTTATACTTTATATATTACCTTAACAAGTTCTAAATGATGGAATGGCTGTAGATAAGATATAGGAATCTCATACTTTATACATTATACATTACCTTAACAAGTTCTAAATGATATTGATGGAATGGCTGTAGATAAGATATAGGAATCTCATACTTTATACATTATACATTATCTTAACAAGTTCTAAATGATACTGATGGAATGGCTGTAGATAAGATATAGGAATCTCATACTTTATACATTATACATTACCTTAACAAGTTCTAAATGATGGAATGGCTGTAGATAAGATATAGGAATCTCATACTTTATACATTATACATTACCTTAACAAGTTCTAAATGATGGAATGGCTGTAGATAAGATAAAGGAATCTCATACTTTATACATTATACATTACCTTAACAAGTTCTAAATGATACTGATGGAATGGCTGTAGATAAGATATAGGAATCTCATACTTTATACATTACCTTAACAAGTTCTAAATGATACTGATGGAATGGCTGTAGATAAGATATAGGAATCTCATACTTTATACATTATACATTACCTTAACAAGTTCTAAATGATACTGATGGAATGGCTGTAGATAAGATATATGAATCTCATACTTTATACTTTATACATTACCTTAACAAGTTCTAAATGATGGAATGGCTGTAGATAAGATATAGGAATCTCATACTTTATACTTTATACATTACCTTAACAAGTTCTAAATGATGGAATGGCTGTAGATAAGATATAGGAATCTCATACTTTATACATTATACATTACCTTAACAAGTTCTAAATGATACTGATGGAATGGCTGTAGATAAGATATAGGAATCTCATACCTTATACTTTATACATTACCTTAACAAGTTCTAAATGATGGAATGGCTGTAGATAAGATATAGGAATCTTATACTTTATACTTTATACATTACCTTAACAAGTTCTAAATGATGGAATGGCTGTAGATAAGATATAGGAATCTCATACTTTATACATTATACATTACCTTAACAAGTTCTAAATGATACTGATGGAATGGCTGTAGATAAGATATAGGAATCTCATACTTTATAAATTACCTTAACAAGTTCTAAATGATACTGATGGAATGGCTGTAGATAAGATATAGGAATCTCATACTTTATACATTATACATTACCTTAACAAGTTCTAAATGATACTGATGGAATGGCTGTAGATAAGATATAGGAATCTCATACTTTATACATTATACATTACCTTAACAAGTTCTAAATGATACTGATGGAATGGCTGTAGATAAGATATAGGAATCTCATACTTTATACTTTATACTTTACCTTAACAAGTTCTAATGATACTGATGGAATGGCTGTAGATAAGATATAGGAATCTCATACTTTATACATTATACATTACCTTAACAAGTTCTAAATGATACTGATGGAATGGCTGTAGATAAGATATAGGAATCTCATACTTTATACATTATACATTACCTTAACAAGTTCTAAATGATACTGATGGAATGGCTGTAGATAAGATATAGGAATCTCATACTTTATACTTTATACTTTACCTTAACAAGTTCTAATGATACTGATGGAATGGCTGTAGATAAGATATAGGAATCTCATACTTTATACATTATACATTACCTTAACAAGTTCTAAATGATGGAATGGCTGTAGATAAGATATAGGAATCTCATACTTTATACATTATACATTACCTTAGCAAGTTCTAAATGATGGAATGGCTGTAGATAAGATATAGGAATCTCATACTTTATACATTATACATTACCTTAACAAGTTCTAAATGATGGAATGGCTGTAGATAAGATACAGGAATCTCATACTTTATACATTATACATTACCTTAACAAGTTCTAAATGATACTGATGGAATGGCTGTAGATAAGATACAGGAATCTCATACTTTATACATTATACATTACCTTAACAAGTTCTAAATGATGGAATGGCTGTAGATAAGATATAGGAATCTCATACTTTATACATTACCTTAACAAGTTCTAAATGATACTGATGGAATGGCTGTAGATAAGATATAGGAATCTCATACTTTATACATTATACATTACCTTAACAAGTTCTAAATGATACTGATGGAATGGCTGTAGATAAGATACAGGAATCTCATACTTTATACATTATACATTACCTTAACAAGTTCTAAATGATACTGATGGAATGGCTGTAGATAAGATATAGGAATCTCATACTTTATACATTATACATTACCTTAACAAGTTCTAAATGATACTGATGGAAAGGCTGTAGATAAGATATAGGAATCTCATACTTTATACATTACCTTAACAAATTCTAAATGATACTGATGGAATGGCTGTAGATAAGATATAGGAATCTCATACTTTATACATTATACGTTACCTGAACAAGTTCTAAATGATACTGATGGAAAGGCTGTAGATAAGATATAGGAATCTCATACTTTATACATTATACATTACCTTAACAAGTTCTAAATGATGGAATGGCTGTAGATAAGATATAGGAATCTCATACTTTATACATTATACATTACCTTAACAAGTTCTAAATGATACTGATGGAAAGGCTGTAGATAAGATATAGGAACCTCATACTTTATACATTATACATTACCTTAACAAGTTCTAAATGATACTGATGGAATGGTTGTAGATAAGATATAGGAATCTCATACTTTATACATTACCTTAACAAATTCTAAATGATACTGATGGAATGGCTGTAGATAAGATATAGGAATCTCATACTTTATACATCATACGTTACCTGAACAAGTTCTAAATGATACTGATGGAAAGGCTGTAGATAAGATATAGGAATCTCATACTTTATACATTATACATTACCTTAACAAGTTCTAAATGATGGAATGGCTGTAGATAAGATATAGGAATCTCATACTTTATACATTATACATTACCTTAACAAGTTCTAAATGATACTGATGGAATGGCTGTAGATACAATACAGGAATCTCATACTTTATACATTATACATTACCTTAACAAGTTCTAAATGATACTGATGGAATGGCTGTAGATAAGATATAGGAATCTCATACTTTATACATTATACATTACCTTAACAAGTTCTAAATGATACTGATGGAAAGGCTGTAGATAAGATATAGAAATCTCATACTTTATACATTATACATTACCTTAACAAGTTCTAAATGATACTGATGGAATGGCTGTAGATAAGATATAGGAATCTCATACTTTATACATTATACATTACCTTAACAAGTTCTAAATGATACTGATGGAATGGCTGTAGATAAGATATAGGAATCTCATACTTTATACATTATACCTTACCATAACAAGTTCTAAATGATACTGATGGAATGGCTGTAGATAAGATATAGGAATCTCATACTTTATACATTATACATTACCTTAACAAGTTCTAAATGATACTGATGGAATGGCTGTAGATAAGATATAGGAACCTCATACTTTATACATTATACATTACCATAACAAGTTCTAAATGATACTGATGGAATGGCTGTAGATAAGATATAGGAATCTCATACTTTATACATTATACATTACCTTAACAAGTTCTAAATGATACTGATGGAATGGCTGTAGATAAGATATAGGAATCTCATACTTTATACATTATACATTACCTTAACAAGTTCTAAATGATACTGATGGAATGGCTGTAGATAAGATATAGGAATCTCATACTTTATACATTACCTTAACAAGTTCTAAATGATACTGATGGAATGGCTGTAGATAAGATATAGGAATCTCATACTTTATACATTACCTTAACAAGTTCTAAATGATGGAATGGCTGTAGATAAGATATAGGAATCTCATACTTTATACATTATACTTTACCTTAACAAGTTCTAAATGATACTGATGGAATGGCTGTAGATAAGATACAGGAATCTCATACTTTATACATTATACATTACCTTTACAAGTTCTAAATGATGGAATGGCTGTAGGTAAGATATAGGAACCTCATACTTTATACATTATACATTACCTTAACAAGTTCTAAATGATACTGATGGAATGGCTGTAGATAAGATATAGGAATCTCATACTTTATACATTACCTTAACAAATTCTAAATGATACTGATGGAATGGCTGTAGATAAGATATAGGAATCTCATACTTTATACATTATACGTTACCTGAACAAGTTCTAAATGATACTGATGGAAAGGCTGTAGATAAGATATAGGAATCTCATACTTTATACATTATACATTACCTTAACAAGTTCTAAATGATGGAATGGCTGTAGATAAGATATAGGAATCTCATACTTTATACATTATACATTACCTTAACAAGTTCTAAATGATACTGATGGAATGGCTGTAGATACAATACAGGAATCTCATACTTTATACATTATACATTACCTTAACAAGTTCTAAATGATACTGATGGAATGGCTGTAGATAAGATATAGGAATCTCATACTTTATACATTATACATTACCTTAACAAGTTCTAAATGATACTGATGGAATGGCTGTAGATAAGATATAGGAATCTCATACTTTATACATTATACATTACCTTAACAAGTTCTAAATGATACTGATTGAAAGGCTGTAGATAAGATATAGGAACCTCATACTTTATACATTATACATTACCTTAACAAGTTCTAAATGATACTGATGGAATGGCTGTAGATAAGATATAGGAATCTCATACTTTATACATTATACATTACCTTAACAAGTTCTAAATGATACTGATGGAATGGCTGTAGATAAGATATAGGAATCTCATACTTTATACATTATACATTACCTTAACAAGTTCTAAATGATACTGATGGAATGGCTGTAGATAAGATATAGGAATCTCATACTTTATACATTATACATTACCTTAACAAGTTCTAAATGATACTGATGGAATGGCTGTAGATAAGATATAGGAATCTCATACTTTATACATTATACATTACCTTAACAAGTTCTAAATGATACTGATTGAAAGGCTGTAGATAAGATATAGGAACCTCATACTTTATACATTATACATTACCTTAACAAGTTCTAAATGATACTGATGGAATGGCTGTAGATAAGATATAGGAATCTCATACTTTATACATTATACATTACCTTAACAAGTTCTAAATGATACTGATGGAATGGCTGTAGATAAGATATAGGAATCTCATACTTTATACATTATACATTACCTTAACAAGTTCTAAATGATACTGATGGAATGGCTGTAGATAAGATATAGGAATCTCATACTTTATACATTATACATTACCTTAACAAGTTCTAAATGATACTGATGGAATGGCTGTAGATAAGATATAGGAATCTCATACTTTATACATTATACATTACCTTAACAAGTTCTAAATGATACTGATGGAATGGCTGTAGATAAGATATAGGAACCTCATACTTTATACATTATACATTACCTTAACAAGTTCTAAATGACACTGATGGAATGGCTGTAGATAAGATATAGCATACTTTATACATTATACATTACCTTAACAAGTTCTAAATGATACTGATGGAATGGCTGTAGATAAGATATAGGAATCTCATACTTCACAAGTTGTTCCTTTGATGGATAATCAGCTGCTATAATTGTCAACACTGAAAAAAAAACCAAACTTATTCCAAACTAAATTTTTCAATCTACTGATGCCATAACTTTTCGGAAATCACCTTTATAATGAAGGATATGTTACACAGATTCAGATACTAGTAACTTGTTCATACCAAGCAACAACATATTTGCATAATGTCAAATTAAACTATGTATTAAAAATATTCAAGATTGAAAATAACAATCTAAAATGTGTTATAAATTAACATACAAAAGTCTCTACCATATAATGACAGCACCCTTTTTTCTATGAGAATTCTGTGAAATTATACAGTTGAACAACCAAGAGGAATTGTCAAAACAGTTTGAATTACAAGGTATTTCAAATAATGGATGTTCTAAACATTAGAAATTTTTTTGTAAAAAGATTTAAAAACTATCTCAGACTTCAGTTCCACTATACTCACAAGTACAACAAAATTTAAACATAAAGTTGAACCAACTTTTTGGTTGAACATCAATTATTTGAACTATTCTGTTGCTTGAACTGTTTTTGTTAGTTCCACTCCATAGTCAAAGTGTCACTTATCATTATCAGAAACACAGATAACTTAACATTTTTTAATGTCAATATTCAAAAGATATACCCGGTCCACTGTTTTTTTCTTCTATCATTTTCTCATTCCAACTTGGCTTTAAGATTATCAACACAACAAAAAATCTTGTAACATGTAAAATGCACACAATTAGGTCTGAATTTTTTCACAAAATCAAAATCACCACAGCATTTACAAAAGATTCATTCACTTAAAAAGCACATGGTTATATTCAAAACAATATTATTGGTTTCTTTCTTGCACTTCCTCTTTTTTTAACTCTGTAAAGTACTAAACGTATTCCCGGAAACAAATGGATTAGACCTACACAAAGTATATAACACATTTGTTAAGAAAAAAGCAAGAATTTCCCAAACAGTTTACCAAAGTATCTGTAGTATATTGTATCTAAAGGAAAAAAAATATGAAATGCTAGGCAATTATAATATATAGCATATAAATGAACCTCCAGTTTGGAGGTATAAATCTCCTGGTATTGAGAGGTCCTCATGAATTTTTATGAAAAGCACAAATTTACTATGATGTCCTGATGCAAAGCCTAAACTCCAGACTAAAATTTGCATAGTCTCCCGATTTAAAATAAGTTTGTCAGTTTTAAAGTTGTCACATACTATAAATTCGGAAATTATTGCGATGTTTTTATTATTGCGAAAAATGCGACAGTGTTGCCCTCGCAATAATTCAAACTCGCATTTGGGAATTTTTTATATGAATGAAGCAGGATTTTTTGCAATATCACAAAAATTAAAATCGCATTATGGTCTAAAATGACAAAATTGCAAAAATAAATGCACGCAATAATTTCTGAATTTACAGTATATGATATAGCAAAAGACACTACTTCAATTTACTATTTACAATCTAATTCCATAAACAGATTAGAACTTCCTATGATTATATTACAAGCAATGAAAACATCAGTGAGTTATCTCCCTTAACCAAGTTACCCATGGGAGAAGATAAAATAGCCTCCCTTTAGCCATTTAAGGGAGATAACTGAATAATCTTTCTCATTGTGAATACTCTTATATCTGTTAGAATAACAGCTATTACCTTCATGTAAAAAATCTATAATTTTTAGTCCGATCCTGAATAATATTGTAAACTTTCTGATGTAAAGTATCAAATTATTCAATTTGGATTTTTAACCTTTTGTTTGTTTGTTGGCTTAGTTGAGGTTCTATGCCATTTTCAGCACAATTTGGCTATTTTGCCATGGTTTGTATTGGTGGAGGAAGCCGGAGTACTTTATGCAATCCTGTATATGCCATATGAAATTTCATGAAAAACCATTTGCAGGATGATCTTTCTTTTCAAAGAGAAAGTTTACTCAATCCTGTGCAATCTAAAGCAAATTTAAGAAATTTTTAAAATTCTCAGCTCTGTACAGGATTTAGTGCAATTTGTTTGTGATATGGTGCAAATATGGTTCCATCCTCCCAGGTCAGGGTTTTGTATCCATGTTCGTTCCTACAAACCCCTGACATCACACATTCATATTTTACAGGTCGGAAGTGAACGATTTTCATTGGTTACTTCTCAAGGTCAAAAGAGAATCCATTTACAATGTAGGTAGAATTATCTAAATCACACACCAGGCAGTGATGTGTTCAACCCGCAAAATATGAATGTGTGATGTCAGGGGTTTGTTGGAATGAACGTGGATACAAAACCCTGACTTGGGAGGATGATATGGTTCACGAACAAATCTTCCAGAAATAAAAATATTCTATAATTCGTAAAAGTTTAAATTATAACTTTATAAAAATGCATATATAAAATGTTTTAAAAGCAAATGTACATATAACATCAAAAATATTATATGAGATAATTGACACTTTAGAAAACTTTCTTTACCATCATCAGAAGCTGTCTTTTCATCAAAGCTGACGTCAACTAACTCTTCCCAAGAAGGAGCATTAGTTGGTCGTAGTGATGTATGAGTTGTAGAACCTGTCTTTAAATTTTTATCGTCATCTGTCTTGCTTTTCCTGTTACAAAATACAGATCAAAAAGCTGTTTTAAAGATATATTCCAACAAGAGGCTCACCAGAGCCTGTATCGCTCACCTGGAGTCTGGTTTTCATTGGACAGTTAATCAACTATTTGACCAAGTTTGTTGCAATTGGTTCAATTGTTCAGGGAAAATTTGTTGAAGATTTATTTTTCATAAGGTTTAATGTTAAAATATGTTCCCTGATGGTGGTAGTCCTGGCAGGAAGTTGACAAAATTGACCAGGAATAAGGGTGAACCTTAAATAAATGTAACAGAACCCGACCTCAAATTACACAAACCAATAACTCCTAAATAGAATTTGGGATTCCCTTCAAAATTTCAGGGTAGGTAGATCTCGACATGGCAAACATTTTTCAATTTACATTTCACTTCTATCTCAAATAGTTTTGGAGATAAATGCAAAAATGTTAAAATTTTAAAAATTTGACAAAAAAGGGCAACAACTCCTAAGTGGGTTTTGGGATTTCCTTTAAAATTTCAGGGTATGTAGATCTCAAAATGGCAAACATTTTTCAAATTTACATTTCACTTCTATCTCAAATAGTTTTGGAGATAAATGACGAAAAATGTTAAATTATGAAAATTTGACGAAAAAAGGACAATAACTCCTAAATGGGTTTTGGAATTTCCTTCAAAATTTCAGGGTAGGTAGATCTTGTCATGCTGATCAAATTTACCCCATGTCAGATTTTCGATATCTGTAACGGTTTTTGAGTTATTAGCAAAAAACAGCAATTTACCCCTATGTTCTATTTTTAGTAACAGCGGCCATGTTTTTCGACGAATCAAAAATCCCCACATCAGTTCTATGCAGGGTACCCTAAGCAACAATCTTACCAAGTTTCATATGATTTTGAATAGTAGTTTCAGAGAAGAAGATTTTTGAAATAATAACATAAAAAAAAGCCAAAAATGTGAAAAAAGGGCAATAACTCCTAAATGGGTTTTGGAATTTCCTTCAAAATTTCAGGGTAGGTAGATCTTGTCATGCTGATCAATTTTACCCCATGTCAGATTTTCGATATCTGTAACGGTTTTTGAGTTATTAGCAAAAAACAGCAATTTACCCCTATGTTCTATTTATAGTAACGACAGCCATGTTTTTCGACATTTCAAAAATTTTAAACGATAGAAATTTTCCAGATGCCCTAAAGAACAATTCTGCAAAGTTAGGTTGAAGTCGGTCCAGTAGTTTAGGACGAGTTAACGTTTGAAAAAGTTTACAGACGACGACGACGACGACGACGACAGACGACGACGACGACGGACGCCAAGTGATGGCAATAGCTCACATGGCCTATGGCCAGGTGAGCTAAAAATATATGTTTGACCAATCAAGAATAGGGAAGTTTTTATGGTGGCCATTTGTCAACTTAGAAAGGAGAAATATCCAAATTTTATCAAGATTATTGCATTGATTTTACCTCTGGTCCTATGTTGAAATATGCAAAATTTATAAAGGTCCTTCCATAAATGCTTCATACCAAATTTCAGTTCATTTGGCAATATGGTTTCAGAGGAGAAGATATTTTTTTAATTTGACCAATGAGAAAGTAGGATTTGTTCATGGCAACCATGTTAGTTGTCCGATCAAGTAAAAACAAAAGCTCACATGCCCCGTTGTTGCAGGTGAGCTAAAAAGAGCAAAAAAATGTCTCACCTCAGAACAAATCATCAGGATTAAACTTATATCACATCACAAGGAAAAGGCAAAATTCCATCAATAATATTATACAGTATTCTAGATAGCCTAAAAAAGAAGGGAGCAGCACCCTACCCATCTTTTGAGTGCCCTCTTCATTAAATATGTTATGAAATAAAGTAAAAAAAGTCACTTTTTATGCATATCAAGAAGACTAAATGAATTGAAAATTTATTAAATGTTTGAAAGAACTAAAATAAGTTTAAAAGAACATAAAGCCACCAATGTTTTGACTGTAAAAGAATTCTGTAAAGGACCTTCCCAGCAACATTGCTGCCAAGTTTGGTTCCATTTGGTTCAATGGTTTTGTAGAAAAAGATTGAAATGTGAAAAGTTAACGGCCGTATGGACAGCGACAGACAGACACAAAGTGATGGCAAAAGCTCACCCTGGCTTTTAGCTAGGTGAGCTAAAAAGGAACAAGTGACATACCATAGGGATTTTACTTACAACACAACAAAAGGAACATGTGATATGTACATACAATTTTTATACATAAACCACATACAGAAAAGGATAGACAACAAGCAACCAGGATTATTATCCTATATACTGACACCACAAAATCAAAAACAAACAGGCAAAATGTTTTCAGGGTTATACTTACACCACACAAAAAGGGACAGGCAACTTGCCATCAGAATAATTATACTATACTGACACCTGAAAAACAACAAAAACACGCAAAATGCTGTCAGGGTTATACTTACACAACACCAAAAGGGACAGGAAACTTGCCATCAGGATTATTTGGTAGACTACTAGCACCATGGAGTATCACATCTATCTGTTCTTTGCCCTTTATAGACACATGTCTGTAGGTTCTACCAATCTCAAATGTATGTCTGTCCTTGTCTTCTAAGGGATCCTCTGGAATCTGCAAAAAGATTGATAAATTATAAATATAAGAGATAAGAGGTAGATATTTTATTTTCCCAATTAGGTCCCCAGGGGGTCATCTACATTTAACAATAATGATTTTTTTCACACATTTGGTTTCAGAACAAACACAATTTTTTTTATCATAACAAAGATAAGCACATGATATACTAATTTATATTTCAAGTATATAAAGTTCAAATCTTTGATGTATAATTTAATAGTTATGGCTACTCCAGAGATGTGCAATATTGTACAATCATTTGGGAGGAGTTAAAGATGTCTTTATTATTTTTTTTTTACAGATATTAAATGTTTCATGAATCCGAAAATTGAAAATCACACTGAAGGATACAAACTTTAACTTCGGGTTCACTGAACATGTTGTCTGTCTCAATTTTATATTCACCTTTACCCTCCATGAAAAATATAATGAATACTTGCAGATATGGGCTGATTACAGTATATAGTAAAATATTTAGGTGGTCTTTGTGAGTAAAATATTGGAAATAAAACAACACAACAAAACAACATAAAATAGCGAGAAAAACAATAATTTAAACATAGAAATAACCATCATGCTCCATACCTTAGACTGAAGAAATCTAAATTTTTTCTGTGGGAAACATTTCATTTTTATATTATTGAGAATTAAAAGCTCCTGAGGAACCTGTATGTATGTAGCATCACTACTGTCTTACCAAAATTATCATGAGGCCATTCTAATTGATTAAACAACAAAATTGCACATACAGTTTGTCTAAAATTCTGAATCAAATTATCTGTTTTTGAAATAATATATAATTAAAAATCAGGGGAGGTTATAAATGTTAAACTGGAACCTTAATTATTCAAACTAGTGTATAAGATGGTCCATTTGGTATTTAAATGAATGAAGTCTTCCTTCAGCTAAGTTTTAGATATGTTAGAAATCTGAAAAATCAGATAAAATAAGGATACAAATATAAAAATATTTATTGTACTAGCAATATAACATAACGTTACATGTATTTTTTAAAAGATGATATTTTGCACAACAAATTAAATCTACATGAAAATTATATTTTCAAAATATTTGACACAAAATTTATTTTCATTTTTTTTTAAAAAGTGCAATGCTGTGTAGTTACAGTGAATTGTCTGCAACCTGTGCTAAGACACAATAACTCGTGACATTTGAATAATTTCCATACAGAACATTATAAGCATGAAGTAACATTATTACGTGATATTCAATTTGTTGCATATTTCACAATTATAAAAACATAGCAATTATTTCTAATTAACAATATTTTAATCACAATTTATTGTTTTTCCCTCAATATGACAATCTTACCTTTATACCCTCTAATTGTGGAGGTAATGGTGGTGAGGCTGGGACATTCACAGAGATATTATCTCCTCCCCATGAATCTATAGGTGTAATTGTCCTTGTTGTCTTCTGTGGTTCCTGGAGGTATTTATTTCTATCAGTATCATATGTGTCAAACTTGTCTGGACTTTTTTGTTTTGGTTTACTAATTGTTGTCCTTTTGACTGGAGACTTTGGTGGTGATTTTGGTTTTGGAGGAAGAACCTCTCTCAGTGCGTAAGTACATCTTATTCTCCCACAATGCATCTGAACACTGTCGGTGCTAACGGTTCTAAGTAGTGACATCACATCAGTATAATTGTAGAAATCTTCTCCCGGATTTACATTAGCTTTAATTCTAGGCGCATTAGGTCGAGGATATATTGCAAATTTTCCTTCTCCGACTTTACGACCCTTTGCTCCCAGTTTAGGCCTTGTAAAGGCTTCAACCAATAAATAGACATCGTGATTTTTGTCATTCATACAAAATCCTGAAACAGAACAATACTTCATATTGTATTTGTTATAGCAAAGAGTACAATATCCAACAAAATCATATTTCTCTTTAACAGTTGTAGAACTAATTTAACTTAGAACAGAAACCGTATGTGCATCAATTGCATTAATTAATTTCAAAATACCATATGTTAATGAAGACAATAATAAATGCATGCAATGTCATTGTTGACCTTTCCTGTTATCCATTTGTTGTTTATGCAATAATGTCTGAATTTACATTTATAATATCTGAATAAAAATGTCAAAAAAACAAAAAAAACAGCAACTGAATCAATAATTTAACTAAGTAAAAGTAAATAAAAAATATTTAAAGCAAATAGGAAAAATGCATAATGCTAACTTACCTTTTGGCAGCCTAAAACTAAACTGATTTTCACGAAACTTGGCCAAGGCTGATGATTCTTTTTGTGCAACTGTATCAGTCTCTCCTTCATATCGGTTCTCAAAATATGGAACACCACTTTCTTTGATCTGAACTTTACTATAATCCTTTGTGTGTAAACTTTGTACGGATAGTCTAAGAAAATATTTCCCTTCCAAATTAAACTGTGCATCCTGGATGTTTATTTCAAATTCTAAAGCTTTATCATCAACTCTGGGTAAAATTGAAGAATCCATGCTATGTCATGTTCATGAAATATCCTGGAAAGGAAAAAACAATTTTTTTCTGAACTCCTATATTTTATTCAAATGTTTAATGTGTATTAGAAAGAACCAATTTAATGTACACTTAATCTATCAACATGAAATATCTGTACCACAGCTTTTTATTCTACAATTCACCTTGTCCTTAATGTATGCTAAAAATTACAAAATGAATTAGCATCGGTTGTGAGTAGGAATTGAATATGTAGTTCATTAAATCATAAATTGACTACAACAGACATGTAATCACATTTCTCAACTAAACATTTTTGTTGCTTAGATTTAGGAGTCAGAAAAAAAACAGAATAATTTTAATTTCATAATTTTAAGTACATGCGATTATTTGAACTCTGCACTTTTATCGAATACAGTTCACCACCTATATACACCAAACTGACTGCATTCACATTATCATAAAATCAATTCTATGTTCATGTTATAATGTCATCAAGTTCACCCACATTACCTGGTCTGCTCCATATTTGTCTCAATTGTACTTAATACCAAGATAAAGGACGGTCATAATTTTAAGTCAAAAATTTCTCAAAAAACCATCTCCATAATATATTAATTCTGAAAATTTTAGTGCATAGAAATGAAGATGTAATTGTTTTAATTTGTAAGTGAAAAGGTTAAAGAAGAAAAATCTGCTAGATGTCCAATGGCAAACATTTCATGCATCTTCAACAAGACTTCAATAAAATTGCAAAATGGTGGAACACATTTTGAATGATACTGGAAAAGGGTGAATGGTTGGGTGGGGACTGATAAAAGAATAAAAAGCATTCTCTGACTTACAGAGGGAGTCAGACTTTTGGATTTGAATATCAGGTTTAAGTATTCCCCTAAACTGAACTTTTGTAATCCTATATATATACTTTAGCTGATTTCTGCCCATTCAATTGTAAGATATTTACAACAGTTCAATTCTAATACAAACAGCTCCTTCATCAATCTTAAATACAACTGGTCTACAAGAACACATTTATGTATGAGGCATAGTTTCATAATCTGTGTATTCAACTTAATGGACATTTTCTGACTGTCAATCAATTATTTTACCGTTACATTTTAACTCTGATTTTATATATTGAGGTAGTTCTTTAACTGTGACAAAATTTATCTTGATTTTGATGCAGTTTCATTTATACCATGATGACATAAAATGTGACCAGATATCCTGCATTTATACCATGATGACATAAAATATGACCAGATATCCTGCATTTATACCATGATGACATAAAATATGACCAGATATCCTGCATTTATACCATGATGACATAAAATATGACCAGATATCCTGCATTTATACAATGATTATATAAAATATTACCAGATATCCTGTATTTATACCATGAAATAAAATATGACCAGAAATCCTGTATTTATACAATGATGACATAAAATATGACCAGATATCCTGCATTTATACAATGATGATATAAAATATTACCAGATATCCTGTATTTATACCATGAAATAAAATATGACCAGATATCCTGCATTTATACCATGATGATATAAAATATGACCAGATATCCTGCATTTATACAATGATGACATAAAATATGACCAGATATCCTGCATTTATACCATGATGACATAAAATATGACCAGATATCCTACATTTATACCATGATGACATAAAATATGACCAGATATCCTGCATTTATACAATGATTATATAAAATATGACCAGATATCCTGCATTTATACAATGATGACATAAAATATGACCAGATATCCTGCATTTATACCATGATGACATAAAATATGACCAGATATCCTGCATTTATACCATGATGACATAAAATATGACCAGATATCCTGCATTTATACAATGATTATATAAAATATTACCAGATATCCTGTATTTATACCATGAAATAAAATATGACCAGATATCCTGCATTTATACCATGATGATATAAAATATGACCAGATATCCTGCATTTATACCATGATATAAAATATTACCAGATATCCTGTATTTATACCATGAAATAAAATATGACCAGATATCCTGCATTTATACCATGACATAAAATATGACCAGATATCCTGCATTTATACTATGACATAAAATATGACCAGATATCCTGCATATATACCATGATGATATAAAATATGACCAGATATCCTGCATTTATACCATGATGATATAAAATATTACCAGATATCCTGTATTTATACCATGAAATAAAATATGACCAGATATCCTGCATTTATACCATGACATAAAATATGACCAGATATCCTACATTTATACCATGATGACATAAAATATGACCAGATATCCTGCATTTATAACATGAAGACATAAAATATGACCAGATATCCTGCATTTATACCATGAAGACATAAAATATGACCAGATAGCCTGCATTTATACCATGATGACATAAAATATGACCAGATAGCCTGCATTTATACCATGATGATAGAAAATATGACCAGATATCCTGCATTTATCACATAAGAATAGAACCAAAATCCAAAATTATTGACACTTATCATTTGCTTTAAGTATAGTATCATGATATAAGTCAGATATACCCCTAGAGAGATAATATCTCATCCATAAATATATAAATGGATTAATGATGACTTTGAAATATTGTGCCTATTTCATATGTTGAATTTAAAATACTGGCACCCCAATAGATATAATGGTTAGTGTGAAATACTACAATGGTAACAAATAAATAGTTTAGTGCAACTAAATATGACTAGAAAAAAAGTTCATATTAAATATTATACAGCAAAAGATTCCTTTATAATCTTAAACTCAAAAGAAAAACAACCTGATATTATAGGTTGCCTTGACAAAAAAAAGTTATTAATCAATTTAAGTCTGCAATAGTATTCCAAAAGAAAACAAAGAGCATACCATGATAAAATGATTATATCCAAATATTGTTGTCACTTGACTTTATTAATGAGTGTATATAATACATACATACCTTTTGTACTACAGACAGTTAGAATTGAGAAGTTTAAATTCGAGGCGATTGTTGTACAGATATTATACAAGAGAATCAATCAGGCATTTTGGTGACTTAACATTGCTTTATTACAATAAATGATTTATATTGTAAGGTTAACAAAAACTAATTTGAAATGTTTTATTTGGACAGGGCTTTCTATAAAGTTATTGTCCAGTCTTCAAATAATATTTTAATCTTTTACTGATAAAGAATCAAATAAAAATTAAAATTCAAATGTATTCAGTTTTCAATTGAATTTCATCACAAAGAATCAAAAGAAAATCTCATCTTTCAAAATTTTAAATTTCAGAAGATATTTGTAAAAAAATCCAGAATATTGGCTTTCCATCGTGATCATCTACTACAGATGAAGCCTTAATGCCAGAAAAACTAACATTATTTATACTCCTGATTCGTTTACTGTCAACCCAATTTTGGAAAATATAAATTGTGTTATGCCAAGAGGTCTTGTGAAAGTATCTATAGTGTGTTTTGGATATGTAGAAAAACATATCAATAAAACATTTTCATAAAATTTCAATGACAAGGTAGTGAAATTAAAATTTTAAAAAATTTAAAGCATATTCAAACAGAATTTATTTATTTGCTTTTTCTTGTGTTGAAAATTTTAAAAGGGAATATACTTTATATTATTTGTTGTAAAATTACCATCTTTAAGACATTTAATTAATAAAAACATAAATGTTATTCGTGTACTCTTTTTTAAGCAAAAACCTGTGGTTATCCAGAAAGAACGACTGTCCCATGTTCTTATCTTTGCATTTATTGATTTAGCAGAGAAACAACCTAAAAATGACTAATTCTTAATATTATTATTATAATGTATGACACAGCTCTCAAAACATTATACAAATATTTACAAAGTATGTTACTATGTGATGTTAAAAATGTATATGATTTCAATTTTCCAGAATCCCCATTCTTCATCAGAACTGTAACCTAACTCATCTCTATCTCTGAAAAAAATGTACAAATAAAACACTTACTAACCTCCTATTTCTGATTTTTTCAATGTTCCCATCCAAAAATATTTCCCCTCGTTAACAGCCAATGAAAACACCTTAACATCATTGTATTCAATAGACTTTTTGTTATATGATTTCTATACATCATAATATTCATATATCTCTCAATGTTTAATAGAATTGCATATCATTTGCATTGATTTTGAAGCTGAATATATTCAAAGGAATTGTAGAATATGAGTAAATCATGTATACACCAACCATAGAAGTTTCTCCAAGCAGAACAATTCATATTCACTCTAATTTCCACCTTAAAGGGACGCTGTCAATAGAATCTTTTCTTATATTAAATAAATTCTTATTTACAGTACACCTTTGTAATGGAAATTCACATAAAAGGCAAACCGAAGAATACCCTTCAATTGAATGTAAATGGGTATGATGATAAAAAAATAATTCACCGAAAAGATCATAACTGAGTAATCAAAGATAAATGAATTTTAAGTGTCTAAGGCCAAACAAAAAAATATTTGTATTCAGGTTTCCAAACAAAGTCAACTTTTTACTTTTTGGTCCAAAAATTATTTTATCCTATTAAAAGGAAAATATTTTTTTGACCTCAACAAAATGTATTTTTGTGGCAATGGTGAATTAGAAAAATATTAATATCCTATTTACCAACTCGTATTATTTTCAGCATGTAACTGTAACCAGATGTATAATTTTGTTTGGTCTAAAACCAAAGTTGGTATCTTACCTTTTCATAAATAAGAAAACTGTAACCAACTCATTTATGTTTGTTTGTTAGTTATGTATTTTTTAACAAAAAAATGTTACAAGAAATAAATGATTCACCTCATTACATTGTACATATATCAAAGAATATATTTAAAGCTGATCAGGAAATTAACCAGTTTCTGAAGAAAAAGAAATAAGAAAAATTACTCATGTACATTTTGTAAAATTATCTTTCATTTGGCAATGTCCTGAATACAAAGATTAAGATGAAATCACTGGAAAACTTTATGTATTGATAGACTGAGGGGAGATAACTCTTGTTTTCCTAGCAGAAAAAACTATAAAAGATATTCATATATGGTGTCTCTTGTTATATGATTATTGTGTTTATTTGTTATTTGTGGTTACTGTTGTTAAATTATTTTTACACCAGAGCCACATTATGATTGTTTGAGCTGTTGATCCTTAGTTATACCACACAATAATCTCTATTCTTGTCAATCTTTACCATGGAAAATCATATGGCTGTCCTAGAACCAGAAAGGTTTGAAATTTTAGCAGTCCCCACATGAAATTGGAAGTCCCTTCAAATTTTAAAAGGTATCTTACCACCTACAATGTAAATGGGAACGGTATGTATTATAGATAAAAGTTATCTTACCACCTACAATGTAAATGGGAACTAACTGGTATGTATTATAGATAAAAGGTATCTTACCACCTACAATGTAAATGGGAACTAACTGGTATGTATTATAGATAAAGGGTATCTTACCACCTACAATGTAAATGGGAACTAACTGGTATGTATTATAGATAAAGGGTATCTTACCACCTACAATGTAAATGGGAACTAACTGGTATGTATTATAGATAAAGGGTATCTTACCACCTACAATGTAAATGGGAACTAACTGGTATGTATTATAGATAAAGGGTATCTTACCACCTACAATGTAAATGGGAACTAACTGGTATGTATTATAGATAAAAGGTATCTTACCACCTACAATGTAAATGGGAACTAACTGGTATGTATTATAGATAAAAGGTATCTTACCACCTACAATGTAAATGGGAACTAACTGGTATGTATTATAGATAAAAGGTATCTTACCACCTACAATGTAAATGGGAACTAACTGGTATGTATTATAGATAAAAGGTATCTTACCACCTACAATGTAAATGGGAACTAACTGGTATGTATTATAGATAAAGGGTATCTTACCACCTACAATGTAAATGGGAACTAACTGGTATGTATTATAGATAAAGGGTATCTTACCACCTACAATGTAAATGGGAACTAACTGGTATGTATTATAGATAAAGGGTATCTTACCACCTACAATGTAAATGGGAACTAACTGGTATGTATTATAGATAAAAGGTATCTTACCACCTACAATGTAAATGGGAACTAACTGGTATGTATTATAGATAAAAGGTATCTTACAACCTACAATGTAAATGGGAACTAACTGGTATGTATTATAGATAAAGTGTATCTTCCCACCTACAATGTAAATGGGAACTAACTGGTATGTATTATAGATAAAAGGTATCTTACCACCTACAATGTAAATGGGAACTAACTGGTATGTATTATAGATAAAGGGTATCTTACCACCTACAATGTAAATGGGAACTAACTGGTATGTATTATAGATAAAAGGTATCTTACCACCTACAATGTAAATGGGAACTAACTGGTATGTATTATAGATAAAAGGTATCTTACAACCTACAATGCTGATGTTTGTGAAGCAATTAAAAATACTGTGCATTGAGAACTTTTATTTAGAGTAAAAGAAATATATGCCATATAATTTCATTTTGATATTGACAAAATTAAGTCCCATATGAGACAAATTCTCATTTCTATGGTACTTTACCTCATAAATTGTGTTAATGTTATTTATCAAGTAACATTATTTCAAAAAATATTTATATATATTCTTAGAATTAGAAACTGATTCTTTGACCATTTTATGCTGAGCGATGGAAAAAACCAGTGCAAATCAATTTTTTTAACTGACTGCCCGATGCCCAATGTTCACGACTTTTGACTAAAATAAACGCTTTTTAAATATCCTTACATTTTCATATATATGCCCACTCTATTTAACATGATTTTATTTCTTTTAGCTTTCATTATAGTACATTTATTGTTCTGTTGAACCATTTAATTATCTCTATACAGCAATAGCAACAAAAGTAATAATTTCAATGGACTGTACAATGTAGGTTAAACTACAGTAGCCATATTGGATCTGATTTATTTATCCATTAAATCTTGTAATGGCATGTGTTTTTACATCAGAGGACCGTCAGGGCCTCGGGTGTATTGCCATGGCCTAAATTTCCCGCTTATTTGTATATATGCATATATTTAAATTAGTTTTGGAATGATAACCGACCTATAAAAATTATAGACCCGCGGACATTATATAGTGCAAAATAAAATTCCTTATCGCTTCTTTTAAATTCATGTTTTCAATGAATACTCAGATTTTTTTTAAATCCAAATTAATAATATGAAAATGTTTTGTTGATAGAAATATTAGTATATTAATCAAACAATCTTTAATATCAATGACGTACCGAAAAATTGTTGTTGCGGATGAATATATATATATATATATATATATAGATTTTTGAACTAAAACTCTATGCTATGAACTACTGTTTGGATATATATATATATGTAGACAAGATTGTCAATGCATGAATAATGCTGTTCTCATTCCCAATGCATCTATACTAGTCATTACAATGTTAATGCCCTGTTTGCTAAGCCGATGGGGGCAGTCAATGTTACCGTTGTCTGTATGTATGTAAATCTCTGTTCATCATGAAAGTGATTTCCGTTTTATAATATTAATATGGCTCAACTGAATGTTATTACATATAAAAACAATGTTTATTATCACCAAAAAAAAAACCAGATAAATTTAAAATTTGGATTGTGTCCCTCTTATCATTATAGTTATATTTCCATTTATATATTTTAACTATCTTAATAATATTTCGAACTCTTATTTGCCGCAGACAAAATGTTAAACAAAACACTATTTATTTTAAAGTGCTCATTCCCACAAAAAAAAATAATCAAACGCAAAATTGAATGGTGATTCTTTCACTATTCTAGAGACGTGTCCCATAGTAACTAATATGGTCAAGCGATTAAAAATTTCAAATAGAAATACTTGTGATAATTCTATTAAGACTAAAATATACTATTTTGGCACCTACTATGAAATATCTTGAAGCTATGACCCCATAATTATACATTATTTGTATTTTTGGTCAATTTTGTCTGAAATTTATATGTTTTGGCATAATTCACCATGGCTGCCATACAATTCCGAAAAGTTTTTATTTTGATGAATTCTTTATCAAATTTTGAGTCTTTTGGTTACAAAACATTTTGGATTGTAGATGGTGGCCAAATTTTCCTAAAGCTTTCATGTCTGAAAATTGCACCAAATCATTATATTTGGACAAAATGGGCCTAATTTGGAGAATGTAATGTACTATTATGAAAGAACCGATTTATTGAGCGTTAATACATTTGAAATCGACCAATTTACGAACCAAATTGTGAACTATTTGGAGTTTAATTGTAAGATTTATATTTTAGACCGTTTTGGGCTATAAATGAACTGTGTCCTTTGAATAAGTGATATCACAATAACCATAATACTAAGTACCTGCTAGAAAATAGCACTTTTACAGTACATTGTTAAAAATGAATACATTCCAACAATGACCAATATAAATGATGTAATATGAGATTATATATATACTGTTTTATATTGTTACATATATAAATGAAAATTGAAACCAAACTGTTGTCATTATTAAAAAAAAGAAACGAAAAGGGAGGTATGATTGGTAATCAGACACAGAAACAAAATGATGAAAAAGAAATAAAGCTAACCATACAACATCTTTACAATCAGAAAAAAACTAAAATCAGTTAGAAATAGCCATGAAATGACAAATATTAAACAATATAAATCAGAAAACTAATGGCCACATCAATGTACAAACAGAAAATCAAAAGATCACCAAAGAATTGCAAGCCCTGTTTTAAAGGCCTCTAAGGACCGACGCATTCATATTGTAGTTGTGATCTATATGTATGGTGCAAAATCATCTCATTGCTACTACCCATCCAGAGCACTTGAGATCACCCCAACTATTGGTGGGGTTAAGTTGCTCAGGCTTTAGTTTTCTATGTTGTTTCTAGTGTACTCTTATTTGTCTTTTTCAGTTTTAGACATAATATTATCGATATATGAGTTTACTGTTCATGTGGTATCTTTCACCCAAATATTACAATTTATCTGTTTTAGTATGATTGTCTTGACCTCTTTCTCATAATTCAGTGACTAGTCAAAAAAATATTTGCTATGTTGATTCTCTGTCAAAAGTAATAAGCTAAAGATTTTTGCAAGTGTGCAACTATACAGTCATAATGCCAATCTAGCAGTTCTCATTTGACCACGTCAACATTTCATGGATAATTCACAAAGATGAGTTTCTTACTATAAGACAGTATCTCAGATATGATAGCAAATTATATTATGTGTACTATATTGTAAGGTGAACATCTGTCTGGCAGGTACTATATAAACACCTGTCATTTATCAATAATCCAACATAACTTGAGGTCCTCTGATGTTCAGTACTTCAGTACTTTGATTTTTTGTCTCCATATTGATCATAACAGTAAATGATTATCATATGTATAATTGTTAAAAACAAAAGGTCTTGTTTCTAAAAAATATTGTTAAATACATCAGCATCATCGAATGCAAGTTTACTTTTCTACACATCAATGTCTATTTTCATCATTACTTTATATATAGAATATTAATGAATTTTTCAGACTATACATGTAGGTACTCACACTTGAGTATAACTATTTTTAATTTATCTAAAATTAATACTTAAATTCTGACTTGGTATTTGGCAAAAAAAACCTACCGACCTACCAACCGAGGTTGAAAATGTAGGGTCAGGTTTGGGAAACAAGGGTATTTTCAAGGTTGGCCCTACCTGTATAAAATGGGAAGCATATAAGGTAGTAGTATACCATTGACATTTTAAGAAGCTCTTAATTTTTTTTAATACAGTCCCAGATTAAACATTACTTAGCAAAATACAACTTTAGATTTTGAACAAAATTGTAAGCATTAACACTGAGATAAAATTCAAGACTGATGGATGCTTTTACCAGTAGTCAAAATAATTATGCTGTTTTGAAGGCTAATGTTTTCATTTAAACTTTTTTTTCATAATACCATCCTTCAACGACACGAGGCAATCTAAAAAAAATTAACTATAAAAGTTAACTTTCCAAGATGGTATGTATTTTCTGACTAGGCTGCAATAAAGATCAAGGGTCTAAGATTCCTCCCCTACCCTATCTTGTAGTTAAAATTAAATGACTGACTAAAACTGATCAAGCCCATCCCCACGCTGTAAAATATTTTTTTACATATGTTGATGTCATATCAAGTTATGAGTTTATGACTACTGAATGAGAACACTTTTTTTTATGTCAAACCCCACTTTCCCTCGGCAGAAATAACATTAAAAAAGAAAGCATTTAGTTCTTACATAATGATCAATATAAGAACATAGTAACACTGTTAGAGTATAAGGAAGAAAGAGATTCAGGCAATGGACACAATTAAATATTCGTAGCTTCATATTTTTCTTATAACTTTCTATATAAATTCACATTTTTCTAAAAGAATTATTGTTAAGCCATTACTCCAAATTTACAAAATTTTCTCCAGTAACAAGAGAAATAACAACAGTTTCATCATTTATTATCTCTTAGTTTGCTAAGGTACCAGGATTTTAAAAATTTCACTATTTACATTACAGTAGTAAAATCATAAATTTTCATTATAAACAGAAAGCTAACTAGCCAGGATCTGTAGAAATGGAATGGATGGATGAATTGTTGTTTAACGTCCTGGTCTGCCTGTGGCAGCCAGGTGCATATTAGGACAAGAACATGTATGATAATGTATATGATCCCTGCTTTGTACTAGACAAACACGCTGAGCTGGATTTTTCATGTGCTAGCTCACGAGTTAACTGTCTGCAGGAAGACATATAACCCCACTCGGACACATTATACTGACCCCGAGCCCACCAGTAGATCTTTGCTCTTACTCCTAGATGCAGCGTGCTGATTACAACAGGCTATTGATCTGGTCTGGTCGAACTCTCAAAACCCACGTTCATCAAATAAAAGTTATTGATGTATACATGAATACATATATGTAACTCTGACTTTGGAACTCTCGTATGGGAGTTTTCTTTCCCAGCATTCAATAGTTTTTGAGGAAATATAATAACAATATACTGGAAGCACTAGAAAGATCTGACATTGGAGCTAAAATAGGAAACATAAAAGTAATGGCCCCAACATGTGCTGATGACATAGCTGTATTGGCAGAAAATGAACATGAAGTACAAGCATAATTGGACATTGTTGAAAACCGTACAAAACGAGTTCTAGTAACTATAAACCCAAATAAGTCAGATTTGGTACCGATCACTAAGTGTCAAAGTAATTTCTCAGTATACCTTGGAAAAGATGAGATAACCCAAAAGAGTGAAACAAAACATCTAGGACTGATACGAAATAGTAAAAACAAACTAAACACTGAAGATCGACTAAAACTAGCAAGAAAAATTCTATATGCTTTACTTGGACCTGGACTGCATGCAAGGAAAGGAATGTCTCCAATAGTAGCCTATAAAATATGGAAAACGTATGTCATACCACAAGCATTATATGGAATAGAGGTAATAAATTTTACTGAGTCAGATATCCTTAAATTAGAGCGACTACAGTTGAAAGAATGTAGACAAATTCAAGGTCTTCCAGACCGGACGGCAAATATTGCCACTTACTCACTTCTTGGAGTGGAGCCAGTTGAGGTAGTTGTGGTCCGATTAATATTAACATTCCTAGGAAATCTCCTCCACAACAAAGAAACTTTAGAATTAAAAATTTTAGAAAGACAACTAAGTATGGCAAAACGCAATGGACAAAGTTACATTATTAAAGTTATTCAGAGATTAGAGAAATATGGTTTACCAGAAATTGAAACATTATTAGAGAATGAATTAGATACCCTGAAATGGAAAAAAACAGTAAAGAAACATATAATACACTACTGGGATGATAAGTGGCAAGAGGAGAAGCAACAGAAGTCAACCTTGAAACTACTTGATATTCAGCCACATGCTATTGGAAATGCTCATCAGATTTGGAAATCTGTACCAAACTGTCACATTGAGGTGAATAAAGCTGAAGTAAAAGCCAGACTATTAACGGGAACTTATACTTTACAAGTTAATAAAGCCAGAGACATATATTTCACCCGAATCACTAATTATCATTAAGTTGATCAGTTGATTAATTGTTTACATGTCGTTAGGTGATAAAATATTTGGGTAATTCCCCTTAATTAAAATCTCGTATGAAACGAAATCCCGAGTGGGGCCGCGTGATATCACTTTATTTCGGCGAGTTGCCAATCTCTTGTTATATATGTCTCTGATAAAGCCAAGTTTAGTAATAACAAAGAAACAGCAAAATGTAAAATGTGCTTAAATGATACAGAAGATATAGAACATTTTTTATTGATATGCGATAGATTAGAAGACGTAAGGAAAAAACACTTGACCACTCTAAAATGTTAAACAGAAAACATAAAAAAAGGAGCGTACGAAGATCTTGAAAAAGCAAGGACTTCTAATGCGACTTATTCTTGATTATAGTTGTGAAAGTGTGAGAACATCTATTCACTTAAAAAAGGACAACTATACTGACATTGAGCAAATAACAAGAACATTTTGTTATGGACTACATGTGAGGAGAATCTATCTCCTAAAAGATGAAACCAGAGACATATAATACAATTGTTATATACGTCTCTGATGAAACATAAGAAGTAATAGACAATGTGTAAATAAACTTAAAACATGCCAAATGAACAATGCTCTTAGTATACACAATAACCAAGGGTGGTGGGATAACTGTACAGTTTAACGTAAGTTGTAAATATCTTTTTAGACTATATATCTTAAAATTTTTGTATCCCTTTGGGAGTGCTCCTGAGAGAGGAGAAAATTACCAGTAACAGTAACATGCTCTTCTAAAATTCTTCATGGTAGTCCATAGAAATATGCAGGTTTTTTAACTGAAGTTTTGTTATCAACACCAGATCCATGCTAAGATGATAAAGTAAGATTTGTAAAATCCGCCAATAGAAACTTTTATAGGCGGAAATGATTGAATACTTGAAATCTGAAATCGATTCCGGACGGGAGTGAGCATACAGTTAAAATCTGCCTTTTTAGTTTATAAAATGTTTTAGACTAGCTTGTAAACAGGTTATAAATCGGTCGTCAAACAGGCATAATTGCAAAGGAGAATAATATCAATTCACTGACATTTGACACTGCCCTTTTGTCTAGTTTTTGAGATATTTTTAGAAAATGTCTAAGCATATAACACCAAAGGGAAATAACCAATTGTGAAAGTCAGATTCTAAAAATAGGTGTTCACTGAGCTGACTCATTTTGAATGCCTGTAATATAAACAGAAATCATGGGTGAGTACATACACACATGGTTCAGACATAAAGTGTTAAATACAAAGTTCCTTTAAGAATTTTATTTCACATTCAAGATGTTGGGTATAGATGCTTGGATTTGGACAGAAGGCGAAATAGAAAGTAGGAAAAATGCTTTGTTATCTTAATTTGCACAATGGGTATTTTAAACAACACTTTGAATGCTAAAATATACATTTAAAACCAAATACTTGTATACATGAATTTCAGCAAATATGGTTATCTAAGTGCAGAATGCAACTAAAGTCAAAGGACAGCCATACCTGTAAATGGATCATGTTTTTTGACTGACTTACACATTTTCATCCCCCCAAAATCTTTAATTTTTTATGTATTATCCTTTGAATGAAATTTGTGAGAGTAATGGATTTTTTATTCTAAACATTAACAGCGAAAAGGTTAACAGTAACGGTCCATGTCTTTATTCTGAAATCCCATAGGTCCGAAAACCCAATAGTCTGAAAGCCCATCGATCAGAAACTCCAATAGTCCTAAATTGGTATGGCCCAAAAGTCATAAAGATTGTACGACTTAAATAGACAGTTCAAATAGTATGTATTATGTGTAAATTTATGTTGATGGTACTTTGCTTGTGGTTATTTCATGGTCAGCGTACTGAGACATATGAGAGTAGTGGTACACAGTAAGTCAATTACTTCTCGAAATAAATACATATGTACATTGTACAAACAATGCTAGATTTCTGTGTTGAAAAAAAGCTTGCTGGATGTAAATTGCTGGTTAAGATTTCAGAAAAGATTTTACAGGATAAATAATAATCCTTCAATATTTAGCTAAAAGTCTCAGTTTTGTTTCGAGGCACAAGATGAAAGTTTCTTACAGACCTACCTAATGCAATTTCAAAACAGACGGACAGAGAAGTTAAACATTTAGTATCTTTCACCCTTTAATTCAATGAAAACAGACTGCACTGGATTTTCTTGCTTCATTAAAAAGTCTGATTTTCAAATATTTAAAGATAAATACTTCGACCCCGGGGAATCAAAGTTAAAAATTCGAGACTGAAAAATTGGCTATACTGAATAATTTATATGTACCCTTAAGCAATATACCATGTATTATGATATACCCATATATACATGTATTGTTCCATCCAATTGTTTTGAGCAGATAATTCCCTACGAACGGAAGAAATATAAGTTATCTATGTTTATCTACCTTTTGGAATGTTGTTTTAATTTTCGAAGTTCGGCCTTGAGATTTTACCGCACAGAAGCATTTTTTTATCCCCAATTTGGCCTTTTCTGTGGTAAAAATGAAAGATCTTCTGTCGAAAATCAGAGCAAAATGGGATGTCAGTTTTGTTACTTACATGTACATTTGAACAAATAGTGATTTTATTCAGAAAATTTCAATAATCCAAAAATGATATGAAAATAATCAGGGCATTTTTGGAATATAACAAGAAGGGTATGTGGCATTAAGAAACATTTGTGGTAAACACTTATTTTAAAAGTAAATTCCATAATCTGTTTAAAAAATCCCTCTTGAATCTCTAAAAAGGTCTGTTTTTAAGATAGTTTTGGCAACGCTTCACGTAAGAAGCGTGAATATTTTTTCCCTGTGCATATAGTAAAGTAGTGTTCCAGATTGACACAAGCTTTAGGGGAGGGAGGAGAAGGGGGTTCCATTTAGGTTTCTTATTACAATGTACGTGATTCCAAGATTTTCATAATATTGATAGTATATTTGTGGGCTATAAAATGTCAGGATGTAAAAAAAAGAATTGTTACAATGCTATTTCTTTGGGGTTTAGGACCCGAATGGATAAAATTTGCAGGTGATATTCAATCCTGCCTTTTGTCACTACATGTTTGCATCTGTTTTGTTTCTCTAAAGTTTGAATTCTACCTTTTTAAGTTTGAAATTATTTTTCACTAAGTAATTTCTCAGCAAGTGTGATACCTTTATTATGTGCCTCGAGGAAAGACATTTAGTGTGTCCACTCTTTTTTATGATTATAAAGTGGTTTCAAATGGATACTTAAGCTTATCCCAACAGTAAAAGTTGGCCACTACTTTGCAGCTAAAAATCTGATAAAAAAATAGTGATAAAAACCAGATTTAAGATCAGTTTGTTTATTTTCCAGAAGATAAAAATGATGCAACAGATGCTAAGACGATGGAAGATACCGTGGATACATTTCCTTTTAGTTTTGGAACAAAAGTAGGGTATGTGAAATTATTTGTAGCTCAAATTGCTGGAAAACAAGTCTTTGTTCTCTTTCACATTTGTCCTCTTGAAAAATGAACATACCATTCATCCCACATGTTAATAATAAAAAGAATATACACCTTCCGTCCGTGTTCAGGAGTCCGTCGTCTTAAACTTTCCTTTAAAGATATTCTCCCCTGAAGCCACTGTGCCAATTGGAACAAAAGTTGGCAGCAATGGTCCTAAGGTGGCCCTCTTTCAGAATTATATCCAATGAACCAGCCCGTCATCCTAGATGGCCTTCAGAGCCAATCATAGTTTAACATAGGACCCTACGGGAAATTTACTTAAAGATCTTCTTGTCTGAAACCACTTGGTCAATTGGAACAAAATTTAGATGCAAAGGTCCTTATGTGGTCCCCTTTTAGATTTTTATCCAATGACCTAGCCCATCATCCAAGATGGACACCAGAGCCGAACATAGTTTAACATAGGACCCTATGGGAAATTTACTTAAAGATCTTCTTGTCTGAAACCACTAGGCCAATTGGAACGAAACTTAACAACAATGGTTCTTATGTGATCCTCTTTCAGAATTATATCCGATGACCAAATCCACCATCCAAGATGGCCGCCAGAGCCGAAAATAGTTTAACATAGGACCCTATGGGGAAATTAATTAAAGATCTTCTTGTCTGAAACCACTTGGCCAATTGGAACAAACCTTTACAACAATGGTCCTTAGGTGGTCCTTATTCAGAAGTATATCTTATGACCTGGCCGTCATCCAAGATAGCCACCGGAGCGGAACATAGTTTAACATAGGACCCTATGGGAAATTTACTTAAAGATCTTTTGTCTGAAACCTCTTTGCAATTAGGACAAAATCTAGAAGCAATGGTCCTTAGGTGGTCTTCTTTCAGAATTATATCCGATGACCAGGTCCACTATCCAAGATGGCCGCCACAGCCGAAAATTTTTCAACATAGGACCCTATGGGGAATTTAATTAAAGATCTTCTTGTCTGAAACCACTTGGCAATTAGAACAAAATCTAGTAGCAATGGTCCTTAGGTGGTCATTTTTCAGAATGATATCTGATGACCCCCACCCGTCATCCAAGATGGCCACCAGAGCCGAGTATAGTTTAACATATTGGAAATTTACTTAAAGATCTTATCTGAAACCACTTGGCTAATTGGAACAAAATTAGCAGCAATGGTCCTTTGGTGGTAAACTTTCAGAATCGTATCTGATGACCCCGCCCACTATACAAAATGGCCACCAGACCCTGTCATTAGTTGGTCCCCTTTCAGATTTATATCCTATGACCCCACACATCATCCAAGATGGCTACCAAAGCCCAACAGTGTTTAACTTAGGACCTAAGTGGAAAAATCACTGAAAGATATTCTTGTTTGAAACCAGTGAGCCAGTTGGAACTTGACAGGCTGCAAATCAAGATGGACATAGTCCAGGTGAGTGATACAGGCTCTTGGGAGCCTCTAGTTGTTATATACAGCAGGCATTTTATATTATCTGACTTGTAAATTGATATACTCAGATAATGGTGACATTATATATAAAAGTAATTGATAATTTGAATTGACAATTAGTGTAATAGTATTTCATTTTTGTGGTGCAGATCATTTTACAGCAAACTAATCAAAAGAAAACCAAGTGATGAATTACACATATTATTAAGGATTGCACACTATGATACAATGCTGTTATTTCTTACTGAAAATTTGCCATAATGTTTTCGTTTGTTTTAAATAGGCCTACTAGAATCCACATGACAAGAGAAGAATTTGAAGCAGATATATATAAAATGGATTACAAAAACAGAGGTTTTGCTGTAATCATCAATAACAAAACATTTGACCCTGTAGTTGGCCTAGGACCTAGAAATGGGACAGATGTTGATGCTTCAGCTCTAGCCAATAGATTTGCCGAGTTAGGATTTGATGTTGAGATTGAGGATGATGTAACAACAGAGGAAATGTTACAGATCATGAAAAAGTGTAAGTATTATAGTAACCTAAGAAATGTTGCAAATCAGTGTGAGTATTAACAGAGGAAACTTAAGTGAAAATATTAACGCAGGAAATGTTAAAGATATGAAAAATTTTAAATGTTAACAGATGTGTTACACATCTCGAAATAGTGTAAATATTAACAGAAGATGTAACAATTTATGAAGAAGTGTTAGTATTAACAAGAAGTTAGAAATACAGATTATAAAGAAGTGTAAATATTAACAGAAAAAATGTTCCAAATCATGAGTAAGCTAATTACTAACAGAGGATATGTTCTAATGATGGAGATGTACTAGTATTAACAGGAATGATGGAAAAAGTTAATAATAGTAGAAACATTACAGGTATATATCATGAAGAAGTTTGCTAACAAATGAGATGATAAAGATCAGGAATAAATGTAATAATTAATTAATGAAATCTAAAAGATCGTGGAAACATGCTGAAAAGGTATCATAGAGAATTGTAAAACTTAACAGAGAAAATCGTGAAAAAATAATTATAAAAATTTCATTACACATGCCGATAGATAACTAATATAATTATAGGTCATGACAATAGGTATATGATAACAGAGAAATATTTCAGGACATCACGTTATATATTCGATCTCTTAATTAAAATGTTATCTTAGGATGTTATGTATTTTAAAATAATAAAACAATTCATGGGATCTTACAATACTTTATTTCCAAATTTTATTTTGTAAATACATTGTACTAGTAGTTGTACATCCTGACCACTACATACTCATATATTTTATTGTAGATGCCTTCATGGACCACAGTGACAATGACTGCTTTGTTTGTGCTATATTGAGTCATGGAGAAGAGGGTGTAATTTATGGTAAAAATGGTAAAATGGATATAAAGAAATTACTAGCACCATTCAAAGGGAACATGTGTGAATCTCTTCTAGGAAAACCAAAAGTATTCTTCATACAGGTATACAGTAATTTAGAAGAAATTTATGTTATTTAATTTTACTTTTAATGGTAACAGAAAGTCATTTTTGAAAGCACTACATGTACAAAATCATCACAACATGTGTCTACATTCTTTTTTAAGTGAACTGCCAAGTTGATGCTTTTCTAAGAGTTCTTTGGCTTCCTCCAATAATAAAAGGTTGCAACTGCTTTGGAACAGAAAATATATATACAAACATCCATCTTAGATAACATATATATAAATGGAACAGTCCTATTGCAAAAATTAAAGTATTGAAACCAAGACATTCACTTCCAATTCATTTGCATTAATTTCTGAAAAGTTAGGCCCATATATTATTGTGCCAAAAAAAGCAAAGCTCCGCCTTAGTGACTCATCCAAATGTGGGAGGTGGCAATCACCATAAAAGGCTTGTTTCTGGCATTTTCTGGGTGTTGCAGAGACCAATAACATTTACCATAAAAGGCTTATTGAATAGCCCATGCTTTCGTCAAGATTTGATTACTTACCGGTGTGTAAAGTATTTTACTACGAGAAAAAAATTGTAAACAACAAGTGTTACTAGTTACGACAAACAAAACCTTTTAGTCTAATTACACGTTTTAAACATTGAAAATATGACGTAATGCATGCTCAATTTAAACACTTTATGTGCAAATTATGTTTAGAAATGTTTGAAATTTAAATATATGATGAAAAAAATGATATATAGACTTAGGTTTATGCATATAAAGTTTGAAGATGAATGAAAGGTTCAGGAAAAAGTTCCTGGAATACACGAAAATAAATACATGTAGAATGTAATTGTCTTGTTTGGCTGAATATTGAATTTTATTGTAGAAAGATTAGGAATAATACCCGAAATAAGTTTTGGAAATGGTTAGAAATTTTTAAAAGTTCTGTCTCAAATATTTCTCTTGATTATTTCTGTGTCCCTATCTATTCATTGATGACATACATTTTTATATTTTCCGACAATGACTATGTATTATATATCAATTGTTATATATATGCCTTACTATATTTGTTTCATTGCCAGCTTTACGAAATAAAGATTCACATTAAACACGTTAAAGTGCAAAGAAGTTTTAAAAAGAAATTGGCGTTGATCATTGAGAAAATGTGAAATCCTACTTTTACGATAAATGCAAGTGGTAAAAATTACCACAAAAGGTATCGGAAAATGGTTTGTCCTGAGTTTTTTAATTATTTTCTGTAAGGTAAACAATATTTCATGATGAGTTATGACAATATAATTTGTGTCTGTGATGCAGACCAACCCTACTTCATGTATAGTAGTAGTATTGCATTGTCGAATGTCGCCCTGAAATAATTTTTGATCATGAAAAGAAAAAAAACTTAATCCAGTCCTCAAATGCCTGTCCATATGACTACACAGTGAAGCCTTGTAATATGCTACTACTACGATACGAATTAAAAAAAAAATTATTCATGGTAGCTGTGTTGGACGTAACGCCACAGATAAACAGTCGCAGAAATGGGGAAAACAAGGCCTAGAGTACCCTTTATTTCTTCATATTTTTTGGAACTGTGGGATTTCCACTTTTAATATATGTATTAAAGGACAGTATATTGATGGATCTTTTTATTTCTTAACCGAGGAGTTCTTTTTACTTTCTTGGCAGGGGCCTCGGTGGCCGAGTGGTCTAGGTAGTTCGTCATGACTACAACTGATCACTAGCCTGTCAATGCTGGGGTTGTGAGTTCGAATCTCACCTGTGGCGGGGTGTGTTCGACTCTGATCTTAATTGACAAGGATTGCCAATTTTCCTACTGAAGGTCGGTGGTTCTCTCCGGGTACTCCGGCTTCCTCCACCAATAAAAACTGGCAGCTGCGAAATGGCCAAAATGTGCTGAATACGGCGTTAAACCCCAACTAAACAAACAAACAATACTTTCTTGGCATTATAAATGTATACTACATTTTTATTTTTCTTCAACAGCTTGTTTATCTCGGTAGACTTAAGTCACAAATTCTATTTTTCACAGGTGAACAATATGGAAAATCACGTGCAAATTCAAGCCTTTTATGGTGGTCGCCATTACCCATATTTGGATACTTAACTGAGGCGGGGCTTTGCAGCATTTTTTGGCACGACCATATTGTTATGCCAGATTTATAAATGCAGAGATTGATGTTCAATTACCATGTCTTTTTCACTCTGAATAATACTACTTTGTTTTGATGAGACCATACTGGTTTCTGTTGTATATTAAAGTTACGGTATTTTAAATATATAATTTAGGCATGTAGAGGTACAGAATTTGATGAAGGAGCAGAATTAAATGTAGCTGATGCCAAAGGAGAGATGGATGTTGATAGATCTGTAGTAGTTCATAAAATACCTGCTGAGGCTGATTTCTTAATAGCTTATTCTGTTGTACCAGGTAGAAATGTATTTTAATATATGGTTTCCCCCTTTGGCTATAAAGAACAACCTGTGTTAAAATCTCATTAATCTGTAGGAATCATGTGACATGTCTGTTTTAGCACATCATCGTATTATTTATGAGAAATAGAAATATTTACAAAATTCTACATGAGTGATGTAGTCAAAATACATGTATTGTTCTAGCAGTGGGGCTTGTTGTTATACATGCATTTCACTGTTAATGCTATTATCAAGATAGGGTATTCACCTGTGGAGGAGGTATCATGCTGTATAGCAGTCAAACTGAAAATTGCAAAAACAAATAATTTATGGTAATTGCCACTGCAAGACAATTGTTCTAAGGATGATAAGGAATTGTTTCATTATGCAAAAGAGAGATGAAAAAAAAAAACAAAATATGAATTTTAAATGATGCTAATTAACCTTGTGTTGAATAATTAATAAAACGCATAACAGTAAAGATCAACATTGACTTACCAATCAATTAACACCATCCTTATGTTGTTTTTCTTGTAATTGTCATAGAGTTTACAGTTTATGCCAAGAATATGGAATCATTTTTTTTTTATACAACATGAAATACATATGCTTAATTGCAGTATCATATTCTTCATTTAAATCTACTTGTTGGTGAACTTGGTTTTTAACATAATTAGAAAGCGGAGATAACTCAAGATTTTCCCCAATAAAAAATGATAATAGGTTTATTTCATGGTAAATTCATTTTTCATCATTTACATTTGTTCTTTATACATTTAGAATGAAGAAATAATCTTATAAAATTTTCATGCAGGAAACGATTAACCACATATATTCCTTGATGTTTTTAGGTTATTATGCCTGGAGAAACTCTGTAGATGGTTCCTGGTTTATACAAGCATTGTCACAGGTGTTGGAGAAGTATGGTACTCAGCTTGATCTTGTTCGAATAATGACAAGAGTCAACAAAATCGTTGCCTACAAATTCCAGTCCAACACGTCAAATCCATATATGAGCAAAAAGAAACAAATACCTTGTATTACCTCCATGTTAACAAAGGAAGTTTATTTCTTCCCAAAATGATAAACATTATCATACATCGTGCATTATAAAAATTATTTGATATATGCAACTACTTAAAGACATGTTATTTTTGCTGATTGAAATAATTTGATTAATTGAATTTCTTATACATTGTATATGTATATGATTTAAGCTTTTGGTAATTAAACCGATACATGTACATACCGTAAAAGGTCATGTATAGTCCGCACATTTTCATCCTAAAATTGTATTCTTTTTAAAGTATTTTCCTGATAAAACAAACTTCTACCTAGCCAACAGAATATGTTTGTGTTTCTTGTAGCAAAGATCAAACCGCTAAACATCGTAAATTTGTATTTGATTTTTGTGAAAAGATCCACCATTTATATGTTTAATTGATGGAACAGCCAGTTGTATTTTCGTATTCAAAAGTAATAAATAGTCTCTACCCTTGTATTTTACCTTTTAAATTTGAAAAATATTGATTGGTATGTTATCATGTGATTTTGTATGGTAAAACATTCTTAATTTGTGTGTTAATAAAACAATCATATACGAAAGTATAACAGGTAATTTGAGGGTCTGGCGGCTGTCGTTTGCAGAGGCTAATAACGCTTTGTAAAGGTGTAAAAATTCAATAAACTTGTCAATAGTCGTTCAAGGGGGGGGGGCTATTAAAATCAATATCTTAATGAAAATCCTTTTAATTACCAATGTCCAGGTGACCTTTATTCACCAGTCAAACGATTCTTCTTTGATGATAACATTTTATTCTGCCGACGTTAATAGCAGACGATTCTCAGAGTTATTGAATTTAAAGATTAGTTCGCTTTTTACCCTTTAAAAGAAGAATTTGAATAAATAGTTATATTTTATGTCGAGATGATTGAAAAACTTCATTTTCAGACTTATTTTTAAATATAAGAATACTGATCTATTGAAAAAGAAAATGATCTTATCCAAGATTTTGTCAATGATATTTGCCAACTTTTTGTCAATATCTAAGCCATTTTCACACATCCGTTGCTCCCGTAAATAGTCTAAAAGTAGATGCGTGTTATACACCCAAACTATATATCTTTTTTCTCAGGCCTTAAGGGCCGAAATTGGGGGTGCAGATTTTACACAACTGCGGACTATACATGGCGTTTCACGGTATTAAAATATTTGTAACTACAGATATGATTGAAAAGTAAGAAGTATTTTTGAATTATTACTTTAAGGAATTCAAAAGCAATGAAACATGATTTCTAACTTAAATTTGTATTTTTATTTTGTATTCAGTGAAATGAAAAGCAGTAGAATATGTTAAAAAAGGAAGGAATGTTAATCTCAATGGTAATATTTGAAAATTATAGGTATTGTGTATAGTATCATATGCCTCTGGTGTGAAACGAAATATATATATATTTAACCAGAATTTTTGGTAATTGTCATGGAATTTTCATGCATCAATGATTTAATGATCTTTTTTATATCATTTATACATCTTTCATCATACAATACATAAATGTTCTGAAATGTTAAATTTCAAGAATTTTAATCTCCACTTTTTAACATCACCCTAAGCTGCCAACAAATTGACGAAACATACTGACATTTAAACATCATTTATCTGTTTTTCTTTTTCTTCATTTTAAAAAATTATACCAGTATTTTATTTTCTTTGTATAAGTTAATTAAAATGATCAAACTTGTTTATCTGAAGATACATTTTTGTGTACACTGTCTTGTGTTTTTAATTTATGTACATTTATTCCATTTTTGTGTTTAAAAAAAAAATTATGTACATGTATTCTATGTTTTTTGTTTAGTTAAGACCACTTTTTTTGTTTTTGGCCATTTCCCAAGTTAAACATATTTTAATGTGATTAATTTACATATGATTCTGAAGTTCATTGTAACTTCCTAATTTTTTCTATCTGAAATTATTGAACTATGCAGGTTTTTTTGACAATCAGTCAGTCTTGATACTGGAAAAATCTTTCAGTTTTACATCTCTTTTCAGTCTAAAAATGTTCAGTATTGCAGCTAAGAATTCAACAGTTAGATATTTAAACGGCAATCAGATATGTTCAGTGAAATAAAATTATTTTGTTTGTAACATTATATATAAACATTTTTATGGAATTTGAAAAATTTTTACCAGTTTTTTTTTCAAAGAAATATGCATTTGACTTTATTACTCCTAATGAATATTCAGAAGTGGTCTTTTTTTGTTTTTTACTGACTGTGCTAATAAATTGAATCTCAGGCTAAGGGCCACTTTCTCTTTTTACCATGAACAATTGTATGCAATGCATTTTTATGCTAGCAAACAAAAATATTATGCTTATCATTAATAAGTTCCAATTTTAAACTGGCAAAGGTCGAGTATATAGGCGATTTGGGTCGATTTGCATCACTTTTTGGAATATTGCTGAGAAGGACATACAGGACCAAAACCATTCTAATTTCATATGAAAGGATATACATACCGGTAATCTCATTTACAGCCAAAAATTTGTTTTGGTTCTGAGTCTCCTTCATGTTGAAAAACTGTCTTAAAGATTTTAATTTGGCAAATTTGTGTTAAAACTGTCTCCCAAATGATATTGAGGTATGTAAAAAAAATATTTTAGTAACTTGCTTGTTACTTATTATTAGCAAATATTTAGAGACCATAAACCAGGCTATGCTTCCAGAGATTTTGAAAGGTTTTAGGCGACATTTTGAAAATGGCCTTAGAAGTGAAATAAATTCAGGGGAAAATGGTCCTAATTCTTTGAATGTTTTAGTATCAAGTCCTGTCCAAATTGACTCACTATTTGATCACTTTCATGGAACTTTGGTTTTATGGAATTGAAGTGTCTATTAAGAGTAAGAATATATCTTGCACATTAAAGGAATTTTGTAACGGGATATGCAGCATTCTATAGTTTGTAACTAGTCATATTTTATTTTGCAGCTATATATGTTTTTACTTATATTTTATACCAATACCATAGAGAAGTCAAATTTCTGTATTATCGTACTAAAGATGAGAAATAAACAGTTTTTATACGACCCCAAATATTTGCGGTCATGGTATGAGCCTGTAAGTGGCATCGGCTTACGAAGACAGTTGGGCTTCCTCTCATTTGCTTTTGTTCTATTGAATGTATCCTAATATTTTACCTCAATGGTCCCACATATGAAATACAGATTTGGATTGTTTTTTTGGGAAATCTGGCCCCTCATTTTTATGCCCTGCCTTTAAGGGCATATAGGTCTTTGGTCTGTGCGTCCATCCATAAGTACGTCTACATCCGTCCATAGGTTAAGGTTCAGGTTTAAGGTAGTATTTCATGAAGGACTTATGGTATCATCATGAAAATTTGTACATGGATAGCTTGTGATATGAACAGCACCATTTTGATGCGAAACGGATGCTGTGACCTTGAGGTCATGGGTCATCTACTTTACATTTCTTTATAGAATTTCAATATTTGAATCCCAGTCAAGGTTCAGGATGAAGGTAGTTTTTCATGAAGTACTGAGAGATAGTATTTCATCTACACTATCGTTAGGGATTTCAAAGTCAACAATATACAAATATAATTCTATTTACTAAATACTTATATCATTGGCGGGGCATGTAGTGTCCATTGGACACATATATACTTGTTTTTTCTGGGGGCTAGTAAATTTCCTTTTGATCCATTTTATGCAACTTTTGTCATTGCAGAGATAAAATGAATTAAAGAGCCCAAATCAGATACTTTGCAGGTAAAATAAAATTTTCATAATGATATGTAAATATTTTTATTTTCAGACCTGATTTTCTTCCGCTTTAAAGCGGAATTCAGCTTTTGGAAGTCCAGATTTTTCCATTACGGTTCCTTTATTATACATAGTAAAATGGCTGTATTTTTCATCCAATTCTTATGTGGATTTTCACTTTTAATTCATCTTGATGAGTACTTCCATAACTATATCAACATATTTTTTCATTCTTTTATCGTGTCTGAGATACATGGGGTCAAAATTAGCAATTTTGGAGGAAACATTATTATTTTTCTTCCAATTTCAGGTGGGATGTTATCTTTTAATTAATTTGATGAATACTTTCAAAATAAGCCAATAGATTTTTCCAATCTTTTATGGTTTTCGAGATATAAAGTGTTAAAGGGGCCAAAAAGCAACTAGACTGGATATGGAAATGTTTTTGAGGTTTTTTCATTAGGTTTTTGTGGTAGGTCCAATATTACTGTGGTTAAGCATAATAGTGTGTCCACACTTACTTCAACTGTTCACCTATCGCCATGTTGCAGTCATATCATGCTGCGCTTATCAAAGCCCTTGAAAAGATTACACTAATCAAACTTCTTAAGAGGTCTGTAGCTTTGAAAATTTAATAATTTAATCATACTCTGACAATGAAATATCTTGTTTATAGTGTCTGAATGTGTTTTAGCTAAAATTATACAATTTTTGTTCTTATTTGTTTGTTTTTTTTTTATTTTTTAAATTTTTGCGGTCGTATATTGGTATGACGTTGGCGGCGTCGTCGTCGTCGTCTGCGTCGTCGTCCGTCGTCAGCGTCGTCGTCCGAAGACATTTGGTTTTCGCACTATAACTTTAGTATAAGTTAATAGAAATCTATGAAATTTAAACACAAGGTTTATGACCACAAAAGGAAGGTTGGGATTGATTTTGGGAGTTTTGGTCCCAACAGTTTAAGAATTGGGGGCCAAAAAAGGGCCCAATAAGCATTTTTCTTGGTTTTCGCACAGTAACTCTAGTATAAGTAAATAGAAATCTATGAAATTTTAACACAAGGTTTATGACCACAAAAGGAAGGTTGGAATTGTTTTTGGGAGTTTTGGTCCCAACAGTTTAAGAATTGGGGGCCAAAAAAGGGCCCAAATAAGCATTTTTCTTGGTTTTTGCACAATAACTTTAGTATAAGTAAATAGAAATCTATGAAATTTAAACACAAGGTTTATGACCACAAAAGGAAGGTTGGGATTGATTTTTGGAGTTTTGGTCCCAACAGTTTAGGAATTAGGGGCCAAAATGGTCCAAAATTAAACTTTGTTTGATTTCATCGAAAATTGACCTATTGGGGTTCTTTGATATGCCGAATCTAACCGTGCATTTAGATTCTTAATTTTTGGTCCTGTTTTCAAATTGGTCTACATTAAGGTCCAAAGGGTCCAAAATTAAACTTTGTTTGATTTTAACAAAAATTGAATTCTTTGGGTTCCTTTATATGCTGAATCTAAACATGTACTTAGTTTTTTTTATTATGGGCCCAGTTTTCAAGTTGGTCCAAATAGGGGTCCAAAATTAAAGCTAAAAAAGGGGTAAATTATTTTTTTTTTTTGGGGGGGGGGCAATTCTCCAGAGCATATTGTATTGCACAAGAAGCAAAAAATTGAATATAAATTCAAATCATATGACCAATTCTAAGTTCTTTGATTTCAGTTATTCTGTGTCACAAACCAATTATGTGTCAAATATTTGAAGAACTTTTCAATTGCACAGTATTGCGCAATAGCAAGAAATTGATATGTGTGCCCTGTTATCAAAACTTTGTTATTAACAAATTCCATTGGAAATTTGCCAATATAAAATGTGCTGATGAAGCAATTTTGTTTATCTCATCTAAACTGCTTTTAAATTATGTATATTTAAAATTTGCCATCCATGACTATGATGTCATTTTCTATTTTAATATGTTATGGTGTATTTAAATGGGCTGTTATGGTTGCAAAGTATAAAGAAATGGGGGTTGAAAACAAAATTTAGGGGGGGGGGGGTAAATGAGAAATTGGGGAGGGGGCAATTTTTTTCTCATTTCATATTTCATAAATTAAAAAGAAAATTTCAAATTTTTTTTTAGCAAAAAAAGGGGGGGGGGGGTTTACAATAAATTTTATTGTTTTTTTTTTTTTTTTTGGGAGGGGGGGGGTCAATGTGCAACTTCATAGTGTATTGCACAAAAGCTAAAAAAAAGGGGTAAATTATTATTTTTTTTTGGGGGGGAGGTGGGTCAATTCTCCAAAGCATATTGTATTGCACAAGAAGCAAAAAATTGAATATAAATTGAAATCATATGACCAATTCTAAGTTCTTTGATTTCAGTTATTCTGTGTCAGAAACCTATTATGTGTCAAATATTTCAAGAAATTTTCAATTGTACAGTATTGCGCAATAGCAAGAAATCTTCAGTTGCACAGTATTGCGCAATAGCAAGAAATTGATATGTGTGCCCAATTTTAAATTGGTTATTTCTGATTTATATATAAAAACAAATAATACTGATATGGTTTGAATAGGTAAATTAAAAATTTTTAAGTTCTTAGACAACATTCATTCTGTGTCAGAAACCTATGCTGTGTCAAATATTTATTCACAATCCAAATTCAGTATTGTATCAAGCTTGAATGTTGTGTTCATAATTGCCCCAACTATTCAGGGTTCGACATCTGCGGTCGTATCTAGCTGAGCCCAGCGGAGCATTTTATTATTTTTTGTTAATTTAAATTTTGACCACTTGTAAACTATTTTAATTAATTGTTCTTGTAGGTCTTTTACAGATCAAAAATTAAATCATAGATGGATCATCTTTTGACATTTTTATTTCTCAGATCAGTTGTTTCTTAAGAATTTGGGAGACATTGGTATAGTTCATTCATTGTGGAAAAGCACAGAGAAATGTACAAATTACATCTTTCCTTTGATTATACAATGGTTTCCACCATTTTAGTCACATTATGGGCAATAATAAACATTTTTAAGAGGGAAATACGAAAACTCTATTTTTTCGACTATTTTCCAATTTTCCTAAAAAATATGTGTATTTTAGTGTCAAATAAATAGAGCAAGTACCATATCCCCTGATTATATTTTTCTATGTGTTTGTTTCTACTGTAGATTTATACATTTTTGTATATTTTGCTGTTTGTTATTTATTTATATTTTTTACGTTGGATCATAAAAGGGGTTATTTTTTTTTTTGTAGAAGGGACCAGTTTGTGTATATTATTTTTTGTTATTTAGTTTTTAGATATGGTTTTTGTACCATTGTATTTAGATGTTGTAAGAAAATATAGATCTGATTTGAACTGACCTTTTCTGCACTTTTAATTCAGTAGTAAAACAATTATTCTGTTAAGTTATCTTGGACCGGTTGTTCAACTCATTTAACCGAGGGTTAATTATACACAGGTTAAACATAGTGATTTTCTATATGATTTAACCCTCAGTTGAACAACTGGGCCCTGGAGCATAATTAACTAAGTGATTACTGTAATGTCCTGTATCTTCTATGCAAAGTAATGACAATGACCTTGGTAATTGTATGCAAATATTAGAAGCAATGTACACCTAACTGATTTCATCCAAAATACAAAATGTCTTTTAAAGGTTGTTCGTGGTCAACTGATAGTATCCAGAGGAAAATTTTGTAATAATTTTATTCCATTTTTCCCTATTTTACTTATAAATGGACTCAGTTTTTCTTTCTCCCAGTTGACATTACATTCACTCTGCAGTTAAAACCATCCTGGATTTTACCAAACTTGGACAGAAGGTTGTTCATGATCAAACGATAGTATCCAAAGGGAAACCTTTGTAATAATATTTTTCCGAATTTTCTTATAAATGGACTTAGTTTTTCTCCCCGTTAACAATACATACACTCTGCAGTTAAAGTTTTTGAAACATTTATTACATTCTTAAAAAAATCGTGGGTTTTTATCAAAGTTTGACAGAAGCTTGTTCATTATCAATAAATAAGATGTGGAGAAAATTTCAACTACATTACCCTGAAAACATAGATAACAGCTAAAGCAGGCGAGACACTTGTTTTACATGGAACCCGTACAAAGTTTTATATATAATACATGAAATTTTTATTGATTACCCAGGTACAGTTGTTTGAATTTTATGATTTATCTATAGTTTGTGAATCAAATTTCATTTAATTGTGAAACTTTTGGAATTTCTCACACATAGCATGATCTTTAGATAGATTTTTGTCTTAAAGCTAATAAATGTGCTCTTCAACATTTTGGATTATTGTTCTCATTTTACATATTTTATGGCATAAAAATAGCATCATAGCTTATCAATAAATGCATTCTTAATCTTAAATTAAATTTTAATGATGAAATAAAATTTTTCAAGCATAGATATGAATTTTTATTGGCCATTCTATAGTATGAAAATGAAAATGGTCACCACAAACTTTTGTCTAAACTGTTGTCTAAATATTGAAATATTCTTTTCAAGGAAATAATTGATCAATCATAATAATTTGGGGTTGAATTGTTTTACCTGTTGGAATTTTAAAATAGTCAAAACAATCCCAATATCAATTAACACCATGGAACTACATCAAAACCACTTAGCTTTAGATGAAATGTTATATTGATGGAGTAGTCTTCAGTAGGTCCTCTACTACTTGTGAATCGTTTAATCCGTTCACAGTGAAAGTATTTGTCCAAATCGCAAAAAATTGTTTATTGTCAAATTGTTAATGTTTTCTACATTTAGTGACCACAAATGAGCTCCAACACGTAAATTTCCCTTAAGGATGTTCGCTGGTCATGTTTTTGAATTGTTGTCAGATGTTCAGAATTATCTGGTTTTATCCATTTGAATGCCATAAATTATTTTTCCAACTAACACTCATTTTTAGTTCACCTGGCCTAAAAGGCCATGCGAGCTTTTGCCATCACTTGGCGTCCGTCGTCTTCCGTCATTAACTTTTTCAAAAATCTTCTCCTCTGAAATGGCTGGGCAGATCGGATCAAGACTTCATAGGAATGATATATGACATGTCCTCCACAAACGTTCCTCATTTTATATTGATCAGATGAAAAACATGGCCACTGTTGCTAAAAATAGAACATAGGGGTAAATTGCTGCTTTTTGCTAATAACTCAAAAACCATTACAGAAATCGAAAATCTGACAGGGTAAAATTGATCAGCATGACAAGATCTACCTACCCTGAAATTTTGAAGGAAATTCCAAAACCCATTTAGGAGTTATTGCCCTTTTTTGTCAAATTTTCAAAATTTTAACATGTTTTGTCATTTATCTCCAAAACTATTTGAGATAGAAGTGAAATGTAAATTTGAAAAATGTTTGCCATGTTGAGATCTACCTACCCTGAAATTTTAAAGGAAATCCCAAAACCCATTTAGGAGTTGTTGCCCTTTTTTTGTCAAATTTTCAAAAATTTTTCATTCAAAAATCTTCTCCTCTGAAACTGCTGGGCCGATTGGTTTGAAACTTAATAGGAATGATCTATGACATGTCCTCTACAAACGATCCTCAATTTATTTTGATCTGACATAAAACATGGCTGTCGTAGCTAAAAATAGAATATAGGGGTGCATGTGTTGTTTTTGGCTTATAACTTAATAACTGTTACATATATAAAAAATCTGACGGGGTAAAATTGATCAGCATGACAAGATCTACCTACCCTGAAATTTTGAAGGAAATCCCAAAACCAATTTAGGAGTTATTGCCCTTTTTTCATCAAATTTTCAAAATTTAACATTTTTCGTCATTTATCTCCAACTCTATTTGAGATAGAAGTGAAATGTAAATTTGAAAAATGTTTGCCATGTTGGGATCTACCTACCCTGAAATTTTAAAGGAAATCCCAAAACCCATTTAGGAGTTATTGCCCTTTTTTTGTCAAATTTTCAAAATTTTAACATTTTTGCACTGTCATCCGTTGCTCGACAAAAGGACCAAAAATAATACCAACATATAAACATCCACATGGAATTCATAAAAAAATTAGAAACCACTGAACCAAAGTTGGAATAGTCTTTAGGTGATCCCTTGAAGAATACTGTCCAGCATGTCAGCACTCCAACCAGGACTATCACCATCAGGGAACATATTTTAACATTAAACCTTATGAAAAATAAATCTTCAACAAATTTTCCCTGAACAATTGAACCAATTGCAACAAACTTAGTCAAATAGTTGATTAATTGTCCAATGAAAACCAGACTCCAGGTGAGCGATACAGGCTCTGGTGAGACTCTTGTTATTTTCATAAATCTTTTGCATGCAGAATAATAAGGCATTTGTAAAAATCTTATAAAATCCTTGTTATTACTTTATGGTTTTTGAGAAATAAAACTTGTCAATGATAAGGAGAGCATATTTTTCTGGTGAAATTTTCAATAGCTTATATCTTGAAAACAAGTACATCTATTAATCAACTATCAATATTTACCAGTGTTATGAAAAGCTTGTTATTTTTAAACTGAGCAGCGAACATCCTTAACTAGGGTCCTTTGCTAATCACTGTTTTTATTCGTTATTGTTGCAACCTTAGCACAATATTAAGATATTTTGTCTTTTTAACTGAATTTCTCCAAAGCTCCTTTGAATGAAGAGCTTGCAACACTAATGACAGCTTTCTGTACGAATTCTGTTTTATGTATTTAAAATAACCCATTCATTTCTATATATTTCAGGTGAAAATGGTGGTTAAATATTTCTCAGGAAAACGTTCATTTCTGAATCAATGATTCACACTTGGGCATTTATGCCTGTTTAAGGGATGACTCTACTAATTATTTAATTTTTGGATAAATGCACCCCAAGAATCATATTGATTGACAGCATGATAACCATATAATGAATATATTTTATTATTAATGAATAGGTTTTAGAATAACAAAAATGCAAAAACATAAACAGAACAAGCTTTGAAAATACAATTAGGGATTAATAACTAGGACTAGCAAAAAGCCCTCCCTACCAGAAAAATGTCTATTTTTCCTGATTTTGGGAACTTCAGTCGCCATGGACAACAGTTACCTAGTAATGTATAATGTGTTAGAGTGGTAACATTTACTAAAATTGGCTTGAAGGATTAATGTATTGGAGGCCAAAAGTGCAATTTTGGACATTTTTGCACTGTTAATGGTCCTGAAGAGTTCAATTTTATTTTTAATATTTCACCCTTTGTGACAAATCAAAGCTATTCTACATGGTACTGTTAATTCATAAATGTGAATTTGGGTCCCAAATGTTACTGATTCTGTAGCCATAATGTTTCTCTTGCAATCAAAACCAAAAAGTGTATTCAAATTTCAGGGAGATGATTAGGAGGATACAAATGATTGGAAGGGGCCACCATGCCTCGAGGCATCGTTCTCCTGGAAAGGATTAACAAATGTACTGAATAGTTTTGTAAAATCCATTGACTCGCCACACGAGACCTTAATTTTTTTCGAACATTGGTAAAAGTGCATTTTGTTTTACTATTTTTTACTGAAAAAATATGAAATGTTACTCTGTTTCTATGGTCAGTTTCCATTTATTAATCTTTTTTGTTTGAAGCGTCGCCTGCGTTTTGCCATTTCTGAATAACCTAAGCTTACCACAACCATCAAACAAATAGAAAACATACAGTAAGTAGTCAAAATAACAGTTTGAAAACTTATGAAAATTTGTCCAAAATGTGCATCTTGTAGTTTTGTATCTCTAAAACAGCCAAATCTAGTTTTATTAACCTTGAGAACAATTCGCACTAACTAACGAAAGTCTAATCACGACATGGGTTCATGTGTATGCAACTGCTCTAGATTCTGACCGTATTCCTATTTACAGGTTATATTTGATAAGCGTTCGAAATATAATGCATCAAGTTTTGGCAAATATATAAGTTTTCTAAACTACCTTTATTGTCTTCAATGACCATGTTGCAACTTGTGCGTTGTGTATGAATAAATTTTGGAGTATTTTGGAAAATTATGTCTATAACGTAGTGATAAAGTCCAAAGATGTGTACAATCGACACAACGAGACCTAATATATCGTAAGGCCACTTTAAGACCTACAGTGGTTGAATATGGCTAAAAGAGTAAAGTGGAATGAAAACACAAAAGGATAGTTTCTACTTGTAATCAATGTCAGATCTAGAAGACTAATAGCTGAATGTCTTGAATAACGACCATTTCGTCATAAGTATGGAACTCCAAACAAAGCAAACACATACATATTGTAACTTTGGCAGAATCTTATTTCTTTTACTATGACCAGTGGTTACAATAAGCATCATCTCTAAATACATAAAATACAGTTCAACCCATTCTGTGCAGAGTAATAAGAGGATATACATGCATTCTAAATAAAATAATTGTAGCGTATGTTTGTTGTGTTCCCTTCTCCTGACTTTGTCTTTTCCTTGGACTTCGAATTTGTAGACTAACTAATTTTCTCACTGTTTTGTCGCTTCGGTATTCTTTTGCCGATATTTACAATATAAAACATTTCTAAGCTTATTTAATTATTATGTATATCATATTATCATCAGAGATGAAATGCGTGTGCCTTAATACCATCGTTTTTCTTAATTGTCGTGTCATTTTCTGGTTACCAGTCAATCTCTTTTTACTTCTTCCAATTTAAAAAAAAAAAGGACCAAGAATGTTTACTTGCTTTGATTTTTTTGTATTCCAAGTTAATAGTTTTTTGTGTGTGAGTATGTAACTCATATAACTTATTACGTTTTTTCCCTTTATTTGTTTGTTGTAGTCCTCTGCTCTGTTTCTAAAAATGCCTTTTTCAGAAGATTTACGTGCTTTTGTAAATGTCACATCCGGATTAATCTCTAGTTTGCTTTTGGAATTCAGTTTCGTAGAGGTTTTCTTTTCCCAGAAAGACTAAACATTTTTTTCGTGTGTCTACAATCCCGCCGAACATAAACATTAAACTTTACAACTCTTTGTTCATTGAGCAAAACACCATTTACTTTGTTTTGAAAATACAAATATAAAGCTCTACATGCCTGTAGGTACCAACGGAACTTGCATGATTTGACAGCAGATTTTGTTGAGCAAGCAAAATTGTATGGTTTTTCAGAAGAATATCTGACCTTACTTAGATGCCTTACTTTTAAGGTCACTAAGAAAGATATCTCAATGGGATACGTGCATTGAAAATAATATTTTCATTGTTTAATGTGAATAATATGTTAAATTTTAAGTGTCAAACAAATCCCTGTATTAAATATAATGAATGACAACTGAAGAATTGGAAATTAAGACATAAAACGAAAAATCTCCCCTACTTTACTGGATCAGATAATGCCTTGTAACTGGCGATAAAAATTCTAGGCCGATATTTGATCGTCATTCCCAAACAGATAAGACAAAACAACGCATGGAATAACTAAAGGTATTGCAAATTTATGTTAATATACTCTTCTTAATTGACCATACAAGAATGGAAGTGAGTGTAAAATTCTTACTGACACTATAAGTGATTGTGAGAATATATATGTTGATTTTTCAGAGAGAAAGTAAGATTTAGATTTTTATCCTTCTGCAAATTTGTCATTATCCGAACGGGTGTGTTTTCAGTAGTTTTTTTTTTTCTTGTTCTTTTGGTTTTTTTTTTTTTATTATTATTTTTTTTATTTTACATTCTGTCTAATGTAAACCCAAAAACCAATTTAACAGATTTTCTGGATTAATCTTCAGCAGTATATACGGCCATAAAAAAGTCTTCGGAAAGACGAATAATGAAACTTTTTCAGTATATAATTTCAAACTCGAATCTTTAAATTTTTTATGCGCCCTTTTTATTGCTATCTATTTTTTACTCTCTTTTCGGTAAGATTTGTTTTAAATGTCGCATGTCCTTTGAAAAAATTAGGAATTATATGCACTTGTAAAAGACTAAACATACAAAATATGAATAAATGTTCTTGATAAGCGTACATGTAGGATTATAATTCTGTTTTAATTCGCGAGAGGATAACTACAATTTTGTCCGACAAATATAATTTCGTGAATGATATGGTTGGATAAATAATAGTAAGACGTTAGTAGTCTTACATTCTGTCGTCTCTGTTGGGAAGTAATATATATTACTTTAAATATTTTCGATTTTGAAATATTTAAAACAATCCTTATTATCTAATTTTCACGAATATTTTTTTATCAAAATAGAGGTAGAATAAATTGAATAACTTGTTTAAACAAGGAATAGTAATACGTTGGTGACGACACAGTATATAGTATAATCTAACTTGCTCGTCTCTTCGTTTTATTCTTAAAATCATCCATTTCAATGCAATTACTGTAAAAACATGAAAAACAAAAAGTCCTATCCTAATCATAGCCGTCCACTGTTAAATAGCAATATAATCTATCCCAGCAAATGAGTCGGTGGTCTCGTGGTCATGAGCGTGCACGTCTCGAGTGTGGAAATTTCGGGTAAAACCAAAGACATTAAAATTGGTATTTGATACTTCCTCTCAAGCATTTAGGAGAAAGAGCAAACACTGGTATCCCCGGAGTCAGTGTATAATTATAATGTGTCCGGGTGTGATGATATTTCTTCCCGCGGAATGTTACCCACGAACTAGTACGCTAAAAATCTGACTCAATGATAGTGTTCTTCCAAGCCTAATATGGCGCCTCCCTTTGAAGTTCTTGTTCACCGCAGTGCCTTGACCAGTAACGCCGCAGCGTCATCATCATTAAATGTACACTTGCTATATAAAAAAAATTATAAAGCTTTCTGTTATCATTTAGATCTATCGTTTAAAGATTAATAAGTAAAAAGATTGTTCACGACTATTATGTTATACACATGACATACACGATCGGATTTAAAAAAGTATACCGAAAGACGATTGATTATAATCTGCGGTTAAACTTGCAATCATAAACCCCCGATGAACAAGCATTCCCGTTGTGTGTTGACACCTAAAATATAACATTTAACCCGTTTTATCACATTTGGCTTTGAAGTGCGCTCAGCGCCCCCGTTGTTAGAACTTTGCAAACTTGCTATGTTTTGCAATGTCGGTAACCCAACCTGGGATAAAATTCGTTGATCCGTCATATTCAGTAAAATTGCCTGCAAATGGTGGAAACGAATATTAATGAATTAAATTGGGCACTTTGACATTTGACAGTGCCACAAACTTTTATAAAAAAATACAAGATCCATAACTTTTCCTTAGATATAGTGACTTAACTTTTGTTAGATGAATGTCTAGAATTTATCCACCCAGATGTATGAGCAAATTCACCTTGAGAATGAATTGAGAATGTTTATTCACTTCTTCTGTCAAACAAGGGCAATACATTTGTGCCAGAGTTAAAAGATACCAACCTACAATGTATAACCGATGCCAAACGGATGATTCTTTATGGCCTGGTTATAAGTAAGGTTCAGGAATCTAAATGTTTACGATACCAAATATACTCGTTATAAATGTAAAGCAAGAGTTGAAGAGAATAAAAAACTGACCTTTCATACATAGGAACAGATTACCAAACAAGATCATGCCCAGATGCACCCATAATGATTGGAATGGAGGGGGAAGACATGCATATAAAATTACCATTTACCAAAAATATATCAGAAATAGTTTTGCATACTTCTTTTCTTTTGGTAAAAAATGTCGTTCTGGCGATCTGATTTTTGCGCTTCAAAATTTTCTTGGGAGAACACTGTTAGCTTGGTCTAGCAGAAAGCAGAGTTCATATTCATATCAAATCAACGTGTTCTCGTCCTGATATGCATTTAATAATTGCCACTGGTATTTAAACAATAATCCATCCTTCCATCTGTCTAAATGAAACTGAAATGAATGATAAAGATTTATAAACGTTAGGCATGTTTACAAAAAAATCCCTTTCTGGTAATATAGCTGCATCGACTGCGTACAGGTCTAGATTTTAGTCTTTTGAAAACCGGATTTACCATGAATTTAGGATTAAATATTGCTCTATCTTGATCTTCATTTGAAAGTTGGCCGAATACTCCGTAAAACCTGAGTTATGGTATTTACAAGTGATATTTAATTGGTAAATATTTGAAGGCATTCAGCAACAGACAATCGTTTGAATAAAGTCCTGAATTTATAGTATTTGCAATTAATATTTAACAGTTAATACAGATGCAACGTTTTAAGCATTTAGTAAGACAGTATCTTTTAAAAAAAAAAGACTTCTATCATTACTTCATAAATATAGATACAATATACCATTCGATAAGAAATGTTATGTTGGTCATCGGGGTTAAAGTTTATGTTGAAATTCGTCAGAAATTCCTCATTAATGTCGGAAGAAATACAAATTTATTGTTATAATTTTTTTTAATCATTCCAGCGCAATTCCATATGTTTCTTTATCATAACCACTTTTCGTCAAAATAAACAAACAAGGAAAAATTTCTCACATAATTGAAGCTCTTGCTGTAATATTTCTCTATGGGAACAGGAAAGAAATGCAATAATAAGGAAATTGTTGGATACGAAACAATCTGCATGGTCATGCCTTGTTGATATTGGAGCCACACGATATTATGAAATTGGGACACTCTGTTTACATTAGATTTATAAAGTGTCAACGATAGGAAATAAATGTATAAACTTGTAATCCATGGCTTATCTTGGATAAATCAATAACGTCAAAAAAGGGTCACAAGGTCACTATAAATCCAACACATATATAAACGTGAAGCAACGTAGTCCTGGTATTGTTATGCAAAAAATATAAAAAAATTATGAAGTTAATGATTTTGTTTTTAATTCAACAATTCAAAACGGCGTAACCGATAAGTATATAAACAATTTTTTAATGTATATGACTACGTCATCACCCACAGAATCACAATCAATCGTGTAGGTTCGAAACTCTTGGACCGCGTTTCAAATATGTATTAGGGATTTTGTATATAAATATCGAAACAACAAACTATCGAGAATTGTTTAGCTCAATCAAACTTGACAAAAACGTTCCATAGTCTATCCTCTGTCAGAAATAAATCTCATGATCCGAACAGACATTTAAGATCACAAAGATGTCCACCAAAGTTTAACGTAGGATTATATGTCAAAGGAGTAGGGCCACTTTGCTGTATATTTGTTTCACTCGTAATTATTGATCTTTTAATCTTAAATATTTACCGACTTTTTATCGTAAACGATTTGTGTTAGGAGACAAAAAGATTCTGTTTAATCATTAATAAGTTCAAGTTTTCTACGCACAAAGTCGTGTATAAAGGCGATTTCAATTTGAATCACTTTTTAAATATTGCCAAGAAGGAAATTCAGAACCAAAACCATTCTAGTTTCATATGAAAGGATACACATAATCTCACAGCCAAAATTTCGTTTTGGTTCTGAGTTTCCTTCATGTTGAAAAGCTTTATTAAAGACGTTAATTGGGCAAATTTATGTTAAAACTGTCTCCCCAAAACGATATTGAGGTATGCAGAATTTTTTTAAGTAACTTACTTGTTAGTTATTATTAGCAAATCTTTAGAGACAACATACAAGGCTGAGATTTTGAAAGGTTTTGGACGACTTTTTGAAAATGGCCCTACTTTCACTTAAATATCTTGTGTGAAATCACTTGTCCAATTAAAACAAAGCTTGGCAGCAAGGGCGCTTAGGTGGTCCACTTTCTGAATTATATCTGAAACCTCAGAGATGGCAGGTAAATTTAGTTTAACATAGGATCTGTTAATTTTAACTTAATTTCTTCTTGTCTGAAACCACTGAGCAAATTGAAACAAAAGTTGGCAGCAATGATTCTAAGGCAGTCTTCTTTAGAATTCTTTTAGAATTGTATCCAATGACCCGGGCCGCCATATTTTCTATATACCCAAATCTTTAATCTTAAACAAAACAACACAATTTTTACAAACGGCATTTGTTGAATTTCACGTACAAACCCCATATCTATGTCAGTGTTAAGGGAGGACTACTGCATAGTGTATCTTATCAGTCAACCTTTAACCTTTAACGACCACTAAAATGCACCTTCCTCGTGCTTATCAAAATCAAATCTACTACTACTGAACGCAGTTTACAATCTGTTCTTAAGAAGTGAACATATAAATATTTTCAGATGTTTTTCCTCCGAGTATCCTTGGTAATACTAGCAGCAGTTAGCGTGGATTCAGGTACGTGAAACTTTTTCTCTAAACCCATCACACATTAACTGTGGCTTGACACTGGTAAACAGGATATATGGGGTTCAGTGTACTATGTTATGTAATAAAATGTTTATTCACTACTTTATAGCACTGTTCCCAGTATGAATTATATGGACAAACAAAGGACGCTATACATTTTTTTCTAGAATGTCCCCTATATACACATTCCCGGGCTCAATTAATTAATAATATTCAACCAAACCATACAATAGAATATATATTATTTGGATATGTTGAGTGACAAAGTGAATAAAGATATTTTTGAAAATGTTCATAGATTTATACACCAAAACGTTTTATAGAATTATAACATGGATCATCAAATAAGAACCTTTTTATATAGAAGTACTCAACCCCCTCCCCCAATCTAATATCTCCATTTACATTTATTACGATACTTTTGTATGCTTTATATTTGCTGTCCGTCTTTACACTGTATATATATATTGTATTGAGAGGAGTTATGTAAGTTGTTATAACTTGTTTCTCCTATTCTTGACGTGTTTAATTGGTGGGATAAAAATACATAATATCTTTAACCACTTCCCGGTGATTAAATTTCTACGTGGGAATTACCGCCCTTTTTTCTATATTTATTTTAACGATAAACTAGAGAGTCCCGAAATGACGTCTATGTAAACAAACTACATAGCAACGATATTTTCTTGAGGTTTTTGTCGAAAATCATAGGAGAAACAGATTCTCCTTCAATTTACGCGTGAGTTATGGAATTTCTCAACCCTCGATAGTTAAATTTTAGATTTTAACACGCTCGCTAAAGACTCGCGTGTTGAAAATCAAAAATTTAACTATCTCGGGTGGAGAAATTCCATAACTCACTCGTACCTGAAGGAGAATCTATATATCCAATCCAAATTGTTATTAGACAATAAAATATGTTTAAAATATGGACAAATTACAAATGAAAACTTCTGTGTGAGCTCATCATTATGTTAGAAAATCCCAGTTATCAATAAAATTCAGCACATCTGTGTAGGAGTGAATATGACCTATTATTGTTAATTCTAGATAGGTACGTGACCATACATTAATTTGAATGCAAAGGCCAAATTAAGATCATTTTATATTTTGAATATTTAAACCCTTGAAACGCTGTCCTTTAGAAAGATAGACGTGGTAAAATACAAGATACTAAGTATACCATTTATTGTTTAGGGAAAATTCCATTGTTTGCATCAATTTAAAAATTTCGGAAATAATTCTTTAAAAGTTATTTTGATTCCAGTTTGAGTTTGAATCGTGTTGTTTTTGTAAATAAGAAGAATTTGTAACAGCAAATCACAAGATAACTTTATAGATGCTTTGCAGCTTATCGTCGAGTTTGCTACTACACTAACTGGGCACAGTACAGAAACAGTGCTGGCAAGTTCTTCCCTGAGAATGTTGACCCACAACTATGTACACACATTATTTATTCCTTTGCTAAATTGGTTGGAAACAAATTACATGCTTATGAATGGAACGATGAGAGTACGCCATGGATGAAAGGAATGTAAGGTTATTTTATAAGTGATATCTGTGAACATATACCTAAACACGGTTTCTTCTACCCAGAATGTAAAGTTCTTTTCCCAAAGAACCATTCATATCATAACTCGAGCACGTGTATTAAAATCCATTGTTTTCTTAAAATGGATCATTCTTGAAACAAAGGGTACCACTTCAGCATTACATATCCTGAGGTAAGAAAAACGCCTTGGGGCGATTGTTTGACAAAAACAAACCCATGTGGCATTGGGTTTTCTCAGTGGTTGTTATCAAAACATCCCACGTCCAGATATCCTTTCTCTATATTGTAAATTAAGCTAAAAAGTAAAATTTGATAAGGGTTTTGGCAGTTTTAAAAGTCTAAACTTCATAAAATTATAAATGAATGATCTAGATAAAGGAAGAGCACATTATTTTGTTGTAAATCGTGCGATAAATATAACACCGTTTCTACACATGTCTTCCCCATCGTTATTTGCTGCCCTTCATTTAAGCAATTTTCGCTGTTTTTATGTATTCTGTTATCCAAAGATATTTGAATTGCTAGTATTTTGAATGATCAATGATGAATTTCATTCTTATATTTATTATACCACCCGCAAAGGAAGTTTTGGGGGTATATAGGTTTCAGTCTGTCTGTCTGTCCGTCCGTCCGTCTGTCCGTCCGTCTCTCCGAAATAACGTTGTCCGCAACTCCTACATTACCTGCATGATTCTCATGAAACTTAATGGAGTGTTAGATCACTATATGGAGATGTGCATATTGTCAGGAATTTCTGTTTGGACAAGAAATGTAAAAGATACGTCTGTTTGTACTTAGACATTTTAACCAAACTTCGTTCCATGTGTTGTCCGTAACTCCTTCTACATTACTTGCATGATTCTTTTGAAATTTTATGGACTGTTAGAATCACATTATGGAAATGTGCATATTTTCAGGATATTCTGTTTGGACTAGTGCTTTGAAAAATATGAAGATTTGAACTTTGTGTAGGCTTCAAAACAGACATGTTGCTGCGGGGTGTATTAGTCCCTTTCAGGACAGTTCTACCTATTATTTTGGTATTGTTAAGGAAATAAGTATAGTTTGAACAAGAAGATTTTCAAGACGTCTTTGCTTATTTTTTTTTAATTTAACTTTATTTTGATATAAAATGCATGACAAAATAAGCAGATACGATACGACCGCAACATGTCGACAGTTGAGCGGTTGAGCACTTTAAGTAAGTGTCGACACACTATTATGCTTGACTCAATAAAGTTTTGGGTATTATATTATACACTACATAGTTATATGGGACCTACAACAAAAACCAGATGAAAAAACATACAGAATGAAAAGACAGAAATAGCCACTTTGCTTTTTTTGGCTCCTTTCACCGCTTAATTTTCTAAAACCGTAATAGATAGAAAAAAATCTGTTGACAGATTACTGAAAACAATCACGACGAATTAAAAGAAACCACCCCCATAAAACATTTACGTTTCCTAAAAAATTGCTTATTTTGAATCTTTGACCCCTGTACCTCGACAACGATAGAAGATAAAAAAAAATGGATTGACATTCTTATGAAAGTACTCATCAATATGAATGAAAAGAAAAAATCCCCATAAGAAAAAATAAAAAAATTACATGTTAAGTCACATTGCTTTTTTGGCCCCTTTGACCCCTTATATCTCGAAAACCATAAAAGATAAAAGAAACCTGTTGACATATTACACTTTAGAACAAGATGAATTAAATGAAAACATATATTATTATTTAGACTGTTCATTTGTAAATCTTCAATTATGGAGGAAATAAAGACAATCAATCAATTCTCATCAAAGTCGGGTTTCGAAACTTAAGGTGTACCCTTATATCTCTAAAACGGTAAGATATAGTGAAAAACGGATCGAAAGATTTTTTTAAGTTTTCAGCAAGTAACATTAAAAACAAAAATGTCATAAATCTAATTAAAATTTTAAACGTTACAACAAAATTATCAAAAAAAACCCTTACTGACACACGTAAATTTTTTTACCAAAATCAATCTCAATCTGTATTTCTTATGGAGTCCATTGTTTTCAAATATATAAAGATAAATTCAATACAGCAAACCTAAATGAGCGGAAAACTGTCTACGGACGCAAATATTGCGGTCGCATAAAAACTGATTGTACCAAAATTATGTAGGTATGAAAGATTCAACAACCTAAAAAAGGCCAATCCAAACCTAAAAACCTTGCTGGCTGTTGGAGGATGGAACATGGCGTCGGCCCCCTTTACAAGGATGGTTGCCTCCGCTGCCAGTCGCCAGGAATTTGCTACATCAACTGTTAAGTTCCTACGTGATCACAACTTTGACGGTTTGGATCTGGATTGGGAATATCCTGCTAACAGAGGTAGTCCAGCTGGAGACAGACAAAGATTTGTTCAGTTAACAGAAGTAAGTTAATGTTTTCTTCCTCATTCATTGAAAAAAAAATCAAAACTTAGAGGGGAATTGGAAACTCTAACTGACTGTGTATGTATTGATTCTCAACAAATTGATCTTAATGTTGAAATTCATCCACGATTTTAATAGATAAGATAAGGTATGGATGTTTGGTAATATAACGACAGATGATACATGTATTTTCGAAACGAGTCTGTCGGAATTTAGAAAGTTCAGACTTTACCTTTTTGTCGAGACAACACAGTCCTTAGAAAGGTTCAGACTTTACTACCTTTTTGTCAGTTTGCACAGTCCTTAGAAAGGTTCAGACTTTCTTTGTCAGTACGGATGTGAATCTGCTCCAGATTTGGTTAATGTTTCCACTTTTCCGAATTTTTGATGACGATAAGATATCTTCTGTTTAACATATCCATACATAATGATATCTTAATTTTTTATTAGTTTATGATCAGAATTTTTCAGTTAAAAGGGAATTTGTAAGACGCATTTGGCATACGTTTCCGATATTTGATTTTAAATACGTATTTCATACATATACTTAATAAAGCTATGTTTTGATTCCGTCGTATTCTTTATCTACAAAGGCGCCACCCGGCGGTAATTTCTTACATATGAATAATCTTACATTGTGACAGAACTTTCAAGCATTAAATTAGCATTATTACTGAGATTAAATACATTTGAAAACAGTTTGATAGTGATACACATACAGTGCGAAGACTTGGTACTAAACAGTATTTTAGTAATCTAAACATTCTGAAATTTTCACTTATTTTTCTTGGTTATATGAAAAATAAAAATACTATGTATTGCTTATAATTTAAAAAATAGTATTAATAAATAAAAAAGAATTTAACTTTCCTTGCAGACTCTTAGACGAGAATTTGACGCTGAAGCCCAAACATCAGGAAAACCTGCTTTGTTATTGTCGGCTGCAACTCCTGCTGGTAAAGGAAACATAGACACCGGATATGACTACCCAGCTTTGATTAAGTATGATATCTAATTACGTCATGAGACCCCCCCCCCCCCAAAAAAAGGGGAAAAGATAAAACCCACACAATTATTGCTTTTGTATGTATATATATTCAAAGTCCATAGGCCATCTTGCACAAAATAAAAGCTTCCTTAACTTGATTGAGTATCTCCCATTGTATTAACTGTTGTTTTATATTTTGATCCTAGTTACAATTTGGAAAACTCACGATTTTTTTGTCAATACACCAAGACTTTTATAGTATAAAATTATAAATTTTACCTTTATTATAGAAATCTGGATATGATTAATCTGATGACGTACGATTTGCATGGTAGTTGGGAAGATCACACAGGACACCATTCTGCTTTGTTTAAAGATCACAGAGAATCAGGAAATGATACATTTCTTAATGTAGTAAGTAATTTCAGAATAACTACATAATTCAATACAATGTAACTGCCTTCCCGGAGCTCCTGATATCACTTCCTGTGTGTCATAGAAGTTGCAGCACACTGGTTTAGTTTTAAATATTGTAATTCATAATGATACCGATCTTTTTGTTTCGTATAATGTTATTAATTAAATAACACGTATCAGAATTGCCTTGTGTAACAAAAATTTGGTTTGAAAGGTTACGCATGCAGCATTAAATGTATTTTAAATGAAAATTTCAGAACTGGGCTGCACAATATTATCTTCAAAAAGGTGTTCCTGCGTCAATGATGAACATTGGGATGCCACTATATGGAAGAGGTTTTACTCTGAAGAACAAAAACCAACACGATTTCCAAGACCCAGTTCGAGGTGCCTCTAATGCTGGACTATTTACCAGGGAGAAGGGGTTCTTGTCTTATTATGAGGTAAACTTACTAAAATGATCTCTTTGGGGATCTGAGAAAAACGGGTTTCAATCTCAGCAGAATATCTAACGCTTATAATTTTGTGCGTTTATAAGGACAGGAAAGAAATATTTACATAATTAAATGTGCATGATTTAACCAGAGTTAATCGGTTTTTTGGCGGTGGGGATTACTACAAAAGGTTGATGTAGAATGTATTAAGAAGACAAAATTACGTTGTACAACAGTAGAACTGGTGATGTCAGAAGGCACTTACCAAACGTTTGTGGTAATCAAAACTTCCTGCAAAATAAAATTAAATCAAAAATTCAAATCTATGTAGTTTTTTTTTAATCTGTAAACTTATTGACTTTTTATTTTGAACTCATTTTCGAATGCAGACTGTCAGACTAGTATATTGGTTTTAAGACTTAATTACCGTCGCTTCAAACAAATGTGACGTAGTTGGACAAGTAGAAATAAACAAAAATACGGATAACAGGAAAGGTCAACAATAAAATGCCAATCAATTAAAGCCACCAAATCAACAGACCCTCAGACAAAATAATAACATAAACGACCACAAAATTCAAACATCGAAACAGCAGATAGTCAGGTTAGTCTGACTTAGTACAGTGGTAATGTTAGGGTTAAATCGGTTATATGGGTACCCAGATCTCCCCATTATATATCCTGACCCTCTGGGCCCACTTTTTTCACTTTCAATTATTTCGACTGTTAAGTAATATTCCTTTACAGAATTTTGCATGGACACACAAAGTGGGTTATGGTGTATAAACACCCAATAAAAACCAATAAATTGCATTGCCTAACACGGTGACTGCTAGCTAAAAAAGTTTAAATTGGTATGACGGTAGATAATCCAGATAGAAGAGTAAAAACTAGCTAATGCTCTCATAGCTGCTGGCCGTATCCTGTCACTGTATTAAACGAAATAGTCAGAAATTACACTCCCATAAAGGGTTCAATGGTATGTCTTCGTGGAGTTCATAGTTCAGTCAATCTAGCATTAATTTGACCCTAACCTTAAAGTAATTGCAACAGAAGATTTTTAAGTTTTAATCTTTAGTATTATACCCCAAATATACACAGAAAAAAGTCTAACAAAATCTAACTTGAGGAAGACTAAAAAATGACGATTTTAAAATTCCTATAGAGATTTGCATTGAAAATGGGAGATAACTCTGCAAAAAAAAGACAGAAATATCAATAAAAATTGATAGAAAATTATAACTTTACCGCTTCTTTTCAGCAGAATGTATTGATTCTTGGTACTTTAGCCGTCTTTAGAGTATAACAGACAACTCTAAAGGTGTTTTCATATCTTTTATCAAGCTACAACCTAGATTTCGTAATTCATTAGTTGACCATTTATTAAATTTTTCAACATGTCAAGGTAAAGAATCTCAAATTTAATAAAAATAATTCAGCATACATTCTTCTTTTTGTGATTTAAAGTTTCTTTAAACAAGGTAGATGCTGAACAAAGATAATTTACAGATATAAACAATACCAAAATTTCACATTATTTTTTCAAAATGGTCACAAATCCACAGATTTGCAATTTCTTTAATGAAAAATGTGCAAAAAAAAAAAAAAAAAAAAAAAAAAAAATACCCATAACACTTCGGTTTTGTACATTTCATGAGCATAAGATTATATAATATAGTCAAGTACGAACTTATAACCCCATCAAAGTATCATACTTTACATGAATTTTAAGAAAATCAACCAAAACCTGACAAAAAAGACACATTTTTGCAGAGTTATCTCCCCTTTCTAATGTTAATTTCCATAGGAAATTAAAAATGCTGATTTTGAGTTTTCCTCAAGTTAGATTTTATGGGACTTTTTTCTGCGTATATTTGGGGCTTAATGCTATAGATTAGAACTAAAACATTTTCTTTTGCAATTAGTTTGAGGTTAAAACTTAGTTTGACTGGACTATCAGTAGAATCGACAGTATTCGTTAGAAGCCATTATGAATTTCAAAGTCATCATCATATAGACCGATAAGAATTTTTATATATTTACATAAAATTGCATATTTGTGAACAGATTCTGTTGGGTATTGGCAAGACGTAAAATTAAGCAGTTTTTTCTGGAAAAGAGAAGAAATTAAGGTTCGCCTATATCCTATGTGCGTGTACGCTCTGAAATAATTGTAAGCATTATTTTTATTGAGAATAGAACACTACAATAACAGTAAAGATACTGTAATTCCAGATTTGTAAAATGTTGAAGTCCGGTGGAACAAAACACTATCTCGCCGAGCAAAAAGTTCCTTATGTTGTTAAAGGAGACCAGTGGGTTGGTTATGAAGACAAGTCTAGTCTGAAAGAGAAGGTTTGTATTGCATAAGTTGCAGAAAATGCTCAAATCATACTACGTTTTTCGTTATTAAACTGTAATAAAAACAACTAATTTGTATTACGAGAATCTATCTGGCCCAATTAACCCAAAAAATAATAAAATAACTAAGTAACTGACGAAAACAAATAAACAAACCACATTAACGAGGGAAAAAATAAAGAACTAAAGAAAGGAAAAACGCCACTCAGATTGACCGATTGTCTGGACTATGTTCGAAAGGTAAGCCTTGGTGATCATTGTGAAAATAGTGAAATATATAGTTTTTTCAACCGCCCTTAGACCGTTTTGGCTTTACCCTTTTTCATTATTTTGACATTTTTAAATTTCCTATTCAGCGTTTTGGATTATTGCTTTGGTGTTTAACATTTTAGGCGTTGAGCACAACTGATGAGTCGTTAATCTACGAAATGTACACACCGTGTGTATCAAAATTGGTATCAAAGATTTTAGTTTATTTTACCTAGGTTCGATATGTTAAACAAAATCACTTTGGTGGTGTTATGGTGTGGGCTTTAGACCTTGACGACTTCACTGGATCATGTGGAGAAGGAAAGTATCCTTTACTGCATGCCATTAACGACGAACTTAAGGCTGCTAGTGGTACCAATGTTCAACCGTAAGTCATTTTGTATAAATGTTGGTTTAAACACTATATATTTAACTAATTCAATTGCAATTGCAAAACTATAATACAATAAATACTATAGGATTCAGAAACAAGCAAAGCTGCTTTTATAAATCTGTCTCCTAATCATTTAAAAAAGAACACAAAAATCATATGACATGCTGAGGGGAAAAAATAAATAGTATTTACAATATATATATATCCCTAACAAAAATTGATTCACGTTTAATTTTTTAAATTTCGATCGTTTACAGAAAACTACAGTAGTTATGTAACTTATTGATTTAAAAAATAAACTCAAACAAAAAAATGAAGAATAAAATTTAAATCAGTGTTATTTTACGTTCCAGATTTCACATGTACATTAACCCTGTATCCGAATTTCGTCTTAAAAGTGCACTATGTACCTTTGTAGCAAGAATTTGCTTCTAACAACTCTTGAAAATGACCCTTGCATATTGTCGTATGTTAAATGAACAAACACAATATTTTAAATGTGTACTCAACCAACAAATGTATATTCCTCTTCAAAAAATTGTCGTCGTCGGAGGTGAAAATGAAAAAAGCAGTATATCTAATCAAAGGTTAATTTATCCGAGTCGACAATGAAAAATAAAATGTTGCAAAATAACTTGTATAGTAAATAAACAAATGAAAATGAATCAGTGAAATGTCAAATGGGTTAAGAGATAAATAAATCAATTACAAAAGAAAGAAAAGAAAAAAGAAAAAAAACCAATGACAACAATCACAAATGAAATAACAAATAAACCGAAAAGTTGAGATTCATCTTAAATACTTCGTTACTTTTATTTATTTTGGTTATTTGTTATTGTGTTTTCAGTTTATCTACATTTTGGGTCATTCGAAAGCTCAAGGCCGTTTGTCATTTGTTAATATACCCATCAGTACTCCGGTGTCATTATAGAGCATTTAAGTATTTATAAAAAATATTGCCATTTTTTTTTAATTCATATTCATGATATTTATATGTTTCAATTTATATAATATATGATATTGTATGTTCATTTGGTTATATTCACTATATATTTAATGTTATGACCTCATGTAACACCATATTGTGTCTGAGTGTTATGAAAAAAATTGCTGTTAAATTGTTTACCATATTGTCTTTTTAGAGTCAGCACACATGTCCCACAACCGACAACAACACATGCTCCAATGCCAACAAACCATGTTCAAACTAACGGTCCAACTAACCCGCCTGTTGTAACACCTGTCCCTCATGTTACAACTAAAGGTATGAATATTAGGTGACTGGGCGCATTATATTTGCGTGAATTTGAGGGTCAAAAAATGTTACAATTGCGCGTATTTTCCCCCCAGAAATCCAGGTGATGTAATGGTGAATTTATGTTTAGTTTATAATCAGATTAACGAAAATAGTTTAATGTTTATATATACACAGATAGATAGATAAATAATGATGAAATAATTGACAATATTTTTTTATAATAATCGGTGAATAACTTAAACATAGTCGACTATATAGTGTTTATAAACTTGCATTTAACTGTAATAAACTTGTCCAGAACTTGCATTTAACTGTAATAAACTTGTCCAGCTCAAAATCCTACTTCCGCTCACTGTTAGTGAGCAGGGGACTAACAGAAGAGGTACATTGCATTTGCATTGTTGAATAAAAGTTAAAAATTGAAGTATTATTTTACTTTTGTTTTTAACTCTACCTGTTAATATTACATATATTTACCTGGAATACAATACGCGCAATTGTAATAAAAAGCTGCGCGCAAATGTAATGCATTTCATTTCATTTCAATAATTTATTAAAGTCTCATCTCTCAACAATTATAATACAGATAAAATCAATATTACATAAAATGAGAGCCACTCTGTACAGAATTATAAGAGACTATAATGATAAACAAAGTAATCATAGCAATTAAACACATGCAATAATAACATTATTTACAATATAAAATATTTTTACGCCTATTTAAAATTAAATAACAGGTTTTGGCACATAAACGTATCATATTTTCATCGGAAAATAAAAACACCAATTTCTGTGTATCATTTAAGAGCATAAAATCTTCATGAAAACTTTCAGCATTTAAAAATAAATCGTTTCTAAAATCATCATACATAGGACATTTTATTAAAACGTGTGCCTCATTTTCAATACAATCCTTACAAAAGTTACAAACCCTATCAACCAGTTTTATATTTTCGTAACGCCCAGTTTCAATACGTAATGGGGCTACCCCACACCTAAATTTAGCAAATGCACTCCTGTAATTAAACGGTAGAGGTATTTTACAATACTGCTCAGGTTCGAAACAATGCTTGAATAGTCTATAAGTCCGCAATTTATTTCCACCTATTCCAGATTTAGATCCTTCAAAATGAAGACTAGAATTCCAATGAACAATATGGTTTTCAAATAATTTGGACATAACACTTTTAACAACAAAATCAGTGTGAACACAATCAGAAATCGAACAAAAATGACTTAAACTTAACTCACATAAGGTTTTTTTCACATTAAAATTCCAGTTTTTGACACATTTATGCTTGCTACTCATATCATCAGCCCACTTAAAAACTTTTCTATTCAGACGATTTGAACTCATATTGTTGAATCGACACCATAAGCGAATCACACTTTTCCATTGCTTATTATAAATAGGGATTAAACTCATTTCTGCTGTTACTGCCACATTTGGTGTATATTTCCCTACTCCAAGGAAAAACCTACAAGCTCTATTCTGTATAGCATTTATACAAGAAGGTCCCTCATACCTAATGTTTTTAATATTTGATCAAGCCTTCTTTCATTTTCAATATAGTTTAATAAGGAATGAAATAAATTTCTTATACTATTTTATTTTTCAAAATAACAAAATGGACCAACTCAGCACCGTTTTATATATAGTTGTTCCATACTTAGAACAGTGCCAAACACTTTTTAATTAACTATAACAAATATACCAATCTCAGAAATAACAGGTTCATACTAATAACATACAGATTAGGAGCACGAATTCGATAACCGTGAACTGCATCTCATTAACTACCCCATAAAATGTATATAAGACTATAAAAAAATTAATAAGTGATCTTATTTTGAAGGATTATCTCGTATGCATATTAAGCAATAGTAAAGAAACTGACGACTTTTCTTATATTTGCATAGTTTTGAAAAAGAAATATATAGATTAAATATGCTTTCCTTATGATTTTGATGGTTGTACTTTTACTAAAAATGATTCTTTAAACACGTATTTCCCCCCATTTTTCAAAATTAAAGATGCTTTATCGGTACAATATTTCTGAATTAGTAACATTGCAAAAAATAATGAAATACAGAATTTTTAAACCATGCTAGAACAAATATTTGTAATATGACATTTGGATTGTAAAACAAATACAAATTTACAAACAATAAACAACAACAGCAACAACTACAACAAACAAAAACCAATTTAATAATAATTTTTAATATATACCAGGTCCTCCTAGCCAACAGTCACATCACATTGGATTAACTACGAAATTCATCTGCCAGGGTAGAAAGAGTGGATTCTATGCAGATCCTAATGCTTGTGATGGATACTTTATCTGTGCTGCTGCACTTGCTTTTGAAGTTAGATGTGCCAGTGGACTGCTTTTTAATCCAACATCTCAGTACTGCGATTGGCCATACAACGTACAATGCAATGTGCACCAAACAGCAAAACCAACAAATGCTATGCCGGCTACTCATCAACCAACAACTGCTATGCCAGTTACTCGTCAACCAACAACTCAAGCTGTACCGGTACAGACTAATGCTCCAACTAATGCACCAGTGACTCAACCACCTCGAACTACACAGGCTCCATCTAGCGGTAATTACTTATATTTGGATGTTTATTGTAAATTTAGCGTATTGATAATCTGTCATTATAGAACAGATTTTACATGTGTATAATCGTACGATGTTGGGGGAATAGTTGCAAGCAGAAAATAAGATCTTTCTTTAGATGCTTTGTCATATTGAATTTATAATTGCTATACAAAGTGTTGAGTAATTGTTTCTGACCTGAGCACTGCTAGTAAGAAAGTTACTTTTTTTTAAACCATGAATCTCTTGCTATCTTTAACCAATCAATATTATGTATTTCCAGGTCATAACAGTAATAATTTCTGTCAAGGCTTGGCTGACGGACATTATAGCGATCCTACTGACTGTGGACAATTCTATCAGTGTTCATATGGCTTAACTTTCCATGAAGCCTGTGCACCTGGTACGGTGTTCAACCCAAAAGTTATCGGTTGTGACTTCCCAATCCATGTTAAAGGCTGTGAGAGTTATACTGGATAGAAACTTGTTTGCATGAATATTTTTCCGACGTAAATTTAATAATTTTGTTTTAAACAATAAAAATTTAATTTCTTTGGTTATGAATTAGTACTATACATGGTTGAACATGGTATTGATGACAATTTATATGAGGGGGTACAAGAGAGGATATAATAGAATTAAAATTACGTTGTATGCAATACAGGAGAAGGCATTCTAGTGTTTGAACTTAGGTATTATAATTTTAAAATGAAATAAGATTTTCCTTATTTTACTATAGGCAAGTTCTAATACTTAGTTTTTTTTATTGTGTTTCCATATAACAATAGAGATAGTCCGGATATCAAAAATACGAATAGAATTATAGAAGGTAACTTTAAAGCAACAATAACTCCGTATTGACATATAATACACGTATATGGGATGTGAAAACAAAAGAAATGAGAAACAATTTATACCCATTTAAGTATACGAAACAATATGCTTCTATCACAATCTTTTCGCTGACAAATGTAGAGAAAACTATAATACCTATCGACAACAGAATATCTAAACAATAATATAGCAGGTAGCCTATAGACCAAATTCTAGGGACAATACACGAGAACAGAAACATAGTTAATAAACATCATAAAATTGTTAATACATGTACAAGCAAAAAACAAAGAAAAAGAGCCACACAAACAAACCCAAAACAAAACAAACACAAGAAAAACATAAAAAAAAAGACAGAGCAAACTAAAGGGACAAAAAAACCCAAAAAAAACTTCTGATACAGTGAAAGGATATGTGGAAAGCAGTAACAAAAAAGAACTTTATGAATCTTATTCACTTAGTATTTCTTACCATTTACCACAAGAGGTATTGTTTTAGAGATGTCGGCACTAAGTTAAGCTATTGCAACGCGTTTTTAAAGGACAATTATGATATTTTTAATGTGTTTTCTTTCACTAAAATTCTTTCAATTTAACATAAATAAACAAGACTTAAGATTTGTTTTCTGTTATAATACAACAATTTTTTAAAGTGTTACAAGAAGTTTATCACAGTTTATAACGTTGTTCCAAGGGTGAAAATTATCAACTGATCGATCGTTTTGGGATATTGGTTCCCAAAAAGAGCAAATTTGTTGAAATTTTGTCCATTAACGGACATGAATTTTATTGGACTTGAGTGACGGATGTCTTATAGTAGGCAGGATCTGAGTTCACCTAGCGTTTTGCTCATCCATTTTTGTGCTTCTATTTCATGTGTATTTGTTTGTCTAAGTTCCTGTCTGTCTTGGAATTGCCATTATCTCTGGATTTGACTTTTGGAGTTTTCTCATCTTGTGTTATATCATATCGTGTTTAGTGTTAGGACTCTGAAACAATTTAGACATTAATTGTAATTATACAAATTATCTTGGTAAGATTTAATTACTGACTGTAATTTGTGTCTTTGAATGCCTTGATTTAACCAGTGCTTTACTTTGGTTCGTTTTCTCTCCAATGATAAAATTTGAACAAATAAAAATAGTAAAAATGAATAAGTAATCTGACAAGACAAAGGTTAATAAGTTCACTCTAGCGTCAGTGAAAAAGGTACAATAACTTCGTCATATATCTGAGATATCTATTTCTGGCAACAACAATTATTATACATACAGGTTTTCTATTTATGAATGGTAATGTACGTAATACAACTATTTCATTAAAGAAAATAAATCCATTCTTGTGCTTTGCCTACTGTATTGTTTAAATTCTCTTTTGTTTCATATGCATGTGGTTTTTCATTGTAGAGGTCTATAATTTCAACTTCATTTTGTGTAGTTACTTTTCTATCAAATAGACATTTACCTTCTATCATTTCTTACTTTCTTATGTAAATATTGTGTAATTTTTCTGATATCATTTCTTTTCATTTTAAATCTAAATGTACGTTCTTAATAAAGATAAACTCATTGTCTATTTTCTTAACACTATAACTGTTATCTCTTTCATACATATTGATACCATATTGTAAATCAAAGTGTTCTCGATTTATTCTACTTTTAAACAGTAATAAACACAGTTTGATATTTTTACAAAAAACGTTGTATTCAAGCAATTTTACAACATTTAAACAAATCTTGTCTCGGCAGAGCAAATTCTAAGGTAAAATATTCTGAAAGTTATATGCCAAAATTCATCTAAGAACAGAGCTATACCTGAAGGATATTCACCGTAGTTTCCCCCAACAAAATCTACTCTTATAAAAGTGATAAAAAACGTGGTACCAGAAAATACAAAACGTAATATAAGTGATTTTACTGAACTTTTGAAAATGACTTGGAGTTAACCGTGTCTCTAGGTAGGTTTTAGGGTAAACGTTTCAGACTGGACTGTGTTCTTTGGATTTTCATTTTTCTGATCATGATTAGATTGTCAACAAGGATTTGATTTCAGCAATAAATACATACTTATGAATATTTTTGATAAATGATTATCTCCATATTTTTCTTAGAAACATATAGCTGTTTTCTGCTCTTTGGTCGGGTTGTTGTCTCTTTGACACATTCCCGGTTTCCACTCTCGGTTCTAGATACAAACATCAAAGTCTTTAATAGGGGAATACCTATTTTAAAGATTTTTTTTGTATTCTATGAATTATATGAAAAAGCAATCTCAAAAAATATAAAAATTGTATATAAGACGATATTGAATTTCTATTACATCAAATTGATTGACCTTAGTTTTAAGTATGCACAAAGAATTTGATTGATATGTATACTAATAAAAAATCAGCCACAAAAAGACATCAAAGAACAACTGATTCGGACTAAAATGTCATTCCAGGTTAATTCCTGCGTCACATACAAAAACAATTTAATAAAAAAACAATTGTTCATTACAAAAAGGGGAACAAATGAGTGATGATCGACAAACCACGTGACTATAAATTGACAGGCATATGACAACTAAAATGTGACTTGAATGTTGATGTGTTACAATGTAATGGAGGAAACATATATTCCTAATTTGTGAAATTTGCACAAGTAATTAGGATCAGTATGTGATTCCATTACAAGTTTTACACGTATATATTGGATTTTAAAATTCTGTTATAACTCTTAAAACTGTGATTATCTTTCTTTCGAGGTAGGTAATTAGGTAACTTATTAACATATTATAATTGCTTTGTACTGACTTTCCATATTGTATCATTTAAGTATTTACTTTTGTCTGGTTATGTTACAAAATTTGCTCTATTAATTCCTGGTGAAGTGATGGTAGATATCCATGTCACGGATACGGGTTTCCAAAAGCTTTTATGATACCACAAATAGGACAACCTTGTTGCATTCCCTCTTAAATTTATAATATAACCAATAAGTTTACGAAAACGTTTAAATTATTCACATAAATTTATTTTATTTGTTATAATGTAATTCTCTGATACACCTTTTCGACTGTACATTAATTCATATTAAAAACACAAGAACGTGAATAATAAGACGTGCTTTATATATATTAGCATTTGATATGTTTGTGTGTTTTCATTATCACTTTAAAGATTAAAATGATATGTATATACATATATATACAACTTCATTGCTCCATTAAAAGGCGACAGACGAGTGCATTTGACAACAAGTCATTAATCATATTTACAATGTAACATCATAAGGTAATTAGTAATTATAGAATGTGTATGTATACTGCTTCTCTACCTGTGGGTAAATATATAAAATTATGTAACAGATAATCGTGTTCAGTATGGGGGGTGGTAGTAATTAAAGATGACATTTTCCTTATTTCGAAAATGAGTGCATGCAAGAAATCAAGCGGTCTAATTAATATACAACAACAAAATAAACACAAAAACACAAAACCATATGACCAAACACAGCCAACTCACTAGCTAATTTTACTAATTTACTGACTTAGGTTTATGAGTTTTTAAGAACATGAATATAGACGACAGAGTGCAAACTACAACATATATAAAATATTAAAAGGATGAATACTACAAATATAAGAGCTCATCCGTATACATTTGAATCTGTTGGTTAATCAAAAATGTTACAGGTTGTTAAAAAGCATGAAATGAAACAGATAGTTTTTACATTATATATTTCCCATCATAAATTTACTATCAATACAGTTCACGACTTATTCCAGTGTAGCAAAATAATAACACTGTATAATTTTACTGTCTCCACAGTTCTGAGTAAATATCGACCAAAGAATACCAAAGCGACAAAACAGTGGGAAAATCCGTAAATTCGAAATCCAAGGAAAAGACAGAATGAAACACAACAAACAAACGCCACAACACATTGTTTGATTTATCAATTATACTTCTATATCTAACTAGACATTGAACCCGCGCGACCGCGGGAAAATAAGCTTTTTTTGTGGTGGCCATATTGACTATAAAATTTTGTTGCGGCCATGCCATTCATGGAACAGGAACTCAATATGGATGTTGTGGCAGGCTTCCATAAACTTTCCTGTCAAGTAGGTTGATACAACTGATAGTTTCATGTCTATATGTGCTGCATGTAGTATTCTTAGAAATGAATTTTAATGCAGACTTTAACCAAAGTCAATGAAGCGTGAAATGTAGGTCATCGTGACCCAATTGTCATGGCTGTTCGTTATTACCAAAATGGACCTTAAGGTGCCATCAAAGTCAAAATCTATGACGAAAACACAACCACATAAATTGTCAATATTTTTATTGTTATAATTAATTCTGAACTGGAACTTGATGAAAAGCTTTCATTAAATACACATTTCATAATGCATTACCTTTTTCCTTCAGAATAAATATGAAAATGAAATTGTAGATGTAAACATTTCCTTAGTGACGGATGAATTTTTCAAAAGATGCCGTGAGTTAGTTAGAGCATATTTTTAGAAAATAATTGTTCCAATTGTTCCATTGTCATCATGGGCAGGGCAAGCGAGGCTTAATTTCACAAATATATCCAATAATCAGAAGGTGAAAACATTTTTAGTGTGTGGCTGCTTGTGTTGTCCACGTTTATATTTATCAAAGATGTCCGAGATAAATTTCGTCATTAATGATAAAGATGACCATTTGTTAAAAATATTTTTATCTAGGGCTTACAGTAGAGATATATTTAGACAGGTCACATGACAAATAATTTAAAAATAGATAATGGTTGGTTTTATCACTTTGTGCAAGGTAAACATCCGAGCAATCCAAAAAACAACTAAGTTAGGAATTCCTCTGAACTTTACTTTACTTCTTCATTATCTTCAAAGTTCATAACCTTTACAGTTAGGAGAAATTGCGTTATTGTAGAAAAACAATCCTGAATACATAAAGCGGAAACATCCCACTCGAAGGAGAATGTTTTTAATTTTTTTTTATTCTTCTTCCGTAATTTCAAACATAAATACATTAAAAATATGTGCATACTTGTTTATTTAAATCAATGTGCTAAAATGATGCCTTCGAGAACCTTCTAAGGGATACGTTGGGAGAATTCATATCGGAAAAGTGCATACAAATTCCATTTGCACATAAACAAAACTGTAGTTTAAATTTATAAATGCAGATTGTCAAATCCGATAATAACCTTTATAATCTGAACTATACATCGTTCAGTTTGAACCACGCATTTTGCCGCCTATTCGGCTAATTCGTAAATTTAGTATTATAGATACTTCGCCATGAACACCGTATTGACCCTCTCAGGTTGATCGTTCAAATGACGCAACCTATCAAAAGGCTACATTTGGAAACAAATTTATTTACCACTGGACCCCTTGATCCAGCCAAAAGCCTGGATTTTCTTTTTTGCCTGCTCTAATACAGTAAGTTCTTGTTAAGAGACATATTTATTTTAGAACTAGACATTGAACCCGCGCGAGCGCGGGAAAATAAGCATTTTTTTTGTTTTTTTTGTTTTTTTTTGTGGTGGCCATATTGACTTTAAAAAGTTTTTGCGGCCATGGCATTCGTGGAACAGGAACTCAATGTGGATGTTGTGGCAGGCTTCCCATAAACTTTCCTGTCAAGTAGGTGGTATCAACTGATAGTTTCATGTCTATATATGCTGTATTATCCTGCAACTAGTGTATTTACTATACGAATACGTGTTGTCGAATATTCAAAAGTGATATTCTGTATACTATACGGAATATCACTTTCAGATCTAAGCTCCGCCCACTTTAGGGAACTACTTTTCTCTGGAATGTATGTAAACAAATATGGCGGCCTCCATCGTAAACAATATCATAGCAACCATAGGTTTCGGCTATATATACAATATTAGTATAATGTAGAAGAATATAGAAAATATTTGTACGAGGCTAGGAACTGGGGGAAAATGCGAGGCTCTGGTATCTTCAATGTTTTATGGCGCCTATTTGAACATTGGCACACTTAATGTGTACATGCACAATCCAGGTAACAACAACACGCCATCACACACTGCACCGAATCCGAATGATCAATAAACTCGTTCAAATTATTGTTACTGTATAAATTCATCATCATGATTGTTCATATCTGTTTATTTCATTATTAAATACACTGATTTAAATTTTTATATGCATTTTCTTCAGCACGGAACAGTGAAACTATTTACAGGCGTATTTTACGTCATCACTTTGTGCTCCGTCTTGATATTTAACTACGCACAATTAGATGGGGCACCATACGGGGCACTTCATAATAAAGAAATCATTTGTAGGAAGTTTGCCAACAAATAATGTTGTGTTTCAGGATAAAAACAACATTAACATAATGTAGAAGAATATAGAAAATATTTGTACTCGGCACAGAACTGGGGGAAAATGCTCGGCAGAGCCTCGCATTTTCCCCCAGTTCCTAGCCTCGTACAAATATTTTCTATATTCTTCTACATTATACTAATATTGTATATGTATTCCAGAAATGGATGTTAATGCAAACTTTAACCAAAGTCAATGAAGCGTGAAATGTAGGTCAACGTGACCTAATTGTCATATGGTTGTTCGTTACTACCGAAGATGTATCCACTGATGAAGTAGACTGTCAAAATCTATGACGAAAATACAACCACATAAATTGTCAATATGTTTATGTTACAATTAATTCTGAACTGGAACTTGATGAAAAGCTTTCATTAAATACACATTTCATAATGCATTACCTTTTTCATTCAGAATAAATATGAAAAAGAATATGAATAAACATTTCCTTAGTGACGGATGAATTTTTCAAAAGATGCCGTGAGTTAAATAGAGCATATTTTTGGAAAATAATTGTTCCAATTGTTCATTGTCATCATGGGCAGGGCAAGCGAGGCTTAATTTCACAAATAAATCCAACAGACGATAAAAGCATTTTTAGTGTGTGGCTGTGTATGCTGTCCACGTTTATAAAGATGTCCGAGATAAATTTCGTTATTAATGATAAAGATGACCATTTGTTAAAAATATTTTTATCTAGGGCTTACAGGGAATTGTATGGTAGAGATATATTTAGACAGGTCATATGACAAATAATGTAAAAATGGATAATGGTTGGTTTTATCACTTTGTGCAAAGTAAACATCCGAGCAATCCAACAAACAACTAAGTTAGGAATTCCTCTGAACTTTGCCTTACTTCTTCATAATCTTCAAAGTTCATAATGTTTATAGTTAGGGGAAATTGCATTACTGTAGAAAAAAACAATCCTGAATACATGAAGCGGAAACATCCCACTCGAAGGAGAATGTTTTTAATTTGTTTTACTCTTCTTCCGTAATTTCAAACAAAAATACATTTAAAATATGTGCATAATTGTTTATTTAAACCAATGTGTTAAAATGATGCATTCGAGAACCTTCTAAGGGATATGTTGGGAGAATTCATACCGGAAAAGTCCATGCAAATTCCATTTGCACATAAACAAAACTGCAGTTTAAATTTATAAATGCAGATTGTCAAATCCGATAATAACCTTTATAATCTGAACCATACATCGTTTATTTTGAACCACACGTTTTGCCGCCTATTCGGCTAATTCGTAAATTTAGTATTATAGATTATGCTTTGCTAGCTAGAATACATTCATTTAACCTGACATAGTATTGTTTAAAAAAACGCTAATCTTACAATGGGATTGTTTGATTTCAAAGATATTACTTTTGAAATAACTCAGTAAATTTGTCAATTACTATATGTCACATTTCTGGATTAGCTCTTGGAAAATATCCTTATTCCCCTGTCTCGTTGAAAATACTTAATGATAACTGTATTGTATTTCAATATTCGTCGTCTTCCATTGTGGATTTGATGCTTGCAAACTGAGTTACTTGTCTGCACAGAATAAAAAATTGATGCCGTAAATATTGAAATACAATACAGCTATCTCCATTTAAGTCAATACAGATTTTTAAATTAAATTCTTTTTTTTAATTCGAAAGCTACGCTTTGCCCATGCCGCCATCTCGGAAGACATCAGTTGCAGAATTAATAGCCGGCTTAAAATATTCAACCTCACCATTTAAAATTAATGTTACAACCAATAGTGCATTAGAATTGTATTTAGGACATACATTATATTGTAAAATGCGTGATTTCATCAATTTATTGATTAAAATTTTTTCAATATTTGTATATCAAAAGATGGAATTAAATAACTGTAGACTGCATTTCTTCACATTAGCAAATAGTTTTGAAATAATGTTTATAAATTCAGTGTTAACTTTACATGTTCGTGTCGTTATTTCAGATCGGGGGAGGGAGGAGGGGCTGAATAGTTTTTTTTTAATTCAGAGTTAAACACGCTCTATATCCGGGGTCATCCAGAGCTTGGTATATATTATAGAAAGAAGTATGTCGTACAAGGCTATATAGTGACTTATGGATGTTATTTATTTTATTATTCGTTTGATGGAATGTTTTTTCTGATGACAATTACCCTATATTTTATAGACAGAAGTATATATTAATAGGTGATATGTGACTCTGTTTAAGCTGCGAAGAGCTTGTATAAAATTAAGTTTTATTACACATCTGAAAACAAATATGCAGTCCGATTTATATAATTATGACATTTTTCTCGTTTTAAATGAAAGCTCTATATCATATAGGATTTTAATTTTATATATATTTTGTAATTATTTTAAATTTACATTTTTAACTAGACTCTAAAAGACAAAGGAATGTTGTCCATTTGTAAATGAACTGAGGCTATATGAAGACAAATCGTTACTGTTGACATTTTTTTTGAGTATCAAATACAAACATCTAACAAAAATTCATTATTATAACAGAGCACATGTAATTCATGTATGTAGGACACGTTTTGTAAATGAAAGTTATAGGATCACTAGCCCTTCATTTATTTTCTTCTAAATTCTTCATATTACAATTGCACACTAATTTATATATGTAAGCCTGCAGACATTTATTTTTCACCAAAAATTATCATTTTATATGTTTTTATTCTTACAGATGGATTTGAAAGAGATATACATTTTGATTTTTCTAACAGTAATCGATGGTAAGAAAATTAATTTGATAATAAAATATTATGTTTACTTTTATATCTTTTTTAATAAAAAAGTGAAACTAAATTTCACAACGGTAGAAATTTCTTCTCGACAAAGAAATGATTGATAGTTCTTAAATAAGAAAATCATAACTAAATGTTTGTTATCAAATTGACAATAACGTATTTGTCAAGGAAATAATAATCCACAGAATACATTTATAATATCAACGATTTGTTTGCTATAATATCAACTCCTATCGCTTGATGGTGCCCTAAAGCCCCGTGATTCAATCCTCTTTACTGTGTTTTGTATTAGGAAATCTATCCATTATTAACAAATCAAAAATAGTTCTAAGTTTACCAGGCAGTAAAACCCACGCTGATGAGGTAACCTTCAGAAATATCCAACCGACACTGGGCCGGATTTGAAAATCCGACCTCCCGTATAAGAAAAAACCCATATCCTTCTTGTATTCATTTCATAGTAAGTTCTAGGTAAGAATAAGTCTGAAATTTCCTCAGCAAATTTCTCAAATGATGATATTAATCAGTTATATTTAAAAAAAAATTAGTTGCCATATGATACTGAAGTGGAATGAAAAGTATTCGTATTCGGTTCACTTTCTAGTCATTCATTATGAATTTTATTTCGAACAAAACTTTTTTAAATCTCTCGAAGAATAATATCTACATTTAGTCCACAAGGAACAGCTTCGGCACGTTTTATGTGACTTTGAAGCGAAAGGACTCTATCTGCAAATAGTGATTTTGTTATGATCGTTTCTAACCGTTTGTCCTTTCAGGTGTTCTGAGTTTACGGAAGGTTTGTTACTATACAAACTGGGCCCAATACCGACCAGGCGCAGGGAAATATGTCCCAGAAGACATGGATCCACATCTTTGTACACACATAATCTACTCTTTTGCAAAATTAAACGGAAATAGGTTGGCACCATTTGAATGGAATGATGAATCAACTGAGTGGATGAAAGGAATGTAAGTAAATCTGTCTTTACTCTTCTTATTTACTCAATAAATAAATAAATAAAAGAACAAAAAATAATTTAAAAAATTCTGTGATACAAAACTTCGATCCACTGTTTATGCATATTTCACCAAATTATGTTTGATCAATAGTAAACTTTGAAAGTTGAAGCAATAACCCCAAAAGGTCAATTACAAAATAAAATGCTGTTGTTGAGTGAGACACCAATAGACTCAGTATTTAACTTCCTGCATTCTGGTAGTGTTAAGCAAGAAAAGCTCTGAAATTTCTGAAATGAAGATATTAGGAAGTCCATCACAAATAGGCCAAGCTACCTAGGATTCTGCAGACCTATTACGAAAACTCAACATAAATAAACACACACACAAACTATTTTTAATTTTTATTATACATATGATGGAAATGAGAGTTACAAAAATTACGCATTCGTACTATTCTTTATACACCTAAAAATATCCATTAAATCCGTTTCTTGGTCTAGAATAAGTTCAATTTGACGTTCATTAAGAGATACACGAAGAAAAAGAGCTACATTATTACAAGGAACATATCATTCGGTTTCATTAAGTTAGTTTCAAATAATTTAACGCTTCTGTAACAAAATTTGAAGTATGGATTTCCTGAAAAATTTATAAGATATGTCTTTCGAAAACACCCAAACACCGAGTAGCCAAAGTTCTTTAAAGTAAAATCTAACAAATTAAAATCGTCTATTTTAGGTACGCAAAATTTAATGCAATTAAAGGGAAAAATCCCCGAATAAAAACACTTCTTGCGATAGGAGGTTGGAACATGGGCTCTGAACCATTTACTCAGATGGTTAAAACAACAACAAGCAGAAAAGAATTTGCTACCAGTGCTGTTGACTTCCTTAGAAAACGTAATTTTGATGGTCTTGACTTAGATTGGGAATATCCAGCTAACAGAGGGAGTCCCCCAAAAGATAAACATAGATTTACATTGCTTGTACAAGTAAGTATTTAGACTAGGGATATCCATCTTGCATAGGGAGTCAACAAAAATATATTGCTTGTACAAGTAATTATTTAGACGGGGGATATCCATCTGGAGTCAACAAAAATATATTGCTTGTACAAGTATTTAGACTTGGAATATCCAGATGACAGAAAGAGTTGACCAAAAAGATAAACACATATTTACTTAGCTTGTACATTTACAAGTAAGTATTTGGACGGAGGATTTTCAGGTGACAGAGGGAGTCGACAAAAAATATTGCTTGTACAAGTAAGTATTTTGACATGGAATACCCAGCTGACAGAGGTAGTTGACAAAAATGGATTAACAAAGACTTACATAGCTTGTACAAGAAATTATTTGAACAGGGGATTTTCAGGTAACAGAGGGTGAACAGGAGATTTTCAGGTAACAGACGGGGTCGACAAAAATATATTGCTTTTACAATTAAGTATTTAGGCTTGAAATATCCAGCTGAAGGATGGTTTGACAAAAAAGGTTAAAAAAGATTTACATAGCTTGTAAAAGTAAGTATTTGAACAGGGGATTTCCAGGTAACCGAGGGAGTGGAAGGAAATACATTGCTTGTATTATAGGTAAGAATTTAGGCTTGAAATATCCAGCTTATAGAGGGAGTTAACAAAAAAGATAAACAAAGATTTATATTGTTTGTACATGTAAGTATTTAGACTGGACACATTTATATAATAGAGAGTTCACCAGAATATAAACATACATTTATATTGCTTGATACTCAAGAATGGGAGTCAAAAAAGATAATCAGAGATTAAAATTGCTTGTACAAGTAACTATTTAGATTTGGATAATCCAACTGACAGAGGGAGGTCACCAAAAAAAATCATATATTTACATTGTTTGTACAAGTACGAATTTGTCTGAGTAACTTTTTAAAGTAAATGGAAGTATTAGTGTGGTAAACAAAAGGTATTTTTTAATGGTCATTTTTAGTATCAGAGAAACAAAAACTTAACATAAAAATTAATAAAATTAATAAAAAATAGATAAACAATAAAAAATAAACGAAAGAAGGGAGATATAGAATACTTTTGTTCCTTTAAATATATAAGATAATCTTATTTAGGATCAGTGTATTTTTCCTTTATATTTAGCAACTTAGAGATGAGTTTGATAAAGATGCTTTAAAAACAGGAAGATCCCCTCTGTTAATTACATGTGCTGTGGCAGCTGGGAAGAAAAATATAGACAGTGGTTATGACGTACCAGCTATAGGAAGGTATGTTGTTAGATTGGACGTTAAGCTGTTACTGTTGTCATATACCGAATTTATATTTAAAAAACTAACACCATTATGTTACATACGGCTATACCTCGGATGAGATCGTCTTATAATGGGCAATATTTGAAGTGACCATGGTTCCTTTTCAGTTCTGGCGGAACACACTGGAACCTTGATTTGAAGGGGGAGGGGGTTGGGGGCTTGCTGTTGAAATAGTATACAAATTTATTAAAATTTTAATGCTTGTTGATTATATTGCATTTTGCATTCAGTATTTATTTCACCAACGTTTTAGAGGTCTTTTTAATTTCTTCCTTGACACCCAATAATAAAATATCAACTAATTGTTCTAATATTATCATGATATTCATACACTGCAGATTAATGGATTTTATAAGTATAATGACATATGATCTTCATGGGAGCTGGGAATCAAATACTGGACACAATAGTCCTGTGTTTCCAAGAAGTGGAGAGACAGGAGCAGAAAGATATCTAAATCTGGTAAATTTTATTACTAATTAGTCCATTAACCGACCAGTCTATACAATACAAACAGTCTGCAGAGGTGTAAGATTTTTGAAAGGAGGAGTAGGGGGCGTAAAATTTAGAATTGAAAATTTTTGTTTACGTTAGTAAGGTAAAAAAATCATATATATCAATAAAATAATCTAAAAAAATTTTGGCCACCAAAAGAGGGGGGTGCGTACGCCCTCTACGCCCCCTCTAGATCCGCCACTGGTCTCCCTCAATAGAACGCCATAGATGAAACTATTTGTTCATGATCTTTATATTTATGTTTTATATCTATTCCGTTCTGAAATATTTTGCTATGCATTTTTCTTCACAAAAAGGTACGAAATGTTATGTTAACTACTATATCTTTAATTTTTCTAAAAAAAAAGTCAATGAATTTATTAAGTGTTTTGTTTACAGGCTTGGGCTGCGTCCTATTGGAATGAGATGGGTGTACCTAAACACAAGTTAAATATTGGTATGGGACTGTATGGTAGATCGTTCACTCTCAAAGATCGTAATGTATATCATGTTGGAGCTGCAACGTCAGGGAAAGGAAAGGCGGGAAAGTTTACACGTGAAGGAGGTTTTCTCTCTTACTATGAGGTGCGATTCTAAATTTACATGTGAAGCATGTTTTCTCGAACGGGATCAATTTGCGACAATTAGCATATTCAAAGTGATTCAATTGCGCCACTGTCTTTATTTTTCATAGTTTTAATTGCGCCAATAAATGAAATCCAACTGCGCTATATTTATCTCTAAATTACATGTACATAATTTATATATATATATATACAATTAGTATTTCGGTATAAAATTTATCTATCCCAGTGATTACTTTTCAAATGTAAGAATACTCGGTTTTCAAAAATAAAGACGTCTGAAATTCCATTGAAGAAAATTGAATCTGTTAGGGGGAAAACGGTCATTATAGTAGAAGACCAGAAATTCCCTCAGACCTTCATTAAGAAGAATGGAGAAATTAGATGGAGATACACTATAAAATACTGTTTTAATCTGAAGTGGGGAATGACCATACAGATGAAACAACTGTGCAAAAAACTTTTGGAAATGGGAAGTCATTAAATCACAAATGTAGCTTCTTTAAAACAAATTTATTTAAAGTAAAATAATAAATTTATATATAATAATGGCACAAACGAATGTCTATTTTATTGGCGCAAATGATACCTATGGTTTGAAGAAATAAGTGGCGCAGAAGTAGTATTGGCAAATAAGTTATGGCGCAGAAATAGTATTGGCAAATATTGATTGATTGATTGTTTTTTAACGCCGTGCTGGCGATATTGGCAAATAAGTTGTGGCGCAAATGAATGCATTTTTCGATATCGGCTGTTTTCTCTCCTATTGCGAGGTTGGATTCTTAGGTAGAAAGGGAGGAAAGAAGGTTATCTTGGATACTGGATTTTTTATAGACTTCTATATAACTTCATGGACTTTTTAGACAGGCAACCGCGCTCGACTATTTTTTTCAAAATATACTACTACAGTGTATTTGATTCCAGGTGATGATTCAGTCCTCCATTTTTCAAACCCTACCTTTTTCACCGAAATTTGGCCCATCGATAAAATTCAAATGTTTGATTCCCTAAATTTAAAACCACGATGCAGGTTTTATCCCATGTCACGATGCTTTCTGTTGTGTGAACATTACACGTGCCTGTAATTTCTAAAAGTACTAATGTTTTATATGTAAAAATAGAAGGATACGGGGTATGCGTGAGTGAGACGAAATCTTATGAAACTGTACATGGTAATAGGTTAAAGTCTGACTTGGCACTATAGAATGTTGTTTCGGAACTTTCAGGAACATTTATTTTTCAAAACGAATACGCCCATAAAATGTTTCGGAGTAAAAGTAATTTACCGAGACCCCACTTTCAGTTCCCCAAATAAAAAAACGCTTAAAACGAAAAATGAACAAGGCGAACAAATAAAAACCAATATTTTAAAGTGCCGACTAACAAATGCTCGCTGTTAGCTGACAAATGTTAATAATTACTGAAAGAATAGATGATGTATTGAAACTGTTCCTGGGATGTGTCGATGAAATGCTCGTGGATTGTAACTCTTTTTGGAGTCCCCAGCCAATTAGCTTATGTTTAAGTTGTGATGAACTTTGAGAATTTCAACATTTCCAATAAAACCCCTATTGATCCAGAATTTATTTTCCGAAATTCACAGATGGTGCAAAATATTATATAGCTGTCTCATCATTTTATTTGAATAAAACTGTGACATTGAAATATACAGAAATATTTTACAGAATTTCTATTAAATAACAACTACCTTGATAAACATTTTAATTACCTTATTATTAATTTATAAAATTACATTTGGGTGTATTTGACAAGAAAAATCTTTCAATTCATTTAATGTTGACACATAATGACATCTTTATGAATTGTATGGTTTTTCAAGGTCATATATGATATACTTGTTTGTTTATTTTTTTTACATATGCTTGTAGTTGGTTTAATAAACTTATGATTTAAAATCTAATATTAATGTATTCCCATCCGTGATCAGTAAGTTTTTGTAGATTTTTTCTTTCCATTAATTTAATGATAGATTGCCCTGATATTTTCTCTTCAATATCATAAATTTTAATAAAGAATTAAAATTCCATTTTAAAAATGTATTCCAGAAAGATTATAATACTACAGATGGTAAAACTTATAAAGACACAATATAAATTATTTAATCAGCGATTTCTTTTGCTCAAGTCCAAGTACACCATTTTTGCCAATTTACATGTATGTTCATAGATGGGAAACGTGTAAGTTTGATATGTTGCCACTTCCGTCGGTCACTCAAAAGCTTACCAGAGGGAATGGTGAAAATACAAGGTATGCGACAACTTTGACAATGTTGGTATACAGATAGAATTAAAACATTTTTAAAACTATCTAAATACCTTGATTTGTTGTCCCTAATCTTAAAATTTTATATATTTGCAGATATGTGATATGTTGAAACATGGAGCTAAGAAATATTACATAAAAGAACAGAAGGTACCATTTTTAGTTAAGGATGACCAATGGGTCGGGTATGATGACGTAGATAGTCTCTCTATAAAGGTAAGAATTTATGTACTAAAGTCCTACATGTATATGAATTTACAATCCGTTAATTTGAATCCAGAATGTTGTTCAACAGATTAAAAAAGCATACTGACCACAATGATAAAGTGAGAAACAATCTACGGATATAGCTATACACTAACTGGACACTAGTGCCAGTCTTATTTCCAAAAATTAACATTTTAAAAATATAAATGTTTGCGGTATCAATTACACACTTCAGTCGTAATACTAGCAACTGACCTAATGGTATAATGGGTCTATCAACTGACAAATCTGCTCGTTGTGAGTAATAAATATTCTTTTATGCCAATTTGAATTGACAAGATACATAGACTTAATTCGTCTAATTACGAATAGTTGTGCTCAAGGCTGCAAATGTTGAAAACCGAAACAATTATAGAATGGAGTTTGATTAATGCATTCAAGACGTTGCAAAATTCAATCATAAAGTTATTAATTTACGTTCAAAGCCATGCATGGAACATGTTTTCGAAGGTATAAAATAAAATAAATAAATAATCTTTATTTAAGGAGGACAACCCCATTAGCATGAAACTAATCTTCCTGGGGCCAGTTTCCAAAAGTTGTCTTAGGACTAAGACATGTCTTATGATTGTCTTACCACATATCTTAGTCCTAAGTCGGTTTCACAAAGTAGTCCTAAATTGGGACATCACTTAAAGTTGGTTATAAAGTTAGGACTACAAGGAAGGTGTCTTGTGATGGTCTTATGTTCATAACTGTGTCTTTATAGGCTGACGGAATATTTAAAATGATTTAACAACAATGAACATTCGATGTTTTTATACCAATTGTGCACGATTTTACCCTTTAACATATTTATAACTCATACAGTCACAAACTGAATTCAACTCACTTGTAGAAAAAATTTAGTTATTTTTACATTCTTTTTTTCATATATCGGCTGTTGATTAATAGATTCTTATAATAACACTTCATTTTTTTTTCTTTTAAAAATCGATTTTCAAATTATCTAATTATCTAATTAGGGAATATTCATCAATACGTTTAGCAATATTTGGGAAACACATACTACATTTATATTAGTTTTTTTTTCCATAAATCCATGTAAGTATTTAACTTGCGACACGTTTAGGACATCATCCTAAGACAGCTTCCAGACTAGGTCCAAGATACGTCCTAAGATAGTCAGAAGAGGATCCTAAGATATGTCCTAAGATATATCTTATAACAGGTCTTAGGATAGCTTTGTGAAACCGGCCACTGGGGTCCTCAAAATTATTTTCCCCCGCCGCAAGGCGAGGGAGGGATCTAGTAGTGGTCTGCGTCCATCCGTCCCTCGCAGTTATTTGTTTTTGCAACTCCTCTGAGACCGCTGTTCGGATTTTGTTAAAATTTTGTAGGATTGTTAGTCACCACATGTACTTAATCCTCTCGCACTGCAATTTTGATTCGACAAATTTTACGGGAGATGTGGGACTTTAATGTTTTTGTGCATGTGACACAACAGGAACACTTTGTGGACGCAAATTTTTATTTGTATTGTACTGCAATTTTTTTTATTATGTGTTGACATCCATACTGTGCCGCCATTTCAATAATACACATTTAGTATATCTTGTGGGGCTTCGACTTTTCTTTGCGGCGGGGGGACATATAGCAATCTTGTATATTCGTAATCAGACGATTAAGTCTATGTTTCTTGTCAATTCCGACTGCTATAAAAGAATATTTATTACTCCCACCGATCAGATTTCTCAGTTGTTAGACCCATCGCACCACTATGTCAGGTGCTAGTATTACTACTGTAGTGTGAAAATGATACCTCAAACATTTATATTATCGTAGGAATAAGAAATGTCCAAAGGTGGTCTTAGGATATATCTTAATCCTAAATGATGTTTTCGAACCAGAAACCATGTCTTATGTCTTATGTCAATCCTAAAGAATAGGATAATAATTTCACTGTTTAAATTCTCCTAGGTAAAAGAAGTGATAATATGACTTACCTAAAGAAAAGGGGCAAGAAAGCGATCCTGAAAATTTTTTTTCTAAATATACGATTATTTAGTCAATTTAATATTACATTTTGTCTTTTTAGCACATTTTTTAGCTTGCATACCCTTTTGCCAAATAGTGTGGCCTATCTTTTTCCAATTCCTTCGTTGCCTTCTCCAATCTCCCACCTCTAAAACTTATATGGTTGTTCCCTCAGTTTTGAAAGAATGCGATAGATTGCTAAGAGAATACTTTAGTTTCAAGTAATATATATTTTATACTTGTTTAAAGTCACAATTTACACAAAAACATATATCTTCTGCAGATAATACTTTAAATTCGTGTGTTTATTATGCCAAATTTATATTTAATAAATATGTGTACTTGCAAGGGATTTTCATTTTTCGTGCCGATAATATGTCACTGTATTTAACATAGAAAACGATATCAATAAATAATAAAGGTTTTCACGATAGATTATCATAAATATAATAAGAATTATTATTTTATTATTAATCTCTACTCTTTTTTGTCATTATTACAATAATTTTTTCAATTCATGAATTTTTCAATTTTGATTTTATTTTTTCATTAAGTTATTCGATAAAGAATACTTCGATAAATTATATCATATTCATATTTCTACATTTATAACAGATAGTAGTATTTACAGTCATTAGATCATCCTTAGAAAGATGATCTTAGGATAGCTTCGATTTTCATTCTAAGTCACATCCTAGGACTATCCTAACATGATCCTAAAATGTGTCCTAATATATATCTTAGGGTAGTTTCGAAAACCTTGCCCCAGGGGCCGATTTCACGAAGCTACCCTAAGACCTGTCATAAGATATATCTTCTTATGACTATCTGAGGACATATTTTAGACTTCGTCTAGAAGCTGTCTTAGGATGATATTAGCAAAGATGTTCTAAACATGTCACAAGTTAAATATTAACATGAATTTATGAAAAAAACCTAATATAAATGTGTTTCCCAAATATTGTTAAACGTGTTGGGGAATCTTCTCTAATGATATAATTATATAATTAGATAATTTGAAAATTAATTTTTAAAAGAAAAAAAATGAAGTGTAATTATAAAGAATCTATTAATTAGACACCAATATACATATGAAATTTAAAATACGAAATGAAGGAAAAAAAAGAATAAATAATAACTAGAATTTTTCTACAAGTGAGGTGAGTTCAATTTGTCACTGTATCGGTTAAAAAGGGGTTAAAGGATAAAATCGTGCATATTGCTATGAATATTTCGTTATTTATGTTTTCTGTTAAATATTTCCTATTCAAAATGAAGTTATCTGTATTCAGTATTTCGATATTTCTATTCAAAATGAAGTTATCTGTATTTAGTATTTCTATATTTCTATTCAAAGTGAAATTATCTGTATTCATTATTTCGATATTTATATTCAGTATGAAGATATTCTTATTCGATAATTCGATATTTATATTTAAAATGAAATAATTTCTATTCATCTTTTTGTAATTTGTTCCCATCCGTGATCAGTAATATTCAATATTTCGATATTTCTGCTCAATTTGAAGTCATTTATATTCAATACTTATATGTTTATATTCAATATGAAGATATTTGTATTCAATATTTCGTTATTCATATTCAATGTTAAGATTTTTGTATTAATTTTTTATTATTATTGTTCAATATGAAGTTACTTTATTCAACATTTCGATGTTTTTTATTCAATATAAAGATTTTTTTTATAAATTTTCAGTTATGTAAGTTCAATATTAAGATATTTGTATTCAATATTTCGATATGAAATATTAAATACAAATTACTTCATATGGAAGATAAATATTGAAATATTAAATACAAATATCTTAATATTGACATAATTATCGAGAAATTTAATACAAATAACAAATTATTGAATACAAATAACTTCATACTGAACACAAATAATGAAATATTGAATATAAAAAAAACTATTTTTGAATACAAATAATGTGACACTGGATATAAATAACGTAATTTCGAATTAAGAAAATGTAGTTTTGAACATGAATAACCTTAATTTTTGCAAACTTTTGAATGCAATACTTGATCCGTTCAAAAATTTAGTCATTTGCCCACCGTTCTCGGCATGTATTATTAACGACAAATTCGAAAAAGAATATCAGAATTTGATCATATTAAAAGCCCTGGTTTTGTTACAATGTTGAAAAAATAATTTCGAAATGGTTATCTAAAAATAACGTTTTTCTTATATTGAAGAAAACATTTTCTTTAAAATTTTTTATGGTAAGTATATATACTAAATAAACGTATTTCATAACCAATATTTCTGTTTAACTGTTTTATCGAGAATGTGCATCAGCTATCCCGTTTATCTACAGGTTCAATATGTCAAACAACAAAAATTTGGAGGAGTAATGCTATGGGCTTTAGACCTTGACGACTTTAAGGGAACGTGTGGACAGGGAAGATACCCCCTACTGAAGAGGATAAATCAAGAAATTGAAGGATCCCGGTATCAGTAAGTTAACTATTTCCATTAATACAAAATAATACGTTAAACTGGGTGTTTCTGAATCTGCATAATTAAAACTAATAGTAAACGATAAAGCTACAACAATTTGAATAGATAAATAAAGAACAAATTACTAGTATTTTAGTTTAAACATATTTATTCAAATAAATATTCATACATATGTACATTACAGACTGAGCATAACAAAATAGGATTCAGAAACAAGCTGTAAGCTTATGTAAATCTGTTTCCTTGTTTCACACAAACAAATAATCAAGACGAAATGCTCGTTACACAAAGAGAAACTATGCATACATAACATTATTTATATCATTCATGACTGTTATATTTAAAAAAAAGAAAGAAAAAGAAAAGTGATGTATCAAGGTGTAAATCTTTTACTCTTTATGATAAAGTTCTGAACTTCGACAAAAACTTTCGCATTTTGTTCATCTGAAATACCAGGAGAACCAAAAAGCAATAAATTAACGTTTATAACAATCGGAACAAAATTCAAAGCTGCAAACAGGTTCTGTCTGTGTAAAAAATATCTAGGACAGTCAAAGAAAAAGTGTGATGAAGATTCTATTGAACCACATACACAGTTAGGGGAATCAACAAGATTTCTCATAAAGAGATGCAGGTTTAAGGAGCTACAATCCATACGAATTCTCGTATGTATAATTTGACCCAACCTACTGCCAACATAGAAATATGGTGGTACTTTGTGGCTACTGTTAGTAATATTCTTCTTAAACAGGCTTAAAGAGTCGCAATTCTTAATACTAGCGGGAAGTTTATTCCACTCTTTAATAGTAGAGGGTAAAAAATAGTCGGAATATAAATTAGTTCTGGTCCTTATCTCCAATAAACTGCTGGATTGACGTGTATTATGATCATGCCGATCAGAAACAGTATTAGGAACTAGACTGCTTAAGTAATTGGGAGTCTTTTTATTTATCATCTTATTAAAAAGTACAAGTTTATGCTTTTTCCGTCTGTCGATGAGTTTTTCCCAGCCAGTTTCATCGTATAACTTGATATGTGACGTCAATTTAGTACCCCCCGTTACAATTCTTGCGGCGTCTAACTGTACGTTTTCTAACTTATTGATTAATGTCTGATTTTGTGTGTCCCAAATTACGTCAGCATACTCCAGAATAGGTCGAATAAAGCATAGATATATTTTTTCTAGAGAAAATCTATCTAGAGGCATCCTCAATTTACGAAGAATATTGACTCTATTATAAGCCTTCTTGACGATATAATCAATGTGATCATGCCAAAAACCAGAGTTAGAAATAACAACTCCGAGATGTTTGTGGTTATCAACTGTTTTAAGAATCGTGTTGTTCATAAATAAAGGCGGGTGAACCGGTTTATTAATCTTCTTCGATATTAGGAGAGATTCGGTCTTCTGAGCATTAAATTTTACCAACCACTTCTCAGACCAATTTTGAATTTTCTCCAGATCGTCATTTAGTATATCAGCTGCACTCTGGGGGTTATCAACCACTAAATACAAACTAGTGTCATCAGCAAATAGTTTGATATCAGCGCTAATATCTTGAACAATGTCATTAATAAAGATAATAAAAAGCAAGGGTCCCAATATTGACCCTTGCGGTACTCCGGCCTTTAAAGGTAACCACCCCGAATTACATCCATTTATAACAACCCTTTGAAAACGCCCGTCTAGATAATTTTCAAACCAATTTAACAAATTCCCACTTATCCCAATTTGCTTTAATTTGAATAAAAGCCCTTTGTGCCAAACTCTATCAAAAGCCTTACTTATGTCACAGAAAACGACCCGCACCTCCTTCCCACTATCTAAAGCTTTGCCAAATTCATTCGTGATATTTACCAACTGATTTACCGCCGAATCTCCCTTCGTAAATCCAGACTGATGTTTAGATAGAATATCGTGATCTAGTAAATAGTTGTGGATGTGTTTATATACACAACGCTCAAAGCATTTAGAAATAGTACTGAGTAGGGAAACTAGTATTTTAAACTGGCAACACAGAATAAAGATTTTGTTGTGATCATAATGATGCAGTGCTTTCAAATTTTTGTTACTCTTTTAAATTATTGACACCATTTTTATCCATGGCCATATAGGGCTTGTCTTGTGATGTTTCTTCTTGTTCTTCCGTTTAGTTCAGTGAGACTGTTTTTCAAACACACTTATCACACAATCAATATCTTGGCTAAATTACACGTATTCTGCGAGTATCTTAACAAAATTACTGACTATTTTAGTTTGCAGCAACTATTGAAAAATATTTCTTAGCTTGAACATAGACGAGAAGTTTTATAATTATGATTTCTATAAACGTGATAAATATTCTTTAAATACGAATCTCTTACCCAAAGCCTTGTATGCCATCGGCAATTTATTCCAAAGAAAAATAAATGCTGATCTTTTCTGTTATTTTATTGTTCTGTTATATTATACTTTTAGAATTGTATGTTTAATCTGTCCTACCATATTCTAGATAAATGTTTCGGTTTTACACATATTTGGGCATGATTTTTCAAAATAATTATATATGTATTGAAAAAATGGTATCACCAGATATCTATTTTTAACACAGGCCAACCTATCCGATAAATGATATACCTACCATTGAGGATATATACAACGCAATTCAACCACAGGTACCTAAACCACAAAGTAAGCCAAATTCATTCCATCAAACAGCTGTTGCTAAAGCCCATGTTAAGGTTCAAGACAAACCATCAAGTCACATTCAAAGTGTTGGTGAGTATAGAAATATTCTTTATTTTCTTTAATTTAGCTGTCTTTGTATCATTAATATTAAATAGATGTCTTTAAATAGTTAGAATAACTTGTGACATATGAAAAACTGTTGAGTTTAAGATTTACTTGGTAATGAACTGAAAAGACCTTTTTTTCATTTACAGATCAACTTCGAACATCAACCAAAGACTTTTCATGCAGAAAGGGGTCTGACGGATATTTTCCTAGTCCTAAATCTTGTTCTGAATATTTTATGTGTGCAGATGGAACAGCGTTTAAATTTAATTGTGCAACTGGTCTGAAATTTAATTCCAAGTTTAACTTTTGTGATTGGCCAGATAAAGTTAAATGTGATGACAAAGTTGGTAGACCCCCTAAAAAAGCAAGGCCAAAACAAAAAGTATCTATTCAGCCTAAAATATACCAACCCGTTACTCCACCACAGCCTCCACCTCAGAGACATGAACGTCCACAATGGCAATCTCCTCCAAAACAGACCACAAACGCCTTAGATTGGAATTTTGATGCCCCTGCTCAAGGACCACCACAACCAGCGTCTGCAACCCAATCTGCTACTCAGCCAACGGCCTGGGATTGGGTAACAATGGTTGACAACCCTATGCCCTTCTTTATGAGTTGTAAGTAGATATTATCATGGTGAGACTCTTACAACGTATAAGAGCCTTCTTTTAAATATTAAAAAACTAAAATTATACTAATAAAATGTGAAAATTTGAATTAAACGAAAAGGAGACGGGACATATGAAGCACAGGTACCTAAAATAAGGAACAAGTTCAGAAATTGACCTCTTTAAGAATGTTCACATGTTATCCATTGTCAGATCAGGTGAAAGTATGACTACTTGTGCTTTTTGTAAATAATGATTTTCAAGTGCATGCTAATGAGATGTGAGGTTAATATTCCATGCAATACTGGAACATAAAACTGAAAGTAAATGATCAACCTGTTTATTGATGTTCTTCATCTTAAAAGTCGCAGTAAGGACTTTAACAATGGGCCCAAAAGCTATCATAGTTTATCTCTCATTAGCATACAATTTGTGCCCTGAATACTGTAACCAATACATATTGAGAAGGTTGTTTTTAGAATTCTCAGGTTACAAAGTTACAATCTTTATTTTTTTTCCGCCACACTGAACCAAGTCATCATTGAAATGTTATTATTTCTGAAAGTCTATTGTAATATTTGGCGCGATATATATGGTAATAATTTCTGGAAACTATAATAAACATTCAGTTCTGTATGTATGTATAGAACAATGATTTTAATTTTTATTTCAGTGTTTGGAAACAATGACGTGTTTGCGGACATATGTGCAAATCGACGAAACGGAATATATCCTGATCGAGAAAACTGTAGAGGTTTCGTAGAATGCAGCGATGGCGTCTCTTTTAAGGGAACGTGTGGCCCTGGCCTAGCGTTTAATCCAAGTCATCAAACATGTGACTACATAAATAACGTACAAGGATGTCAGTAAACTAGATATTTGTATATTGAAATAATGTTGGAATATATTAGTCTGTCTGAAACCAAAGATACTACAAAGCGTCGCGGTCACCAATTTTATGAAATTTTGTGGGCATACTTATAATGTCTCCATTTTTTTTAGCTTAGAAAAAATTGTTTTTTTCGTTACCAGTGTTGTTGCTAATGTGTAGCTATTTAAATATAAATCAACCCAGCTGGCTTTGTTTGGAACGCCTGAGGTACATGTGCTTATATAATTAAGTATTGTTAAAACTTAAGTTGAATGAATTTGATTTTTGGTGGAGTTTTTCTTTTCTGAAAAATAAATTATTGGTCAATGAATTCAAAGGCAAAAGGCTGAATGGAGTGGTAGAAAAAAGGCTTAATTCCAAATACAGTACCAAAAAACAAAAAATCGTGATAACCAAGAATAGTAACACGGAGAATAAATACTAAAAAGATTATTAAAAGAAATGAAACATATAGCAAACGAAACAGAAACATAAAATAGACAATATAAAGACACTCACAATGTAAAAGTATTGACACCAGTGTTAGCATGTCCTGATCTGTTAAGGTCATTCGACACATCGTGTAGAGTAGATGAGGTGTCCAGTATAATCTGACGTAAAATTGCCAAAGATGACTGAAGTTTATGCGACACCGTTCTGTTTATAAAGTCGTTATACATCTATCAATGCAGATACCATACAACGTATACTTATTAGAAATGGAAGTGTGCAATTGAAGTGTTAAAATCATCACTTATGGGATAAATGTCACAGAGGTTTGATTTCCATCGCCCCTATTATTGCATGTTGAAGTCAGGATATTAGGCAGAAGTGAACGTGTCATTTGTGTGTGTATTAAGTAAGTTTCACTGGGACTGATATGATTCATGTTATGTTAGCGTTATATAGAGAAATGATGTCATTTATGCAAAAGAGTTGTTTTTGTATCGATAGTAGTCCTTGTAGAAACATAGAAACATACAAATACAAAAATAGATTGAGCAAGTTGTCTCTACAGAAATTCAGAGACTTTAATCACTTGTTTTTGGAAAGTTACGTATAATGTATCCGTGTATTAACAACACCAGCAACAGGAACCGATATACTTCTAAAACAAATGCTATTTTATTTCAAATTTTATTTTTTCAATAACCGACTTCATTGCGGTGATTTACACGTGAAAAAGGGTAATTTCTAATTAACTTCGAAATAAACAACGAAATTATTGAGGAAAAATGGTTCATATGAATGTTAGATCAAAACACAATCACGGCCTTCATAATATCCAATAATAAAATCAACATGCATCTAATAATTAACAAAACATTCAAACATTTTAGTGTGTAAAAATGAATGTGTAGAGCATAAAATAATCTTAAAATAAATAAAATAAATAATAATTTAATATTTATAAAAAATAACAAAATGTTAATATTATGTAACAAGTCTATTTTTTTAAATTCTGTTTCGTGTATTTAAGAACGAAACTTATTTTATTTCTTCCCCTCAGGAACACCCACATAAAAATCTATATGTAGTTGCTAAACTATCAACATGTATACTATAGTGAAAGGCCAAAGATTTGACAAGACTGCCGGACGTTGAAAGTTTTCAAGTCGGCTTTTAGCTGGCTGTTTGACTGGTAGAGTGTTGTTAGTGAGCTGATAGTTTAAAGTTCATACAAACAAGTAGTCAAGAAATACCAAAGGGATATCCGAAGGAGAGAAAAATCGTAACAACTGACAAACTCCGGAGAACAACGAAGACAAGACCAAAATAATACATGCACTACAATTAAAAACTAAAAACATATGAACAACATGGACCTCACCAAAAAACCGGGGGTAAACTCGGGTGCTCCAGAAGAGTAAGCAGTCTCTGCTTCCTGCAGGACACCCGCCATGCTGCCCATGTCAAATCCGGAAGGGATAATATCAATGGAACAGGTCCATTTTAATTTGGGAAACGGTTTTTTCATGCCTGTCAACCAAGTCATGATGACGCCCATAAAACTTTAATAAGGATGACTTCATATGACATACCCCTGTCTGAGCAACTTTTCTGTCAGGAGCCGGGCTCTGTCCAGGAAGTCAATGTATATGTCACAAGCTTTGGAATAACGTATGAGTTGTGAAATATATACTCCATACGCCGGCGCTTCTGGAATATTGCCGCTCAAAAATGGGAATTTGACGATTGGAAAGTCAAAGTCATCCCGTTTGTCGTAAAGTTTTGTATTCAACTTTCCTCTGGTGTCCATTTCGAGGTGAAGGTCAAGATAAGATGCAGACTTGGCAGTGTCTGTGGTATCTTTAATTTCGAACTCATTGGGATAGATGAGATGTAAGAAATTCCCAAAACATCATTTATGTAGCGGAAGCTGAAATTAAAGGTGCGGGCTAACTTCTTCTGTTTTTCCTTAAGAAGCCCGTCAAGGAAGTCTGCCTCATATGAGTAAAGGAACCAGTCGGCCAGTAGTGGCTCACTATCCATAGTCTTGATAAAGTATATACCATTCGTACGCTGTTTTATCATTTATTAGCTAAAAGAATCGTTAAATATGATCAGATAGAAAAAAGATACAAGTTTATCGTGAAGAGAAATATTTATGTTACTGAAGTAAATCATTTTAAAATGCTCTTACAAAAGGGTAAAAGTCAAAGACAGATACCCGAGTTCACTCCTGGTTTTTATAAGAGTTCGTGTTGTTAATTTTTTTTTTTTTAATTTTCAATGTTTATTTGTTTTGCTTGTGGTTGTTCATTTGTCTTTCCGGGTTTGTCTGTCTAATGGATTGCGTTTTATGGTTTGCTCCTTAGGTATATTTGTCCTCTTCAAGAAACAACAATGTGACAAGCTGGGAACAATTTTCATTTTGGACTGGAAGAATACTAGGTTAGACATTCAGCTTTAATTTGGATATAGGCAAAGGATGAATAAAGAACCAACTAATGAAAGAAAAGACAATTTGATATCAACTCGATAGAATTAGTTACATGATTGCTTGGGTTTCAAATATTATTACAAAATTCCAACAAAGTACAAATCCTTTCGACTATTACACTTCTGATACTCTGATACTGCATTAAACTTTCAAATTAAAAGACTCACTAATGTTAAACTATAAAAACCTTATAATACCAAAATACAAATTAAAATTGATTGTTGTTTGTTGTAAAGTGGCATTTATTCAATGCACATTCAGGGCGAGAATATGCTGATGTAAAATGAATTTGAACCGTGCTTTGTAGTACACTGTGATGTTGTGTCGGGTTTTATTGTGCTAATTGACAATGTCGTTAGAAAAACTATTAACAGAAACATCGCTTCTTTGTTATTATTTACAGTCATTACTTTGGAAACAATTGGTGTACAAAAATGCGAGCCATAGACCATTTTAATGCTGTAAACATCTGATAGATATGAGGTTATTCAAGTGCCTCATAAACGTTAATTGATAGATGATGAAACATGTTTGAAATTGTGATCAGTAACCATCTACCTTGATGTCAGAATTCATGAAAATCTTTGATAAAATTTTAAAAGGGGGTCAAATGGCAAAGAAAGTAATGTTTAATTGGTGAAAATCAGAGATAAAATAACAGCAACCCACCTTTCCAATTCATATTCATTTTTTCTGAACTAAAATGATCCATATCAATAAGATATGTATATTGCTGCTTTAGTTTCAATTTCTACACATAAACGAAGTGGATGGATTTATGTCCTATAAATAATACAATACTTTATGATTAACTTTGTCAACTGAAACAAAATTATACAGAATTACATAACTGTAGGCAAGCATAGCTGCCAGAGTCGACCTTGTCACAGGAATTTGTGCATAGAAATTAATACGTGGTATATATATTTTGTGTACAATTTACCACACGTCAGAGAAGTTATAATTTACAGTTATTTTTTAAATTTACAAGTTGACATTTGTACAAAAAATATAAATTGCAACTTTGAACACTTACAAAGTATAATACATGTAAATTATTTGAAACGAAAATTTTTTCGACAATGAAAACACACAACTTTGTGAAAAATATTTTGCAACCATTCCTCTATAAAATCATTTCTAAAAAACGAAATAAGAAATTTCTTCCTTTTATTTATATTTTATGTGAAATGAATACATATGGTAGGAACTTTTAGTCAAGATTTCGTACAAAAATTTGACGAATTTCTGAAATCTACATATTGAACATGCATTAGGTTTTCTTAAAGTTTAATACATATAAAAAAGACAAATTAATAAGATCCTCCAAGGTAACATTCTCCTTTTGAGGACCTTTCTTCGATTGAATGAATCTAAGAAATATATATATCAAGTTTTCATGTAAATTAATTTAAAGTTTGAAACAAAAAGGAATTAATGTGATTGTACTTAAGATGAACCTAAAAACATACAAAATGCTTTGAAGTTTTCTTCAATAAATTGTACAAACTTAACAATTCTGTATGTATAAGATTATGACAAATGTCAAAGGTATGTTAATGATTTCCGAAGAATCATCCCACCATATCACAACCAATGTAAGTGTTTTAAAAATGCCGATAGAATAAGGAAAACTTTTCTGTCCTGTAAAATATACTGATTTTGCTCATTTCCGCAAACATATATATTCCCCGAAGGTGAAGCATTTGAAATACAGTCAAACCTGCCTTAAAGTTTTTTTTTATAGCACACATGTACTGGACTTAGGATTATTCGTTCATTACTTCAGTAAATATTATATATACTAGCATTATTGCATTTATTTAAAACATGTCACTTCAGGCACTACATGTATACGAAAATAACAGGAAAAAGAATTAGAAGACAAAACCAATCGGCTTAAAAAGTGTTCTTACTAATGACAAATTTGTACCTGTCGTATGAATTACCGATGAAATATCTTTTTACTTTGCAAGAATTAGTACGTTTCTCAGCGACTTTTATATGTCACACACACATACACACACACATTTATCTTAATAAATTTTAAATTAGGGTCCCAGGAGGTATATTAAGTTGAAAGTCACAAAACATCACACAATTCTATGACATCTGCATTTAACCGATTGATAAGAAGACCAAATAACAAATAAAAAAAACCAATTATTATAATAACAGCTATATGCAGTTGCATGTATGTCTAGTTTTTATAAAGAAACATCCATTGATTTTTTTTTCTTAATTTGGTGCAATAAAAAAAAAACTAGAGGTAGGGGCTGTCGGAACGACAGCTATACCCGCACCCCACATTTATTTGTAAACAAACATTCTTAACATTTTCAGTTTCCATTGCATTACAGTTTGCACCTGTAACAAATAACCTTTGCAGAGATATATCACAACGCACTTTTACTGTAATCTAATTTTTTGGTCTCTTTTCCCTTTTTGGCCCTTTACATCCTCAAAATGCAAAATAAAAGCATGCTAAGCATTAGGCATTACAGTTTACATCTGTAACAAATAACCTTTTCACAAATATATCACTTTTTATATAATTTCAACTATTTGGATCCTTTTAGGGACCTATAGCCCCTTAAACTGAAATTCACAATATTTCTTCAATTTTTTTTCTTTAGATAAAATTTTAGTAATTATGGTCTTTTTCTGTTTCGGCCCTTTTTGGTCCCTCCCACCCCCCTTTAAAAAAATGGAATTCCAAAACCTTATTGCGCATCTACAGTTGGTAAGCAACAATATGGCAACAATAAAAATGATTTAAATTCAAAAATGAAATAGGAGTTCGCGTCACAAGGCTCTTTGTCCATTTTGGTCCTTGTTGGTCCCTCCCAGACCCCCTTTTAGAAATTTGGAATTCCAAAACCTTTTGCGCGTCTGCAGCTAGCAAGCAACAATATGACATCGTGAATTTAGTAATTATGCTTTTTTCTGTTTCGGCCCTTTTTGGTCCTTCCCAACCCCCTTTTAAAAAATTTGGTATTCCAAAGCCTTATTGCGCATATACAGTTGGTAAGCAACAATAATGCAACAATAATAATGGTTTAAATTCAAAAATGAAAGAGGAGTTCACGTCACAAAGCTCTTTGTATAATTTGGCCCTTTTTGGTCCCTCCCAAGCCCTCTTTTAAAAATTTGGAATTCAAAAACCTTATTGCGTTTCTACAGTTAATAAGCAATAATATGGCACAAAAAATGGTAAAAATTCAAAAGTGAAGGAGGAGTTTGTGTCACAAGAAAGTGTGACGGACGGACGGACGGACATACGGACGGACGGACGACCGCAACGACAATATACCCGAACTTTCATTCGAAAGTGCGAGTATAAAGATCTAGCCTCATGACTCACGTGATAAAAAAAAATCAAAAATTCTATCTCTTGCCACCCCTCCACATTAAAATTAATTGGCTACTAAATACCAGACAACACACCACAAAACCCAATACTTACTAATTAACTGAAGACTTTTCGCAATGAGCATCGAGGGACATGCAGTGTCCGACGTCTCATACCCAATGCAAACTATCCAGGATCACATATTCTGTTCATATAACATTAAAAAGATCTTGGGTTTCAAAGTAAGTTATGTAACACTAAAAGAACAACCCTGTGAATAATTTATTTTTCTCATGCTAAGAGCAACGGTCCAGTATCTCAAAATATATTCGAATGTGTTTTTATCTTAATTATTTTATAATATAATCATATTATACAGGAGGCGGATTCATTGAATAGCCGACCCTCCCCAATTTGTACCTTACAACTGAATTACTTTAAAAACACAAAATTCGAGAGAAAGTTTATACCTGGCGCCCCCTCTTCTACCAAAAAATTAAAATCCTAGATCTGCGTCTTAAAAATTTAGTTTTATTAAAATACATTTAGTTTTTTTTTATGAATATTGATGTTTAAATATCAAACCCTTTATTGACCATACAAAGATGACTATTTTCACAATCCAGGGGTCTAATAGTACAGAAATTTTAAGAAAAATTAACAAATATTACTCGAATATCATTTTTAAAATTTGTCCAAAAATATTTATAAGGAATATGATATTTCAATTTTGTTGGATGTTTGTTGTAACGCGACGGCTGAAACGTCTTCTTTCTGACGAATGGAAGTTATATGTAAATACTCACAATTTTATATTCACTTATTACCCCTTAAATATACTTTTTTTACATGTTTGATATTTTGTATAGTTTGCAAATAATTTAATCTTAACGGGACATATTATATGATCCTTCTTTAAAAATATATATTTTATATAATTTGAATACAAATATTCTGTATTATGAAATTAACCGGTTGCTTCAAAAGTGTCAATTTAATAATGGCAAAATGCACTAAAATTCTAACCTTTTGTTCATTTAACTGCTAAATAAAGTTTTTTTTCAAAGATAATTTCGGTTATTTATACTTGTTTATTTTATTTTATTTAATGTTATTCAATGAGCAGTTTAGGAAAATAAGGTTTTTAACACGGAATACAACTGGGTGCTATATATTTCTTTACATTTTTATTGAAGTTACAAAAATATACACTTTCTTCATTCTATTTTATTATGCAATTTTTTATGTTTAATCCGTGTTTTAAGATTTTATGATGTATTTGTATAGCTTAACACAATCAAAAAAATAAATATTTGTGTGTATAATATAAAACTTGTTAAAACAGTAAATGATGTTCACATTGTATTTAAATAAAACCTTTTTTGTAATATTTCTTTCCGATAAATTATTTTTACTACAGCTGAACAAGCCGGTGACGTCAGCCGCATTGCATTATGGGATATAAACAACATTTAATTTGGCAAGGATGTCATAAATAAAATGACTATAAAGTAATATTTGCAATTATTATGGACATAGATGAAATGGGGGAACGAGTATTTGCAGCCGAACGTATACTGAAAAAGAGGATTCGAAAGGTAAGTCGCTGTTCTTTGTTTCCTTTGTGCATTGGCGCGATTCAGTCGCAAGCTTGGTCAGCCCTCGGCCTACTTACAAATTAATGTTGCATTATTTTCGTTTCAGGCCAAAGTCGAATATTTTGTCAAGTGGAAAGGTTGGTCTCCAAAGTGAGTAAAATTTACTATATTTGTCAGATTTATCGATATCGATTTAATGGCGTGTCATAATGCAATAATGATTAATTGACATTAATTTGATAGGAGATTTAATTAATGTTTATGATTACAGATACAACACATGGGAACCAGAAGAAAATATCTTAGATTCCAGACTCATTGTTGCCTTTAATTCTAGGTAAGTTTAGCCTTATTGAAATTAAATAATATATAATGAAAAGTGTGTCACCATTTGTTGACATTGTCATTGATATGGAATCACTTAAAGTTTATTATGAACTGTTAATTAAATTGTTAAATAAAATAAAGGAATTTAAATATCTTAAGCAGTTTAAGAATTTGATTCTGTCTTACATATTTTTTGAAGTATATAATAAAAAAATTGTTATTCTTTCTTAGTGATGAGGCACAACCAAAGAAAAGAGGACCAAAACCAAAAAAGCTGAAATTACAGGTACCTGTGTAACTTTTATCATTATATATTAATTATAGTACTTATTCTGGGGTAATGTATAACATGTTTATTGAATCCCATCTACCCAATAGCTGCTACTATCTTATATAATGGCAAATTTATACTTAATTTTGAAATAAGAAAAAAATGCAAATTGCAGAAGCATTGTAACAGGGTTTGAATATTAATAAATATACATTATTTTGCATTTAAAAAAATACATTTTCTCTTTTTGTATTATAAATTAACAATTACTGTTATTTCTTAATTGTTATACTTGTATTTGGTGAAATTTGGCACTGTGTATTTGTATGGAATATTTAATTCTAAACCTGACTATTCAGTATGTTCAAGAATAAGTTGAAAAATTGAACAAGGATATCTCCATAATATGATTTTTATTGTAGCTTACACGAATTCAGATCCCTGCTCCTTTATTTGTGGTAAAACCATTATTATTCCACTTTCTGTTAAAAATGATAATTGTACATGGTTTTCTTGCATGAATTATTTGGTAGTGGCTTAATTTCATTTGGTTGGGTTATATGAAATTGTTATATTTTGTAACAAGTTGTTTTGAATATTTTGAAACATTTGGAATGGAAGAACCTTTTTATATATATAAAGTAAATATTGATTCTGATTTAATTGGATTTATCGAATTTTTCAAGTATATATGTTTTAGAGAACTAAAAAAATTCTATTTGAATATGGTTCCAAGAACGTATTATTCTGACAAGAGATAAGACGTACAACTCAAAATTTGAATCGGCGTCTTTATTGGATATGAATTCTGAGGAGTGCATTTGTAAATTCTTTTACTTGATTTGACAAGACCATATCGACATAAATATTTAATATTCATACGGCAAAATCAGGTCAGAATTTCTGACTTTCAACGACCTTTCTTAGAATTCACTTTAATCGTCAGCGGGCACGTTCCGTATAATATGCCATTATTATATAATTTGGAAATGTGCCGATTCTGTCAAGTACAGGCACTTACCAATGTTTTACGACTTAATGATTATTTTTATCATAATTTCCCATCTAAAATTATTCTTTTTCTAAAATTTAGCATTGGTATTGCTAGCTGTATTTTTTTTTCGTGAATTTGTCAATATATGTAAATGGCTGACATTAAAGCAGATATGTAAAGGGTCAAGCAAGGATTTTAATTTCTCTTCATGAAAATAAATTTGAAAGACGTAAAACTTTTATTAGTGCCAAAGTTAGGGGTTGTTTCTGATAACCTGCTTATATATAAAGTTATAAAGTATTGCTTATATGATCTTATATGGCCCTGAAATTTTTAAAATAGGCCCGACTGATATAAGATTTTTTTTTATCAATTGAAATTCTATGAAAATCAACTAAATTATAAATTTCATGTAAATATATATACAAAAGATTTCGAAGTTTCATGTGCAACCGACATATACTTTTCATTGATAAATTCGTTAAATCGATTTTTGAGAGAAGGTCTGAAGATCGTTTGTACACTACATGTACTTGCCTGTGATGTGAAATAATGTGATAACCTACGTCCATTTTACTCCGTGGTCACTTCTTTCATTTCATATGTGAATTGTTGCAAAAATCTATTTTCTTCTGGGTAGATATGAATGGGAAAATAAAGGGATCTCCTAAAACTTGGTAACCAGGATAGGTGGTAAGTTTAGGTTGTTCAGTTATATGTGTGGAAAGGGTGGGAGAATACACGGTTGTCCCGTTGATTTATTTTTAATATTAAACATTTATATAATTGACAACGAAGGTGATTTTGTTTATCACCTTACAGTTAGTATTGTTCAGCTGGTGTTAATTTACTCTTGAACATATGACTGTGAAGTCGCACATACACGTTTCGGTGGTCATTCTGTAAACTATGTTCATGTCATTCTTGGTAATTTTTTTGGAGAGCATGTATTTGAATCATTTAAAAAATAAAGATAAAACCTATATTTATTATTTTATAATGGATTCCATAGGAGATATACCTATTGCCTTTCTTCTGCTTATGATTAGCACTCACAGGGTTAGCAATTACTATCAATTTATTATTATCGAAGAGTACAAAAACAAATAATAATAATAATAATAAAATAATGGAAAAAATACAACCTTAAGTCATATTTTATTTAAAGTCAGTAGAGGAACAAATCTCTAGTTATCTAAATATTCATTTCTATAGTTTTTTTGGTTTTTAGATAAATTTATTTAATAGATCGATTATAGATCCACTTCCAGGAAGATGAAAGCCACATGCCTTGTCCAGATATAAAAAGATAAAAACTAACTGTGTTTATTAAAAAAAAAATACTTTGATCTTTACTCCTTTTATTAGAAAAAATATAAATTTAAAGTTATTAATGAAACAACAATAACATTTTTTCCGGAAAAAAATTAAATAAAGAAATTGGTTTTGTTCGAATTTTTTATGCCCGTTTTAACATCTCACCATTTCCATTAATTTTCCTCGTATTCTAAATATAGAAAATATTATCTAGCATTAATATATATTTACAGGAAATGGCCAAGTTTAATTTCTAGTTCTTCCAGAAGAAAGTTAAGGCTCTTGGTGATCTGAATATTAAAAAAAATGATTGTATAAAAAGAACTCTTTCGAACTTGAACTTATTTGGAGACAGAATCATGACATTAGGAAGTAGCGTTATAAAAGTTGTCCATGCCGAAGCTTTCTGGGTTCTGGGAAATTAGTCCTCAGAATTATTGGCGAAAAATAATACATAGCCAAAGTGGGAAGAGGGGGGATGGGGGTCTGCAATTGCGTTTATTCTTTTAGGTGGGATGCATAAATAAAATACTTTGATACCATGAAAAATTTTGATACACAAAATGTGCCCATTTCGTCGATATGGTTGTTAAGTTTTTAATATGTTTTTACGTTACGAGTGAAAACTTTAATGACATTTAATTCTATATAGACAAGGTGAATCATAAATACTGATATAAAGATCAGACTAATTAATTCAGCTGTTCTCATGTTGCAGGAAAGTGGCAGTGCTGATAAAGATAACACATCGGACAGTGACTCGGATACTGAAGATGAAAAAAATGATAGAGAAAGAAAGGATTCGAGTGACGAATCGGCTAATTCCTCCACTGACGATTCATTTATTAAATCTGAACCTGAACAGAATAAAAGGGAAAAATCTGACACAAACGATGAAAAGTTGGGAAAATCAGAGGAAAATGAGGATAATAGACGTGAAAGTAAACATGAAAGAAGGTCGTCTCAATCGGATGACGACGAAATGAAAGATGACAACGATTTTCCTCTTCCCCCGACACTTTTCCCTATGAATATTCGTAGACCACGTGGTAGAAGTGGTCGCCCCAGAGGTAGACCACGTGGTCGACCGGCGCTAGCTCGTAGAGATATTGGACCACCCCCATTACAGGTTGTGTTACGCGGTAGAGGTAGAGGAAGACGTGGTAGAGGGAGTATTCGAGGAATTCGTGGTATAAGAAGAGGTCGTGGTCGTGGTCCTGGCCGCCCTTCATTTAGTCGTGGCACAGGTCGTGTCGGAAGACCTCCATTAAATTTAAGACATTTGAGCCGCGGAAGTGTGCATTCCATTCGTAGGAGTAATTTAAATGTTATAAGTAGTCTAGAACGTAAAAAGCAAAAAGAAAAAGCACAGCGAATTAAAAATTTATTGAACAGAAATGGTGAATCTCCTGAAAAACAATTTAATAATGAAGAGGGGTCAAGAACAAACTTTAAAGAAATTCGTAGAAATCCTTTTATTGATAGAACTGAAAAGACAGTCGAGGTAAAAAATTACTGGACTCCCCCAACAAGTATTAAAAGTGTTCTGGACCAAGTAAAGATAACGGATGTTACCACTGCAGACGCTACAATCACAATCCGCGAAGCTTCAACCGAGGAAGGATTTTTCAAAAATAGGGATGAAAGTATTGGGTCTCCTTCGTCAAAAGATAGTGAATGAAATGTGCGTTGTGTGCAAAAGTTACGCATTATGGTGCTAAATGTTCAAATTGTATGATTGGTTGGTAATTTGGGGAAAATGAATTCGAAAAGTTGTTATGCATTTTTGCAATAAAGTACAAAACATTTGTTTGATATCTGCTTAAAAATATGTCTCGTTTGCGAGTACTACTGTCGGAAATTGAGACATCTCTTTTTTTGACAGCTTAAAATATTGTGACTGCAACCACAGTAAGTCCCGCACAGAATGTCACACTGACTTTTCAATTCAGTGAATAGGTTCAAAGTAATTCGATTGGAGGTCATACTGTGTTGGATACAACTACTGGTGTACTTGTTTATACTGGATGTATGGTATCGTGTATCTATAGCGAATCTAAACGATAAGATTCCTGTACAATATAACAAGCAAAAATGAAAATACGAGACTTGTATTTATTCTCTGCAGCCCTGTTATATTTGCATTAATTAAAACGGCGCCTTTGGTCCCATATTCGGTGGCCGAGTAGTCTATGTACTGATGAACAATCATTGGTAGAACTAATGATGACTGGTCCTGGTATGTTTGATGCTGTTAGCGTCGGCGTCCGTAGACAGTTAGGTTTCCACTCATTTACTTTTATTCTATTGAACTTATCCTTATAATATTTATCCCATACGGTCCCCTATGAGAAAAACAGGTTATGATTGATTTAGGGAAATCTGGCCCCTCCCGTTTTTTTTTCTGGGGGTGATTAATTTTTTTATATTTTGGTGTAATTTTATTTTATGCGATTTGTATGATTTTAGGTTTTTAATGTTCCTTGATGAAAGTGGAAAAAATGTCTTTGCGATCTGTTTTTCACTATCTCATAACGTTTTAAAGATATAAGGGATCGAAAAATGGACACAACTTGATTTTCGAAACCTATTCCTTTTCCAATTTTGGTGATTTTTTTTTAATGTCGTCGTAAACTTTCCTTTGAAGATCTCTCAAACCACTGGGTCAATTGGAACAAAACTTGGCAGCAATGATCCTTAGGTGGTCCTCTTTTAGAATTGTATCCGATGACACCATCCGTCGTCCAAGATGGCCGCCAGGACCCTATGGTAGGTTTACTTAAAGATCTTGTCTGAAACCATTTGGCCAATTGGAACAAAACTAGGCAGCAATGGTCCTTAGGGGATCCTCTTTCAGAATTATATTCGATGACCCCGTCCATCATCCAAGATGGCCACCAGAGCCGAACTTAGTTTTACATAGGATCCTATGGAAAATTTACTTAAAAGATCTTGTCTGAAACCATTTGGCCAATTGGAACAAAACTTGGCAGCAGTGGTTCTCTTTCAGAATTATATCCGATGACTCGACCCATCATCCAGGGTAGCCACCAGAGTCGAACATAGTTTAACATAAGACCCTATGGGAAACATGCTTAAACATGTTCTTGCCTGAGACCACTTGGCCAATTGGAACAAAATTTGGCAGCAATGGTCCTTAGTTGGACCTCTTTCAGAATTATATCCGGTCACCTTTGCTTGAAACCAATGAGCCAATTGGAACTTGACAGCAATGTCATTCAAGACACTGTTTATGCCCCGTCCACGAATGTGGAAGGGGCATATAGATTTACCATTGTCCATCCGTACGGCTTAGTTAAGTTTTTGCGTTTATATCCATTCCTCAGAAATCCATTGTGAAATATCAATGGTATTATACCAGTAAGATAAGATAATTTTTTTGCATCAGCGTAAAGCTATAGCAAACATAAAAAATTATTCAACGACATAAGCAGCATATCTGTATATATATATATATACAGATACACAAATAAAGAAAAATAATGATGGAAAATACCCAGAGAACAATAAATATGCTAAATTTTAAATTTAAATTAATTAGGATCGAAGTCTCCAACTCATTTAAATATCGCGAAAGCCTGTTTAACAATTTTTGAGACTTCGGTTTAAGAAAAATTTACAGTTTTGTTTTTGTAGGCCATTTTGATTTTTGATGTTAACATTTTTTTTTTTATGAAATAGGATATCAGAGAATCTAAAAATCATAATTTGAGAGGGGGGGTGGGTGGTTATCGTAGCACACGGACTAAATCTCATGAAATAATTAAAAGATTTCCTTGCATTTTTGTCTCGCCTGCGACGATAGTCGCGGAAGGCGAAACATAGGTGTTTCTTTTCAAGTGGTGTCGTCGTTGGCGGCGTGGTCAAAAGTGTTCTGCTTAAGGATGTATTCTTCTGATGTTTCAATCTCGTTGAAACTCGTTCGGGAATTATTTGCAAAACATGTGATACAACTGGAAAATATTAATGAATTTAAAAAATATTATAATCCAACTAAACTCTGTGAAAAAATTATATACTTACAATAAGTAATATTTGGGTAATAAAATTTTCAAATTTTATAACCAATCCGGGCAGTGTCATCAGCCAAAGTGTTGAGAAAATGGATGAGGGGTACAAAGAAAAAGGAGTACTTTCAAATGACCGTAGCAAAAAAAGAAGTGCACCATATGATTTTTTCTTCATAAATTACTTTCTTATAGTCATATAAACCCAAAAATCAGGATAAGAAAAAAAGAGTTTAATTCCAGAAATGTTTGGCTCCTCAGAGGTGTACATCCTTATGTTAGTTTGATAGGAACTACTTGTGATAGATAATGGCATTTTCTATAAAGATGCATTACTATCAGTACATCTTAGTTTGACGAGCAATTCGAGGCCTTACCTAGGTTATAGTCCAGCGACTTTCAATTAAGCAATGTTGATGTCCATCAGATTGTCTTTTCTTCGAATTTTCTGCCGGTAGGGGCGACATATCTCTGTGTCAGAGTTTATTGCATTTTGTTTTTATAACCTTTTTTTCCAAACATAGAATATGCATACTCTTATATAGTTTCTGTTAAATTTTTAACAGCTTGATTGATATCCCAATCGGATTATCTATATCCTTAGCACATTTGATCATAATCTCTGTTTTGATTCAACTTCTCAATTTCATCCCATTTAATGTATATATAAATTAGTCGACTTTGAACAACCCATATCAATTTCAAAATATAACGATGCATGCATGGTCTGAGGATTCATTGAAATCAAGCATTTCAAAATCTTATATGACATTAAAATAATTCGCTTGTACTAATAAATAGTCATTCACACTTTTCATTGAATCATTCAAGTTAAATTACAGAAAGTGTATATATATATACCTTCCGTATCTCTGCCAGTTCTACCATCACATACAACCTTATCAGTTAATTGTATCTATCCAAATTACCAGACCATATTAAATAATCAAGTAAACACTATTCTACTATTCATGTCACCACAGACAAACATTTGACCTTTCTCTTTATAAGCAAAAATAATATCATAGTAAATCATACTCTACAATATTATAATATGAATATTTTTCATGTAATAAACATGTCTTCACTGATATGAAAAAAAACCCTTTTTTTTAAATTTTACTAACAAAATACCATTTTCTATTTCTTTTTCAACAATAATACCTTCAGCTAAACCTGATTTACAGTACAATGCTAAAACCATTCAAATTTAATTTATCTCTATTTTTTAACCAAGTTTCACATAATAATATAATATCATAATCATCAATAGACTGAACACAGATGAGCAACATTTGGGTCACTTTGACTTGCATTTTGCACGAGTGACTAATAAGGTTTTGCTTTTAATATCATATCCTGGGAATCCACGGTGTTATATCAATGATACTTTACCACTATAATCCCCTTACATTATATAATGCATTTTAAAAGTTCGGTCATTTTAACCCACATTTCATGTATGATTGACATTGTTATGTTTTTGCGTTTATGTCCATTTTCTCAGAAACCTATTGAGATAAATCAATGACATGATATCTATGCATTCATCTTATATAGTACAACAAGTCAACAGCATGGCCATGGCCTATATTTTATGCTTCAGTGACTCCATTAAATTTTAGCGTTTTGGTCCTTGTGTCAGAAACGGAATTTAGTACTGTGGGTTCATTATTTGTAATGGAGTAAAAGTTAATGTAAGCGGGATAAATTATTAAACTTTCGTATACTAGTATGTAAAAAGTTCTCAAAATGATTTCAACCAGCTCGGTGGTCTCGTGGCAGCATGCTCGCATCGAGTGCGGAGGATCGCGGGTTCGATGCTTCTATGCCAAGCATGCGGCATCTAGGAGTAAGAGCAGAGGACTGGTCGGATCGGTGTCGGTATACTGTGTCCGGGTTGAGTGTCATGTCTGCCTGAGGAAGGCGTGTTACATCGTGAGCTAGCGCGTTAAAAGTCCGGCTCAACATGTCGGTCTATTACAAAGCAGGGTTCATATTTATATCCTGATATGCACTTAATGGTTGCCACTGGACGTTAAGCATTAATTCATCCATCTATCATCAAAAAGACTTCCCCGTCATAAATGATGATAGGATTTCTATGTTCAAGGGGACAGACACACGATCTCTAGCAGCTTTCAAGGGGACAGACACACGATCTCTAGCAGCTTTCAAGGGGACAGACACACGATCTTTAGCAGCTTTCAAGGGGACAGACACACGGTCTTTAGCAGCTTTCAAGGGACAGACACACGATCTCTAGCAGCTTTACAGGGGACAGACACACGATCTCTATCAGCTTTCAATGGGACAGACACACGATCTCTAGCAGCTTTTAAATCATCTTGATAAGTGCTTCCAGTAGTATGTCAACAGATTTCTTCTATATTTTACGGTTTTTGATATATAAGGGGTTAATAGGGCTAAAAAAAGCAATGTGGCTTGATACTTAATTTTTTAAATTTTTCATCCAATTCATCCATCGGATGAGTGGCTGATTCTCAACCAAAAGCGGATCGTTTGTAAAAAGTATTGCTGGAGTTTCTTTAGAGAAGGTTTTTGAAATTGGAAAATCAAATTCGAAGACGGCCTCTGGTGGCCATGTTGTTCATCCAACTGAACAAAAGATAGATCGTTTGTAGAGGTCCTTCCATACATCATTCTTACTTAGTTTGGTTACAATCTGCCATGTGGTACCAGAGGAGATCAAGATGTGTAAAGTTTACGGGCAACGGACGATAGACAACGACGCAGGGCGCAAAGTCTTGACATAAGCTCACATGGCCTATAGGTCCAGGGAGTTCTTTATAGCTAGATGTACTAGTCATTGCGAGTTCAAATCAAATTCGTAAGAGGTGTTCGAATCCGATCTTAATTTATTAGATTTCAACTTCTCCCACAAATAAAAACTGGTCCCCAATTGCACTGAAAGTGACGAAAAACCCAAATGAGTGAAATAAACCAAACCACTACACTTCCAGTATATTTTTCAGTGTTTGGTTAGAACCATGATCAGTTGAGTACTGTACTATAAAAATCTTGATTTATTTTCTTTATTGATGGGTATGACATCGTAGATATTTTTCATCATGGGCTTAGTAAATAATAAATGAATCAAGATCATTTTACGGGTAATTCTAGATCTTCAGGTTACAGATATATCGAGAAATCGAACTAATGTAACGCATGATTTATGAAATTAGGAACAATGCAATGGATATAGTGTAAAGACCAAATAAATGACAAATGTGATACAAACTTGTCTCGCCTATCTAAGCATGTTAATTCGAAAAATATGGATATAATTATCTATTATATTTGGGCCATCTCTCTTCCTGTTTCTCACTCACACCAAGATGCCGTCCTAAATATTCCTCAAATACCCTGTTTCGATAGTTTTGCAGCCTTTTGCTCTTACTATTATTAAAATAATACATTGCTTAATTTTCAAAAGGCACCCTTGCATCTTGGATCCTTTCATCTCTCTATTTCTGTTTGCGTATTCGCTAAACTATAAAAAATTAAAACAACTTATTCAAAATGTCATTGAGGTAAACCATATATACCTACACAGAAGCAGTAACACTTTGAGTCTAAATAAAGTATCTTTATAAAAAAATGCATGATTGGAGCATTTTTGTTTGTGTCATTCGTAGTGGGATGTTGGACTCAATGGATAAGAAATGTCATTAAACAGATGAAATAATTTTCTATTTACACTAATCCCCTTTTATCTGTGAAAACATATCTTATTTGAAAACAAAAAAACACGCGATAATCCATATTCAATGGGCCGTATATGCGTTTTTCAACAACTGATCATTGTCCAAGGCTAAAATATTGAAGGATGAGAACTCGTAAATGACCACATGCAAACCAAGAAATGACCAAAAGGTAAATTTACAATCAATCGGAGAGAGAAAATTAAAAACATCTATTTACATATATGTTAATGACCTGTATGAATACATTATATATGTTTTACACATAATACTACAAAAATTATTGATAAAAGTGTCTATATGACAACAAATTTTTACTATTGCTATTAAACTGATATAAAATTATAATATGAACGTTTAGTTCTGTAATTTGATACATGTATGATCACATTGTTGTCAAATCCCAAGATGCGTGTTGGGCATTTGAAATGCTTCATTTGATGAACGATGTACTTGTTGGTTAAAGTGGATTCAATATCATACTTTTAGTTTCAAATACAGTGGTAAACATAATACATACTAGTATATTAATTTCCTATACCCACTAGGCTTATTGGAGAATATATATTCTACATTGTTTATCAAAGTGTACCTTACAGACTTTCACAGAAAATCACCAGAATGTTTGTAAATGACATATATTCTTCTCCAAATGCCCTTTGTAGATTTATAATCATTTTATTTTACATCTTGGTTTCAGCCGTGCCACCACTCGCACCTTGCTGTTCGTGTGTTAGTTGCGCTACCTTTCTAGACGTGTTTTCTTGTTTGCGATCAGTAAAAGGATGTACACGGGGTCGTGCTTTCTTACAAAACAAGAACAGGAAAAAGCTTTTTCGAAACTTTTCATTCATAAAGGCGTAGACCACAGGATTATAGCAGCCACTGCTCATGGCGAGACACTGCAAAAACATTTTTAAAGTCTGGATTTCTGCTGTATTCGCAGTCTCGAACTTCTCGGTTACTATGTTAAAAAGTTGTAGAGGAAACCAGCAGACAACAAACAATGTTATTACCGTTACAAGCATCTTGATCGCTCGCCTTTTCTGGCGCAGTCGTAACCCATCTGAACTGTTAACATTCAGAGATGTTGAGAACGCATATTTTCCCCAAAGTCGATGAATGATCATTCCATACAAGATTGCCATTACCAACAGTGGAAACATAAACAAAATTGCAAAACTCATCCAAAGTAAAAGAAATTGTTGGCCTGGGGTTTCGTACTTCGGAGTTAAACATTCTGTAATCTTTGTGCCACATACAGTTGAAAATTCAATCAAGTCATAACTTATTGCTTGTGGTATAGCCGAGAAAACCGAAAGTATCCACACTGCTGACAGAATGGTGGCCATTTTGAATTTTGTTTGGAAAAACTGCAGTTTGAAAGGGAAAACGATGGCATAAAATCTATCGAGGGCAATACAGCACAATGTTAAAGAACTGCATCCAACTGAAAATGCGTTCATGAAGGGTACAAGTTTGCATGCAAATGGTCCGAGTGTCCAGTGATTTGTTACAGTTTGTCCAATATTAAAAGGAACAGTAGTAACAATTAGCAGCATGTCACTTCCAGCCAGTGAAACAATGAATATATTAGTCGTAGATCGCATATGTTTGTTGAATATAAAAGTCAGTATTACTAAACAATTTCCAACTACAGATACGGCAATGATAATTACATATAAAGTCACCAACAAATATTGTAATGGTTCGGACACTTCATAGCTATGAGATAAACGGAGAAGATTTGAAAATGACTCCGAAAATGTTTTACAAATAATGGTAGAATTATCTGTTATTTCGCCACAACAAAGTCCCCTATACACGTGGAAGATAAGATACTTGCTTCCAAAAAGGGAATGCTCTGTGGTATTGACAGTTGTTTCATTTGAAGTGAAATCCTCTTCTTTAGTGAAAGAGTACTGATCAGTAACTGCGAAATTGATATCTGAAGTCTCGGTATATCCGATTGTTTTTAATGTAAAGTTGTGCAGCATTATCTTTTCTTACAGAATCCTTTCTCTAATGTATTGTTATCTTCAATAGTTTATCTGCTTGGGAACTACTGAACAAAAACTGTCGCCTCTTGGAAAAATGTAGTATATAGTTTATAATTTTGAATTTGTATTGGCTGTGACGCCAAACATCAAATGACATTATTTCCGGTTTAATGGAATGCGATAGAGCTTTGAATGGTTAAATAAATATTTAAAATAATAACCATCTGTTCTGCTTATGGGAAATAGATAATTTTTCTGATTTCAGATTGTATTGTGAGATGAGTTATATTTAGCAAAAATATTCCTACTTGATATGTGCTTATGTGGACATCTTTGTTGATTTTCCTAAAGTGTAACAACTTGCTTAAAAATCTTAATATTTGCTTTTTACTTCAGTTCAATTGTTCATTTATTTTAATTTTCAGAATCTCTTTAATTTCTGAATGAAAAACCTTCGGAAAAGCAATTCTAATAATGCCTTGAGCTAATGATTTAAAGGAGCAATATATATTTATGGGATTGGTTTCAGCTCTCGCGTTTTTGGTCGAGTAGAAAATTAAATGCGTTACTTAAATAGTATTTACAAGGGCTCTGGATTTACCTGTTTATGACTAGTTTTGTGTGTAATCGGTAGTATATTTTTTTTTTTTGTTATTTCACGATCAGTTTCCCAATTTTCGGCCATGTGTGTAATCGGTAGTATTTTTTTGTTATTTCGTGATCGAAATACATATGAAGTGAATAAAATTTAGTATTAAAGAATACTAATTACTTTGATGATCAACAGTTGCTATCTCAGATAGTTTAGAGTAGTTACATAAATCAAAGCATCTGGAATAAGGTATTAATGGAAAAGGTTTGGGTCAGTTGTTTTTTTAGGATATTTCACTAAGATAAAGACTGCCGCAATTTCAAATAGTTTTTAAATCTTTTTTTAAATTGGAGAATATATGATCCAGGGCTAAACTCGTAACCTATCTTCAGGCTTTTGAAATAAATTTACATATATACTGAAAAAAGGCAAAGTTCGAAATCCAGAAATGTATTCAGCAGCTCATAAAAATCACAATAAATCACTTCAGATATCTAAAGTATCTACGTTTTATTCTTCTATCTGTTTCACGGTTTAACACAGATAATCATGGTACAAACGAAGTTTTAGACAGATTATCGATATTCCTATGGGCACAAATTGTGCATCTCTCAGGTCATGGACTTGTTTCTCTATTTGTATGAATCGCATTTTATGGCCAAGGTATATAAAAACCCGATTAAACACGACATATTCAAATATTTCAATAACTCCTTTAGATATTCAGATGATATTCTGTCGCTAAAAGACCAGAATTTGAAAATTATATATATATATGAAATATATCCTGCTGATTTAACTTTAAATAAGTCCAATCAAAAGGATGACCATACCCCTTTTCCAGATCTCGACATTACTCTTGAAAATTGTAACATTACTACCAAGATATATGACAAACAGGATGATATTAATTTTCAATAGTAAATTTTCCATTTCTTGATGGAGACATTTAGCACCTTCTTATTGAGTTTATACTAGACATTGAACCCGCGCGAGCGCGGGAAAATAAGCATTTTTTTGTGGTGGCCATATTGACTTTAAAAAGTTTTTGCGGCCATGGTATTCGTGGAACAGGAACTCAATGTGGATGTTGTGGCAGGCTTCCCATAAACTTTCCTGTCAAGTAGGTGGTATCAACTGATAGTTTCATGACTATATGTGCTGTAGTATTCCACAAATGGATGCTAATGCAAACTTTAACCAAAGTCAATGAAGCGTGAAATGTAGGTCAACGTGACCTAATTGTCATATGGTTGTTCGTTACTACCGAAGATGTATCCACTGATGACGTAGACTGTATGCCACGTAGAATTACTAAAATGGACCTTAAGGTTCCATCAGTCAAAATCTATGACGAAAATACAACCACATAAATTGTCAATATGTTTATGTTACAATTAATTCTGAACTGGAACTTGATGAAAAGCTTTCATTAAATACACATTTCATAATGCATTACCTTTTTCATTCAGAATAAATATGAAAAAGAATATGAATAAACATTTCCTTAGTGACGGATGAATTTTTCAAACGATGCCGTGAGTTAAGTAGAGCATATTTTTTGGAAAATAATTGTTCCAATTGTTCATTGTCATCATGGGCAGGGCAAGCGAGGCTTAATTTCACAAATAAATCCAATAGACGATAAAAGCATTTTCAGTGTGTGGCTGAGTGTGCTGTCCACGTTTATAAAGATGTCCGAGATAAATTTCGTCATTAATGATAAAGATGTTAAAAATATTTTTATCTAGGGCTTACAGGGAATTGTACGGTAGAGATATATTTAGACATGTCACATGATAAATAATATAAAAATGGATAATGGCTGGTTTTATCACTTTGTGCAAAGTAAACATCCGAGCAATCCAAAAAACTACTAAGTTAGGAATCCTCTGAACTTTGCCTTACTTCTTCATAATCTTCAAAGTTCATAATGTTTTTTGTTAGGAGAAATTGAGTTATTGTAGAAAAAAAAACAATCCTGAATACATGAAGCGGAAACATCCCACTCGAAGGAGAATGTTTTTAATTTGTTTTATTCTTCTTCCGTAATTTCAAACAAAAATACATTTAAAATATGTGCATAATTGTTTATTTAAATGAATGTGTTAAAATGATGCATTCGAGAACCTTCTAAGGGATTTGTTGGGAGAATTCATACCGGAAAAGTCCATGCAGATTCTATTTGCACATAAACAAAACTGCAGTTTAAATTTATAAATGCAGATTGTCAAATCCGATAATAACCTTTATAATCTGAACCATACATCGTTTATTTTAAACCACGCATTTTGCCGCCTATTCGGCTAATTCGTAAATTTAGTATTATATAGATAGATAGATAGATAGATAGATATCTTAACTATACTCTGCAAAAAAAGAAACGCATAAGGGTTTTTTTTAGGTATTTAAAAGTATGTATCTTAAATCCAGATTTTTCGGTTATGCTTATAGATATTGATTCAGAATTTTTTTTATTGAAAAATAAAGTCCATTCTTCAGAGATTAACGAATTAAAATAACTTTATGTTCAGTTCAGAACACTTCCGGTCATGTTAAAGTTAGTACACTGTATAACCACCAAGCGCGGCCAACATTGCTCTGCAGCTCCTCGGCATACTCAATAAATTTTCTGACATTATTTTGTTGCATTATTTGCCATTCCTGTTGCATTATTTGGCGGCGTTGATCAAGGTCTGAGGTGGAGATTGACGCTAGCGCACACGTTTATCCAGAAATAAATTTTTCATACCACATCAAATCATTGATTCTCATCTCAAAAATAATAGGACAGGTGAAAGAATTTGGTTTTCTGTTTCTAAAAGTATATAGTTATAAACTGGGTTTCTAAGAACAAACAGGGATTATATAATACAGTTCCTGGAACAAACTATTACCTGAAGCCAGAGGAAAGAAACATAATTTATAGGCGTGACGTTATCAGCCAATCAAATTCATCAGGCCGCCAACAGATCACTGCCGGTGCAAGAGTCTGAAAACTATTGCCCTGGAACAGTTACTTACAGAATAATGATAGAACACCCCAAAATCAATTAATATGTTACTTATTTTATATAACTAAAAATATACAGAGTAAAAATATAAAGGTATAACAAATATGACATTTGATAAGTCTATGGAGAAGGTCTGGTTTGGCAGAAAAACCATGAGAACTAATTTGGTACATATATAATTTATTATTATATAGATATATATAAGTCTAGATATGACATCAATCATGTAATATAATACAAAGTATGGAATGTTGTAAATCTAAATCACCAAGCTGTTAAAAAATTAAATGCCATTAAAAAGATTTTTGTTCTTTTCTAAAGGTTGTTATATACTTTTTGTGTAAATGTTTATATATCAAACAAAACAAATGACCTAGTAAATGCAAAGATTGATCTACATATGGACTAATATCAAAAGATGCACATGTATTGTTATGCCCCATCCCCTCCCTTAAAAACACAAACTAAAAATTATGTTAAAAATATATGTAAAATTATTCATAAAATTACATTTTTTATAAAGGCACTTGAGATAAAAAACATTAATTTCGTAATTTAAAATATCTGTACTAGTATGCAGGGGAAATCAAGAATTTCTCATTAATATGAATATATATTTAAGTGATGAGTAATAAAAGTAATATTTTTTTTTACCAATCATCTTTTACTTCAAATATGTTTTTTTTCAAATCTTTTTCATTGTTATTTTGTTTTTTTATATATATCTACATGTTTTCATCTACTACTGGTACTAAATTTTGGGAAATCTAATATTTTTAGAGGTATTCTTTGTCACTTAATCTATAATCAAACACAACACAGTTTTAAAACAACACGACTAGAAGATATTGCGTTATTCAAGAAATTTAAGTAGATAATATGATTATTTTGTTGTGTTTGGCATGCTAAAATTCTTCTTTTTTCAACCTTTTCCATTTTCAAATATTTCCACAACAAAATACCAAATGATTAAAAGTTTATATGAGGTACAATTGATATGGTCCCCTTAAACTAGGCATGCAATTTACTCTCTAAAATGTCAAAGCAGATAACTGTAATAACATGAATGGTTGTTCCTACTTTGACTAAGATTACAAATGTTAGCTACTATTCATTAAAAACATTAATAACAATCCCAAATATTATAAAACAATTTCCTAATGAAGTTAAGCTACCTCAATATTCATCTTTGGTTGTGTCATACAAAACTTTGGAAAAAGAGTACCGGTAGATCATAGCTAAATATTGCCTTCATAGAGAAAACTATGAAATAACAAAAACAATACACAACAATAAAAGCTGGAAAGACTAGCATTTACCCACAATTGTATGCTTCAACTCTACATGGGCAAAACATCCTGCAGTTTATTTGAATATCATGTGTAATTTTAAAACATACAAACATGATGTAGCTAAATTTCAACGTTAAAAATTTTCACAACTCTTTGTAAAATCTGCAACCCACTCCTTCCATTTTTTTTTAAAACGGGATGTAGCCATTTTGACTGTAATGCCCTTTTGGCAAAAATTGGCTGACCTTAACATAACCATAGGGTATTTACATATGCTAGTAGGCCTTGTCCGTTGTTATAAGCAATACATTTGTATACAAATTTGATAATGAAAAACAAGAGGCTCTTAAGAACCTGTATCGCTCACCTGGATTTAACTTTTCACCTTGAGCAGGACTAAAAATTTAAGTGTTGCAGTCAATTTGCCTGATTTTTCTATAGAGTTCTATGTTAAACTAAGTTCAGCTATGGCAGTCATCTTGGTTGACAGTCCAGGTCAATGGAAACATTTCTAAAAGAGAACAATCTAAGGACCATTACTGCTAAGTTTTGTTCCAACTGGCTAAGTGGTTTCAGACAAGAAGATTTTTAAACGAATTTTCCCATAGGGTCCAAAATTTAACTGAGTTCGGCTGTGGCAGTCATCTTGGTTGACAATCTGGGTGATCGGACACAATTCTGAAAAAGGACTATCTAAGGACCAATGCTGCCAAGTTTAGTTCCAGTTGGCTCAGTAGTTTCAGACGAGAAGATTTTTGAGTGTATTTCCCATAGGGTCCTATGACAAACTAAGTTCAGATGTGGGAGCCATCTTGGTTCACAGTCCACGAAATTGGACACATTTCTGAAAGAGGACCTCCTTAGGACAATTGCTACCAAGTCTGGTTTCAATATGTCAAGTGGTTTAAGTCGAGAAGATTTTTCAATGAATTTTCCCATAGGGCCATATATTAAACTAAGTTCGGCTGTGGCGGCCACCTTGGTTGACAGTCCGGGTCATCGGACAAAATTCTGAAACAGGACCATCTAAGGACCATTGCTTCCAAGTCTAGTTCTAAACAATGCTACCAAGTTTAGTTCCAGTTGGCTCAGTAGTTTCAGACGAGAAGATTTTTGAGTGTATTTCCCATAGGGTCCTATGACAAACTAAGTTCAGCTGTGGCAGCCATCTTGGTTCACAGTCCACAAAATCTGACATTTCTGAAAGAGGATCTCCTAAGGACCATTGCTGCCTAGTCTGGTTCCAATTGGTCAAGTTGTTTTAGACAAGAAGATTTTTCAATAAATTTTCCCATAGGGCCCTATGTTAAACTAAGTTCACCTGTGGTGGCCATCTTAGTTAACAGTCCGGGTCATCGGACATATTTCTGAAAGAGAACCCCCTAAAGACCAATACTGCCAAGTTTGGTTCCAATTGGCCTTGTAGTTTCATAGAAGATTTTTGAAATTCATCCCCCCTTTTTCCTATTTTTAGTAACAGAAGCCATGTCGGTTGGAAGTCGGGGATGCTGGATATAATTTTGGAAGGGGGCCACCCAAGGACTATTCCACCAAATTTTGGCCCTAATTGACCCAGTGGTTTCAGAAGAAAAGATCTTTAAAGGAAAGTTTACACCGGATGCCGTCTTTAAAGGGCAATAAATTGCTTCGCTGAGCGCAGCTGGATACGACCGCAGAGGTCCAACCCTGAACAGTTGGGGCAAAAATGGACACAATATTCACGCTTGATACAGGTCTGAATTTGGATTGTAATTAAATATTTGACACATAATAGGTTTCTGACACAGAATAACTGTAATCAAAGAACTTAGAATTGGACATATGATTTGAATTTATATTAAATTGTTTGCTTTTTGTGCAATACAATATGCTCTTGCGAATTGACCCCTCCCACCCCAAAAAAATTAAAATTTAACCCCCTTTTTTGCTTTTTTGTAATACACCATGCTGTTGCGTACTGACCCCCCCCCCCCCCCCCCAAAAAAAAAAAAAAAAAAAAAAAATCATTGTACCCCCCTCCCCACCCTTTGTTTTGCACAATAAAAATTTGAAGACATTTTCTTTTTAATTTCTGAAATCTGAAATGAGAAAAAATTGCCCTCCCCCCACAATTTCTTATTTACCCCCCCCCCCTTTTCCCTTTTTCCAAAAAAAAAAAAAATTCTTTCCCTCAAGATATGGTCATAATCCCTATTCAAATTTCTCATGGAGTTTGCAAACATAATTACCCATTTAAATATATCATAAAAGTCTTAAAATAGGAAATGACATATGGACAAAATTAATATTAATTAATAGTAACTTCTAAAAATAAACTGACAGCTATAAATCACCCCAAGACAATCTACATTTCTTTATACATAATTTACAAGCAGTGTGAGGGACGTAATTGAATCATACACAACATTTTACTTAAATGTGTTTGGATTGCCTCCCTTACACCAAGATAATAACCAAACAAGAAAAATGCTTATTGGGCCCTTTTTTGGAACCTACCGGTAATTCGTTAAACTGTTGGGACCAAAACTCCCAAAATCAATCCCAACCTTCCTTTTGTGGTCATAAACCTTGTGTTTAAATTTCATAGATTTCTATTAACTTATACTAAAGTTATAGTGCGAAAACCAAATGTCTTCGGACGACGAAGACGCCAACATCATACCAATATACGACCGCGAAAATTTTGCGGTCATATAAAAACTCCTATAAGGGGTCAATCAATGCTTTTGGTCATGTTGACTTATTTGTAGATCTTACTTTGTTGAACATTTTTGCTGTTTACAGTTTGTCTTTATCTTTAATAATATTCAAAATAATAACCTAAAACTGCAAAATTTCCTTAAAATTAATAATTCAGGGGCAATAACCCAACAAAGGGTTGACTGATTTGTCAGAAAATTTCATGGCAGGTAGATCTTGACCTAAACATTTTTACCCTGTCAGTTTTGCTGTAAATGCTTTAGTTTTTGAGATATAAGACAAAAACTGCAGTTTACCCCTATGTTCTATTTTTAACAATGGCGGCCATGTTTGATTATGGATCAAAACCTCGGATATAATTTATAAACAAGATACCCTAAGGAACATTCACTTAAAGTTTTGAAGTATTTGGCCTAGTAGTTTGAGGAGGAGATCCTTGAAATAGTTTACGATGACAGACGATGGACGACGACGGACGCCAAGTGATGGCATAAGCACAAATGGCCCTGTGGGCCAGGTGAGCTAAAAATGTGTTAAGAAACAACATCCCACATTTAACCTTTTTTCATTGAGCTCATCAGGAGATTTATTTTTATGGAGATTTTTGCAAAATATTAATTACTATAGAACTAGAAATTGTGTCTGTAAGATATGGATGCCCCACCTAAAATGTAGGTCATCATGAATGAATGCCCAGTACTATGCAAGGCACATCCACTGATGAAGTTTTGTTGATATACTATGCTTAGTTCCACAGAAATGAACCTAAATGCAAAACTTAACCAGAGTTGCTCAAGCATTAAAATGTAGGTCATAATGACCCAATTATTGTATGACTGCTCTGTACTACCAAAGGCACATCCACTAATGAAGTTTCATTGATGCACTATGCTTAGTTCCAAAGAAATGAATCTAAATGTAAAACTTAACAAGTGTTGCTCAAGCACAAGCCATCATGACCCAGTTATTGTATCACTGCTCAGTACTACCCAAGGCACATCCACTGATAAAGTTTCATTGATACACTATGCTTAGTTCCAAAGAAATGAACATAAATGCAAAACTTAACCAGAGTCGCTCAAGCATAAAATGTAGGTCAAAATGACCCAATTATTGTATGACTGCTCAGTACTACCCAAGTCACATTCACTGATGAAGTTTCATTGATACACTATGCTGAGTTCAAAAGAAACCTAAACATAAAACTTAACCACATAGTTCGGACGGATGAGGGTAACTCTATATGTCACATTCGTGGGCGGGCCATAAAAATGATAAATATAAAAAATACAGATAGAAAACTTTGTGACAGTATTCTATTTTAAAACCTAATGAAAACTGACAAAATTTCAATGAAATTCACCTGAAAGATGGTAATAATAATGCTCTAACATTAATTTGCAAACAGCTGATTTGAAATATATTAAAACTGGGTCACTAAAACATACCCAGAAAAAAGTTCAAGGAATAAAAATTCAGTGAATCTAAGTCAGACAGAAATTTCAACATCAGTGACTAAAATAAGTTTGATATACATATCATGTTCAAGAGTTTATACTATGTGTAAACAATTTTCCACTACAGTATTTGACTTCATAGACATTAAACAACACTGAAGCATCATTTACTTGGAAGACAAACGTATGGCAAGTTTATACACATCATTAACATGGTCAAAGGACTACTAATAAATATATTGCACATTAGTTAAACAATAAATGCTAACACATAGATTAATAAATAGTAACAACAAATTATGCTAAGAAAGAAAGTAACAAATGAGATAAATTCAAAGTAGACAAAAATTAAAAATAATAATTAAAATGAAACGGGACTAATTTGGCAGGATTGAAAAATTTGGCTAAATAAAATATGCAATTTACTTAAATGTAAATCTGAGATTTCAATATGTGATGAACTATCAGCAGTTGTGTTTTAAAGCATGAAGCAAATAATAATAATAATAAATATATAATACAATAACATTTCTCTCCTTTCCATCTATAAAGGCAGATTTAGTTTTAAAAATTACTTTTCAATCAAAAATAGACATAAAAATGACAATTTTCAGCACATTTTTCAATACACGTTTAACCACTAAAGGAAATCCTAGTTTTTGAGAGTTAAAAATTTATAAATATATTATACACTAATATACTTTTGTATTCTAAATTCATTACTTCTGTAAAGGCCATGTTCTTCCACACAAAGAAAATATATTGATTAGATAAGAAAACAGCAAAAAATTCTATGTTTAATAACAAAACTTTCATGAAAATTAGATTTGAAAAATATTCAAATAAAATTATGAACGAATTATTGAGAGTCTTAGACATTTTCAATACACTGAACATATATATGATAGAAAAATTCAAACTTATTAAATATTTACAAATTATATTTACCCACCTAAAACACTAACCATTAAAATGTAACAATTTGAACTTCAAAAAACTAAAAATTCTGGCACTAGAATAAATGTAACAATAAAATAATAAATTCCCCAATGTACTGTATGAGTTTCCAAGAAAACAGGTAAAATGGACGGAGACTAAAGCTGATGATGTCATTATCTAGGCTAAAACACTTAACATGGCAGCTACACATGCATCATAACATAATAAATACTGGTCCTGAAAAATATAAAATAACAGTAGGATCAAAATTTCAGTTTTCAATGAAACATTTTGATAAACATTTTTAAATTAAAAAATTCTATTCCAATTAATCCAAAAAAATCTTATCAGGATATTATACAGACTCTAAATATATCTTACTGAATATCACATAATATTTTATACAGATACATCATGCTCAGGAGGGGTATTTGCAAAAAATACCAGTCAAGAGACGTGAAATTTCCCGAGCCCAATGCAAATACCCCTCCCGAGCATGATGTATCAGTTTAATTACACTAAATGTCAAAATAAAATGTTTCCATCTACAAACGCTTCTACTAAAACGCAGTGATGAAGAAGACATTACAAGGGTCCAATCAGATAAGCGAATTTTTCGCGACAGAGGGTAAAAAGTGCAAATACATTTTGGAAAATACCCCGCTGGCTCTGAAATGGTTTGTAATGAATAATATTCGTGAAAAATAATGAACCAATCAGATTACAGCATTCCTCTTTAAGGTGTAATTACTCAGGAAATCATTTTCTCTAAATGGGTGGATATTAATAATATCAGATAAAATTAATTTTGAGATATTGGGAATCCATATACAGCATAATTAAACTTGGAAGTAACAAATTACTTTCAAATACCTGGAAATTTGACATAAAAAGAGTCAGACACAAGTGCCAAATGTATTTAAATAAATAAAATAAACTAAAATAATAAAAAACAATAAACATACTTTGGTTTGTATCATTCCCTGTCTTTGTCTTCTAAGGTCCTTTACAATTTCATATATATCACACTACAATATATACAAGAATCTTTGTTAAGATGGACACACATGGTGAACAAGAGGACAAATTTATAAAAATATTTGTATTTAATAAGAGGCAGATTTACCCACAGAATATAACCTTAGAAATCACTTGAATTTTGTACAAAACTTACAGTCATAACTTTTTATGGTTGTTTATACATTGTATATACATTATAAAAATAATAGCTATTTGATCTTGAAAAATTTTAATAAACCAAGCTTTAAACATGTAAAACACTTTAGTTAGATTATCTCCCTTCATGCACATCTACATATGATGCCCAACCTTTATATAAAGTTTCATCAAAATCCATTGAGCGGTTTAGGAGGAGTTGCGTTTAGAAGTATAAATATGTAAAATCCTTAAGATGGATTATCTCCCTTTGCAAGCATCCAGTGATAATTCTCTTGCTTCATGCACATCTACATATGATGCCCAACCTTCATTTAAAATTTCATCAAAATCCATTGAACAGTTTAGGAGTTGCACTTACATGGTACATGGACGGACAGACAGACAGACAGACAGACAGACAGACAGACAGATGGACAGGTTGACCCCCCTAAAACTTGTTTGTGGGCGGTATAAGAACAGGTACATACAGCAAGTAATTTGTAATGATGAATGAAATACATAATTAATATGGTTTCCAGTGGAACAAGATTGCTACACGTAGTCATATGTCTCCAACCACAGAGAAAAGTCAAATCCCCACAAGATATAAAAAAATGTATATTATTGAAATGGAGGCACAGTATGGATGTCAACAAAAAATAAAAACAATTCCAGTACAATACAAATAAAAATTTGCATCCACAAAGTGTTCCTGTAGTGTCACATGCACAAAAACAAAGTCCCATAACTCCCATGAAATTTTTCGAATCAAAATTGTGGTGCGATAGGATCAAGTACATGTGGTGACTGACAATCCTACTCTACAAAATTTGAATGAAATCCGATCAGCGGTCTCAGAGGGGTTGTGTCCACAAAGAGTTCCTATAGTGTCACATGTACAAAAAATTTAAAGTCCCATAACTCCCGTAAAATTTGTCGAATTAAAATCGTAGTGCGATAGGATCAAGCACATGTGGTGACTAATCCTACAAAATTTTAACGAAATCCGATCAGCCAATTAACTGTGACGGAGGGACGGACAGACGCAGACCATAACTAGGTCGCCATGTCGCGTTGCGGCAGATAAGTATATGGGGTAAATGTCTTCAAAATGAAATGATTGAAAATCAAGAATTAAAATGGCCCTGACAAATCACAAAGTGTATAAATCAGTGGGAACGAGTTATAACTTTATACAGATTAATTGAAAAATAAAAGTCATTCAGAGAGAAGATATAATAACTAAATCTGTTAGGATTATAAAATGAAAGTAAGTACTGTACCAACATATCAATCTGTTCCTTCTGGGAAAATACCCCACTAAAGTTAGCTATTTCATTTGGACAATTAAAGGGACCATATGCAAAAATTCCAGCATTACATCATAACACCCCAATGCATTTCCAAATATATTTTAGTAATACAATTGTTTACCTTGCCTTCACTTTCTAGTCTTCCTAAGGCAATATCTATCGTTATCAAAGCACCTGTTCTGCCAATTCCAGCACTACAGTGTACAACCAATGGTCCACTAGTATGGTAAACATGACCAAGTTGTAAGAACTAAAAAAGAAGAAAATCAAAAGTATTTTTAAGGTATTATTCTATCATTAGCAAAGTATGACCAGAATGACTCTTTAATTTCTGTTTTTTTTAATGACTGTAATGTTTGTCAATATACTTTTGCTGAAGACAATATTTCCCAATCTGAACAAATATAATGGAACATGTACTTCCCCTAAATACATCATCAACTATGTGGGTGAGCCAGCTGGAACACGACGGTCAGAACAAGATAGTTCACCTGAAGTAATCAGACAGGTGAAGAAGGTACAACATGATCAGGCCAGCTATTAAGTTATTAAAATTTACCTGAAGTAATGGGACAGCTTTTAATTATTACAATCTTCCTGAAGTAATGGACAGGTTATGCAGGTACACCAAGATCAAACCAGCTATTAAGTTATTACAATCTACCTGAAGTAATGACACAGGTGAGGAAGGTACATCATGATCAGACCAGCTATTAAGTTATTGCAATCTACCTGAAGTAATGGCACAGGTGAAGAAGGCACACCATGATCAGGCGAGCTATTAACTTATTAGAATCTTCCTGAAGTAATAGGACAGGTGAGGCAGGTACACCATGATCAGACCAGCTGTTAATGTATTACAATCTACCTGAAGTAATGGGACAGATGAGGAATGTACACCATGATCAGGCCAGCTATTATTGCAATCTACCTGAAGTAATGACACAGGTGAGGAAGGTACATCATGATCAGACCAGCTATTAAGTTATTGCAATCTACCTGAAGTAATGGCACAGGTGAAGAAGGCACACCATGATCAGGCGAGCTATTAACTTATTAGAATCTTCCTGAAGTAATAGGACAGGTGAGGCAGGTACACCATGATCAGACCAGCTGTTAATGTATTACAATCTACCTGAAGTAATGGGACAGATGAGGAATGTACACCATGATCAGGCCAGCTATTATTGCAATCTACCTGAAGTAATGACACAGGTGAGGAAGGTACATCATGATCAGACCAGCTATTAAGTTATTGCAATCTACCTGAAGTAATGGCACAGGTGAAGAAGGCACACCATGATCAGGCGAGCTATTAACTTATTAGAATCTTCCTGAAGTAATAGGACAGGTGAGGCAGGTACACCATGATCAGACCAGCTGTTAATGTATTACAATCTACCTGAAGTAATGGGACAGATGAGGAATGTACACCATGATCAGGCCAGCTATTATTGCAATCTACCTGAAGTAATGACACAGGTGAGGAAGGTACACCATGATCAGACCAGCTATTAAAGTGGAACTAAAACGCTTATAGAAAGTTATTTTCATTTTATAGTACTAAAAAAACGTATAAAAACGCAAAAAACCCGATGAAATTCGGTAACTTAGTTTTCGAGATATTAGCAAAATACTGGCCGATCGTCATTTGCACACCTGAACGATTTGTTAAAAAACTCGAATATTACTAGTCGCCGGAAGTGACGTACTGTGCGGTTCAGATCTGGTACATAAATAGGTACAGGTCATTTGCAAAGTGAAAGCAGATTCAGTTGATTGTTTCTACGTTATTGGTGACAACTATCGATTGACAGTGCTTCTTATATATTCACCGACACTTGTTTGATGAAACATTGTACTTGATTTAAATCTACAATTCAACAATGGGAAGGAATTGTGCAGTTGCGGGATGCAGCAACTCTGCAAAAACGGGACATACTCAACACGCTTTTCCAAAAGATGACCGACAACGTAACTTGTGGGTTCGTTTTGTAAAACTAACCCGTGTGGATTTTACTGTGCTAACTAAACACTCAGCCATATGTTCAGAACACTTCTCAGAAGAATGCTATGAGGTTGAGATTCAAGGAGTTATTTGGTTTATCTGCTCATAACAGCAAGAGACTATTGCCAGGTTCAGTGCCAAGCATTTATCCCAACCAGCATGACCAGTATACATGGTATAGTGACGGTCTGCACCAAAATACTTTTGAAAAAATAATTCTAACATGTCTGATCTTATTTGTTTTTATATACCATGCATATGTCTTTATATATACATCAAATTTATGTGTATATATGCACATGTTTGAAAATGAATGCATTATCATAATGTCATTGTGAGAATAACCCTACATTAAGCCTATGCAGCCTCTCCTGTTGAATCAAAATTTTTTATGTATAACTATATCGTACCTTTACATCATACAAAGGGTATATTTAAGGGTATTTTTAGAGTTATTGTGTTTGATTTACACCCCTTCTTTTCAAACCACCACAGTTACCAACATCCTGAACATAGGGCTATTTAAAAATATTATTAATGGAGTAAGTAGAAGGTACATGTAAGGCCGCTTATATCAAATGCAGAGCCTTGACAGGCATGACTTTGAAAAGATGTAGCCAACAAGCTAACATAAGTTGTAGTACAATAAGAGGCTATTATAGCGAAATGTGTAGCTTCATAAAAAGTTATTCTGGTCCCATGTCCCTCTGAATTTTTTTCTCTTTCTATGAGCATAAAAGTTATACATTTGTAACCATAATAATTTCAAATATTAAGAGTCTGCTGACTATGGTAAAATAATACAATATAGAACAATACATGTACTTCCATGATATAACTACCTCTCTATATATATAACATGTTCATGATCATAATCCTGATAATGCAGAAAATAATTTGGGTAAAAATGTAGCTTTTTTTAAAGACATTCTATTTCATTAGCAATGTAAAGCTAAAGCAAAGTTTGAATGTCTAATTATTTATTTATTCATTATTTATAAAAATATAAATATATGACACTTCCAATCGTGCAAGAAATTTTAATTTCCCCCTAAATAGTATTAAACACCTGTGAAAATTAAAACTAGTTCATGATATAAAACAAATTAGTAAACATGTGGATGGATATTTATCACCTTTAATCCTGGTAATTAAAACAGTTAAAGTTTTAGCACCTATTAATTAACATCCTGTTATCTAGTAATAAAGATCAAACAAAAGTTTTAATCCCTCCAATCAGGTAAATAACAACTTGGCCATGCACCTACCACCTGTGGAGTAAATCAATATACCGGTAACAAAGTCATTAGAAAGGTGTTATGAAAACCAGTTTTGACTGGTATTATAATTCAAATTACACAAAGAGCATAAAGTCCCATAACCAATATTAACCAAATTATAACTCTACAAATGTGGGAATTGTTTTATAAGTTGAATAATTTTTTTTTATTAAAATCCATCAAAATCTTTTATTAAAGTTTTAGGTGTACAGTGCAGTTTCTCCAATGATTCTCTACATATTTTTATTATTACAACAAGGATTGTAAGAAATAACTTATCCCTCTCTACATATATGTCTCTGATTAAACTAAGAAATTTATTATATTTTTATAAGAAAATTCTGAAATTTTATGAATCTGTCAATTCAATAAAAAAAAAACACATTACAATTCTACATCAAAATCTATATTACTATTCAGTAACTTATATCACTATTTGTAAAACATCTGTTTTAAAACTATCAATTAATATTGTGTCTTATATTTGCTTGTTTAAAAAAATAGTGTTTGTTTTTTATTCCTATAAGATGGTCTTCCATTTGTATTTATGTTATACACACCTTTCAAAATATCTTTCACTTTCATTCTTTTTATATATATGTATATGGGGGCATTTATTGAAATTTATTGGCTATACTATTATAAATCACTAGCATTCCTGTCTTCATCCATAATATATTCCTTCTGGTCAATGTAAACAAATTCAAGAGTAGCCCACACTGTACGTCATTTCCGGTCAATCGGGGTCACTCAGCGAGGAAACCCTGTTTCCGGAAATAGCGCTGATTGGATTTCCCACAGGTAAAAATAATCCAACTTCACTCGCTGTTTTCTCCGTTATTACTTGACCAAATTTCATCGGGTTTTTTGCGTTTTTATACGTTTATTTAGTACTATAAAATGAAAATAACTTGCTATAAGCGTTTTAGTTCCACTTTAAGTTATTACAATTTACCTGAAGTATTGGGACATGTGAGCAGGTACACAATGATCAGACCAGCTATTAAGTTATTACAATTAACCTGAAGTATTGGGACAGGTGAGCAGGTACACAATGATCAGACCAGCTATTAAGTTATTACAATTTACCTGAAGTATTGGGACAGGTGAGCAGGTACACAATGATCAGACCAGCTATTAAGTTATTACAATTTACCTGAAGTATTGGGACAGGTGAGCAGGTACACAATGATCAGACCAGCTATTAAGTTATTACAATTTACCTGAAGTATTGGGACAGGTGAGCAGGTACACAATGATCAGACCAGCTATTAAGTTATTACAATTTACCTGAAGTATTGGGACAGGTGAGCAGGTACACAATGATCAGACCAGCTATTAAGTTATTACAATTTACCTGAAGTAATGGGATAGGTGAGGCAGGTACACCATGATCTGGCCCGCTATTAAATTACTGTGGATTCATTATTATTCGTTGCTTATCAATTTTTGTGGTTTTTTTGTTGGTCCCAATAAACCACAAATTTAAATATCCAATGAAAAATATTTTTACTTGGCTTGAATGCACTGACGTTTGATACCACAGTGTTTTGATGTACCTATCTGAGAGAACATTGAACAATTGCATTTTTACTGCATGTACTTGGATACTGACATATGATGAGTCTGCTATATTCACAGAGGATACAGTGTTCATGTAATTTTGTCTTTGGTAATATGTAAACGCTCAAAAAATTTTCTTTAAAAATATTTTGACATTGTAAATTGTCGTGGAATTCACTTCCTTTTTTTTAATTCAAATCTTTATTGTCACAATACTACATTTCATAGTATGTGACACAAGATAACACAAGAGTGGACACATTGAAATGTCTCACCTGTTTTAGTGTTCATAACTGAATTTATGTTAAAAGTAAAAAAAAATAAGTTTATATAAGCTTTACATTAAATTAACATTTTAATGATGAATGAACATGAAGTCAATTAATCTTTATGAAGGGACTGGATTGAACTGTATTCTGTGTTAAACATTCATGCATGAGTGACCTTATTTTAACATGTTCACACCTGCCAATGTTTTTGTTAATCACTATTTTGTAATGATCCCTTAAAAGTTTTTATTATTTATTATCATTATTAATGTTATTTAAAGATTTTTTAAAAATAATGAAACTATTTCAATATAAGTAATCAGCAGTTAAATAATAAAATACGTTTCATACAGCAAATATAGTTGACCTATTACTTATAGCATCTGAGAAGAAGACCAAACAACAGAAACTTAACATTGACCAATGAACCATGAAAATGATTTCAAGTTCAGATGCACAGCTTACAATCATTCCATACACCACATATAGCTCACCTATAACTTTTAGTATCTGAGAAGAGGACCAAACAATACCAACCAGACAGACATATACACCTTACAATCATTCAATTCAACAAATATAGTTGACCTATTGCTTATGGTATTTGAAAAAGAGTCCAAAACACAAAAACTTAACATTGACCAATGAACCATGAAAATGAGGTCTAGGTCAGATGAAACCTGCCAGACTGACATGTACCCCTTACAATCATTCCATACACCACATATAGTTGACCTACTGCTTATAGTATCTGAGAAACGGACCTAATCATGTAATTTTAACCCTGATCACTGATTAATGAAATGAGGTCGAGGTCAGGTGATCACTGTCTGACAGACATTTAAACGTTGCAAGGAACCTATATACCAAATATAGTTATCCTATTACTCATAAGTGAGAAATTCAGATGACAAAAAAATATACATTTTTTTTCAAGCAGTCCCTAAACCATGAAAATGAGGTCTAGGACAATGGACATATGACAGATGGAAAGTTAATAACATAAGGTATCTGCAAACAAGGTATCAAGCATCCAGGTATTCCACCTTCTGAAATATAAAGCTTTATACAAATAGTTTATGCCGCTGCCAGCAATCCACAAATTTATGAAAATTGGTATCCACAAAAATAAATGAATCCACAGTATTACAATTTACCTGAAGTAATCGAACAGGTGAGGCATGTGCACCCTGATCAGGCCAGCTATTATACGTGATTACAATTTACCTGTAATATTGGGACAGGTGAGGCAGGTACACCGTGATCAGGCCAGGTAGTATAGTTCAGATGATACACTCTCTTGACTTCACCAGAAGTCATTCTCTCTAGTTCAATTTCTTTTATGTCAAAATGTTCCAAGTTCTGGCTTTCTGCTAGACTGACCTTCAACTGACTGAAATGCAATCAGATAATACTCTTGTTAGAAAGGACTGAACTGATAAATATTGAACCATAAAACACTATCATACAAACAAGATTATAAGGTTAATAAAAACATACCTCTCTTTTATTTTTTCGAAAATTATTATAAACCAGAGTCCCTTAAGAGCCTGTATCGCTCACCTGATATATCAAAAACAAATTTTGTAGAAGACTCTTAAATGAGGTTTCCAGCAAATTTTGTTTTTAAATGCTTAAGTGATTCAGAGAAGGAAGAATTTTAAAACATTTTAACAATATGGTCCAATGTTAAAGAATTTTCTGTGGTGGTGGCCATCTTGAATTTCAGATCACCACAAAAAACTAAAAATTAGAAGATAACCACCCTAGTATTATTTGTGTATGATTTGGTCTAAATCTGTGAAATGGCTTCCAAGATAATCTGTTTGTATGTATTTCCATATGGTTCTATGTTAAACTATGTTCTGCGGTGGTGGCCATCTTAGACTTCAGATTGGCACCAAGAACTCTCAATCAAGAGAGGTATCATTTGTGCCTGATTTGGTTTAAATGTGTGAAACAGTTTCTGAGAAGATGTTTGGATGTACTTCCAATGGGGTTCTATGTAATCAAAGTGCATAGGCACTGCTAGGGTTAGGTTGCTAGCATTTGACTTTTATTTGTACAAACATTGCTGATGATTATTTCAATAAATATGCACTAATCAATCAAAGAAAGCACGAGTCGGCTAACGCTTCTTGAATTATCACTCTAAATTGAATTTTTTTAAAAAGACAAACGCATAATAATGATTTGATGAATTAAAATAAACAGAAATCAAAGGTCTTCAAGTTATTAAGGTTATATAAAAAGACAAAGTTTGGACAATTGTAGAAGGGGGTCATTTCTACAATATATTTACACTACCTTGCGCATGTGCAGGTAGATCAGAACGTAAACATTCAAGCTTTCAATTAAAATAAACCCATTATACTTTCGATAATACCGTTTTCTAAATTAATGATAAACACATTGTTTTTCAATCTTAATGTGCAAGTTGTCGGCATTTCAAATAACCTGTATGCAATTCTATCACTGACCAACAGGTTTGACAAAATGGAAGTCACGATGATCAGGTCAAAAGGTTAATCAAATACACAAAATACCATCAGAATTACAAGAAGAATAAGCAAATAATGTGCAAAATATGTTCTGTATAAGTTAACAATCACGTTCACAACAAAAATGGAACTTACCTTTGAAATCTTTTGAAAATAAGATCGGAGTCGAAAATATCCGTGCAAATGTCACAGTAAACATTCAAAATCCTTACGCCGATATCTGGTACATTTTAAAAGGCGCGAATACTTTACACGGCTTTCAAAACAAAAAGGAAATCGTCAATAAAACACACATCTTTTATTAAATAACTGGACAATTACACTTCTCGGTGTGTTTCAGTTACATTTCTATTAAAAAACAACTACAACAGCAACAACAAATATTAGGACTATTTTACCGCGGAATGTTTATTTTCTTATATGATATTCCAATATAAACATAGTCGTAATTCGGAAAGAAATTTGTTTCTTTGCGCATGTGTCATATCCCAAAATCGAGATAAAAAGCTGCTTAACTAGCCTTGCTTAAGCTTCAATCCTAGATAAGCTTGCATATTTACTCATAAAAACATAGTTTAAAAAACTTCTGGTCCAACTTTTTCCACAAAACACCAGATTTCCAAAGTTTCCTTCATTGTCTAACCAAACGACCGACGGCATAAGGGTTTTGGTTGCTTAGCAACCTAACCCTAAAAATATGTTTCACAGTTGCAGCCATCTTGGATTTCAGATTGGCATCAAAAACTCAAAATTAGTAGAGGACCATCTAAGGAACATGCCCACAATATCACAATTCAATCTGCCAAATTTTGTTCCAATTGGCCAAGCGGTTTAAGAGATTAAAATGTGAAAAGTTTACAGACGACAACGATGGCGGACGCAGGTAATGACAATACCTCACATGACCCTTTGGGTCAGGTGAGCTAAAAATGATAAACTGTCGTAAAGAACTTAATTTAAAAGAATTACTCAGTAAATCTTACCTGCAAATATTGGCTGCATAACTTAGTTTGGTTTAGAACATTCTAAAGTGATACTAACCTGTCACAAACAAACAATGGTGTCTCTGCACAATCAGGCCAATATCTATGACATTTCACTTTTCCTGCCTCCACATCCAAGGTCAGCATCATAATAACAGTTACATCCTGTTCCCAAATCATCTGCCAGAAATGTTCACATGTTTGTGGGAGGGGTCCCTGACAGGCAATATATTGACATTCCTCATCCCCAACTGGAGCAACAATGTGACTGGCGTTAATATAATCATTCTGTCCAGTTAGGCAAATTCTGTTATAGTCATCTGCAAAAATTTTCAAGATTTTGGAGTGTAATTTTGAAATTTACATGGAATTTCCAGGAAGTTTCAATATAGTATATAGTGAATGTGAAAATTAAAACTGCAAATAATGAAATTTAAAAAAAAAATGCACATTTGATGTACAAAATGTTAGAAATCTTTAAAATACTGTATTACTAAGACTGACCCAATGTCAAAATTTGGTGAATGGTGAATGTAAGTCCATACTGGGTATTTAACAGTAAATTAGACATTATAATTTTTAAAACTTCATTTTTGATGTTTTTATTTTACTCTAACAATATCTTCTATTGATTTCCATTGCTTAGCTTTGAGTACAGCTAATGAAAAATAAATTTTCAAAAATGTAATACGTATTAAGCATTAAATTGTTGGGTACAAGAAATTTTTTTAATTAGAACTCAACACACGACTTAGGTTAGAAGCTGTCAATACATTGTTCTTTATCATTGTAAATTTTGATAAAGAGATAAACAAACTGCATATTATTTCTGGAACGCTGACCAAGTGAACATTTAATTCTATAAAATTTATAGATAACGAAACTGACTTACAAGGTAGGACATTTCTAAATCTATTGTTGAGTTTATTTTCTGTCTGTCTGGCTACACTACAATTGTCTGTCATCTTTACTTGTCTCAATTCCTTTAAAAGATTTTATTCAATATATCAGATATTTAATAGGATATTTCAAATAATAATCAAACAACTATATTAAAGAGATTTTATAATAAAAATTTAAAAAAAAATCTAAAAGCAAAGACAATAACAATGATTAAATCAAACAATGAAATGTTTAATTAAAATTTAACAATTTCATCACTAATTCAGTTATCACGGCTTCTCCATCAAAAGGAACAGTAAATATTTACCTGTCAGACTTATCTATTTTTTTCACACCTGTGATTGTAAGACGCATACCTGTAAGTATCATTTAACATGATTGTTCACTTAATCATTGAGTTGGAGTTTTCAGTGGTAAAATTCACAATGTCAGGACCCAAGTCTTTTTTCGACTTTTTGAGATCCTGGATTTTTTTAACATGAAAATAAAGGAGAAATTTAAGGACTTTGAAAACAGTTTGAGTCATCTGTGGTGTTCAAGTGATCTGAGTTGGAGCTACCAAGTTCAACTGTACTAAAAAAACATTTCTAAGTGTAGTGTTATTTAACCTTGTATTCTTCTGCAGCATCTCCTTGATCTAGTTTGTGCTGAAATTTCTTTATAACATCTGCTATTTGTGGTTTTGTTTCATTTTTCATTGACATTAGAGGTACACATGAACACAACCATTCAAAGTTAACCTCTTCTGGGACTTTCATGTCTAATTTCCTCGGAAGTGATGACATATTAAATGTTCTAGTGTGCAGATCTTCGTTTTCATTCAAAGAAGTAAGTGATGTCAATGTTCCTCCAAGATTATCATCGGTCACATCACTTTCATTTTTAGGTGGAACAATTTCCTCTGTATCAAATTCACTAGTATCTTCCAGTAATTTTTCAGCTTCCAATACCAGCTCATTCAGATCTTCCTCTTCAGAGTCAGTAGCTCCCTCTATAACTTCTATATACTGATTTTTATCTTTTTTTCCTTTATGATCTTCACCTTCTGAATCACTATGATGCTGACCTTCAACTTTGACCTTTGGTGGTGTTAATCCTTGAGAACTTTCAAAGTTAAAATAATCATCATCCATTATAACTGGAGGTGTCATTAAGTCCAACTGCCTGGCCGACATTCTGACAATAAAATCAATGTTTTCTAAATAATAACAATCCAATGATACTAATATTAGATATAGTAAATTTATACTATGCTGTATACGACGCATTTCAAGGAGTTACCTCTCATCAGCAGCATTAAAACCGAAACATTTGGAAGACCAAAAACCAAACTTATATTAAACAAAAAGCACTCAACCAAAAATACCGAAATAGGAAGCCAAATTTCAGCTAAGGAGATCTACCATGTGCAATACAAGGAATGAACCCTTAGTATTTCTATTATTTTTGAATTTTGCTAAATACTGGTAATTTCTGTAACAAATCAATGAATAATCATGTCAGACAAGTCTGACGACTGGGTTGGCGAATACCCTCGGGGACCTAGGGTCCACCAGCAGAGGCATCATCCCAGGAGTTTCAAAATAACAATCCAATGATACTAATATTAGATATAGTAAATTTATACTATGCTGTATACGACGCATTTCAAGGAGTTACCTCTCATCAGCAGCATTAAAACCGAAACATTTGGAAGACCAAAAACCAAACTTATATTAAACAAAAAGCACTCAACCAAAAATACCGAAATAGGAAGCCAAATTTCAGCTAAGGAGATCTACCATGTGCAATACAAGGAATGAACCCTTAGTATTTCTATTATTTTTGAATTTTGCTAAATACTGGTAATTTCTGTAACAAATCAATGAATAATCATGTCAGACAAGTCTGACGACTGGGTTGGCGAATACCCTCGGGGACCTAGGGTCCACCAGCAGAGGCATCATCCCAGGAGTTTCAAAATAACAATCCAATGATACTAATATTAGATATAGTAAATTTATACTATGCTGTATACGACGCATTTCAAGGAGTTACCTCTCATCAGCAGCATTAAAACCGAAACATTTGGAAGACCAAAAACCAAACTTATATTAAACAAAAAGCACTCAACCAAAAATACCGAAATTAGCATTTATCTTATAAGAAAAAACTTGACATAATGTTGTTTTTTTTCTTTTCTTATTTTTTAACTTTCATGAATGACTTAGGTTGTTGGTTTCCAGTACTATATTACAGAGGTGAACATTCATATGTGAAAACTAAAATTGGACAAATAGACTTGCTTTTTTCATATTATTACTATGAACAATATCTTTCATCTAATATCACTTACTGTTTTAGTTATTATGTCCACACAAAGTCTTACCTGGATACTGTTAACACAACCTGTCCAGAAATATTGTGTAACATAACTACTGCTTTCTTGTGGGTCAAACCTACCAGTGATTCACCATTTATCTGTGATAAGAAAAAAAATTTAAACATCAAAAATACATGTTGCCCAATGAGAAATAAAACCCTTCAGTGAAAGGAAAGTTTAAAAAAAATGAAAAACGGGAAAAAGCACTGAAATTTCATAACAGAAAACATCAATCACCTAAAATTTAATTACAAACAATATATTTTCAGTGCAAAAATGCATTTCCAAGCAATTTTGGCTGTATAGTGTTTTTTTCTGTACGTTACTAATTTCTGTTACAACACACCCCTTTCTAACAAAGATCACACGTTCATACAAAAGAAACTAAGAAAAATAATGTTACCTGAACTATTCTATCCATCACCTTCAAACGTCCGTCAATGTCAGCTACACCACCATGTGTAACAGAACGGACAAATATTCCTGTCTGTTGATCTTTCTCTGCTGTCACTAAACCAAAGCCAAGTTCTCCTGATGGGGGTTTGTCTAATTCTATCTTTATCAATCCTGTCTGTAGTCAAATATAAACTTGTAATGCACAATTTTCTGTCAATTTTTGAAGAACTTATTTCTATTATACATTGGCCTTTAATTTTCACTTCTCATAACTATATTATATTTTTACCTATTGTCAGAAATGTTTATCTCTCATTTTGATGACCTAAAAGATTCTGTATTTATCCAAAGAACTTTATAAATTTATGCTGAATATTAAAACTGAACTTGATTTTTTTTTTTAAATTAGCCAGAAATTAAAAAGTCTAAATACATTTCTTCATAAATAGTTTTATTTATTTCTCATTTTTTGAACTGTAACTAGCTTGTGGAATTATTATAATTCAATTTTAAATCATAAATTGTCATATTAGTTGCTCACTATTTAAGAACATCTAATGATGTAGTAAAATTTACATTAATTTAAATCAATTTAATTTTATGTAAGATTAGAAAATGAATATATTTTGTATTAAAACAAGAACAGCATTCCAATGTCCCCCGCCATGTGGCAATCACTCCAACATCAAAATAATGGTACAGCACTGAAATTCGAACTTGAACAAGATAATACTAAATCACAAAAATATTTCGACATGACTCATCTTCGAACTCCCTTGAGGTATCATTGAGTTAAAGCTACTGTATAAATATTATCCAAATCGGTCAAGAAATAAATTTGCTAGAGCGCTTACATGAAAAATTTGTCAATTTTCTAAGTTATTAAGGGGCATAACTCCTACAAAAATATTTCGACATGACTCATCTTCGAACTCCCTTGAGGTATCATTGAGTTAAAGCTACTGTATAAATATTATCCAAATCGGTCAAGAAAAAAATTTGCTAGAGCGCTTACAAGGTGGACGGACGGACGGACGGACAGACGGACGGACGCCCGGCATTACCATATCCCCCGCATCGCGTTGCGGCGGGGGACAATAAAAAAATTTAATCATAATAAAGTCAAAGTACCAAATTATTGTATTCCTCAATCACATTTTCCCTCAAAACTTCTTTTCTGCACCTGGATAAACAGATATATTCTATATCAATCTCAATGTAACTGCATATCAAGTTACTGAGATATCCTTATACAATTTTATTATCTGACTTGTCTAATTTATTATGCCTATAACAAAAGATACGTACCTCAGACAGATTCATTCCAAAAGAATCAATTTCTTCACTGTCCTGAGACTTGAGGACACGATTTTTCCCTGGAGGGGATAATGTAACATTTTCATTAATTACATTATTATTACCCTCATCACAAACTTCATTGTCACTATCTATGTCATTGTCACAATGTTTATTAGAAGTATTTTGTTTATAAGAGTCACTTTTCTCTGAATATATAGAATCCTCGGCTACTGAGCCACTAAGACTTAATTGACCAGTAGCCAGTGGACTTTGGTCAGAAGACATTAAACTGTCTTCAAACTGACCAGTGTTGACCTCTACACTCTCTGTATCTGGGTCACTCTCCTTGTCATTTAAGACTTGCTCCTCTTCTCCCTAATGAATTAAAACATTTTACTATAAGTTATTCTGCATCTATTGTTCACATGATTCTTTGTTATTTCATATCAAATCTGATGTTAATGGAAGTTGTTTTAAATGATACAAACATTTATATTCATTAAACTGTCATCATATATGTTTCATATTACATTTCCATATCAGAAAAAATAATCTTTGGATTAATGCAGTGAACTATTATATAGAAGAGGAAAGGTAAAAACTTCCATAAGTTTGAGCTTCAATAAAATCAAGCTGGCAAATTTGTATAAATAGATAAAACACGGAAAAAATACTAAATTTGATTAAGATTACCAAAATTACCACTTCTCCCATGTGGAAGAGTTTACATTAGACTCTGTGTTTTACAACGTATAAAAATCCTGACTAATTATATAAAGGTCAACATTGTGTACACCAAGGGCAGCCAAAGGATGAGCAAACAAGAATATGTGTCCACAGACACGATGCCCTGCTGCACTATCAGCCTCTATGTCAAAACCCCAATTTGAAATTCAACTGAGACAGATCACATAATAATGAACACATGTACTAAATTGATGTGACTACAACTTTATCCTAAACTACCTTCATCAAAAACTTTAACCTGAGAATGTACTGTTTCCACACTTTCATATTTCTATGTTCAGTGAACCATTAAAATGGGGTCAAAACCCTAATTTGGCATGCAAATTAGAAAGACCACATTATATGGAACATGTGTACTAAGTTTCAAGTTGATGTGACTACAACTTCACATTAAAATACCTTCCCCAAAAACTCTAACCTGAGAATGTACTGTTTTACCAATTTCATATTTCTATGTTCAGTGAACCATGAAAATGGGGTCAAAACTCTAATTTGGAATGAAAGTTAGAAAGACCACATTATAAGGAATATGTGTACTAAGTTGATGTGACTACAACTTCACCCTAAACTACCTTCACCAAAAACTTTCTGATTCTGGACTGACAGACAGATAGAAAAACATAATGCCCCTCTTCTATCGTAGTAAGGGCATAAAAAATACCCTTTATACAGATGTTAGTTTTTTCATGACACAGGCATTTTTTAAGTGCCCTTTGAAAACAGTGATTTGCTATACAGAGATGTTTTAAATCAGGGAACTGGTTTGACTATATTTTAATATTTACTGCGAAAAGTTTGTACTTGAAATGAAAGATGTCTACAGAACCATAAATTGAATATTAATTCTTATCCCTTTAGGCAGAATATTCATTTTCCATTGTTTTAATTTAAATATATTAACTTTGAAGAATTTTAGGTTACTTTTCTAGAACTATGAATAATGTTTACCTGGTTATTGAACTCTCTGGATATTACATCTTCTGTGCTATTTTTACTGTTCTGTATATTAGGGTCCCTGTAAACCCTTATAGTTACGACAGATGGAGCATTACGGAGATATGTTACGGCCTCGAAATGATTGTACATTGTCATATCAACCCCATTAACCTGCAATTCAAATAATTCAACCAGTATAAATAAAATAAATAAATCTTATAAATAGACTCAATTATACAACGAAAAAGCTAAAAGCATTTGTCAACATTATTTCACATTTAAAATGTATCTCTTGATCATAATGATAGTGAAATGTATACTGTTTATTTTAAGGGACACACGTCAAATATATCTGTTTTGAATAGAAAAATAAGAAGCTGTCTTATTGAAAACCTCCTAGATTTCCTTCATTATTTTTTTGGGGCTGTCTAACCACCTGCCAAACTAATTACCAGATAAATCTCAGAGTAATCATTAACCTAACATATAATGAGGTGTGTCCTGCCTTTATTGGCAAGGATTGCCAGTTTTTTCTGCTAAAGTCAGTGGTTCTCTCTTGATTCCACCAATAAAACTGGATGCCAAGAAATAGCCACCTTCTCTGAAAGTGCTATAGAACTCAAACATTTCAAATATTCAAAAGTAAAAATCTACAGATTACCTCACTTCTCTTTGTGTTTCCACAGCTGAATTTTTTTCATTAATTTTGAGGTTATTTGATCAGTCTAGTGGTTTGCTGATTTTTTTTAGCTTCAAGAAATATATTTGAAAAACGAGTATTTTATTCTGTATAGTTTGTTACTTTTTAATTATACAATGTATATTTAATGCATAGTTTTCCACTGCTATTTACCTTGATGAGCTTATCACCAGGTTGCAGCCGCCCATCAGAAAGTGCAGGGCCTGGAATGATTTTTTTAATGTAGCAGCCCCCTCTGCTAGCCCCTCCAGTTAATATAAAGCTGAGGCCATCTTCCTTCTCTCTCTGTAGGGTCACATCAATTTCCTGTCAAAACAGGATTTCATATATATCAATGCAGAAAAAGAGTTTTTTTTAAATTAGTTCAATATTTAAATAACCTTCATTAAAAAAAAATAAAAAGAAAACTATGATTTGATTTACATTCTAAAATTTAAAGCAACTTTCATGTAAAACAATAGTTATAGAATCAGTGTCAACATGGTTTTAGTATTCTGCAAGGACAGTGAAACTCGGTTATATCGAAGTGCAAGGAACTTAAATGAAACTTATCCTGTGCTTTGACTCATCCGTGTTCTGTTTTGACCTCCAGTTGAATCTATGATTAATTCACATACAAAATCTGGTACATTTTGATAGTTCACACAAATGTTCTTTTCTTAAATGTGATGAAAAGTATGAAAAACAATAAATTTTATTCCATGTCAACGATGATTTTTACAAGATTACTTAATAGTAAGCTAGATGTTACATTATATGAAATGGAAAATACGTTTGATCAAATAATATACCTTTTCGACTTTGGGACTACAAAAATTGTTTGAATAAACAGTGTTGAATTTACTTGGAATTAACAGGGAAAATTCCGGTCTGCAACAACTTTGATATATCCATCACTGTTGTCCATGGTATTGTGATTAAGGATGTTCGACTGTATTATGTAGGCTAGTTTCTAGAGCAAATTATTTCCAAATCAATTTTTCCTTATTGTGACTGATTTAGTTCTCAATGAATGATCTTAAGAATGTATGCAATATGTTACAGTTTTCCCTGTTACATCATAAATTGATGATCTATATGCAATAGGTGGGTAGCTGGCCTATTGTGACATATACCCCATGATAACAACATATCATATACAGGTACAAGATTTTTATAACAAGATTTAAAACTATGTGAGAATTTATGATTACCACGTTATCAAAATTCAAATAATGTATCAAGGAAAGTGAAAAATTAAATGCCTTCTCCTTAATGTAATCATACAGTGGGAATTCACAGTTATAAAAAATTTATTTGGAGGAGAAGGAATCCTTGATATTTTATACCAATAATTAATATATTCTGAATCAGGTTTATTTGGTAATTTTGATTAATGATTACCTATATTTTGATTGCCTAAGTATTAATGAATACAAACAAAATATTAGAGTTTTTCTTATTGTCTTATTGCTGAATATGCCATGACAAATTTCTTCAATATGTCTAATTTACATTACAAAATATCAAAATATTAAAACTGTAAAAGGTCCATAAATTTTTTCTATTTCCTTTAAAAATAAATTTTCTACTCAAGTTCAAACTTAACAATTAATAAGAAAATGATCTCAAACAATTACACGTATAATTATATTCTACATAAAAGTATACTGAAGTTCCTTATTAAAAGATAAACCATGCTTTTTTATATTTTTATTAACCCTGTCATCATGACAATAAACTTACACCTGGTCTAGGTGAGGAATCTTCCTCTGGTTCAGCATTATTTGATATATCACCATCTTCTCCTTCTGATTGGTTCGTATTCTGTGTTTGCATTAAATCTTTCCGAGGCGACATAATTACAGAATCATTTGACGAAGAACTTCTGTAAGAATGGCAACTTCCTGGTCGATTGTTCTCAATGTCATTATATTTTTCATCGACATTATTTACAGTTTTTACCATATCATCTTCCTCGTTACACTTTTCATGTTCCTGAGGACTGTTATCCATTTTGATTTTACTCATCTGAGTTTCGATGTCTTCCAGTTCACTATTTACAGATTGAATATCATTATCTATAGTACTACTATATGACCGACTACTACCAACTCTAAATGGTGAACCAACTAAGTTAGCATATGTTGAGTATCGATTCATATTATTTTCTTCTATTCCTGGATAAATGCTTGACAAAGTAGAATTAAGGTCGTCATCCTCCGACTCGTACTGCCCAGACTGTAACAACATGGGAATTGGACTGTTTGGTAATTCTGGTGGACTAAGTGGTTCGGGCTGAGGGTCTTCCCTGAAGCTAGTGTCAGAATTAAAGCCTAATGGTGGTGTGTATAAAGAATCCCTATACAGGATAGATTCATCCTCTGATTCTGTTTCAGACTGTGATGTTGTACTTAGTATTCCACTTGGTATTGTAACAGGTACTTGTTCTCCACTACTCTGTCAAATGTAAAATATACTCTGCTAGTCAACTGATAAACAAAAACAGGATATTTAACATGACAATCCAGAGTTGGATTTTTGTTGCTTTTGAATCTTACTTACATTTTTTTACTACACATTTGAATTACACAACAATAAACCTTGCCAATTTTTCTCATAGATATAAGAGCTTGATTTAGTTTTCTGACTGGGACAAAATAAAAAAAAATATTCATACATACCATTTTCAGATCCCATGCATGTGACCAAGAAGAACTTTGGGACAGGGTCTCTTGTTTAAACCAAGAAGTTTTTTTTTAAATTGTACATAACTAACAACTGTACATTTTTTGTCTACATATAATGCACATGGTTTATGGAAACCCTTCACAAAATCCTTCAAATCCAGTTATTTAGCTTTTGGAATTAGACCAATTATAAAGAGAGCTGCCAATGGCAACAATACTTTGACCTGTTGGGATAAAATGAAAAAAAATAAACTTTAAAGATTCCTTAAACAAATGTTTCATGCTGAATCCCAAGTTATGTAATGTGGAACTTTCTCACTGAATGGTTGTTTGATGTCAGATGAAAGTAACCTATCTAAATCACTTCAGATCAACATAACCTAGAACACTGGTTGTAAACAAATCCAGGGTTACATGAAGAATAACAGGCCATAAATACACGTGCTCTAAGGCATTTTAGAAATTTGCAAGTCCTTTTTTATGTGTTATGATTGGGCTATTTAATTTTTATTATCTTACATATATGTATATATTTATGCATTCAGTAGGCCCATAATTGGTAATAAAATCTATAAAATCTTTCTTCACCGAATTCATACAAACTATAGGTACGAAGACATACAGACACTGACTGAATAAATATATTGCTGCACTCGCTTCATTGGCCACAAAACAGCATATTACCGATATTATTAAACAGAAAATAGCTGTGATACAGGTACACAACATTTTTAAAATAGAGATTTAATAAGAATAAAAATATGGAATTACTACAAAATACTTCAAGAAAATGGAAAACATTCATTTACTAGATAAATCTTAGTAATTACTCTAAATTCAGAAATTAATGTGATGTTTTAATTTCTTTGAAAATTTGACAGTTGGAAGTTTACAACAATTTAAACTTGCAGTTGGATTTTTGCTTATCAAATGTAATCACAATAAGAACATCAATTGCTTTAATTAATCTTGTAAATTGTCAATTACCGATAACAAAGATTTGCAATAATTACATGTACACAAAATTTTCTGAATCTACATTAATTGTAAACAATCTAAGCAATTCAAAACTTATTAAACTTAATAAAAAATCCCAAATAAGATGTATCAAATAATAATTAATTCATAAAAGAAGAAAAAAGTATTGTAATCCAGTCTTGTGCTTCGTTTAGTGGCATACAAATGATCACAAAGACATGACACACAAACACACACAAAAACAGCAGTAAAATTAATTAGGTACATGAAACTTGAATGTGTGTAAATCAGTGGGTATGCAATAGGAATCATCAAACGATTACCAGAATGGTTTTACGTACTTAAGAAAGTTTTAGTTGTTCAAAATGCCCAAAGTAATTTAATACATAAATAAAACAGAAAGTTTACAGTAAATAATTAAATCTGTAACTAAATTTATCAGATCTATTTCCCAGTCAATACTAAATTATGTAATCATTCATATAAAACTATCATCTACTACAAAAATGGTGGCCCTCTTCTAACAATGAGGTGAAAATGGTCTAAATGCCCACTACCGTGTCACTACAAACTGCACTAAAAGGAGGTATATACTTGCAGCATGCCTCTACATTTATGATATAACAGACCAAAACTTGTCAAGTCAGACTTCTCTATCTACGGTTAGAACATGCAATAAATAAACATATTAATACATTTATAAAGGGTTATCACAAAAAAAATAACACCCGTTTCCAATAACAGGACAATATTCTTCCAGAACATAAATTGTTTATTTTCTTTACAGACAGAAAAGAACTTACTTTATGGTAGGAAGGCATTAAAAATATTAGCTTCTTTTCGATAAAATTTGAAGGTAACCAGACAATGCTTTATTTTCCTTTTTATGATTTTAATTTTTGAAGCAATAGAATTTAATTTCTATTTCTCTATTTATATGTCTAAAATAGCAATAAAATGTGAAACTATAAAATTTAAAGCACTACAAGTGAAGGCACGGCACACTACAAACCGTACTTACAAATCTATTAAGGGGAGCTAACTGTTCAGAGGTAGGTCTACATATCAATAATTTAACATTTGATGGAGCTGTTCGTAATGTTGTCATTGTTTCCTGAAAATTAATCATTCATACATTCTGCAAATCATTCAAAAGATATTAAAGGTAAAAATATTTATGTTGCCCTTAATCTTTTTGTTAGTTTTCCCTTCCAGCTGTCTATCTCCTAATATTATCCAATCACCAACTAATAATAAACAGGATTTTACACAAAACTTACATGCTTATCTAAAGGATAACAAAAATTTACAGAAATAATAAATAAAACATGCTTTTATTTTTCTTATCTACAGCATATTGTGTACCCACATGGAATATAGGACTCATGCACAAAAATTATAAAACCTTGACAGATATTTCAAATAATTCTGCTTAACAATTCAGAAAAAAAAACAGGAATGTCAAGATTTTTGGAAAAGGACTCTTCAGAGTCCATTTTTATTATTTCTAAAAATAACACCAAAACATAAACTCAATGCAATTCAAAATATTTTTCCTTTAGTTAATTTTAAATACATCTATTTAATTATTAAAACTGCTTAAATTTATTTGTGAAGTCAAACACTGTATTTCATATTCATTAAATTTATTGTTTTTAATCACATAATGAATACACCTATTGGATGACCTGTTATACATTAAATGATAAATTTAAATAAACCATCTTTGAAATGTTCCAAAAAAATCTGTATCTTGCCAGTTGCAATACATGAGGCACTGCACAAAACTTCAGATAATTTTGACAATCTGGATGTTGGATTATTTAACATTCTGAGCTTAGCCATAGATTAAGGATCAGTAGAGATGTTTTTGATTTGCTTTTTTCACTTAATGATACTTACTGTGTGACTTGAATCTTTTACTGGCTGACCATTAACTTCCAGAATCACATCTCCAACTTCTATTTTGCCGGAATCCATTGCTGCACCGAGTGGGAATATTTTTTTGATCCTGGGAAGTCCATGTGAGGGGTCATCAGCTGGTACATCCTTATCACTAAGTACACTGAATCCTAGACCACTACTTCCTTTAACCAAATCTACTTCAAACGTGTTTTCTGTGTAACAAATCATTTATGTATATATAAATATATGAATGGATGAATTATTGTTTAACGTCCAGTGGCAACCAGGTGCATATCAGGACAAGAACATGTTGATATGTCAATGAATATGATCCTTGCTTTGTACTAGACCCACATGCTGAGCCTGATTTTTAATGTGCTAGCTCAAGAGATACTTGTCTGCAGGAAGACATATCACCACACTCAGACGCATTATACTGACTCTTAGCCGACCAGTCGATCTTTGCTCTTACTCCTCGACAACGTGAGCTCGGCAGAGAAGCAGCAAATGTCAATTTTAAGGTCTTTGGTTTGACCCGGCCTGGGATTGAACCCACAACCTTCCGCACTCGAGGCGAGCACGCTACCACGAGACCACCTAGGCGATTTATGTAAACAGATGATATTCATTTAAAAATATAACATGCAACACACATATGATAAGTATACCTATAGTGATGTTTTATTTGTAATTTTTCAGAGGGTATGACATATTAAACAAAATAAAAGAACAATAACAGTAGTTTGTGTTGGAGGTGAAAATTTGAAACGTGTATCATCAAATACTTTTCTTTTTTGTCTGAAATGTGGAAAATAATACAACAAAATGTAAAATGAGACTACAACAATGCCTAATATGATGGTGAAAGATTTGTGCTTTTTTTTTTAATATATGCAGTGAATGATGATATTCTGGAACACAATACTTTAGTATTTTCTCTTTTTCGTTTACACAGATAGGTCACTTGTTAAAAAATGAATTCATTAAAAAAACAACCTTTAATATTTTCTATACTTTTACAAATGCAAAATGTGTGCACACACAATCAAAGGTAAATATAAATTCATTTTGGAAATAGTTTAGAACAGCTTCTTACTAATTACTTATACAAACAAAATGTGATATGCCAAAACATATTTATACATGTGAACACATATTTTCATTACTAAATATAAATAAGCAATAAAAGGCTATTTTTCTGAAGCCTTGAAATTTTTCCTTGCACATTCGTAAGAAATATATGGCTGTTTGTGAAAATTTCCAAGTTGTTTCCCACCAATCCCATCCTATCTTAAAACACTTGCAGAATGCAGAGAATCCTAAAGACTATTTGAAGACAATCCTACAGAATAACTGGTTACTAGAAATTGTGTCTGTAATACATGGATGCTCGTCCTAAAATCCATATAAACGCAAACTTAACCAGAATCGCTCAAGCATAAAATGTAGGTCATAATGACCCAATTATTGTTTGATTTCTCATTACTACCCAAGGCACATCCACTGACAAAGTTTCATTCATATACTATGCTCAGTTCCAAAGAAATGAACCTAAACACAAAACTTAACCAGTCGCTCAAACATAAAATGTAGGTCATAATGACCAATGAGCAATTGATACACTATGCTCAGTTCCAAAGAAATGAACCTAAACGCAAAACTTAACCAAAGTTGCTCAAGCATACAATGTAGGCCATAATAACCCAATTATTATATGACTGCACAGTACTACACAAGGCACATCCACTGATGAAGTTTCATTGATACACTATGCTTAGTTCCAAAGAAATGAACCTAAACGCAAAACTTAACCACATAGTTCAGACGTACTTACGAGCGGATGGACAAGGGTAACTCTATATTCCCAATCCACATTTGTGGGCGAGGCATCAAAATTTCAGATTATTTCTTGATAATCTTTTTTTACTAAAATTTTGAAGACTTGATCAGATGTATGGATGATCCAGCAATATTTTGGAAAGAGAACACCCAAAGACCATACGAAGAGTAGCATTATTATTACCATTATCAACAAATTGGTAAGGTTTACTAGGTACACTGGGATCTGTATTGGATGTTACATCAGTCACTTCAGTTTTGGGCTGTGTTTCATAAACAGCTGGAGGTGACAATTGTTCCGCTTTATCTTTTTTTAATGCTGGTTGCTGCCCAGGAGATTCTGGAGACGATCGTGATGATGAGTTTCTGGACGACAGAGAATGTCCCCGTTCCATCACCAACAAGCAGCTCTCAGGGGCATCCCTGATGATCTCTACAGCCTGTCTGTGGGTTACTCCAACCAAACTTTTACCACTGATTTCTAATATTCTATCACCTGTTAGACATGTATTTTTTGCGATTATACATTGTTATACTGTTTTAATTCTTCAAAAATGTGGCAATGACGAATATCTACCTTCAAATTCTATGATAATATCTTAATATTTAATCAAATTTGTTTTCCTAAATAACATTAAAAATTGTTGAAAGTATGTACATGGATTATAATTTTAATATTTTATCATGTTCAAAATTAATCAACTATGCTGATTCTTGTTGAAATAACTGGAGTCGAAATTTTGGTTATGTCAAATTTTTTTTCTGGTACCGAGCAGACAACAGTATAATCTATATATTTTTATTCCTTTTGTCTCAAAATTCGATTGGTCGAAATTTCGGGTATGTCAAACTAATATCATGTATTCCGGAACAATCAATTACCTTACATGTATGTTTAGACTTAATGAGACAATCCTCATTAATCAAAATTACTTAATATGCAAATAAGATGACCCGAGCTGATCATGGCTTGGCCGCTGTTATAAAATCAGTGAAGATTCAAAAATTTAATTTGACATTTTGAGCAAATTTTAGTAAGTTTTGATAAGAAGCATTTGAATCAAACAATAAATCATCAAAAAAGTAAAAACAACCATTGAACACACGACCTTACAAAAGGAGTCTCGAAGTCAGTCAATGTTTGTCTCCCTTGTACAGAACTCGACATTTTCCAATTCCTTTTTAGTCGAACTTCAGCCATCTCAAACCCATTTTCATGGTCCCTTGCACTTTGAGATAATGAGAGTCAACTGTATTTAATTGTACAAGCATAGAACACAGACTGTCATATTTAAATGTCCATACAACATAGACAAAAGTTATTTTTATTAACCCTTCAGCTATGAAACTGACTAGATGTTTCTGGAAAAGAAAGTCATCTCATTGTGGCAACTAATATAATTCTATTTTCTGTTTTAAACATATTCACCAATTCCGATACAATTATCTACAGTAGCAATATTAAATCACCCGTATGTATTGTTCTATCGGATTCAGCAGCACCCTCAGGTATTAGTGATTTAACATATATTCCACCATGTCGTACTGATGTATTTATACCACCCTGGTGAAAAAAATAAACACAAAATATTAGTAAAGTCTAATTGATTTTCATCCATAATATACATGAATTAAACTAGTGTGTCAATATGGAGCAGTATCCTATATTCATTTTCTTTAGGTCTAACTTTTGACTCGTGTTAGATCTTCATATCTCATTTACAACAAAATATTCAGACATGGATGAATCACACTTACTAACTACTATCCTCAAACAATCATTAGGAGATACCAATTATGTGCAGGAAAATTATATTCTTTTAACAATTCTAAAATGTGGTAATTATAGGTTTCACAATGAGAGAATTAGATATTGCTTGATATCAACTTGAGTTAAATACAAATTAAATGGATGGCTTTAAAATATGGTGGCATTGTGTAGCAAAAATGTTGACCAATCAAAATATAAAATTTTCATACAGAACCACACGTTGAACTTCCAGTCTTTTAAATTTGGTCATATTTCACCTCAAGCAAAACTATAAAATCTTGTGTTACCTTTGATAAATATCACAAGCCACTGCAACAACATATCAATAAAAAGTCACACTTACAGTTACATTAAGACCAAAACTTCCCTCTTTCTTTGTCAAGTGAACTTCATATGTTTCTACAGAATCTTTCTTTTCCCTGAAAAATTGAAATTTAAAAATTGCTTCTAGAATGATTAATTTACAAATAAAGAGAATTTTTTTTGATAAATGCATAAATGGATGGATCTATGATCTAACCAGTCAGAAAGCTTAATAAAAAAATTAAACAATTTAACCAGAGGCTCCCAGGAGTCTGTATCGTTCACCTGATAGTGCATATAGCAACAAGTTAAAAGTTTAGCTTGGTTGGCCATCTTGGTCGATAGTTTGGGACATCGGACACAATTCTGAATGACGATCATCTGAAGACCATTGATGCTAAGTTTGGTTCCAACTTCTCGGGAATTTCAGACAAGAAGTTTTTTTAATGAATTTTCCATAGGGTCCAATGTTAAACTATGTTCGGCTGTTGTGGCCATCTCGGCTGACAGTCCAGGTCAGTCGACAAATTTCTGAAAGAGGACAATCTAAGGACCATTGCTGCCAAGTCTTGTTCTAATTGGCTCAATTGTTTCAGACAAGAAGATTATTTAATGAATTTTCCCATAGGGTCCTATGTTAAACATAGATCAGCTGTGGCGGCCATCTTTGTTGACATTCTGGGTCAACGGAAACACAATTCTGAAAGAGGACCACCTATGAACCATTTCTGTCTAGATTTTTTAAATGAGCTTTCCCATGTAAAACTAATTTCGGCTGTGGCAGCCATCTTGGTTGATATTCTAGGTCATTGGACATAATTCTGACTGAGGACCATCTATGGACCATAGCTGTCAAGTCTGGTTCCTATTGGCTCAGTAGTTTCAGACAAGATTTTTTTTAAATGAATTTTCCCATAGGGTTCTATGTTAAACTATGTTCAGCTGTGGTGGCAATCTTGGTTGATCATCTGATTCAACGGACACAAGTCTGAAAGAGGAACATCTAAGGACGATTGCTGCTAAGTTTGGTTGCAATTAGTTCAGTAGTTTCAGAAAAGAAAATTTTTAAATAAATTTCCCATAGGGTCCTATGTTAAACTAAGTTTGGCTGTGGTGGCTGGCCTCTTGGTTGATTGTCCGGTTCATCAGACATATTTCTGAAAGATGACCATCTAAGGACCATTGCTGCTAAGTTTGGTTGCAATTGGTTCAGTAGTTTCGGACAAGAATATTTTGAAATGAATTTCTCATAGGGCCCTATGTTAAATTAAGTTTGGCTGTGGCAGCGATCGTGGTTGGAGGTCGGGGCCATCAGACATACTTTTGAAAGAGGACCACCTTATGACCATTCCACCACAGTTTGGTTCTCATTGGGCAAGTAGTTTCAGACAAGAAGATTTTTATGTGAAATTCTCATAGGGTCCTATGTTAAACAAATAAATAGTTTAACTTGAGGAATAAATACATGTAGGAAGGCCTGTACCTATTAAACTAGAAACCTATTGGACAACTTTACATTGCATAGCATAAATCTGCTAGGAAATCTAATAAATCGTGTATAACAAACCTTTTGGTTACACATAAATTGTCAATTTATATCAGTACCACTCATCTAGAAATGTTGTGTAAAAGACTTTTAATTCTTGACAATTTTTTTCTCTCTCAGAGAATGCATCTCAGTATTTAGGAAAGTCTACATAACAAGACAAAACTTTACCTCTGTACAGGATCTGATTTTGTTTTCTCATCAGTAACTATTGGATTTTTACTTTCATCTTTTAAAACTTCTACTGGTTGGTCAAGGTCAGAATCTGTTTCTGATCCTGTACCTTCATTTACTACAAATACAAAATCATATTACATATATCAGAACAGTTATACATTACACAGAACAAAAGTATCAAAAACATGTGACAAGTTTGCTAGAAAGATGCAAAAGAACCGTTCCCAACTCCATAAACATGATCAGGTTTATATCAGCCATTCAGAACTCCACTTTTCTGCCAAAATTGAAAGAAAAAAAATTTCACCTGAACAAGTAAATGACTTTTCAGAAATCACAACCTGATTTGTTTCAGTTCTATAAGTTTTTATGTTTAATGTACATTTCTAATAAGATAGAGTAAGAATGGTTACTGTGTGTCACACAATGACCACATGAACTGGTTATTAATTTTCCCCCCAAAATCAATTCAAAAATAAAAAAAAAATTAACTGAAAAAAGAACTGTTAACCTTCCTCTTCCTTAATTTCTAATCGAAGGTAATTAGTGCCTTTTACAAATGCTGAAATGATCCCAATTTTCAAGAGCAGATTTTGTTTCCACTGTTTTTGTATCAAATATGATATGAGACATTGCTGAATTAATACAACCTTTGTTTATGATATTTTCAATTATGTACACCTTAAAGAAGAAAAATAAAAGTTATTTAAAGTATACATAATATTAATGAAAATATTACTTTGTCTTCAGGAAATTAGTTTTTGTGTTATGGGGGACAAACACCAAATATGTGCTCAGATGACTAGGACTACTAGACATACCAGTATTGTATGGTGTGTAATGCTCCGGTTGTTCTGAATTCACAATTTCACTTTTTATAGAATCAATTTGTGACATAGTAGATACATCTGCAGTATGTACATCTGTATGAGGCAAATTATTTACATCATCATCAAAGCTATCATCAGAATCATGCAATGAGTTTAAAATATCACGATAAATGAAAACGTCTGAAGGATCAGCCATGGATGTCTTTAACTTGTTCGGGATGACATCATCAGAGATTTTTCGGCGAACAGACTTGGGAGGCCGTATTTGTGAAACACACAATTTAACAAAGTTTTTAGAGTCACGTATCAGTTGAACAGCTTGTTGCATCCCTCCTATTGATTGGTCATTGATTGCAATCAACCGGTCCCCTGGTCGTATTCTTCTATCTTTGGCTGCTGGCCCTCCTGGTGTCACTGTTTTGACAAAAATTCCCAGGTCTATTTTGCCAGGGTTTTCACCCCCTACTATGGTGATGCCTATCCCAAACTGAGGTTCTTTTTCCAGAACTACTTCAAACATATTACCCTCAAACTGTTTTTCTGGAGAAAGAAGCTCATTGTCAAATCTGTGTTGTAGTGTTGCTAAAATAAAGAACAATATTTTTCAATTAATTTTCAGAAGTACATGGACAATATCAATATTTTCAATTAAGACAGAAGCTACACCTTCATGTTCATCTTTTTAAAAACAAATTTCCTTTTATTGAAACATTAAATGACACTAGCGGACACAAAAAGGTTATATATTACACCAACAGAAACTTTATACTTACAGTTAATTGTTTCATTAGTGGGAGATGCCACCATGCCCAGTGACTGGTTGCTCGGTTCTGAAAAGTAAAATGCAAATAATTACAGTAACAAGTTCTGTGTTGAACACAGAAGAAGGAATTTAAGATCAATATTTATGTTTCGCTCCGGTTACAAATGCCAATGCAGACACAATTTAAATATCAATTAAGGAAAAAAATAAACCAGAGGCTCCTAGGAGCCTGTATTGCTCACCGGGTTTACAAATAGCCCAACAAATCTCATTTAAAGACTAGCCTGTCTATTTTGCCCTTTGAAGATGAAATGATAAATCTTTGTAGAAAACCTCCAACACATCATTTGTACCAATTAACAAAGCTTTGGATTTGTTCAATTTGAAACAAAAATTGCCAATGGCAATGTTTTAGCCATATCAAGAAAATTTGAGGACACTTTGTGAAGGACTTCACAACAATCATTTGTACCAAGTTACAAATCATTTGCACTTATAGTTTCAGGACAGAAGATTTTTAAAGTTTCAGTTAATCAGCAACAAGAATTGCCCATGGCAGCCATGATTTTTGCCAGATCAAGTCAAAAAGAGGGCAAGGTAGAAGATCTTTAAAAAAAAGCACTTGTATCAAGTTACAAATTATTGTCGTTTCAGAGGAGATGATTTTTCAAATTACAGCCAATCAGAAACACGAACTGCCCATGGCGACCATGTTTTTCTACCAATCAAGATAAAATGAGGAATATTTTTAGAGGACTTTATTACATCATTTGTACCAAGTTACAAATCAGTTGCACTTCTGGTTTCAGAGATGATTTTTAAAGTTTCAACCAATCAGAAACAAGAATTGCCCATTGTGGCTATGTTTTTTGCTGGACCACGCAAACATCATTTGTATCACCTTACAAATCATTTGCACTTTTAGTTTCAGAGGAGATGATTTTTAAAATTTCAGCCACTCAGAAAAAAAGAATTGGCCATGGCAGCCATGCTTTTTGCTGGATCAACTTGAAATGAGGAATCTTTGTAGAAGACCTCACAAACATCCACAAATCATTTGCGCTTGTAGTTTCAGAGGAGATGATTTTTCAAATTTCTGCCAATCAGAAAAAAGAATTGCCTATGGCAGCCATGTTTTTTGCCAAATCAAGTTAAAATGAGGAATCTTTGGAGAAGACCTTACAAACATCCATTGTATCAAGTTACAAATCATTTGCACTTGTAGTTTCAGAGGAAATGATTTTTCAAATTTCAGTCAATCAGAAACAAGAATTGCCCATTCCAGCCATGTTTTCGCCCGATCAATCAAAATGAGGAGTTATTTTACAGGACCTCACAAACACCATTTGTATTAACTTACAAATCATTTGTACTTGTAGTTTCAGAGGAGATGATTTTTTTAATTTTCATCCAATCAGAAACAAGAATCAAAATGAAATGATGAATTTTCATAGAGGACCTTTAGTACATCATTCCTGCAAATTTTGGTTCCAATTGGCAGAGTAGTTTCAGAGGAGATGATCAAAATCTGAAATGTTAACGATGAAGACGGACGACGGATGCAAAGTGATGGCAATCGCTCACATGGCTTTGCCAGGTGAGCTAAAAAGAAACTTTGAATAGCTTTATAATGGTACTTTTGTTTTCTGAATTATTATATAGACAATATTGTTTTCAATATTTGAAAGTGTTTACAGCCTTTAAATCTTAAACGATACTCTGTAAAATTGTTTTCCAAGTACCATATTTAATTGTCTTATAACAAGATATTACATTAGTATAAAAAGGGAAAAAGATAAGGACACAAAATATGCTTACACATGCTCTTCCACCCCTTACAAAATATACATGCAAGAAGAGATGAAAGAATGGCTGATTGTAATAGATCTAAATATAAGTCAAATTTCTCAACAATTCTTGGCATAAAAATGCCATTATTGAAATGAAATAATAGAATGTTAGAATATACTATTTAATCTCCATAGATTTCAGTATTAGGTAGACATAAATATTATCCCATTTTACCCACTACCATGGTAAAAATGTTCACAGATGACTTTATAAGATCTTTAGTCCTAGTTATTAGTTGTTCTACATCCTACCTATAACAAAAGCCTCAATTTCTCCATCATGTTCTAATGCTGAATGTAAATCTCCTGTGGAGGCAGCATGCATTCTATTCTCAATGTCATGTGAAGGTCGCAAATCCAATAAACTTACACTAGTTTCTCCTCTATATGGCGGAGGCCTGGTTATCATGCAAAGAACATCAAAACATGCAATCAACTGTTTCAAAATTTAATAAAAGACATAGAAAACTGGAACTATTTCATTCATTAGATATTTGAAATCTGACATTTCATACATGAACAAGAGTAGACACACTACATGTCTTGCCCGAGTATGCACATGGACATAGAATAACGATTATCTGATACCCGACATTTTGCAAGTCAAGGGAAAATGTGATAAGAGAAATTGAGGTCAAGGTCAAAAGACAGGTGTCATACCAGCATGTATCCACTAAGAACTATCTATTGACCATATAAAGTGGGTCTAGGTATCACAGTTTCAGAGAAATGGACTTAACCAAGAAAAAGTGACAAAGTCACTCAAACATGACATTGAGGTCAAGGTCCCACACCAGGTGTCAGACTGACATGTACCCACCAAGAACAATCTATTGACCAAATATGGTTGGTCTAGGTATTCTAGTTTCTGAGTAATGGACTTAACCATAAAAATGTGAAGCAGGTCACTCAAGCATGAAATCGAGATCAAGGTCAAAAGGCAGGTGTCAGACTGACATGTACCCACCAAGAACTATCTATTGACAAAATACAGTGGGTCTAGGTATTACAGTTTCTGAGAAATGGACTTAACTAAGAATAAAATGCTCCGCTGGTCGCAGCTAGATACGACCACCGATGTCGAACCCTGAATAGTTGGGGCAATTATGAACACAACATTCAAGCTTGATACAATACTGAATTTGGATTGTGAATAAATATTTGACACAGCATAGTTTTCTGACACAGAATGAATGTTGTCTAAGAACTTAAAAATTTTTAATTTACCTATTCAAACCATATCAGTATTATTTGTTTTTATATATAAATAAGAAATAACCAATTTAAAATTTAAAATTGGGCACACATATCAATTTCTTGCTATTGCGCAATACTGTGCAATTGAAAATTTCTTGAAATATTTGACACATAATAGGTTTCTGACACAGAATAACTGAAATCAAAGAACTTAGAACTGGTCATATGATTTCAATTATATTCAATTTTTTGCTTCTTGTGCAATACAATATGCTGTGGAGAATTGCCCCCCCCCAAAAAAAAAAAAAAAATTTACCCCTTTTTTAGCTTTTGTGCAATAAACTATGAAGTTGCACATTGACCCCCCCTCCCCCCAAAAAAACCAAAAAACAATAAAATTTATTGTAACCCCCCTCCCCTTTTTTTTGCTAAAAAAAATTTGAAATTTTCTTTTTAATTTATGAAATATAAAATGAGAAAAAAATTGCCCTCCTCCCCAATGTCTCATTTACCCCCCCTAAATTTTGTTTTCAAATCCCCCCCCCCCCCATTTCTTTATACTTTGCAACCATAACAGCCAATTTAAATACACCATAACGTATTAAAATAGAAAATGACATCATAGTCATGGATGGCAAATTTTAAATATACATAATTTAAAAGCAGTTTAGATGAGATAAACAAAAAAGCTTCATCAGCACATTTTATATTGGCTATTTTCCAATGAAGTTCATTAAACTAAAATTTATTGTAACCCCCCCCCCCCCCTTTTTTTGCTAAAAAAAATGGAAATTTTCTTTTTAATTTATGAAATATGAAATGAGAAAAAAATTGTCCCCCTCCCCAATTTCTCATTTACCCCCCCTAAATTTTATTTTCAAAACCCCCCCTCCATTTCTTTATTCTTTGCAACCATAACAGCCCATTTAAATACACCATAAATGTATTAAAATAGAAAATGACATCATAGTCATGGATCAAACAAAGTTTAATTTTGGACCCTGATTTGGACCAACTTAAAAAATGGGCCTATAATAAAAAAAAACTAAGTACATGTTTAGATTCAGCATATCAAAGAACCCCGAGAATTCAATTTTTGTTAAAATCAAACTAAGTTTATTTTTGGACCCTTTGGACCTTAATGTAGACCAATTTGAAAACGGGACCAAAAATTAAGAATCTAAATACACAGTTAGATTCGGCATATCAAAGAACCCCAATAGTTCAATTTTCGATGAAATCAAACAAAGTTTAATTTTGGACCCTTTTGGCCCCTAATTCCTAAATTGTTGGGACCAAAACTCCCAAAATCAATCCCAACCTTCCTTTTGTGGTAATAAACCTTGTGTTTAAATTTCATAGATTTCTATTTACTTATACTAAAGTTATTGTGCAAAAACCAAGAAAAATGCTTATTTGGGCCCTTTTTTAGCCCCTAATTCCTAAACTGTTGGGACCAAAACTCCCAAAAACAATCCCAACCTTCCTTTTGTGGTAATAAACCTTGTGTTAAAATTTCATAGATTTCTATTTACTTATACTAGAGTTATTGTGCGAAAACCAAGAAAAATGCTTATTGGGCCCTTTTTTGGAACCTAATTCTTAAACTGTTGAGACCAAAACTCCCAAAATCAATCCCAACCTTCCTTTTGTGATCATAAACCTTGTGTTTAAATTTCATAGATTTCTATTAACTTATACTAAAGTTATAGTGCGAAAACCAAATGTCTTCGGACGACGACGACGACGCCAACGTCATACCAATATACGACCGCAAAAATTTTGCGGTCGTATAAAAAGTGACAAAGTCACTCATGCATGAAATTGAGGTCAAGTTCCCAAGCCAGGTGTCAGACTGGCATGTACCCACTAAGAACTATCTATAGACCAAATATGGTTGGCCTAGGTATTAAAGGTGCTGAGAAATGGATTTAACTACGAAACTTGGATGCAGATTTTAAATTTGTTTAGGAAGTCAGTGAACCATGAAAATGAGGTCAGGGTCACAAGACAAGTATACTGTGGCAAACCTTATACAGTAAGCTACCTTGTGGACCATAAATCTTAATTGTAGGTATTACCTGTGCAAAGTTATTAAAGTTTTTAAAAAGTTTACGCTGCCGTCACCGGAAAGTAATACTTATATATCTTCACATGCGAGACAAAAATCACATGCATGAAATAAAATAATCCTTGTAACTTTTAGATAAGAGTATTGAATGAATTATAAGATCCTGAAAATAAAATAATTTATTTCTTAGTAGCAGTTTGTATAATGGATAGTTTAGCAGTTTATGAAGAGTTACGGAAGAAGACAATCTTTTGCAGATGTACATATACCTATTCTTACTTTGCAGACACTTAAGTGTCAATGCTTACATACTGGAATCCATGCACAGACATGCCTTTACACAACTCAAATATTATAAAGTTTTCAAAACATTTAATTTTCTTAAAATACCATATTAGTAAAGCTACTATTCTAAATCTAAATTACAGGTAAGTCTGAGCATGCTAAAATGCATTCTGTTTCTGTACTTAGCAAACCACAGTTATTTTTAAGTCCAAAAGTTAACAAGTAAGAAAAGATTAAGGCAGTCTGAACTTCAATACCGATCAAAATATAATAATTTTCATGCTATAATTCATGTTCGTAAAATTCACCGATCATTTATTCTTAAAATTTAAAATCAAAGCTTACAATCTATATGGTAATGGTTCAGTTTTCTGTACACCCATTTCATCATCACTGGTAAAGCTCTCCTAAGTAAAAAAAAATATTTTGGCCATTAAATAGGGGACATTTAACTCATCATACTCCTAGTATTACCATTCCAGTGATTGGATTATACACAGAGATACAAAATCTTATTAAGGTAGACAGAGGGAGGGGATAGAACACCCATAAAACTAGTATAATCCCATCAGTCGAGAACCTGTACCTGTGCCAAGTTAGACGAAGCTTACTAATTGTGTGGGTGTGACATTTTAGTTCACTAATTCCTTGTTTCTTTATATAATAAAATTTTACATAGCATCAACTTGTAAATAACAAGTATACAATGTCTTATTTTCTTCTTTATTCTGTTATCTAAATTTTACAATTTACCTGCAGGAATTCTGGAATAAATGTATCATCCTCACCATGATCAAGTCTCATGTCAGTTGCATTGAGTGGATCTAAATAAATAGGAAATGCTATTATTGTTTATATAATGAATGTATTCATTCCCCTGTGAATTTATGAATGCCTAATTATTACCAAATAATTTTTCGATTCCGATTCTGTTTCATCAAAGTTTATGAAAACACATTTATATCCATATTCTTTTTGGTTTGGTTTGGTTTCAATTAGTGGAGATTTACTTGATTGTGAGTGCAACTAGCTATATCTGGGCAGCAAATTTTTGTTGGTGGAGGGGGACAGTAAACCCAGAAAGAACCTATGACAAGAATAATGGCAATCTTTATCAGTTAAGATCAGAGACGAACACACCTGCCATGAATTCAGACTCGAACTCACAGGCTAATGATCATTAATAAGTTAAAAACTCAGAGACCATTCAGTCATAGCAGCCCCTTCTTTTTTGGATTCTGTTCCTGTTTCAATGACATTTCTGAATACTCATTTATAAATACCTTTCGGATTATGTTTCTGTCCAAAAAGATCTCTAATGCAGTTATAATTAATTGTTTGTATTGGTTAAAACATGGTCATGTGGTATTTATTAATCTGCGTTAAAATGCCCTCGGGACAGATATTGCCTCCAACATTGATAATGTCCCTGGCTGCGGCTCGGGCATTATCAGTGTTTCAGGCAATATCAATGTCCCTTGGGCAGTCAATATATCATGATAATGCCCTCTATATAAGCAACTATTGTATAAGTAGTTTACTGTTTGACTGTAAATGAATTAAGAGAATATCTGTTGTAGAAGAATAGGTAAGACACATCACTGTGATTAAGATAAAAAAATCACAACTACAGCAATTAGAGCATTCTCTCATAAATGCATTCAATCTTTTCCAATATTTAATCTTTGGGATATTTGTCTAATTAAAGTCAATTTTATCTTCCATTTTCAAATCTTCTGTAAATATTACCCTGCAAGTCTGTATTAGCTTCTCTGGCTTTCATTTTTAACTGAAATCGGTGTTGTGCTGTTGAGAACTGTAGCAGATATCTTCCTCTATAGATTTAAAAACTTATCCTTATTAAAAAGTATTTGGAACAATATATATGATGAAAAAATTTACCACTTTAATAACACAGTGAATTCATAATTGAAAATGTTAGGAGTCAATTTCATTACCTATAGAAATTTATTTATACACTATAAACAAAAATGAGTTGGAATTGTTTGTGAATAGCTGTCAAGATGTATAGCAAACTACAATTTCTACAAATGCTTTTCTATATCACTAGGAATTTTTTGCACAGTATTTTAAAATAGGAAAAAATTCATTCAGTGTGAATTCTATATGCTTATTTATTCCACAAACTCTGAAATAAATATCCAAAGCAATAATATCTCAAATTTAGTAGTTCTGAAAAAAATATCAAAATGTAACCTCTATATTTATTTATCAAACTTAAACATTAATTCTATGACAAGGTCATTTCATATATTAAACCTATACAGCAGAGTTAGGTAACAGTATTTATCATAATATTACATACTTCCTAAAACTGTTGGTAAAATAGTTGATCTTATTTGGTTTTCCTTGTCCAATGTCAGGTTTTGGTTGGATACTAAATCTACGTTTATTGAATGAGATTTTCTGTATAGCATGCCATGAAAACTGATGTGTTATATTCCTCTGCATCCCATGATTCTCTGCTAATACCAAGCATTTCACTGTAACACCAATCCATGTCAAACTGCTGGAGTCATTTTTATTCTGTAATTTTAAGTGTAAATTGATTATTTGAGGGGCAATGCTTACTAGAATGAAACTGATCTCAACTGACCTTAAACTTTGGGAAGGACTTCACCAATACTGTGTAAAAGGTGTAAATAGATGAACCTCTGTTTTCTTTTTGTGAATTAAATGCACCAGATGACCTAGGCCAAAATTTCATCTATAAAGTTCTTTGTTTTGTGATGTCAGTTTGTAGTAGAAATCAATGTACTGAAACCAAAAAATACATTCCTGCTTTACTTGATCTTTTCAGCATGTAAGAAAGGACATAGTTGATAAGGTAACACAAAATTAACTAGAAATCCTGTCTGTAATACACGGATGCCCCGCCTAAAATGTTGGTCATCATGTATGAATGCTCAGTACTATCAAAAGCACATCCACTGATGAAGTTTCGTTGATACACTATGCTTAGTTCCAAAGAAATGAACCTAAACACAAAACTTAACCAGAGTCACTCAAGCACAAAATGTAGGTCATAATGACCCAATAATTGTATGACTGCTCAGTACTACCCAAGGCACATCCACTGATGAAGTTTCATTGATACGCAATGCTCAGTTCCAAAGAAATGAACCTAAATGCAAAACTTAACCAGAGTCCCTCAAGCATAAAATGTAGGTCATAATGACCCAATTATTGTATGACTGTTCATTACTACCCAAAGCACATCCACTGATGAAGTTTCATTGGTACACTATGCTTGGTTCTGCCCTGAACTTAAATGCAAAACTTAACCACATAGGTCGGATGGACATATGGACGGACAAGGGTAACTCTACATGCCTAATCCATATTCATGGGCGGGGCATAAAAATTAAAAAAAAAAAATTGCATGACACATTTTTTATGCAGGCTTACATGACCACTGCATATTTAAAATTGTGGTCTATGTTTCATCACATCTGACATATGGTTAATAGTTTTTGTATAATACAACTAACACTAGAGTCGACAAACTACATGTCTTGCCTAAGTATGCACATGGACACAAAATAATGATTATCTGATACCCGACATTGCAAGTCAAAGGAAAATGTGTTAAAAGAAATAGTAATGGCCAGGCAATAATTTGTCTGAAAAATCTCATGCATGTCATTCCAGCCTAAAACTGTGCCCAAGGCAAGCTGACAGGTCTGAAATTCAAGTCAAGGTCTCAGACAGCCATGTATCCACCAAGCACTATCTATTAACCAAATATGGTTTGTCTATGTATTGCAGTTGCTGAGAAATGGATATTATTTCAAAACGTAAAACAAGTCAGTCAGAGCATGAAATAGAGGTCAAAGGTGAGGTGTCAGATTTTAAAGTGGTATATACTAAGAAGTTCTATCAACCAAATACTGTGGGTCTCATCACAAATGTAGTACAGTTGCTGAGAAATAGACTAAATCATGAACATGTATATTAAGTCACTCAAGCATGTAATTCAGCTCAGGTTCAGCTGACAGGTGTTAGACTGGCATGTATCCACTGAGAACTACCTACAGACCAAATATGATGGGCCTAGGTAATACAGTTGCTGAGAAATGGACTTAATCTCAATAAAATGCTCTGCTGGGCGCAGCTAGATACGACCGCAGATGTCGAACCCTGAATAGTTGGGGCAATTATGAACACAACATTCAAGCTTGATACAATACTGAATTTGGATTGTGAATAAATATTTGACACAGCATAGGTTTCTGAAACAGAATGAATGTTGTCTAAGAACTTAAAAATTTTTAATTTACCTATTCAAACCATATCAGTATTATTTGTTTTTATATATAAATCAGAAATAACCAATTTAAAATTTAAAATTGGGCACACATATCAATTTCTTGCTATTGCGCAATAATGTGCAATTGAAGATTTCTTGCTATTGTGCAATACTGTGTAATTGAAAATTTCTTCAAATATTTGACACATAATAGGTTTCTGACACAGAATAACTGAAAGCAAAGAACTTAGAATTGGTCATATGATTTGAATTTATATTCAATTTTTTGCTTCTTGTGCAATACAATATGCTGTGGAGAATTGCCCCCCCCCCCCAAAATAATTTACCCCTTTTTCAGTTTTTAGCAATACACTATGAAGTTGCACAATTACCCCCCCACTCCCAAAAAAACCCCCAAAACAATAAAATTTATTGTAACCCCCCCTTTTTTTGTTAAAAAAAATTTGAAATTTTCTTTTTAATTTATGAAATATGAAATGAGAAAAAAATTTCCCCCTCCCCAATTTCTCATTTACCCTCCTAAATTTTATTTTCTAATCCCCCCCCCCCCCGCCATTTCTTTATACTTTGCAACCATAACAGCCCATTTAAATACACCATAACATATTGAAATAGAAAATGACATCATAGTCATGGATGGCAAATTTTAAATATACATAATTTAAAAGCAGTTTAGATGAGATAAACAAAAAAGCTTCATCAGCACATTTTATATTGGCAATTTTCCAACGAAGTTCATTAAACTAAAGTTATTGGCAAATTTCCAATGGAATTTGTTAATAATAAAGTTTTGATAACAGGGCACACATATCAATTTCTTGCTATTGCGCAATACTGTGCAATTGAAAATTTCTTGAAATATTTGACACATAATAGGTTTCTGACACAGAATAACTGAAATCAAAGAACTTAGAATTGGTCATATGATTTGAATTTATATTCAATTTTTTGCTTCTTGTGCAATACAATATGCTGTGGAGAATTGCCCCCCCCCCCCCCCCCCCCCCCCGAAAAAAAAAAATTATTTACCCCTTTTTTAGCTTTTGTGCAATACACTATGAACTTGCACATTGACCCCCCCCCCCAAAAAAAAAAACCCCAAAAAACAATAAAATTTATTGTAACCCCCCCTTTTTTTGCTAAAAGAAATCTGAAATTTTCTTTTTAATTTATGAAATATGAAATGAGAAAAAAATTGCCCCCTCCCCAATTTCTCATATACTCCCCCTTAATTTTGTTTTCAAATCCCCCCCCCCCCACTTTCTTTATACTTTGCAACCATAACAGCCCATTTAAATGCACCATAAACATATTAAAATAGAAAATGACATCATAGTCATTGATCAAACAAAGTTATATTTTGGACCCTGATTTGGACCAACTTGGAGCCTGTGTCGCTCACCTGTATCTAATGTGATTTTGGAAATTATGTAAAATTATATAATGATTGAGACCAAGATTGGTTTAATTTGACACAGTATTTAATCTTAGTGTAGTCTTACAATAGCAACTGAAGACATCTTATCATTATTATTTTTGAATATGTGGTCTAGTTGTGACCATTCAGAATTTTTTTTACAATTTTCTGATAGACTTCTAAACATCTTGGACGATGGATCGGCAACAAAGTAACAACACTTGGTCAGCACCTCATAAGGAACATTCATGCCATGTTTGGTTTCATTCCATTCAACGGTTCTCTAAAAGAAGTCATTTGTATGCATTTCCCATAGGGTCCTATGTTAAACTAAGTCCCCCTCTGGCAGCCATCTTGGATGATGGATCGGCTACAAAGTAACAACACGTGGTCAGCATCTTATAAGGGTTCATTCATGCCAAATTTAGTTTCATTCCATTCAGTGGTTCTCAAAAAGAAGTCATTTGTATGCATTTCCCATAGGGTCCTATGTTAAACTAAGTTCCCCGCTGGCGGCCATCTTGGATGATGGATCGGCTACAAAGTAACAACACTTGGTCAGCACTTCATAAGGAATATTCATGCCATGCTTGGTTTCATTCCATTAATTGGGCCACTAAAAGAAGTCATTTGTATGCATTTCCCATAGGGTTCTATGTTAAACTAAGTCCCCCCCCTGGCGGCCATCTTGGATTATGGATCGGCTACAAAGTAACAACACTTGGTCAGCACCTCATAAGAAACATTCATGCCATGTTTGGTTTCATTCCATTCAACGGTTCTCTAAAAGAAGTCATTTGTATGCATTTCCCATAGGGTCCTATGTTAAACTAAGTTCCCCGCTGGCGGCCATCTTAAGGAACATTCATGCCATGTTTGGTTTCATTCCATTCAGTGGTTCTCTAGAAGAAGTTCAAAATGTAAAATATTAATGACGACGGACGACGGACGCCAAGTGATGAGAAAAGCTCACTTGGCCCTTCAGGCCAGGTGAGCTAAAAACTAAGTACATGTTTAGATTCAGCATATCAAAGAACCCCAAGAATTCAATTTTTGTTAAAATCAAACTAAGTTTATTTTTGGACCCTTTGGACCTTAATGTACACCAATTTGAAAACGGGACCAAAAATTAAGAATCTAAATACACGGTTAGATTCAGCATATCAAAGAACCCCAACAGTTCAATTTTTGATGAAATCAAACAAAGTTTAATTTTGGATCCTTTTGGCCCCTAATTCCTAAACTGTTGGGACCAAAACTCCCAAAATCAATCCCAACCTTCCTTTTGTGGTCATAAACCTTGTGTTTAAATTTAATAGATTTCTATTTACTTATACTAAAGTTATTGTGCAAAAACCAAGAAAAATGCTTATTTGGGCCCTTTTTTAGCCCCTAATTCCTAAACTGTTGGGACCAAAATTCCCAAAAACAATCCCAACCTTCCTTTTGTGGTCATAAACCTTGTGTTAAAATTTCATAGATTTCTATTTACTTATACTAGAGTTATTGCGCAAAAACCAAGAAAAATGCTTATTGGGCCCTTTTTTGGAACCTAATTCTTAAACTGTTAGGACCAAAACTCCCAAAATCAATCCCAACCTTCCTTTTGTGGTCATAAACCTTGTGTTTAAATTTCATAGATTTCTATTAACTTATACTAAAGTTATAGTGCGAAAACCAAATGTCTTCGGACGACGACGCCGGATGACGACGACGCCAACGTAATACCAATATACGACCGCAAAAATTTTGCGGTCGTATAAAAATGTAACACAAGTCATTCAAGCATGAAATTGAGGTCAAAGTCCAGATACAGGTTTCAGACTGGTATGTGTCCACTAAGAACTATCTATTGACCAAATATGGTGGGCCTAGGTATTAAAGTTGCTGAGAAATGGACCTAATCTCGAAAATGTTACAAAGTCACTCAGGCATGCAATTGAGGTCTAAGTCCAAAGACAGACATCAGACTTGGATGTACCCACTAAGAACTGTCTATAGATCAAACACTGTGGGTCTAGGTATCACAGTTGCTGAAAAATCGACTTAATCATGAAATTGAGGTCAAGGTCCAAAGACAAGTGTCAGATTAGCTATACCCACAAAGAGCTCTCAATAGACCAAATATGGTGGGTCTAGGTATTACAGTTGATGAACAAGAGGCTCACCAGAGCCTGTATTGCTCACCTGGAGTCTAGTTTTCATTGGACATTTAATGAACTATTTGACCAAGTTTGTTGCAATTGGTTCAATTGTTCAGGGAAAATTTGTTGAAGATTTATTTTTCATAAGATTTAATGTTAAAATATGTTCCCTGATGGTGGTAGTCCTGGCAGGAAGTTGATATAATTGACCAGGAATAAGGGTGAACCTTAAATAAATGTAACAGAACCCGACCTCAAATTACACAAACCAATAACTCCTAAATAGAATTTGGGATTCCCTTCAAAATTTCAGGGTAGGTAGATCTCAACATGGCAAACATTTTTCAAAGTTACATTTCACTTCTATCTCAAATAGTTTTGGAGATAAATGACGAAAAATGTTAAAATTTGGAAAATTTGACGAAAAAAGGGCAATAACTCCTCAATGGGTTTTGGAATTTCCTTCAAAATTTCAGGGTAGGTAGATCTTGTCATGCTGATCAATTTTACCCCATGTCTGATTTTTGATATCTGTAACGGTTTTTAAGTTATAAGCCAAAAACAACACATCCACCCCTGTATTCTATTTTTAGCTACGACAGCCATCTTTTATGTCAGATCAAAATAAATTGAGGATAGTTTGTAGAGGACATGTCATAGATCATTCCTATTAAGTTTCAAATGAATCGACCCAGCGGTTTCAGAGGAGAAGATTTTTGATTGAAAAAATTTTGAAAATTTGATGAAAAAAGGGCAATAACTCCTAAATGGGTTTTGGAATTTCCTTCAAAATTTCAGTGTAGGTAGATCTTGTCATGCTGATCAATTTTACCCTAGCAGATTTTTGATATCTGTAACGGTTTTTAAGTTATAAGCCAAAAACAACACATCCACCCCTATATTCTATTTTTAGCTACGACAGCCATGTTTTATGTCAGATCAAAATAAAATGAGGATCGTTTGTAGAGGACATGTCATAGATCATTCCTATTAAGTTTCAAACCAATCAGCCCAGCGGTTTCAGAGGAGAAGATTTTTGAATGAAAAGTTTACGACGGACGGACGACAGACGACGGACGAAAAGTGATGGCAAAAACTCACATGGCCTTTGGCCAGGTGAGCTAAAAATGGACTTAATCAAGAATCTTGGATGCAGATTTTACATTTATGATTATGAAGTCAGTGAACAATGAAAATGAGGTCAGGGGCACCAGACAAGTATACTCCGGGAAACCTTAAACGATAAGCTATCTGTAGACCATAAATCTTAATTGTAGGTATTATATGTGCAAAGTTATTAAAGTTTTTAAAAAGTAACACCTATATCTCGCATTCGTGACTTTTTGTCGCAGGTAAGAGAAAAACTGTAATCAGAACATTTCAATTCTAACAGATTTTTGTTACGAACTGAACAACAGAAAAAATAAAATTTTGTATTACTTCACATTCAACAATTTTTTTCTGCATTTTTCTTTATGAAGATAATGTATATATATTTATCTTTTACCTTTAACAGTTTGTGGAAGTGTATGCCATATTCTGGTAATTGCTGAGCCACCTACAAATACACAGAATCAAAAATTTAAAAGCTTCATTGTAATAAAACCATAATTTGGAGCTTGTCTGAAGTCTTTCAAAATTTCAATCCATATCCATGGTAACCTATACAAAAACATATATTCTTACAAATAATACATTGTTATCAAATTATAATGCATATAATTGCCAAAAGTTCTAAACTATAGTATATACAGATACAGTGCTGCCATTGTCGTCTATTCTATCAATCATGACTCTTCATCTACAACAAAATATATATATATAATCTTATAAAATCTAAGACAAAAATTATCTACCTTTATAAACTCTATCTCAGCTTGTGACTGTGACAGTCCCGTGTATTTACAATGGTTGTCAGCAGTATTGTCTCTGATGTAACCAACACCCAAACGTTTAATGATCCTGCCACAGTAATAATGTTCTGGTATAAAGTAATTCTTCCCCATAGTTTCCTCGTCATAGTCTCCGTATTCGGTCTGTATGGCTGCACCAACTAGACCTAATGTCTTCTCTTCATTACATAACAATCTCTCTTCTAACAGATCATGTCTTAGTTGTAGGTATAACTGATGTCTTGAAATACTGTGTCTATAATACAATCAAAATGGATCATACATATATTTATATATGAACGGGCCTCAAAAGCTAATTTTTTGTTGTTTTTTTTGTCAATCAATGTGGTTGAAGATATTCGGATGGACACCAATATTCATGATTGTTGTAAGTGAAGAAGAATCAGGGTTCTGTTTAACAAATATTCGTACAACTACAAATTAGTCAATGAATGCGTCTTCTCATAAAGAGACAGAAACTATGTTTAGAGTTGATATCTCAACCATTTCATAGTTATTTGAAAATATATGAATTTGAAGGGGTTTGAGAGGATGGATGCCCCCTCCCCCCACCCTTTCTGACTAATAAGACAGCAGGTTGTCAATATCCACTTCTGTTAAATTTGGAGACTTAATAAAAGTGCAAGTATGAACTTTTTAATAATAAATATCCATAGTCATTCTAATTTTTCAGCACCAAAACACACCAATGTCTTAGTATATTTGGAAAATCGTCAAAAAAATAGAATTTATTCGTTCTGTCCTCATTTTTTTACCCCAAAATGCACAATTTGGCACAACATCGACCTGCTGTATGCACATTAAGAATAGGAAAACGTAATAATATATGTCATACTTGCGGCATTTCATTTTGCTTTCAAAAATTTATCTTTCTTGTTCCTTCAAATAGCTGTTTTAATGTTAAAGACGAATGCAGAAGCAAACATCAGTCGATGCATCATGTTGTTGACAAATTGGCAACACATGATCAGGGGTGCTTTCCATTATGTGGTACGTTCCAATTAAACCAAAGATTCGTGTTCCATTATTGGCCATGCAGTGGTTCATTAAAAATGACATACCAGATGACCCGGAAGAAGAATTAGTAAAATTTGGTACGTACTGGATAATGGAAAGCACCCCTGAATCTTGCTCCAGTTTGGGAGCATCTCACGAATAATTTTTACTATATGTGTTCAACATTTGTTGACTTGGTCGTCTTGTTAGAATATATATATCCACAATTTCTTAATATCTAATAAGAGGATTTGTTTTCTAAAAAATTGTTCATTTTACTTAAATATTTCAAATTTATTCTTCTCAGTAACGTGAATACACAATTCCATTCGTATTTCTTTTGATAGTTAACTTCCATGTATAAAAAAAATTCAATAAAATTCATTTTATAATCATTCTTATTTCAATCATTTTTATTACAGTAGATGGTTGAAATGTTTTTGAAAAACGAAATAAAGACATGAAAAGGATTGAAAGTAATTAACTTACTAAAAATGTCAAAATTACTGATTGTCACCCACCGGTAACAATTACGGACACTATTTGGTGTAAATTAAATTGAATTCCCCTCGCGTCTGTAACTTTTCATACTCATATGCTAAATTTTGCTTGACTCAAAATGCAGTCTTCTTTAACACCCAGTTGTTATTCAAAAGAGTTGTCTTTCTATAAATGTTATTCTTCAGTGAATATCTGCATACAATCCTATGCATTGTATCTTGATTTAAATTTTATTAATTTCATAAAACTATTTGCACATTGTGAGTACTTTGTCCCAAGATACTGTCGTAACTACAATAATCCAGCACGGCTAGTTTCATAAGCTTCGCTTATCAAAACTCCCAGTGCTGGACTAAAAATTCAAGCATACAGGATTAGTTTACAATATGGGAAAATTCTGATTCTAATATGATGTGCTGCTTTCACTATAGAAACACAACCGTGTTCTAAATAGAACAATTATTATTGACAAATGCGGACAATTCGATGTTGACGAGAAGAGTGAAGCACACATGAAAACACTTAACTGTTGCATCTTGTTGATCAAATAAAGTTTCAAAGTTATATTCTTCCATCTCACTGAATGTATCTTACATTTATCGCTTTGGAAACATTTAGCAAAGCTCGAAATACCAAAAAGATAAATGTCACGCAAAATGATGTGACGTCACAATCCAAGATATAACGTCATACATTCAAATGACGCCAGATCGACAGTCAAAAACGGAAAATCATATGTTGTACAGGATCTGGAATGCTGGTATTTGCTTTAAAATCTCACAAAAATGAAGTCTGATTTAATTTTGATTGTTTAAAGAAATTTAAAAAAGTTCTTGCTGTGTTAAAATCGCTTTTGCTTTGATTACAGAAATGATGCATATTGTCCTATTAGAATCAAAATAATTCATTGGTGTCATGTCCTACGGTTATTTTAACATGGGTAGGCATTATATTTGTTTATATTTTACACCTCACTTATGTTGGGTGTAAAATATAAACAAATATAATGCCTACCCATGTTAAAATAACCATAGGACATGGCACCAATGAATTATTTCTTAATTATAAACTGAAGTTTGGTTTTCAATATGGATCAGAAGTCCTCACAATAAGATAAGCACTAAATTGTCACAAAAACAAAGCAAAAAACTCAACTAAACCATAAATCCCAATAAACATAGTATTCCATACAATATTTAGCATTAAATTGATAAGAGACAGCCATTTAAATACATATTTCTTGTGATACTACTAGAAACAGCTGAAGAAAACAGTTAACACAAATGAAGAACTGTTGGAGTTGTCTCCCTTTTCACACTAAATGCAACACTGTTTTGAGAAATATTGTGAATTACCTTAACATTCCAAGGTGTTCAGGATAAAATTTCATTCTGAGGTACACAGTAAAAGTAAGAGGTGGCATATTTCCTTTCCAGCCATCTTTCCATCCTTCTGGTGCTACTTTATGTAACTTGGTATCACCATCAATGAAGAAATGTTCTCCATCTGAAAATTAATCTGCCATGTAACACATCTATCTGTCTAATTATATATTTATTTTTCAAAATCTCATTTGGAATATAAGTTTCAATCTTTCATTTTCTATGCATACTTGTGATGACATATAAACTTGTTTCTAATGACTTACTTTTCACAGTTTTACTTCTTGGCTTTCTAGGAATTATGCAGTTTTATTTATAATGGTAATTAATGGCAGAATAATCAAAATTATCATGAATACACAATGTACTAGTAACTGATCTCTCTGCATTTACATGTATAAAAATTTCTGAGTTACTCAACAAAAATGGCAATAAAGTTATAAGCAATGTGAACTCCACATTCCTGCATATCATTTCATGGGCTAAACATTTACAATCCCATGTTTTTTTTTTGGGTGGTCAGTTTAAGACAACATTTTCAGTTCAATAAAATGTTCAGAAAAAATATTCATCATAATATCATTCAAATTTAAGTTCAAGTTTTAACAAAATAACATATGTCTCCCCCTCCTTCTGTTGTTATTCTTCATTTTATAGTTATAATGCATACAGTGGAATATATCATGTTGTGATAAAGCTTATGTAAGTACATCTGAACATATTAATGAAACAATTTGAAATGTGAAACACATAGAAAAATATTTCTGTTCATTCAAATGTTCACAAACTTACACAAATGGCAATGTCTATGTTTTGCTACAGGAAACCCCAAAATTAAACCAAATCAGAAAACCATTTACATCTTGCACAACAACACATGGTAGGCAGTTATTCTGTGAAGTTTTGTTTCATTCCAATGTAAACTGTAGGAGATATAGTAATCACAAAATCCCTGTTTTGCCATGGGAAACCCCAAAATTAATCAAATCAGGAAACCTTTATGTCTTGCATAACAAAACACAGTAGGGCGCAATTGTGTCAACTTCATTTCATTCCAATATAAACTGACTAATATTTTGATATCACAAACTTTTGTGACAGTCAGATGGACAGGACAAAAATAATATGTCTCAACCTGGAAGGAGGTGGGGAGAGAGACATTACATATACATGTACATGTCTTTCTAATATATTTTAGAAATATTTATATGTATTTGCTGAAATATTTTAATCACAAATTTTAACTATTTGTAATGATACAGAATCTTTATAATAAACAAGTGATTAAAAAGTGCAGTAAAAAGTCAATGACACCAACACACATGCTTTCATTTAAAATTTATTACAAACAGTTTGCTGTTAATTCTCTATACTACATTCAAACACAGAATTTTAATTAAATAGAATATAACAGACTTTTAAGTAGATCACACTTGGGATTGCTTTAATCTTAATTTCCAGACTTGTGCATTAAACATATTAACCAATCAAGAATTTTTTTTGGTCTTTTCTCCATTCTTATTGAATTCTAATTTTAGAAACTTCTAGCTATACAAATTAATAAACTAGAAAATGTGTCTATAAGACACGGATGCACCGCCCCTAAAAAACAATATAGGTGTTGCTGAACTGTGTTGTTCTATACAAGAGGACTATAGTGGTGAAATATCATTGATATTTTAATATAGGTTTCTGAAAAATGAACCTAAATGCAAAACTTAACCAAGGTCACTGAAGCATGAAATGTAGGTCATAGTGCCCCAAGTGTTGCTGAACTGCATTGTACTATACAAGAGGACTGTAGTGGTGAAATATCATTGATATATTACTATAGGTTTCTGAGATATGGAGCTAAACGCAAAACTTAACCAAAGTCACTGAAGCATGAAATGTAGGTCATAGCGCCCCAAGTGTTGCTGAACTGCATTGTATTATACAAGAGGACTGTAGTGGTGAAATATCATTGATATATTACTAAAGATTTCTGAGAAATGGAGCTAAACGCAAAACTTAACCAAAGCAACACGTACATACATACGGACGACTGACAAGGATAAATCTTTCTGCCGCAGCCACATTCGTTTCGGGGCATAAAAATCAGTCATATAATTTAAAGTTAGAATCAATAGTGTTGGATTCAAACTGCAATTTTCCCCTGTCAAAGTGTTCATTAATGAGTAAAATCCTATAGACTTCCTCTGTAACTTTATTATAAAATCCTGATTACTTATTTTTCATGTTAAAATTTCAAGAAGCTACATGTCGCTTTTTATTATTTGTTGATGAGCTAGGAATGGTGAAAAATCATGAAGAATTGCAAAAAGCTTTATGCATTTTTAAATAAAATTGATTACCATTGATGTATGTCAATCCAAAGAAGAAGAACTCTGGGAGTTCAGCATGGGTGATAACTGCCTCAAACAGCTGTTGTCCTGTTGTACTGGGATCACACATGGCCTCTAATTTCTGTCCTGTCAACAATACCACAACAACACGCCGTACATGGCTAGGATTCTTAAGACTCTACAATATATAATTCTAAAATGATAATAGGTGACAGAAGTAAAAAAAGTCTTAGAAAAAATAACAGATCCACAATTTACTGCACAAATTCTTTTATATTTTTTAAATGATGCATATTATATCACACAGAAAAGATTTTTTGAACATGAAAACAAAATTAACAGACCTATATTATGAATTCTATATGTAATTTCATTTCAAATAGAATTTTTATTCTTAAATCTCTAATAAATAAATATATTCATAAAAATAAAAAAAAGTTTTATGTATGTTTTGTAGATTTACAAAAGGCCTTTGACTCCCTTTGGAGAAATGGCCTTCTTTATAAGCTTAGAAACTTAGGAATTGGTCAAAATATGTATAATATAATTAAAAATCAGTTTAGGAATACCTTGGGCTCTTTAAAACACCAAAACTTTATTTCAAGTCCATTCAAAATAGATAAAGGAGTGAGACAAGGAGATTCTATTAGTCCCACTTTATTTAACATTTTTATTAATGACTTAAGTGACATATTTGCTAATGCTGCTTGCGGACCTTTAACATTATTAAATTCAAAAATTGGAAGCTTACTTTTTGCAGATGACCTTATTATTCTATCAGAGAGTAAAGAAGGCCTGCAAAATAGTTTAAAAAATCTCTCAGAATATTGTGATAAATGGCAATTAACTGTGAATGCCAATAAAACTATAACTATGATTTTTCAGAATAAACCTGTAAATATACCAACTTCATTAACAGAGTATAAAAATATTCCTATTCAGAATGTAAAGGAATTTAGATATCTGGGATGCTTAATAAATAGCAATGGTAGTCTGACAAACAGCACTGTAGATATGACAAATAAGGCCAGAAAAGTACTCTTTACTGTGAAGGGGTACACATCAGACTTAAGTCAAATTCCTGTGAAAGTTTCATGCAATATATTTGACACACTCATTCAACCTATTTTAACTTATAATGCTGAAATAAGCTTCATGGACCATTATTTGAAATATTATAGAGCCAAACTTAGAGCTCACAAGAACAATTTAGAAGTAAATATCAATATGTTTATAGATAAAACACCTCTTGAGAAGTTACATCTAAGTTTTTGTAAAAATACACTTGGAACCAAAAGAAGTTCCTCAAATCTAGCAACTAGAGCTGAACTTGATAGACTACCTGTTGAATCTTTTGTAAAAACACAAGCTATATCATATCTTGCTAGACTTTATAGCACTAATATTAACCCAATACTAAAGGAAGCTTTTCAACTAACAGAAAAGCTAGATGATGAGGGAACATATTCTTGGTACACTTTTGCAAAAATATTTTGGAAGAAACTAATATACAAAAAGATCAGTTAGCAAATTGGGATCCAATAAAAAAATTAGGTCATGTTAAAAAAATAATTAAAAACAATGTGAATGAATATTATAAAAAAATAACTATCAGTAAAATAGAAAATTTAACAGAAGACAATAAGTTATTCTTATATAAAAGTATTAAAGTAACAAAAAATCAAATGGAGTTTTACTTAAAACATCCAAATAAAAAAGTACGTCAAAACATAACCAAATTTAGAATTAGTGACCATAAATTATTGATTGAAACTGGGAGACATTTAAAAATTCCCAGGCATTTGAGACTACTGTGGATTCATTTATTTTCGTGGATAGAGGGAAAAAGGCATTTCGTGGGATACCAAAATTCGTGGATTGCTGTCTTAGAAAAAATATAAAAAGTTGTTGAAATACTTAAATTCGTGGCTTGGCACATCAGATATCATGAAAATACTGCGACAAAACGTACCGATCAGACTTGATATTGTACAGTAAAGTACTGATTTAAAGCGCTCATTGATCCTCATTAAACAAAAGTCTAACAAACAGATTCTTTAAATTTGTAACGGAACAATTAAAGCTTGTCATGAATTTAACAAGATTAACAAAATCCGTAATTATTTACTCGTTAGGTTAAACGGGTGTGAAATATATATTGACAAAATTGTAATCACTTGTCACCAAATACCTCGGGGCATATAGTATTACATACATATTTTTAATCGGATTACGATCAATAATTTCTTCTTTATTATCTTTTGACAAGATGTTTTTACTGTAATTTAGGAGAAAGTCTGTATTGTTTAGGTCTACTTAGGATTAAGATTTTTCTTGAATTTTTGATTAAAATAAAACCGGAAGTGAATTCTGCGACAATTTACACAGTCAAAATCTTTTTAAAGAAAATTGTTTGAGCGTTTATATGTTACCAGAGACAAAATTACATGAAATACTGTATCCTCTGTGGATATAGCTAACTCATCATATGTCAGAATTCAAGTACATGCTGTAAAAACGTAATTGTTCAAAACTCCGTGGTTTCAAACTTCAGTGCATTTAAACAAGAGTAAAAATATTATTTTTCGTTGGATATTTAAATTCGTGGTTTACTGGGACCCACGAAAACCACGAAAATTGGTATACAACGAATATTAATGAATCCACAGTATGTGAAACCTGTAACGCTATAGACGATGAGCAACATTTCTTTTTAAATTGTACAATTAACAAAAAGGAAAGAGATAAATTACTTAAAAAGCTTTTAGATTGGTATCCAAATTTTATACTGCTTAACAATAATGAAAAACTAAGAAAAATTTAAAACCCGTCAACACCTGAAGAAATTGGGACTGTTGTCTTTTTTATAGATCGGTCATTAGAACTGAGGAAGGGAGACCCTAGTTAGTTTAGTCAACACTTTCTATGGCATTGTTCCATTAATTAATATAAAATGTTTATATTACTTATTATGACATTTGATTGTTTGTTCCATGTTCTTTATGTCAATTTATGAATATATGTATGTCATTGTTATATAATGTATTGTACTGTATGCCATGGCTGTAATAGTCTTGAGTTGCATTAATAAACAATAAACAATAATACATCAATTTTTCTGATGGTAGTTTGATAATTAAGATAATTGAAGATTCTAAATCTGTATACATCTATCAAATTTCATAATAACAATTTGATTAAAAATAAGTAGAGGAAGCAGTGGGTCTTAAGAGTTTTGGTATTATTATTTTGGAAAAGGTCATGTAGCAAATGAGATTGTTCAGAAAATTACGAAAAAATTGTGGTACTTCACAGAATATCTCTCAATTTTTCAGTAAAATCTATTCAATTCTTATTAACCATATCTTTTACCTTATAGCACTATGGGCATTTTGAATGATAATCAACAAAATGATGGAGTTTCAAATTACTGAACCATGTGATGATCAGCTCATTTCAATATATGAAACCTACATCAGATATCACACTGTCTAAACATGTCTGTCATTACATTATCAAAACGCTGTCTTCCCACATGACATTAATATATATGTATGAAATATTTATGCATTTTGTATTGAATTTCTACAAATCCATTAGTGTTTTAAGATAATTATAGTATAAAATTTTATTACTATTCACCTTCATGTGCTCTTATATTCTCATTCAAACGTTCAGCAATAGTGTATAAAATCAAGCTAGGATTTAATAGCAGAGGGGCAAATAATGAGGAATAACACATTTACATATCTGAAAAGGGCAAACAATATCAAGCCAACTTTTAAGAGATATCAATTATTCACTTAGCTGATGTACTTTTGAGAGTTCTATTAGTTTCTTTGTACTCTTTTATTCAGTTTCAATTAATTCAATATTGTTTATGTGTATTAAAAGAGTGTTTTACTGTATTTTATATTATACTTACTGCAGTGGGCAGTAGGCAGCACTGAAAGTGCAGAGGGGTGCAATGGAAAAGGGGCAGGTGTTGCACCTTCTATTTTAAGCTAGCTTGAATACCAAAATGGCTTAATATTCTTGGATATATACACACTTCCCAGAAAATAGTTTTCATAACAACACTTTTTTATTCCTATAGAACCTTTATTGAATAGAACTGAAAGAAAGGGAAATTTTTACATGAAAATTTTAAAAGTCTTAACAATAAGGAAGAGAAGTCAAATTATCTTGATAAAATATTTAAAAGAAACTATGATTTTTTATAAAGAAGCTTATAATTATTTATTACCTCTCCTTGTAGTGGTATCGGTATTCTTATGATAGGATTGGAGGCTTTATGTACGAACTCTGGTCCATAATAGTCCTACAATAATAAGTATCAGTGAATGATTTAGGTGAATCTATACAATTGTAATATAGTTAATATCTAAAATGTCAAAATATTAAAGTTGAAAACTGATCAACAGAAAGTTACATACAGACATAATTTTGAAGAATTTAACAACTTTACATGGACTTTTAACAATGAAAAAATCAAAATCAGTCCTTTGCATAGGTAGTCCTCAACTTTTTTGTTAAGTATATTTCTAAAAACCAGTTCGTATCTGATCAATAAAAAGAACATTATGGTGTATTTTCAAATAAAAGTCATACATGTATTTTGTTAAATTGCCTTTCATTGAAGTTAAAATATTAATCCCATGTTATCACAGCTGTGGTTTGTTATTAAGAGGGCATTATGGTGATTGAGTATCACTAACAGAAACATTAGCTAGATGACAGGATATAATTAGTGTTTAAGTCAATATTACTGTCCTAAAGTAAGTCTAACACGATAATGAACTTTTGATAAGTGAATACTACTTTAATTTAAAACTGAGAATTTCTAAAAATAAATGTATGTGCTATAAATAAGTTCACAATGGAGTACAAGTGATTTTTACATAAAAACTGTTGAATCACCATTGCATTTAACTGTCTGACTCTGAATATGATGTTAAACTGTGTTTTAAACTCCGAGGAGCCTGTTTTGTTCACCTGGATTTCATCTATCATTTAAGTTAGTATTTGGTGTCAATGGAGACAATTATAAAATGTTAACTACGTACTGCACTATCAGTCATCGCTAAAGTAACAACACTTCGATGGTACCTTGCAATAAACTCATGACAATTTTCATTCATATTGGGCAAGTAAATTCAGACATTGAAATTTTAAAACTTATTTCAGTCTTCAAAAGGAAAATTTTAAATAAATATCCCATTAAGCTCAATGTAAATTAAATTGGGCTGTGTTTGCCATTTTGAATTTCTGATGGGTGACAAAGTAACAATTCTTTGATGATACCTTGCTGTCATCAATCAAGACAAGATTCAAATCCATGAGTCAAGTAGTTTTAGAAAAATCTTTGAAATTAGAAAAGCCCATTTTTGGGGCTTGTGCCAATGTTTGTTATCAAACTGGTACTAATGTAACAAAATCATTAAAAGTACCACTTTCATCAAGATTGGTATCAATTTATTTGAAATGTTTGCACAAGGAAGATTTTTAATACATTCCCCAAGGCAAAGCTGAGGTCGATCTAGTGTTTTTATAGGTATTATTGATTATTTGATGTAATAATGAGATACTTACTCTGGTCCTTTTTGGTAATGTACCATTGGGTATTTGTGGTTTAGGTGGGGGTTGTCTTGATGGTGGAGGTAACAGAAATTTCTCATGATGATATTCCATTGATCTGAAAAAAAAGGTATAAGTATGATGCTTTACATGTTCAATATAGATTGAACTAGAGGATCCCAGGAGCCTGTATTGCCCACCTGGATTCAATTTGCCAATCAACACCCATAAAACCAGTAACTGAAAAGAAGACTTGATGAAGTGAATTTTCCAATCCAATCCTATGCATTGGAGGCCACCTTAGTTGACTGTCTTAATGGGTAATAGGATAAGTATCATTGTTGCCCAGTTTTAACCCCCTTTTTTCTGTAGTTTCAGAGTAAGAATTTCCTCTTATTGGACACAATTCTGAAAGATGACCATCTAAGAACATTCTGGGTCATCAGATGAAACTCTCCAAAGTTTGGTTCCAATTCGCTCAGTGGTTTCGAACAGGAAGACCCATTAAATGAATTTTCCCATAAGATCCTATGTTAAAGGGGTACCAAACACTCTGACTAAAATAGATTTGGCTCGTTTAATTTTCAGAAAATTTTGATGAAATAGGTACTTTGACCTGTTGACAAAAATATAAAAATTTCAAGAAATTTTCATTGGATATATAGCAGTTTGATCATTGAGAAGCTTGATTTCTCTTTACTAATAGTACGTGATTAAAAAATTCTACTGATTTTTAAAGAGTTAACTCCCTTAGGTGTTCTGTACCCTCTTAAATAAAACCAATATGTATCCCACTTCATTGGGGGAACATATCTAAGTTAGGGTGTGGTGGCCAGCTTGGGTGACAGTCTGGGTCATCAGACACACTTCTGAAAGAGAGCTATCTAAGGACCATTGCTGCTAAATTTGGTTACAATTGGCTCAGTGGTTTCAGACAAGAAAACTTCTATGTTTTTTCCCATTGGATCCTTTTTTAAACTAAGTTCTGCTGTAATGGCCATTTTGGTTCATAGTACATGTATATGTCATCGGACACAATTCTGAAAGAGAACCACCTAAGGATCATGGCTTCCAATTTTGGTTCCAATTGGCTCAGTAGTTTTATACAAGAAATTTTTAAATGAATTTTCCAGTAGGATCCTATGTAAAACTGAGTTCGACTGTGGTGGCCATCTTTAGTGACAGTCCAGGTCATAGGACACAATTCTGAAAGAGGGCCATTGCTGTCATGTTTGGTTCCAATTGTCTCAGTGGTTTCATACAAGATTTTTTAATCAATTTTTCCCATAGGGTCCTATGTTAAAGTGACTTTGGCTGTGGGGGCCATCTTGGTTGACAGTCCGGGTTGTAGGACAATTCTGAAAGAGGAACTTCTATGGACTATTACTGCCAACTTTGGTTCCAATTGGCTCATTTTCATGCACATTTTCAGGTTATATGCAAGTATGATACCAAATATAAACAAGCATTATGAAAGTATTGCTGGGCAATACAATGTCCCCTACCGGCTTGAGCTATGAAAAAACACGCAAAATCTCCTTAAGTATGTGAATCAGACAAAGATGTATGGACAGAGTGACTTCTAAAAATCCTGAAACTATGTTTGCAAGGGGTACACAATAAAAACCCAATTAGCTTGCTCTGTAGCTTATCATTATAAGCTCACATATCAATAAGATCACTTGGTAAAAGGGTTTGCAAAAAAGTCTGGAAAACTATTATTTTGACAATAATTCCTATTTCAAACGGCAATAACTCTCACAATAATAATCCGACCAGTGCTATTTTTATTTAACTTCTTCAAGATTCAATGCCAAAACTGAGGTGCAAACTGCAAAAAAATCATCCAAACGGAACAAATTTGAGCTTGATCTGTAACTTGTCATGGTAAAACTATATAACAAATATCAAATCAATATCTTCAAGCGTCTGAAAAAAATGTGTGGAATACTGATTATTTGCTTGAATTTTCTAAGTCCAAGGACCATAACCCCGCAAAAAATTATCAGACCACAACAAAATTCAAACTTGATTTGTAACTGGTATACCAAATATCAAGTCAATATCTTCAAACACAACTTAAAAAAGTGCGGAAAACTGATTTGCCAGACTGATGAATGGACAGATGGCCAGATGGAGTGCAAACCTAGAGTCCCCTTAGCTTATCCAGTAGGGGACTAACAAGCATTCTTAGCAATGCAATGTCCCTACTAGCTGGAGCTATATTTTGACAAAAATTCCTATTTTCTCACAATAATTATTATCCGAAGAGTTTGAAACTCAAACATGATCGCTAGCTCACCATTATAACCTCACATACCAAAAATAAGATCACTTGGTTAATCATTTTCTGAAAAAAGTCTGGAAAACTAATATTTTGGCAATAATTTCTATCTCAAAGGGCAATAACTCTGAAGAAAAATTATCAAATCAGTGTAAAACTCATACTTGATCTGCAGCAGATTTTTATAAGCTCACATACCAAAAATAAGATCACTTGGTTAAAAGTTTTTGAAAAAAGTCTGGAAAACTGTAATGTGACTGAGTGCAAAATTATATATTTCTTTGGCTCCGATGAATGACTCTTTGTGTAAACAAAGTATTCGGACAAAAAAGATATGCAAGGCAAGAATTGCAAACATAGCACGAAGTGCTTTTGTCCAGCACTGATGCTAAAATCCCACTGTAACAGGCATTAATATTTAGTTGATTTGTAAAAAGAAGTTTTAAAAGGAGGAATCAATTTTTTTTTTTCGAAAAAAAAAGTGGATATAAATGATTTCAGACATACTTATTAGCAATTGATTTTGAAAATGTATAATTGTTCACTGGGTTCAGAGACATATTATCTTGATTGTAAATTAAATTGAATTTCCCTCGCTTTTGCACTTCTGTATTTTTTCATAGTCATACGCTAAAGTTTGCTTGACTCAAAACAGTTTTCTCCAACACCCATTGTTTATTCGATAGAGTTATCTTTCTATATATGTTATTTTTCAGTGAATAACTGCAGGCAACCCTATGCATTGTACCTTGATTTAAAATTGTATTGAGTTCATAGGAACTATTTGCAGATTGGGGGTACTTTGGCTCAACAGATCATCGTGTTTACAATACTCCAGCACGGCTAGTTTTTATCAAAACTACCAGTGCTGGACGAAAAATCAATCAACCATAAAATAGGTATAATAAGCACAAATGCCCAAACCATTACACCAAATATGATCAAAATCCGAGCAAATTTTATTTTGAAACTCCACATTTACTGAGATACCACTACTTATGAAATTTATATAAATTTTATGACTACCAGCATTGTGCTGGAACAATTCAATATATGGGGTTTTTATTGTAGCGGACAAAAAATTGTGAAAAATGTAATTTCTATAAAATTTATGTACAGCATGTCCATCAGTGAAAAACTTTTTATTTTACTTCAGATGAATTATCCAAATGGTGCAAGTAGACCAAAACTTAAAAATAAAGAAAAATAAATAAAAAAAAATATCCTTAAGATTATCACAAATTGATCTTATAGATTTGAAAATAAAACTTTCCCATAAGATCAAAGATATATTTTAATAACCTAATGTATTATTCATGACCACAGCGACATAGACCCACTAAATATGATATGTTCTATATGAATTTAATACTTTTGCAATGAAAAAAAAAGTTCTCAAGACAACTAGTTATCAATAGATATTGGAACAAATCATTCTCAGATGCCTGAGATATAATAAAAATTTGAATTCAAAATAGATTCTATAAATTTATAATTATGTGAGAATAATAAGTGACCATTACAATAAAAGATAAAACAAATCAATAAACTTAGACTAAATTGCTTCTATTTCATGAAAAGAATGTCCTATATTGACTAAATAAAATTGGAGGTCCACACAAAGAAAATAATCATAGGTTTAACCTTTTCACCTAAAAGAGCTAGTCCTATTCACCTTGAACATCTGATATCCAAACAAGAGGCTCTCAAGAGCCTGAATCGCTCACCTGGCAAACAATGCACTATAAACTAAATCTCATCATCACCATTCACTAAGGATACCATGTTTACTTTAAAAACCAAATATTGTTGAAATCCGAGCAAGTGTAAAAAATGGCGGGAAAATGGCAGCCATTTTAAAAATGACCCTCCAAAACAAACTTTCATCATCACCATTCAACTCGGGATACCATGTTTACCTTGAAAGTAGCTTTCATCTTCATTTTCTTTCTATAATTCAGGAAAAAATAGCAAAAAACAGCATTTTGACCCCTATGTTCTATTTTTAGTAAGGGCGGACACGTTTTTCGACCAATCAAAAATCAAAGCATTAACTTTTTGCAGGATACCCTAAGGAACAATCTTACCAAGTTTCATTTGATTATGAATAGTAGTTTCAGAGAAGAAGATTTTTGAAACAATAACATAAAAAAAAGCCAAAAATGTCAAAAAAGGGCAATAACTCTAACATCAGTTGACAGATTTTCACGAAAATCAGCACACAGGTAGCTCTCATCATGCTGAACACTTTCAACCTGCCAGAATTTGCCGTAACCTAATGATTTTTGAGATATTTGCGCAAAACTGTTGTTTGACCCCTATGTTCTATTTTTAGTAACAGTGGCCATGTTTTTCGACGGATCAAAAATCGAAGCATAAACTTTGTGCAGGATATCCTAAGGAACAATCTTACCAAGTTTCATTTGATTTTGAATAGTAGTTTCAGAGAAGAAGATTTTTGAAACAATAACATAAAAAAAGCCAAAAATGTCAAAAAAGGGCAATAACTCTAACATCAGTTGACAGATTTTCACGAAAATCAGCACACAGGTAACTCTCATCATGCTGAACACTTTCAACTTGCCAGAATTTGTTGTAACCTAATGATTTTTGAGATATTTGCGAAAAACTGTTGTTTGACCCCTATGTTCTATTTTTAGTAACAGTGGCCATGTTTTTCGACGGATCAAAAATCGAAGCATAAACTTTGTTCAGGATACCCTAAGGAACAATCTTACCAAGTTTCATTGGATTTTGAATAGTAGTTTCAGAGAAGAAGATTTTTGAAATAATAACATAAAAAAAAGCCAAAAATGTCAAATAACTCCTAAAAGGAACGAACCTACAACTTCGATCCTGTTACAAATTTTGTAGATCTTTGTGTGCCTAACAATATGAAATTTAAATTTTTCAAATTTCCTTTATAGTATCCAAGATATTGAGCTTAATAAGTGCAAAATTTGGAAAAAATGCAGAAAAAGGGCAATAACTCCTACATGGGTCGTTGGATCTTCTTCAAAATTTCAGGGCAGGTAGATCTTGAGGTGCTGAACACTTTTACCCTATGCCAGAATTTTGATATCTGTTATGGTTTTTGAGTTATTTGCAAAAAACTGCAATTTACCCCTATGTTCTATTTTTAGCCATGACGGCCATGTTTTTTTACGAATCAAAAATCCAAACGATAGATTTGTAGCACCCATACCAATTAATAACTGTACCAAGTTTGGTTGCAGTTGTACTTATGGTGTTGGAGGAGTTAACGTTTGAAAAAGTTAACGGACGACGGACGGACGGACGGACGGACGACGGACGACGGACGCCAAGTGATGGCAATAGCTCACATGACCCTTCGGGTCAGGTGAGCTAAAAAGGTTAAAGACTGAAAAAAATTTATTGCATGAGAAATGCTTACAGCACTCATCAAAATATAATTAAACAAGAAAATCCTCAAAATTGGATAAAGATAATTAAGATCTTTTAAATATCCTATAACAGCTTCCTTTGGTCCAATCGTTTTCACTGAAAGTGTAATACAATGTATATAGAAGAAATCTTCCGATATATTATTGAACACACTCAAAGATGCATTACAATAAAAAATCCAAAATAATTTTTTTTTTTATCTCTATGACACTTTCTATCTTTAGTTTTAAAGGACAGAACAAATCTGTTGGCATACTTCAGGAAAAACTTGTCAAGATCATATAAAAAAATAAAATAATCATTTAAACTGGAGGAAAAAATTACATGTATATCACAACATTGCTTTGTCTTCCCATCCCTTCCTACTAACTTTCATGTAAAATGATGATTACATCATCCTTCAACTGACCCCATAAAAAAGATACACAGCATGAAATCAAGGTATCATAATTCTTATTCTCCCGTCAAGATACTTCTGCATAAAAGGATTATAAAGTGGCCTACTTTAGTAATCCCTTACAACATTTCAACCGTCAAATGATCTGGTGAGACAATATTCAAATTATTGAATAAGAACCACAATTTTGTATTTTTTCCAGATTTAAAAGTTAAACATCTGAAACAACAAAAGTGAAATATGTCAAATTACCTCTATCAATATTTCCAAATTTTAAATGATTTGATCAAGAAAACTGAAATTAATGAATGTTAATTTTTCAGACATACGGACAGATATACATATGAAAGAAGAGAAAAACTGAACAAAAATTTTCACAATGTTTTTGCAATGATAATTTGGTAAGAAATGGTAAATACATTCAAGAAAAGTCAAAATTAAAGAATAAACCTATTCATATATCTAATCACCCTTGAAACAACTGTATAGTAGTTTCAGATAGTTTATACAAACCTCATAGCATTGTTTTCAGTAAATGCTGAAATTTCACTACTAATAATACTCTCTCTGTCTGACTCTGCACGTCCCATACGCAGTGCTATCTCTGATCCATACTGCATATGAATTGCAGGTGAGTAGGCCCCTACAGAATTAAAAATAATACATCTTATTTTTATTTATTGATTAGTGTTTTACACCATGTGTATATTATATTGGCCAGATCATGTTTACAACTGTTTTTTACATCACTTGGCAAATTGTTTTAGTTTATTAACAGCCACCCATGTTTATTCAAGTTTGAAAGAATTTAAACCACTATCTGTAGTCTTGCCCTAAATGACTAAGCAATTTCTGAAGAAATACTTTCAAAACAGTTTGTCCAAGTTTTCTCCCATGAATTCCTAAAACAACTAAATTAGAACAGACAGATAACTGTCATAAAATGAAGCAATTTTGAACATTCCAATGAAACATATATATTCCTCTGAATGAAAGATCTAGAGAGTAATATTACTTATAAACTACGAAATTTTTGTTTCTTTGGTCTTATTTTCTTCTTTCTGCCCATGTTTATCCTAAATGTCGGTCTGGACAGCTTTCAAATGGGGCATCCAGCAGATATTTTATCAAGGGGTGGCTCCAATTGGTACTTTCAGGGGGCAATTTTATTTTGTTTCTGAATTTTTTATTTTTAAATATGTTACATGTACAGGTACCATAATTGTTTCAGGTAGGAACTGCTGTACATGATTCTGGAAAGGAAAATCTAGGAAACATTCCATAACATACTGGCCTAAATCAATGCAAACGGTACAGAATGATACATTTTTTTTAAGTTTTCTTCCTTTTTTTTCCAGTCTTAGTATAGTAACATAAGCAATATTTTCCCATGTCCTAAGAAAGACAGCCAAAGGCCCATTCCATCTTAAATTGGACCAGTGGTTTCATCAGGTAATAGTAGTCAAATATTTATCCTCAACAACTGCCTCTATGTTGATGTAAGGACCTGCAAACTTGAATTGGGAAAATAGACAATAGAAAGTCTTTATCAATTCAGCTTAGTGGTTTCAGGAGTAAGTTTCAGCAGCAACGGTACAAATGTGCTTTAAACATTTTTGAACAAATATTTTACTAAAACATTTGTTAACTACATGAATTATTCCCCTTATAAAAGAAAAATATGTCAGTATCTATACATGTTACAGTTTAAAGAAAAGTGTGATTTTGGATGTTGATTGATGTTTCATTATTGACCTTTCTTCTTTTCTTCATTAATTAAACATACTCATTATTGACCTTTCTTCTTTTATTCATTAATTAAACATATTAATCTGATAGCTGTCAAGCAAAAGATCAAACTTTCATATAAAACAGGAAAATTGTTAAATATCTAATATTATTTTTAACCCGAATGTTTACAAATACTACTGTTATTATTTTCTAATCCATATATTGTATTCTCTCAAAAGAGCCAACTGACACTATTGGTAAAATAGAGTTTTGTTTAAAGGAACAATGTATCTCCATTTATTTTCATTTGTATGCTTTGTTGGAATTCTCTAAAACCTGTTAAAATCAATACTTTCTTCAATTCCATTAATAAGTAAACAAAAAATAAAAGATTTAAATTTACGATTTAATCCCAAACAAGACAGATCAATACCACGTGGAAAAACTGAACTAATTAAAATATGTTTGGAAGTGTTTTAGATCAATATGGAAGATGTCAAAATGCTGATCAAGTTCTGCATGAAAGATTATTTGATAAATATAAAAACTAAAATTTTCTCATGTTTAAAATTAAAAGTTATTGCAATATCAGAATCAATATCAATCATGCTTCATAACTTATTCCTAAGTCATTAACCATTTCCAAGACTGCTTAATATCTGATGACACAACTACTGAAAATCAGCAAAAATATTCTCTCAGGACATTGTATTGCTCACGTAAACTACATTACTGAGATCAATGGCTTTTATCTCAGTATCAGTCTGCAGGTCATATTGGTGTAAGATCCTACAATAATCTGACAGCAAACTACTGTACGGACCATTTCACTAAATATATGGTGACCAGGTGGACCAGTGATTTCGAATCCTTCTCATAGCAAGGTGTATTTGACTCCAATCTTGATAAAAAAGTTTGATTGCCAGTTTTCTTGCTTTAGTTTGGTTGTTCTCTCTGGGTTCTCTGATCTAAGCTAACATAATATAGCCAAATTGCTGAACATGGCAAAAAACAAAATCAAACAAACAACTACAGTCAAACCTGTATTTAATGGCCATTTTTATTGTTGGTTTTCATCTTCAAGTTTTCACCAAATCACCAAATTGCAGGGTAAAATTACATAACACAGCAAATGTCTGCATGATCTATATTAAACTATGCTAAAAAATTCCAGGAGCCTACATTCCTCACTTGGAATTTATAATATAAAGCAGAACTAAATGTTTGACTACTGAAAGTGGTAGCTTAATTGATTAACTTCTAAAGGACACTTCTGACCAACTTCTGTTCCAATTGGCTCAGCAGTTTCAGATAAATATATATTTAAGTGTTTTTTTTCCCAATGTTTAACAAAGCAGGGCTCTAGTGTCAATCTTGGTTATTGGTCATGGGCATCAGATAAAAATTCTGGAAGAGTGCCACTCAAACACCATTACTGCCCGATTTGGTTCAAAATACTTCACTCATTCAGTGTTTCTGAGAGTAAAGGCAGATCTTCACAGGGTTTATATTATGCAATGGTGGGCAACTGGGTTGGTGGTCTGGATCATCGGATATAATTCTTAAGAAGGACCAGCTACGGACCACTGCTGCCAACTTTTTCCAGATTGGGTCACTGTTGTTCAGATGAAGAATATAAAAGTTTACAGGCAGAGAAAAGATTCAGTTGATACAAATACCTCACATGGACCTATGGTGCTAAAACTTCTCTTTTTAAATAGTTTGAATTACTTGAATTCTTTGTCCTACTTAATGCAAATTTCTGAAGTCAAGGCTAATGAACAAGAATAATACTTTAATTTCCACTACAGAAATATCAATGTACAACAAAGATGGGTTTTGGTGTCTGAATTTACAAAATAGATGTGAACATGGGCATGCGAGTATAATTAATGACATGTGCAGAAATGCAACAGGACCAGTGATAATGCATTGAATATTTCAGCAGTTCAAACAGTGCAAAAATACATTATAAATACATAAATTCCCTAGAGAAATATATCTAAAACTAGTGTTTTTGTGAACAAGTCCCATCAGAAATAATTTACCTGGCTCTTTGATATTATGAACTAAAGAGAATTGATTGACATAACAATTAAAATTTCTGAAGTAATGATATATTTTAGAAATTATTCACTGTGATTTCAAAATATCCCGATTTTACCACAGGTAGGCCCTTTATGCCAAAATTTTCCAGAAGCGACAACGATTGATAAAATATCGGCATCTAATTAGATGTGATTATTGTTCTAAATTCTAGACAGTATATAATTTAGCATCTAAAAACAACTGCAATAAAATGTTGTCATCAAGATTCCTTCAAACCAAGGTCATATACATGTATTAAGAAAAGAACTTCAGTGAAATGAAGTATGAAATCTAGGTCAGATCTGACTATTTTCCCTTAACTAAAAGATGCCTTTCTATGCAGTTTAGACCTTCAGTAAAATAGAAAACCCAACAAAATTCTGTATCAATAATTAGCCCCAACAAAAACAAGGGATAAAAAACACTATATCTAGTAATCAAATACAGATGAGGAAATAAAATGTAAATTAAATTTAATAAAATACGAAGTAAAATTAACCATGGTTAGAGAAACATATGAAATATAGGTCACAGTGACCTTGATTTTTATTGGATGCCTGCCTCCTTCCCCCTTAAATCTACATGCAAATTATATCATCTTTGATGGAAATATGAACAACTTAAAAATTTCAATGGAATATGAACCCTATGAAGATTGAATCAGTGACCTAATTTTGGTTGAATCATTGCTTCCTCCCACAGATACATCTGCATAGAATGTGTACCCTAACCATAAAATTTTGTTTTTTTATTTTTTTTTATACTACTCTGGAAACACCTTAATTTTATAACACAGCAGTAAAATATTATAACACTTTGTTCCTGAACATTCAATGTTTTTTAATATACATGACTTGTAAAATAATTAAAACGTCTTTTATATAGATGTGTAAATGTAGAATTTGTGATGTGAATGTCTATTAAAGTATGAAAGTATCTGTTTGATTTCATTACCAGTTTTTGTGGGTGCTTTTTGATTAATTTGTATTTGAGTAAAGCATCTACTGTAATGTTAATAGATGAAAGTGGCATTTGGTGAAAACAAGAGGAACATTTTGGCAGAGGGTTTGGGGCTGACGAGGCCCCATAATGTCCTGAGATTTGAGATTTTCAGCTTGTTTCTGACATGTCCTGAATATAGTAGTGTTTCATAAGTTTTCATACCATACATGTAGATTATGAAAATTTTCAGCTAGACAGAAAGTTTTGTCCAACCAAGCAAACCTTAATTCATTTTTGACCTTTTCACCTTTTTCTTTAGCCATAAATTCATCCTTATTCTTGATAATTTTCATTTTAAAAATTAGGCTCTTCAAAACTTTTTCTATGTCAAAGTTGACCACGTAAGCAATGAACTGATACTGTGTTTAATCTAAACTTGCAAACAGTTGAAAAGCGCATCGGCAACCAGTCACCATTCACCCAAATAATCAGATCAATTTTACTGATCTTTTCTCTCAGTGACCTGATGACCTAAATAAACTAGAGGCTCTCAAGTGCCTGTATCGCTCACCTGGATTTAAATTATCCACCTTCAGCAGGACTGAAAATTTATCTTGGCTTGATTTCCCATAGGTACAATGTTAAACAAAGTTAGGGTGTGGTGGCCATCTTAGCAGACATTCAAGGTTATCAAACACAATTTTGAAAGAGGACCATAAATGCTGGCCTTAGTTTGGTTCCAAATGGCCAAGTTTTAGATATGATCATCTCCAAATGAAATTCTCCCATAGGGTCCTATGTTAAACTAAGTTCAGCTTTGGGGGCCATCTTAAGGGCATACGATACAGTTACAGGGGAGATAATCGCGTCGCTAACGTCCAAAAAGAACTTTTCGCGGAACATTTTCCTTTTCCCGCAACGTCGCTAATTCGGACGTCTCCTTTTCGCGGAAAATAACGTTACGTCATAAAACGGTTCACGCAGAGAGGGAAATAAGTGGACAAAAAAAAAACACGATCAGGAAAACCAAAAAGGCGACTTTCAAACGACAAACAACACAAAATACTAAAAAGTACACACAGAAAGGAGTAGCAGGAACCCCACCAAAACTAAAGGATGGCGTTTTAATGGGTTTCATGGCGGAAAGTTTTCCCTTTTGGAATAGATAGATTCCGATACATTGACATCTATATTTATAGTTCATGTAGTTGTAAAATCCCTTAGTTCAAATGGTGCATGAATATTGTGAGGAACTTCCATGTATCAAGAAGATACCTTTACATTTTTGTACATCATTTAATAAAAATGAAATTACAGAATTAATTTCTCGGACTTCCTAACTTATGGTGATTTGTTTTTTTCAAAATAGAGTAAAAATACTTAATAGGACATGTATATGGCAAGAAACGCTAGGCATATACGTTTAAATACATGAATTGCTTTGGATAGAAACAGAATTTCAATAACCGGCGAAAATTGTCAGTATCTCAAAATATATATGGAAAAAACAATTTTATAAAAATTATTTTTACAGAGGCAACGCAATCCACAACATTATTTCCCATTGGTGACAGGACATTTAACACAAAAGATGAAATAAGCAAAATTGTTGTAAAACATAAAATTTGATCAGGAATTCTTTTCAAAGAAAGTGATTCCAAGCCTTTTATTCATACACGTGGGAATCGGGACCACACGAGTATCCGTTTTGCGTTATGGTGGCACGTCATTTCCCGCGTAAAATCAACAGTTGTACAATGCCTAAAAATTCAACAGTTTTTTCAAAATATCTAAAAAATGAGATCATGGACCCCTTAATTTCGAAACTGCGTTCGATAGCAAATTATAAGGACACCATTATGTGATTTTTAGATTAAATTATCAATAGCAGATTTTTTTTAATATACTGATGTATCGTGCCAAAATTCAAAGTTTTTGGTAATACATTGTATATCACATATTTTGAAAAAATGAAAATATCTTGTAGCACAAAATCGTCTAAATTTTATTTATCGGAAGAGAAGAGATATTTGTTTTCTTTATGCAAAAAACCTGATGTATTTATCTTTTAAAACAAGAAAGTACTTGATTTTTATCGAAATAGGTGAAAAGACGATATTTGCATAATCTTAGTAAAAATCCCGGAAATTGAACCTTAAATATCTCAAAAAGTAGCATATGAAGGTGTAATTTTCTTTGTATTTTTAGAAAGATCGGTGAAATAACTACCAATATGCAAAATCTCAAAGAAAAATCAATAGTAGATCGAAACTGTATCGTATGGCCTTAATTGACAGGCCAGGTCAGCGGACCAATTTAAGAAAGTGGACCATCTAATGACCATTGCTGCCAAGTTAGGTCCAAATTGGCCAAATGGTCTCAGATAAGAAGATTTTTAAATGAATTTTCACATAGGGTCCTATGTTGAACTAAGTCTGGCTGTGGAGCCATTTTGGTTGACATTCCTGGTCATCGGATACAATTTTGAAAGAGGATCATCTAAGGACCATTGCTGCCAAGGTAATTGGCTCAGTGGTTTCAGAGTGGTTTCAGACAAGAAGATTTTTTAATGAATTTTTCCAAAGGGTCCTAAGTTAAACTAAGTTCAGCAGTGGCAGCTACTTGGTTGACAGTCCAGGTCATCAGACACAATTCTGAAATAGGACCATCTAAGGTCCACTGGTGCCAAATTTAGTTCCAATTGGCTTAGTGGTTTCAGACAAAAATATTTTTTAATGGATTTTCTGATAGGGCCCTATGTTTAACTAAGTTTGGCTGTGGCGGCCATCTTTGTTGACATTCCGGTCATCTGACATAATTCTGACAGGACAATTTTATAAAGACCATTTCTACCAAGTTTGGTTCTGTTGTTTCAGACATCTTGGATTTCATATTGGCATGAAAAACATTAATTTGGTAGAGGACCATGTAAGGATCATGACTGCAATGTAATGATTCAATTTCTTTTGTAGTTTCAGAGAAGATTTTTGAAATTTCAGCCAATCAGAGTGCATAATTGACCCTGGCAGCCATGTTGAATTTTGGATCAGCACCAAAAACATCAATTTGTTAAGGATCATTATCTGATCATTCGGGCATAATATTACTTCCATCAGTCAAATGGTTTCTGACAAGAAGATGTTTGTATGATTTCCCATAGGATGCTATGTTAAATGTGTTCGGTGGTGTTGGCCATCCTGAATTTCAGATCGGCACAAAAACATAAACTTTGTAGAGGACCATGTAAGGATCTTTCCTGCAATATAACAATTCAATTGCTTATGTAGTTTCAGAGAAGAATATGTTTGAAATTTCATCCAACCAGAGTGCATAATTGACCCTAGCAGCCATGTTGAATTTTGGATCAACACCAAAAACATACACTTTGTAGAGGACCATCCAATGAACATCCCCACCAAGATTGAAGTGTGAAAAGTTAACAGACGAACGATGGACGCAAAGTGATGGCAAAAGCTCACCCTGGCTTTAGCCAGATGAGCTACAAACAAACAACACGCAGAATCAGGAAGAAAAGGCGAGATTAAAACATACCCCGCCTCTAAATATCTAAAAAAAATGATAGAATCATCATCGCAAAAAGCAGAAATCTGTGGATCTGCAGAAAACTTTCATCCCTGAGATTGCTATAAGAGGTTAGCTTAATTAAGCAAAGCATTCTGCTGAAACTGGTGCTACAGAAGTTATGAACCAGCAATACTTCAATGTAACTTTACAATGAGGAACGACAATAAATGTATTGTTGCCTTAGTTCAACCATGTCACTTGCATGTGTCTATTTTGTGTCAAGAATTTATCCACCAATCCTTTCTCATCTGTGTAGATTTTATAATTCTGTAAATACATCCTGTAGTTAAATAATGAACACCGTAAGACAAATAGAAATCAATAAACTTCAAAAACCTTTTCCTTTTTGTAGAATTACTTTCATCAAAAATAATTTCATCTTTAAAGTGACTTCCTCTGTTGATGTAATCTTTGCAAAATATTCAAATTCTCTTTTGAACTATTGTTTAAGATTTCTACCCATCCATCATTTACTGATGATAACAAGGTATCACATATTCAATTTCTTCATATAACAGAAGAAAAGCTATTATATACAAAAGGATGTCCTGTTACAGAGGAAATTGTAACTGAATGTTTTAAGTTTCCAATAATTTTCACAGTCATTTAACATTTTTTTTCATGTCACCTAATCAATCAAATTTGTAAATTACCATCCGAATTATTGAAAGCATTAGAAACAGAAATGTATTTTATGGTCTAAAATATAATAAACCGATTAAATATCGATAACCAGTGGCACATTAGAGTTAGAAATAGTCATATTTTCATACATAGAAAAATATTGACATTATTGATAGAGAAATATTTCTTAATTTCTTTTTTCAAGTTTTGAAATAAAATCTATACATATTGGATAAGGAAACGAAATGTTTTTTTTTCTGACCTAACTTTATCAATTTTACAATAGTTATTTTATTGTGTAATAACCTTTAAATTTTTACCCAGATGGCAATCCACATCTTTTACAGAATGCCCTTATTTTGGCTGGGTTTTATAGCTGGAGGTCCTGTCTTGAAATTCATATTGCACATAAGTATATGATAAAGAATACTGAATGTGGCATTCTTTTAAAATTCAAGCCAATCAATTACCTTGCTGATATGAAGCTGTGGACACCAATGATCTGGTATCTGCTGTCAGGTGGTCATGACGATCTGACATTCTGACAGGAAGATCGTCATCACTGTCTTCACCAATTAAACCTCGCCTCAACACCTTCAACTTTTTCTGTCTTTCCTTTATTTTCAGATACTTTTCATATGCAGTGTGTCCCATATGTTCACCAGTTGCCCAAGATTTAGATTTTGGTTTTAAAACTGTCTGTTTCTTCATTTCATTATGTCTGGAATTTTTATGGTCAATATTTTGATGTGAGGCAAATGTAATGTCTGAAAGATGATATGAACAACCAGTTGTTGGTGATATTTCTGTCTGCATTGAAGACGGATGTGTGCCTTCACTACATGTATATCTATTTGATGATGTGTTCTTGCTGTTTTGATATCTCTCTGTAAAACATATATTAAGAAAACTGAAAATTTAAAAATAAGGTATTTTTTTTAATGCTGCATGTGGTCAAATAAGCAGCAGGACACAACCATTACCATAATCAACATATCTTTGTCTTGACAGTTTCAAAATGTCCATTTTATCACCTTTAATTTATTCCAGAAAAAAAGCCAAAAGGAGAGTGACTGATATCCTAGTGATTGGGATATTTAAAAATGTAATGCTGGAATTCCACCTTTTGCTATTTATCAATTTCTTTATTATTAAAAATGTTTTGGACAAGAAACATGATTATAAAAGCAAAAAATATTGGTATTAAGTTTTCATGATAGAAAATAAAAGAATTAGTTATGAAACACTGATAACTGCCAATTCTTGACAGAATTAGCAAATTCCAATTCTAAAATAAGCTGCTTGATGTCAGAGTCAAGTTTCTGGCTAAAATTTGACAAACCCTGAGATATCATATTCAAGAAGGAAACAACTAAAGATACGAGTATAACTTTTTCTGAACACAATATTATCACCAAATTTTTATTTGGATTGAACAAAAAAATACAAAATGAAACCAAATAAACAAAATTAAAAAAAATAACCAAAATACTTAAGATTGAGTGTTCCATGCAACACATGTGTTGCTTCTCTTATCAATCAATAACTAATAATCATATACCACTGCTTCATCATAAGTTTCTGCACTAAAACTAGTGTTTGTATAATTAAGAAAAACAAGAAGATATTAGAATTTGATCCCTATGTATCGACAATGCTAAGCAGGCAATACAGAAAATATGACAAATGCTTTGTGATACACAGACTTGGAATTAATAAATCTTTGTATGTTAAATTCCTTTAACATCATTAAGTGATTTTCTGAAAAATAACATTAAATACATTACAACAGACAAAACTGTCAGTGGGGTTGGCATGTAAATATATTATGATTTTTCTGGAAACTGTTAGTTAAAAAAAAAGCCTTGATTGAGAATTAGCCTTCTATAGGTGATTTAATAATCACAATATTAATGGTGATTGAATTTTATTTTTTCCTTTGAAGTTTACAAAACTAAAATTTAAAGTCAATAAAATCACCATATTATTAAAATGCACTGAGAAACTTTTTATCTATTACTATGACAATGGATAATCTTTTAACGAACTGTTATATTTGTGGAATAAACACATAATAATTTTAGGAGTTTTTCTAATGTAACTTGACTATTAAGGTTTTCATAGATCTCTACATTTGTGTTATTCTAGCTGCTGTTTAATTTCATTTAATATAAACTGTTGTGCTAAAGGTGCATGATAATTTAAATACCAACCTACTTATACATCAGTTTTGATGATCAAAGTTACCTAACTGAGCAAATATGGTAAAAAATCATTAAAATTGTAAGAGTTCATCCTCCCTTCCATCATAATGTAGTGAAAAATTATCTCAGGAAAACTGATGAACACTTACATGTTGTTGAGTTTTTACCGTATATGACACATGAAAAATTGCCAAGTTTTGAAAACTAAAGTCCTGTTCAAGTACCTCCAGACAAAAATATAATAAAATGCTCCGCTGGGCGCAGCTAGATACGACCGCAGATGTCGAACCCTGAATAGTTGGGGCAATTATGAACACAACATTCAAGCTTGATACAATACTGAATTTGGATTGTGAATAAATATTTGACACAGCATAGGTTTCTGACACAGAATGAATGTTGTCTAAGAACTTAAAAATTTTTAATTTACCTATTCAAACCATATCAGTATTATTTGTTTTTATATATAAATCAGAAATAACCAATTTAAAATTTAAAATCGAACAGCGTTCCGAAGTCCCCCGCCACTAGAGCATCAGAAACCCTTGGACAAGTGAAACATAACAAAATTTTCTCAAAGAGAGAGAATAGAAGGACAAACAATTTGTGGTTATTGCTAAAGTTTTTTACAAGTTAATGAGTGGTATGAAGACATTTATACAATATGGGTATAGTGTTGAAATCTTATTTTACCATGTGTATTGAGAATTTATACAAATGTACATTTACTTCTTTTCAATAAACAGAAATGCTTTGATCAAAAGTATTCTGCCTAACAAACTCTTAAAGACAGTATTTTTCAATTTTATAAGTTTCGATAGGAGTTTATGTATAAAACCTCCCTTTAGGTCCAAGTGTATAAATATTATTCCAATGCAAGGAGAATATAAATTTTCTAGAACACTTAGATGAACATTTTGTCAATTTTCAAAGTTATTAAGGGGCATAACTCCTACAAAAATATTTCGACATGACTCATCTTCGAACTCCCTTGAGGTATCATTGAGTTAAAGCTACTGTATAAATATTATCCAAATCGGTCAAGAAATAAATTTGCTAGAGCGCTTACATGAAAATTTTGTCAATTTTCTAAGTTATTAAGGGGCATAACTCCTACAAAATTATTTCGACATGACTCATCTTCGAACTCCCTTGAGGTATCATTGAGTTAAAGCTACTGTATAAATATTATCCAAATCGGTCAAGAAATAAATTTGCTAGAGCACTTACATGAAAATTTTGTCAATTTTCTAAGTTATTAAGGGGCATAACTCCTACAAAAATATTTCGACATGACTCACCTTCGAACTCCCTTGAGGTATAATTGAGTTAAAGCTACTGTATAAATATTATCCAAATCGCTCAAGAAATAAATTTGCTAGAGCGCTTACATGAAAATTTTGTCAATTTTCTAAGTTATTATGGGGCATAACTCCTACAAAAATATTTCGACATGACTCATCTTCGAACTCCCTTGAGGTATCATTGAGTTAAAGCTACTGTATAAATATTATCCAAATCGGTCAAGAAATAAATTTGCTAGAGCGCTTACAAGGTGGACGGACGGACGGACGGAAGCACGGACGGACGGACGGACGGACGCCCGGCATTACCATATCCCCCGCATCGCGTTGCGGCGGGGGACAAAAATTGGGCACACATATCAATTTCTTGCTATTGCGCAATACTGTGTAATTGAAAATTTCTTCAAATATTTGACACATAATAGGTTTCTGACACAGAATAACTGAAATCAAAGAACTTAAAATTGGTCATATATTTGAATTTATATTCAATTTTTTGCTTCTTGTGCAATACAATATGCTGTGGAGAATTGCCCCCCCCCCCAAAAAAAATAATAATTTACCCCTTTTTTTAGCTTTTGTGCAATACACTATGAAGTTGCACATTGACCCCCCCCCCCTCCCAAAAAAAACCCCAAAAAACAATAAAATTTATTGTAACCCCCCCTTTTTTTGCTAAAAAAAATTTGAAATTTTCTTTTTAATTTATGAAATATGAAATGAGAAAAAATTACCCCCTCCCCAATTTCTCATTTACCCCCCCCCCCCCCCATTTCTTTATACTTTGCAACCATAACAGCCCATTTAAATACACCATAACATATTAAAATAGAAAATGACATCATAGTCATGGATGGCAAATTTTAAATATACATAATTTAAAAGCAGTTTAGATAAGATAAACAAAAAAGCTTCATCAGCACATTTTATATTGGCAAATTTCCAATGGAATTTGTTAATAATAAAGTTTTGATAACAGGGCACACATATCAATTTCTTGCTATTGCGCAATACTGTGCAATTGAAAATTTCTTCAAATATTTGACACATAATAGGTTTCTGACACAGAATAACTGAAATAAAGAACTTAGAATTGGTCATATGATTTGAATTTATATTCAATTTTTTGCTTTTGTGTAATACAATATGCTGTGGAGAATTGCCCCCCCCCCCCCCCAAAAAAAAAAAAAAAAAAAATTTACCCCCTTTTTAGCTTTAATTTTGGACCCCAATTTGGACCAACTTGAAAACTGGGCCCATAATAAAAAAAACTAAGTACATGTTTAGATTCAGCATATCAAAGAACCCCAAGAATTCAATTTTTGTTAAAATCAAACTAAGTTTAATTTTGGACCCTTTGGACCTTAATGTAGACCAATTTGAAAACGGGACCAAAAATTAAGAATCTAAATGCACGGTTAGATTCGGCATATCAAAGAACCCCAATAGTTCAATTTTCGATGAAATCAAACAAAGTTTAATTTTGGACCCCGATTTGGACCAACTTGAAAACTGGGCCCATAATAAAAAAACTAAGTACATGTTTAGATTCAGCATATCAAAGAACCCAAAGAATTCAATTTTTGTTAAAATCAAACTAAGTTTAATTTTGGACCCTTTGGACCTTAATGTAGACCAATTTGAAAACGGGACCAAACATTAAGAATCTAAATGCACGGTTAGATTCGGCATATCAAAGAACCCCAATAGTTAAATTTTCAATGAAATCAAACAAAGTTTAATTTTGGACCCTTTTGGCCCCTAATTCCTAAACTGTTGGGACCAAAACTCCAAAAATCAATCCCAACCTTCCTTTTGTGGTCATAAACCTTGTGTTTAAATTTCATAGATTTCTATTTACTTATACTAAAGTTATTGTGCAAAAACCAAGAAAAATGCTTATTTTGGCCCTTTTTTAGCCCCTAATTCCTAAACTGTTGGGACCAAAACTCCCAAAAACAATCCCAACCTTCCTTTTGTGGTCATAAACCTTGTGTTAAAATTTCATAGATTTCTATTTACTTATACTAGAGTTATTGTGTGAAAACCAAGAAAAATGCTTATTGGGCCCTTTTTTTGGCCCCTGATTCTTAAACTGTTGGGACCAAAACTCCCAAAATCAATCCCAACCTTCCTTTTGTGGTCATAAACCTTGTGTTTAAATTTCATAGATTTCTATTAACTTATACTAAAGTTATAGTGCGAAAACCAAATGTGTTCGGATGACGACGCTGACGACGACGCCAACGTCATACCAATATACGACCGCAAAAATTTTGCGGTCGTATAAAAATCATCAAAATAGAATGAACCATTCTTCAATCAATATCACGTCAAATTATCAGGAAAATTGATGAAAGTAAACTAATTGGCAACAGATGTTCCACACATTTATTGTGAGAAAGGAAAAACGAGAAGCAGATATAGTCTGTCTTGTACTTCTAGTGTTCAAAACAGTAAAGTATTATGGGTAATTTAAGTATCATTATTCCTTTCATACCCCAAGGGACTAATAAATTCTAATTTAATTCATCTCAAAATGACAAAAAGAACATGTAAGGTTAAGGGTTTGGGATCCAGGCAGTTGGGTAAACCCCAGGGATAAATGAAATTATATAATTTAATTCAATGAGAAAGAAAATATGCATGGTTTAGGGGTGGGGATCTCAACCATTTCCAAGCTATATGTAAAACTAATAAAATGTATAATTGAATTCCTCTCATTATCACAAACAAGAATATGTATGGTATATCTGTATAACTTTTATTGCAATCCATGAATTCTACTTTTAGTAACAGTGACACAACAATCGCATAAACGAAGAGGGTTCTTTCCCTCACCTAAGGGCATTATTTACCCAACAAAAGTTGGTTAAATAATGCCCCTAGGTGAAGTATATGTTCAATTAAACATATACTTCTTAAGGTATCATCCAGAAATGAAAAGATCTCTAATGACTCCAAAATCAATAGGGTTCTTCCCCTCAAATAGAACAAAAACATACACCATTCATTTACTGATCAATATTTTGTACGTTGAAATTATTTTTTCGTAAATAATATTTTAATCATTACAGAAGCCAGAAACTTCAACCATTATCATTGGACATTACTTTGTTGTATTTTTGGATTTTGGTGGTGGGCAGCAATATTACCAACTATAATTTAAATCCTTCAAGGCATTTACAAACAATGTTCAAGTTAAGAGCAGGTAAAAACTTCGTATCATCACATATGACTCCTTATTAGAATACACAACTAACCTTCATTATAGTTCCTTGTCGGAGATCTTGACCTCGATCTAGAATGTGACTGTGAATATGACCTCGACCTTCTGCGATCCCGACGAGAATATTTGTACTTTCCTCTTGATCGTCCAGGTCTATTTTCCTTTGACAGGGAATTATAATGGCGGCTATATTCTTCTATGGCTGTAGTATCAGGTGAAAGTTCACCCTGTAAAAAATAATTTGCATACTTATACTGAACAAGTATATATGTGTCCAAATGGACACTACATGCCCCGCCAATGATGAAAGTATTTAGTAAATAGAATTACATCTGTATATTGTTGACTTTGAAGTCCCTAACTATCCCTCAGTACTTCATGAAAAACTACCTTCATCCTGAACATTGACCGGGATTCTAATATTGAAATTCTATACAAAGTTTCATGAAGATATCATAACTCCTTCATGAAAAACTACCTTAAACCTCAATTCTCATATTGAAATTCCATAAAGAAATTCCAAAGTCGATTACCCATGACCTCAAGGTCACAGCATCAGTTTTGCATCAAATTGCTGCTCTTCATATCACAAACTATCCATGTACAAAGTTTCACGATGATACCATTACTCCTTCATGTAAAACTACCTTTAACCTGAACATTCTCATATGGACAGACATACATACAGACCGAAGAACTATATGCATAGCCTGTCTAACAGGCAGGGCATAAAAATCAATCTGTTTATAAGATTAGCAATGTGCTAAGGCATAAAAATCAATATGTTTATAAGATTAGCAATGTGCTAAGGCATAAAAATCAATATGTTTACAAGATTAGCAATGTGCAATGAGAACAATCACATTTTGGGTAAATATTAAATAAACAGAGAAACTGAAATGTATGAAAAAGCTAAATTACAATACATCATAATTGCAGTATCCTAAAGGGTCATCAATAAGTCAAAATTTTTCATATGTTTACAAACAGTACTTTTTTTTGGAATCCCCCACCCTACCTAAAAAAAGTGCATCAACATTTTTTAACATTCTTGCTGTGGACAGGTACCACGTCTTACCCAGAAAGAGGATCTACATACATTGTTACATCCCATGAAAATGCATGTACCATGTCTAGTGCACGAGTCATATGTTGACATGCTCAAGTGATTTGCCGTTTGTTGCCTTTTTCACACCTTACATACTGTTCAGGACTTTTTCAGCATCATGAATTCTATAAATATCACAAGCATGCATTCTCTATTTTCCGGAATATCAACAGAAGTTATATACCGATTTTTAATGCATACACTAAAAATGTATATATGGTTTTCTTTATTACCTCACTACCACTGCCTAGAATAGCATTATACATGTCTCTTGTGTATCTGGAATATGACTTTTGTCCAAAGTTTTCTTCTTGGTACTTTGTACAAGCCTAAAAATGTAAAAAGAATTGGTATTGCAGAATTTTACAGATTAGCATGCACTTAGAACATCATTTGAATTTTGTTCCAAGTTTTCTTCTTGGTACTTTGTTCAAGCCTAAGAATGTAAATGGCATTCTGCAGCTTTTTTTATTCCTTTTCTCAACCACATTGTAGATCAGGAACTTTCATACATGTATATGAATTTTTAAAAAAATGGCTGAACTACCATGTGCTTACAAGAAAAAATAAGAAACCAATGAAGGCCAGGGATAGAAACCTCTGAAGACGGAGTAATTTAGATTGACTGATTATTAGTTCATAACATTCAACAGTTATTATAACATGCATATCAGGAATAGGACATGTCGATGTGATATCATTAAACTGGACTAACATGATGAGCATTTTTAATGAATCAACAAATACCAATTTTAAAGTCTTGCATATGGTATGAAATGATACAGCCTACAAACTCCCAGGTTTAAGGTAATTATGCTACCACAACATTGTGGAGGCAGTTTTTTATATCAGGAAATTGTCACACCTTTTTATCATCAAGCCTGTTTTCTGAAACACCACCTTAACTAAAATCTTCATATGCAAGTCAATATTTGAAGCACTTTGTTATACTGAAGTTATATGTCAACATTTATGACACAATTAAAATTGGTCTTATGTCAAAATCAGATACCACAAGGAAATACCATTCCATAGATTACTTGGTTAACTTTGTTGGTCAAAGTGTTCAAATTATACTGTATTACTATTAGGTTAATCTTACCTCCAGTAACTGAGACAATTCTGTTTCACAATTTACATCACGCAAGGCACCCAGAATTTGTTCCAATTCATTACTAATATTCAAACCCTAAAATATATATACAAGACTGATAGTCAGAATGAAAACTAAAACAGGATATTTACTACATGTGTGTATGTACAAAACAAATAATCCCTATCAAAGTTCCAGTTAACTTGGTGGTTTCAGACAATATCTTTACATGAATTTCCTCATTGTGTCCTTGAAATAACTTTGGCTAGGTCATCAGGGGGTATTCTGAACCAAAGGACCACTCCTGCTTAGTTTGGTTTGGATTTCTTAAGTGGTGTCATAGTAAACGACTTTTTAAAAATGTAAAAATATAAAAATGTTCAGACAGATGACAACAGACAGACAATAGATACAAAGTAATGGAAATAGCTCAACTGGAACTTTGGCATGGATAACTTAACTAGAGGCTCCCAGGAGCCTGGACTATGTCCATCTTGACTGGCAACCTGTCAAGTTCCAACTGGCTCACTGGTTTAAGACAAGAAGTCCTATGTTAAACACTGTTCAGCTTTGGTGGCCATCTTGGATAATGGGTGGGGTCATAGGATATAATTCTAAAAGAGGACCACCTAAGGACCATTGCTGTCAAGTTTCGTTCTAATTGGCCAATCAGGTTTCAGACAAGAAGATCTTTAATTAAATTCCCCATAGGGTCCTATGTTAAACTATGTTTGGCTCTGGTGGCCATCTTGGATGATGGGCCGGGTCATCGGATAAATTTCTGAATGAGGGCCACCTAAGGACCATTGCTGTCAAATTTTGTTCTAATTGTCCAAATGGTTTCAGACAAAAAGATCTTTAATTAAATTCCCCATAGGGTCCTATGTTAAACTATGTTCGGCTATGGTGGCCATCTTGGATGGTGGATGTGATTTTCAGATATACTTTTGAAAGAGGACCACCTGAGAACCATTGCTGCTAACTTTTGTTCCAATTGGCCAAGTGGTTTCAGACAAGAAGATCTTTAATTAAATTCCCCATGAGGTCTCATGTTAAACTATGTTCGGCTCTGGCAGACATCTTGGATGGAGGATATGGTCACTGGATGTAATTCTGAAAGAGAAGCAACTAAGGACCATTGCTGCAATGTTTTGTTCTAATTAGCCAACTGGTTACAGACAAGATCTTTAATTAAATTCCCCATAGGGTCCTATGTTAAACTATGTTCGGCTCTGGCGGCCATTTTGGGTGATGAGCTAGGTCGTCAGATACAATTCTGAAAGAGGACCACCTAGGGACCATTGCTGCCAGGTGAGCTAAAAATGGATTTGTCAATGCTCTTAGTATTTAGTACAAGATGAATCAAACTTGCAATGTACAAAAACCCTGACATATACAACCAGCTGCCTATTGGAAAGCATTATCCTGACACTAAATCAAAAAGTCACCATACTTTCTCCAAAGTGCCATTTACTGAAGCAGAAAAACAGCAAATACCAATCTGCATAGTAATTAGTACTACCCAAGGCAGCAGGTTATAAACTCATGATGTTCAGATATTTGAAGTAGATATATTATCCTCTATGTATGCACTGCACAAATGAGATACCCCATACATGTGTATTAATATATGGTCAAAATGTGAAATTTCAGAAAATACATCAAATAACAACAGTATAAAGGAATAAATTCAAAAGATAGCTATATAAAGCAAAAAAAATCAAGTTTCAATTTTTTTGCAGAATTTATTTTATTAAAAAAATTAAAGATTGTAATAGAAAAGTCAGAGAGTACACATCCAGGTATATCTATCAAGAATAAAATATTCTCATCCTAGAAATCAATTTTCAAGATCTAAACAACTGCAAATTAAAGAATTCACAGTTCAAATAAATAATCAAACCAAATGTAAAAATCAATGGCTATGAAATGCAACAGAGATTTGCAATTTTTATATGTAACTGATTTTTAAGGATTAATCAGATAAACATTTGATTTTTCTTGTTTCAGTCAACAACAAATTTATCTTGATATGTGCAGAAATTCACATGATTTCAAAAAGCTAATCTCTAGAAGAATGGATGGATGGATGAATTATTGTTTAACGTCCAGTGGCAACCAGGTGCATATCAGGACGAGAACATGTTGATATGATAATGAATATGATCCCTGCTTTGTACTAGACCGACACGCTAAGTCGGATTTTTAATGTGCTAGCTCACGAAGTAACTGTCCGCAGGAAGACATATCACCTCACTCGGACACATTATACTGACTCCGAGCCGACCAGTCTTTGCTCTTACTCCTAGATGCCGCGTGCTTGGCGGAGAAGCAGCAAATACCAATTTTAATGTCTTGGGTTTGACCCGGCCAGGGATCGAACCCGCGACCTTCCGCACTCGGGGCGAGCATGCTACCACGAGACCACCGAGGCGGTCTCTCTAGAAGGAAGGAAAGGACATGCAAATGATCTAGACAGATACTTATGAACTGTTCTGCTTCTTGAAATAATGGTCATATTAATCTAAGGTTGTAGGACACCATTTGGAAAAGGAAGCCCAAAGTATCATTCTAACAAAGTTTAATCTCAACTGACTCAGTACAGTATCTGCAGTTTCAGAGAAGATTGATACAATATTTGAATTTTTTTTTAATAATTTGAACATGCTGAAAACAGATGCAAAGTGATAGCATCTTTTAGTTTATTTGCGCTAAAAATGTATTGCTCATTATAATTACATTTATAAATATTTACACATTTGTACATTAATTAAAAAGCATTAACTATTACACTGATCCAACAAATTTTCTACAGATTTTGTTTTTAGTTTGAGGAAACCAAAAAAAAATTTGATAAAAAAAATCAAAATCAGCATGATCATTAAAATATGTTTGTAGTGTGACAAAAATTATATATATTTACTCATGATTGCTGGCCAGTATGTAAACTCTTTACAACATTTAATTTTGAGTGTTCCAGATATATTAAAGATATAACTTTCTACATTAACTACATTTTATAAATGAGTTTCCACTTTGAAATTTTCCTATATATTACATATAAAACCACAATTTTTCAAACATTTGTCGTAAAGTAATTTTTTGTCATATTTTAATGAAATTTATTTTGATGAGCAGAAAAATATCTATTATTTATACTGATAATATCAAAATAATATAATATTTTATTGTTTTTTAAAATTCACAATTTAAATACAAATATTAATTTTTAACAATGTAATTTTGACAAGCATAAAAACTTATTTGTATTTAAATAATGATTTCTTCAAAATTCGGAATCACAGAAAAATTTCAAAATTATCTGAAGAAACTTACAATATTTCTGAGATTGGTCTGAAAATTTTCATAATTATAGAATAAGAAATAACTTCAGGACAGTATTTTGAAATAAAGTAGTTTTATATATATAGGGAAATTTAAAAGTGGGAACTCAATTATGTCCACTGAGTGTATCTCTGATAACTGAATACAAAGACCACATCGACCTCTAAAATGTTATCAATCTTTGCCCTGTTGAATCCTACAAGATCGGGTATAGGATGTTGGCTAAATGATGCATATGACATGTCTTTATAATTACTTACATATATGTCTAAACTATAAACTAAGATACTGCTGCAATCAACAGTGATCCCTGAGTGCCCTCCAGAAGTAGTTCACCCAATATTTTGGACACTTACCTAAAGTCAATAATCTAAAAACCTCCCCACTTGACTAATCGATCAAACTGGTCATAGTTCACTGATTGATCAGTTTTCGAACACTCGTCGATTGACGAGGTCAATTAATCGAACACTTATCGATCAAACTCCCAATAGTCATGCTATCATTTTATTACAAATTTAAATCACTTAATCAAATGAAATAAAGTTTGGTCTGGTTTATTGGGGTTTTACTTTCACTAGTTTCAGCAAAATTGGCTGTATGATGGTAGCCAGTTTTTATTGGTTGAGGAAAAAAGACTACCCCAATTTTCAAACACATTAATTCACGAGTGGTGGAAGTGCATGAGTGAATTATTAGTGTTTTTTGGTCCGGAGTTGTAGATCTTTGGTATTCAAATTTTGAGATTATTTATTCTGTTTATTACATTGACATATTCCTTGTATTCGTAAAATTTAATGAGAAAATACAAGGGATTATGTTTTTATGCAACTACGCGACGTTTGTATAGCAACGTTGTTGGTGACGGCTATTGTTACGTCACTTCCTAGAGTGAAATATGACTTTCGATTTCACTGGGTGAATTATCGGATTTAATTTCACTCGGAAATCCCGAATTTCACCACACTCAATGTAATAAAATACAGTATTAATGAGATTAAAAAATGATAGAGTGTAGGTCACAAGCTTAAATTCACAATTTTTAAAATTGCTCTCTTCAAGTTCTCAAAATCAAAATTCAAAATCTTTTTCACTCATCTACATATCCTTGTACAGAGTATGACAATACTGTTCAGAAATTGAAAAATGAAAAGGATTGTAAGCCAAAAGCTCAAATTCACTATTTTTGAAAATGAAAGTGACAACAAAATATGCAGAACAGATAACAGATGGAAACAACACCCATATTCCTGAACTTACTTTCAAAGTGCCAAAGTGGTAAAACAATGAGCAGATTGTAATATTAGACAAATAATTTGAACACTGAGGCTGTTAATGATATTATCAATGATTCACTCATTTAACATTCTGATGTAATTTATCCCTGAGTGAACAACTGGTATAGACTGGAAAATGTTAACTAATATTGTGTAATCCAACAGCTTGTTTTACAGTAAATATGTACTCTAAGATATTTTAAGCATTTACTTTGATGTTCACATTAAGTGTAGCCCATGTATTAAATATCTGTTTGGACACCCCAGCATTTCTGATTGTTCCTTACTAATATATATAAACAGAAGTTGGAATATATATTCAAATGCACAAAAAAAGAGAAAGTCTATTGAGAATATTTGTCTGTTTGAATAAACTCCAGAAAAAATTTATCACAACAAATGTGTTTGAAATACTAAATTTACCGATACAAGATTGAGAGTTATACAATGCATTCAAACTGATTAGGTTAGTGGGCAGGACTTGACCGATCTTTAAATGCACACTTTCCCAGTTGTATAAACAGTAAAAGTAAATGCAAGTCTGAAAAGGGCAAAAAATAAATATGACGTAATCTTTTAAGAAATATATATAACTAGAAAGAAAACACGCTGGAATTGGTATAAAATTAGTGAATTAGCACATGCTGCTGCTGTATTAATGTTTCAGCTAATCTCTATGAAATAATCATGGATGGTATTCGTGTATTTTTATTACTACATTGACCTAAATTAAAGGGTTTAATGAAATTCTAATTGGATGTGTAAAACAACTGTATCACAAAATATAGTATTTTGACATGTACCCATTTCAAAATGATTGACATTCGGAAAGGAAGACCTGAAGGAAATTACAGGGCCAGGCGATGGGAATAACTGTATATATACGAACTGGTTATTATCCGTTTTTGCCCCAAAATACCACAGAACAGATCTTCAAACTCTGTGATGACAATCTACACTGTTTGTTGATCATTTATGTTATACAAGAGGATCCCAAGGAGCCTGAATCGCTCACCTGTTATCTTTTGTGCAGGGACCTTTTCATGGTTGCTATGGACTTTTTCAATGGAATTGACTCTTGACCTTCCATTTTGACTTGAACAGGTAAATTGTAGAATCATGAACCTGAATATATCTGGTCGCTAGGGACTTTTTCATTGGTTGCTATGGACTTTTTCAATGACCTTGTCCTTTCTTTTTGACTTGTACAGGTAAATTATAATGTCCTTAACCCAAATATATATGCTTGCTAGGGACTTTTTCATCTGTTGCTAGGGGACTTTTTCATCGATTGCTATGGAATTTTTCAATGACCTTGACCCTTGACGCTCCATTTTACTTCTACACCTACCATTTAATTTATTTCAAGTAATGCCCTAAACATCTGTGACAATGTCAGACCATTATTTTCTGTTTACATGTAAATAATCTTTCAAGGGCAAAAACTCCTATAAGTGGTCAATTGACGATTTTGGTCATGTTGACTTGTCTGTAGATCTTACTTTGCTGAACATTTTTGCTGCATACAGTTTGTCTTTATCTATAATAATGTTCAAGCTAATAACCTAAAACTGAAAAAGTGCCTTAAAATTAACAATTCAGGGGAAATAACCCAAAAATGGGTTGATCCATTCGTCTGAACATTTCATGACAGGTAGATCTTGACCTCATAAACATTTTTACTACATGTCAGTTTTGCCCTAACTGCTTTAGTTTTCAAGATATGAGCCAAAAAGTGCATTTTCATCTACGTTCTATTTTTAGCCAGGGCAGCCATGTTTCTCGATGTACAAGAAAATAAAACAAAAATTTATACTAGATACCCTAAGGATCTTTCAACCAGAGCCTGTATCGCTCACCTGGAGTCTGGTTTTCATTGGACAATCAACTATTTGACCAAGTTTGTTGCAATTGGTTCAATTGTTCAGGGAAAATTTGTTGAAGATTTATTTTTCATAAGGTTTAATGTTAAAATATGTTCCCTGATGGTGGTAGTCCTGGCAGGAAGTTGATAAAATTGACCAGAATTAAGGGTGAACCTTAAATAAATGTAACAGAACCCGACCTCAAATTACACAAACCAATAACTCCTAAATAGAATTTGGGAATCCGTTCAAAATTTCAGGGTACGTAGATCTCAACATGGCAAACATTTTTCAATTTACATTTCACTTCTATCTCAAATAGTTTTGGAGATAAATGCAAAAATGTTAAAATTTTGAAAATTTGACAAGAAAAGGGCAATAACTCCTAAATGGCTTTTCGGATTTCCTTTTAAATTTCATGTAGATCTCAACATGGCAAACATTTTTCAAATTTACATTTCACTTCTATCTCAAATAGTTTTGGAGATAAATGACGAAAAATGTTAAATTTTGAAAATTTGATGAAGAAAAGGGCAATAACTCCTAAATGGGTTTTGGGATTTCCTTCAAAATTTCAGGTTAGGTAGATCTTGTCATGCTGATCAATTTTACCCCATCAGATTTTTGATATCTGTAACAGTTTTTAAGTTATAAGCCAAAAACAACATATGCACTCCTATATTCTATTTTTAGCTACCACAGCCATTTTTTTATGTCAGATCAAAATAAATTGAGGAATGTTTGTAGAGGACATGTCATAGATCATTCCTATTAAGTTTCAAACCAATCGGCCCAGCGGTTTCAGAGATGAAGATTTTTGAATGAAAAAATTTTGAAAATTTGACAAAAAAAGGACAACAACTCCTAAATGGGTTTTGGGATTTCCTTTAAAATTTCATGGTAGGTAGATCTCAACATGGCAAACATTTTTCAAATTTACATTTCACTTCTATCTCAAATAGTTTTGGAGATAATGACAAAAAATGTTAAATTTTGAAAATTTGATGAAAAAAGGGCAATAACTCCTAAACGGGTTGTGGAATTTCCTTCAAAATTTCAGGGTAGGTAGATCTCGTCATGCTGATCAATTTAACCCCACGTCAGATTTTCGGTTTTTAAGTTATAAGCTAATAAAATGCTCTGCTGGGCGCAGCTAGATACGACCGCAGATGTCGAACCCTGAATAGTTGGGGCAATTATGAACACAACATTCAAGCTTGATACAATACTGAATTTGGATTGTGAATAAATATTTGACACAGCATAGGTTTCTGACACAGAATGAATGTTGTCTAAGAACTTAAAAATTTTTAATTTACCTATTCAAACCATATCAGTATTATTTGTTTTTATATATAAATCAGAAATAACCAATTTAAAATTTAAAATTGGGCACACATATCAATTTCTTGCTATTGCGCAATACTGTGCAATTGAAAATTTCTTCAAATATTTGACACATAATAGGTTTCTGACACAGAATCACTGAAATCAAAGAACTTAGAATTGGTCATATGATTTGAATTTATATTCAATTTTTTGCTTCTTGTGCAATACAATATGCTGTGGAGAATTGCCCCCCCCCCCCAAAAAAAAAAATAATAATTTACCCCTTTTTTAGCTTTTGTGCAATACACTATGAAGTTGCACATTGACCCCCCTCCCAAAAAAAAAAAAACAAAAAACAATAAAATTTATTGTAACCCCCACCCTTTTTTTGCCAAAAAAAATTTGAAATTTTCTTTTTAATTTATGAAACATGAAATAAGAAAAAAATTACCCCCTCCCCAATTTCTCATTTACCCCCCCCCCCCCCTCCCCTAAATTTTGTTTTCAACCCCCCCCCCCCCCCATTTCTTTATACTTTGCAACCATAACAGCCCATTTAAATACACCATAACATATTAAAATAGAAAATGACATCATAGTCATGGATGGCAAATTTTAAATATACATAATTTAAAAGCAGTTTAGATAAGATAAACAAAAAAGCTTCATCAGCACATTTTATATTGTCAAATTTACAATGAAGTTCATTAGGGTTATTGGCAAATTTCCAATGGAATTTGTTAATAATAAAGTTTTGATAACAGGGCACACATATCAATTTCTTGCTATTGCGCAATACTGTGCAATTGAAAATTTCTTCAAATATTTGACACATAATAGGTTTCTGACACAGAATAACTGAAATAAAGAACTTAGTATTGGTCATATGATTTGAATTTATATTCAATTTTTTGCTTCTTGTGCAATACAATATGCTGTGGAGAATTGCCCCCCCCCCCCCCCCCCCCCAAAATTTTGATTTGGACCAACTTGAAAACTGGGCCCATAATAAAAAAACAAAGTACATGTTTAGATTCAGCATATCAAAGAACCCCAAGAATTCAATTTTTGTTAAAATCAAACTAAGTTTAATTTTGGACCCTTTGGACCTTAATGTAGACCAATTTGAAAACGGGACCAAAAATTAAGAATCTAAATGCACAGTTAGATTCGGCATATCAAAGAACCCCAATAATTCAATTTTTGATGAAATCAAACAAAGTTTAATTTTGGACCCCGATTTGGACCAACTTGAAAACTGGGCCCATAATAAAAAAACTAAGTACATGTTTAGATTCAGCATATCAAAGAACCCCAAGAATTCAATTTTTGTTAAAATCAAACTAACTTTAATTTTGGACCCTTTGGACCTTAATGTAGACCAATTTGAAAACGGGACCAAAAATTAAGAATCTAAATGCACGGTTAGATTCGGCATATCAAAGAACCCCAATCATTAAATTTTCAATGAAATCAAACAAAGTTTAATTTTGGACCCTTTTGGCCCCTAATTCCTAAACTGTTGGGACCAAAACTCCAAAAATCAATCCCAACCTTCCTTTTGTGGTCATAAACCTTGTGTTTAAATTTCATAGATTTCTATTTACTTATACTAAAGTTATTGTGCAAAAACCAAGAAAAATGCTTATTTGGGCCCTTTTTTAGCCCCTAATTCCTAAACTGTTGGGACCAAAACTCCCAAAAACAATCCCAACCTTCCTTTTGTGGTCATAAACCTTGTGTTAAAATTTCATAGATTTCTATTTACTTATACTAGAGTTATTGTCTGAAAACCCGGAAAAATGCTTATTGGGCCCTTTTTTGGCCCCTGATTCTTAAACTGTTGGGACCAAAACTCCCAAAATCAATCCCAACCTTCCTTTTGTGGTCATAAACCTTGTGTTTAAATTTCATAGATTTCTATTCACTTATACTAAAGTAATAGTGCGAAAACCAAATGTCTTCGGACGACGACGCAGACGATGCAGACGCCGACGACGCCGACGTCATACCAATATACGACCGCAAAAATTTTGCGGTCGTATAAAAACAACACATTCACCCCTATATTCTATTTTTAGGTACGACAGCCATGTTTTATGTCAGATCAAAATAAATTGAGGATCGTTTGTAGAGGACATGTCATAGATCATTCCTATTAAGTTTCAAACCAATCGGCCCAGCGGTTTCAGAGGAGAAGATTTTTGAATGTTAAAATTTTGAAATTTTGATGAAAAAAGGGCAATAACTCCTAAATGGGTTGTGGAATTTCCTTCAAAATTTCAGGGTAGGTAGATCTCATCATGCTGATCAATTTTACCACGTGTCAGATTTTTTATATCTGTGACCGTTTTTGAGTTATTAGCAAAACACAGCAATTTACCCCTATGTTCTATTTTTAGCAACAGTGGCCATGTTTTTCATCGGATCAATATAAAATGAGGATCGTTTGCGGAGGACATGTCATAGATTATTCCTATTAAGTTTCAAACCAATCGGCCCAGTAGTTTCAGAGGAGAAGATTTTTTAATAAAAGTTTACGACGGACGGACGGACGACGGACGAAAAGTGATGGCAAAAGCTCACATGGCTTTTGGCCAGGTGAGCTAAAAATGTGAAAAATTGTCTTTATAGGGCAAAAACTCCTATAAGGGGTCAATTGACGATTTTGGTCATGTTGATTTATTTGTAGATCTTACTTTGCTGAACATTTCTGCTGTTTACAGTTTGTCTTTATCTATAATAATATTCAAGATAACAACCTAAAACTGCAAAATTTCCTTAAAATTAACAACTCAACAAAGGGTTAAATGATTTGACTGAAACTTTCATAGCAGGTAGATCTTAACCTGATGAACATTTTTACCCTCTCAGTTTTGCTCTAAATGCTTTAGTTTTTGAGATATAAGCCAAAAACTGCAGTTTACCCCACTATGTACTATTTTTAGCCATGGCGGCCATGTTTCTCTACGGACTAGAAAATAAAACACAAACTTTATTCTAGATACTCTAAGGATCATTCAGATTAAGTATGGCTGTAATTGGTTCAGTGGTTTCAGAGGAGAAGATTTTTGAAAAAGTTTACGACGGACGGACGGATGATGGACGGACGATGACTGACGCCAAGTGATGGCAAAAGCTCACCTTTCCTTTTAGGAGAGGTGAGCTAAAAAAGCATATTCATGGATTTTACTAGAAAGAAGAAGTGACACACAAATCTGAATTTCTTTAATTAGTAATTAATACAGATACAAGAATTAAATGCATTTCATTCGTTTCGTACCATCATTCAGTCCAGTTTATGTGCACTAAGCAGTTTACACTGTATTTACTGTAGGAGCACTACAACACAAAAGGGTGATTCTTCCATCTTTTATGAGCTAGTTATATTACAAGGTAGAACACTACTAAACATGATGAAACGTGAAACCTAAATCTTACCATTTCTTTAGGAAGCCCATATTCTGCTGCCTGTGCTAGTGATGTTCCCAGGGAGTATAACGTTAACTAAAAAATAAAATAATTTCTTATTTTTTTAACATCAAATGGCTCCATCTAGAGAAATGAATTAAAATTTTGATACACTTGCAAAGTTTTTATATTGGAAAGAGTGTGCATGTATGTACATGTATTTTTTTTCCTTTGTTTTCAAATATTAATAAGACAGGTCAGCAGTTCATATTTTTTCATTAAATTGATTGACAAACATTAATGCCCTTCTTGATACCATATACTGACAGTTCAATTTTCACTGGGCAAAACAAATTGCATCTACCTTTTTCCTATTAACTAGGAATGAAATCTTCTTTAAGCTTACTAAATATATTATAACATTTCTAAATATCAACTTTTTTCAACCCAGTAAATCATCAGTCAACCAATTTTGAATTTATATTGATAATAACCAATTTTCCATATAATTATTACAGATTTTGCAGTGGTTATTATCCAAACATAATACAATAACAATGTAATAGGGTCATAATTTAGGCTGATTCATCATTTCTATGGTTACACATGCAGATAAGTTCACCTGAGTGATAGACAAGGAAACAATTAAGTACTTCTAATCAAGCAGAACTTACAAAAACACATATATAATCAGCATGATTCAGAAATACACTGACTGAAGCCAAATTTTCACCATCAATGATTTGTTTCTGCTTTAAAGTATTGGCAAAATCTCAAAATGAATTTATATCAATCTGTTTTTGTTGCACTTCAAGTAAATGGTCAATTACAGAAATAATATGGCTTAGATTATAAATGAGGAGTATAAATTGGAACATTTTTAGATGATTTTATATGTAACTACAGGTACACAAGTTGAAGTACAATTTACTGATATACAGATAAGAAATACATGTAAATATCTTATTTTCAGATGCCAAGCTTTTTAAAATTTAATAGAAAGCCAGTTTATATACAAATATTCTTCCTTACTCCAACAATTCTTTCTATTTTAAAATGGTATTCCTATTTATCATGTATGAAAATGGAATACAGAAAAATTCATTTCTCTGACATGCATACAGACCAAAGTATTGGCCATAACACTTCAATCATAAGAACTATATGACAATGATAAGGCTAAGAGCTGGTCCATATATATTTTATTTTACCTCATTACAAAATTTGACAAATCAATTTAAAATAAATTAAATGCCAATAACCTCCTCTATACATTGTTTGTGAAGCAGCCTTAAAGCAGATGTGTGATTCTCTGTACAAATGTACAGGGATATCAATCCACTGATTCCTTTCAAACTAAATTCAATTTCACAAAAAAATTTCAATGGAATAGCTGAAATAATTTCGGCTAAATTTTTTTTCACATCAGAAGAATTGAAACTTGGCATTTTTATCGGCTTTGGTGGCCATCTTGAATCACCGGTGGGGTCATTGGACATAATTCTGAAAGAAGACCAACTAATTAGGATGTTGCTGCCAAGCTTTGTTCTAATTGGCCTAGCTGTTTCAGACAAGAAGATCTTTAAGTAAATTTCCCATAGGGTCCTATGTTATACTATGTTCAGCTCTGGAGGCCATCATATCGGATATATGAAAGAGGACCACCTAAGGACCATTGCTGCCAAATTTAGTTCCAATTGGCCCAGAAGATCTTTAAAGGAAAGTTAACGACGACAGATGCCGGAAGCCAGACCCCAAATGATGGCAAAAGCTCGCATGGCTAGGTGAGCTAAAAATGCAACGTCAATTTTGTTAAGCATTTTAACAGATATCAGATTTATGCAGAAAATGCCCTCCTTTCCATGCATGGACAATAATAGATGTTACCTATGGTAACAACCTCAGTTTTGTGTATTAATTAATTTTTAGTACGAAATTGGACCAGGTGGTATGGTGTTATTTAAATCTTTCTGAGAAATGGTACGTTTTTCATTATAATCACTCTGGCGTCACTGGAAAACAATTTGTCTCCTCTGTCTTGAGCAAAATAATATTAACATGTATAAATATGTATTTACTAAAGCATTGAGAAATTTTACAAATATTTTATTGTGGTACACAGGGTCCTTAACAACTACACGTAGTCAAAGGCACTGGTTTTTAACCAACGTGATGTTAGCAAATCAAAAGCAGACATTTATTCCAGGCTGGGGAAAAGTATATTGACATGCTTTTCACACCAGTTTTCTTTTCATCTGTGATTATTGCAACACTGCTTTAGCCACATGTATCACTTGGATTTAACTTTTCCGCTTGAGCAGGACAAAAAATTTAAGTGTAGCAGTTATTCTGGCTGATGTTCCCATAGGGTCCTACATGTATGTTAAACTAAGTTTGGCTGTGTAGCCATCTTGGTTGACAGTCTGCATCATTGGACAGAATTCTAAAAGAGAAGCATCTAAGGACCATAGCTTCCAAGTCATGTTCCAATCGGCAAAGTTGTTTAATAAGACAACAGATTTTTAAATGAATTTTCCCACAGGGTCCTATTTTAACCTATGTTCGGCCATTGCTGCAATTTTGGTTGACAGTTTGGGTAATTGGACATAACTCCGAAAGAGGGCCACGATGGCCATCTATAAGGACCATTGCTGCCAAGTCTGGTTCCAACCAGGCATGGGGCGAATTACATTGCAATATAATGCATTACATTACAATTACTTTGACAAAACCATGCATTATATTACAATTACCATTACATGAATTTATCAAAGTAATGCATTACATTACAATTACTTTTGCAAAGTAATGCATTGAATTACACATTACATTTGTAAATTTTATTATCAAGTGAAAAGTCACAAAAGCATATTTAGTAACTGTTCCATGCATTGAATATAAGTATATATGTAACAAGAGGCTCTCAAGAGCCTGAATCGCTCACCTGGCAAACAATGCACTATAAACTAAATTAATATATTAATGTTTGTTGTAAATTAAACTGAGTATTAAAGGTCACGTAAAATTCTGAAAATACCTTTAAAAGCCTTTCAAGAACCTCTCGAAAGAAATGGGCATGAGTTCTCCCTACGCTTGATTAAGATACAGTCATGGTCAATCTGATGATTCATAATACAAAATACAAGCTTTAATTCATCTTCAAATACAAGTATAAATCTTTTGGTCTATATGTTGTCTTCGTTTTTAAAATGTTTGAAAGAAGTTATGTAAAAATTGTGGGTTAAGGCTTTTTATTGTACTTGAAAAGGAAATATTTCAGGAACAATCATGCTAAGTTTAATCCAAATCCCCCTAGTAGTTTCAGAGGAGAAGATGTTTGAAAATTTCTTAACAACGATGATGACAGACGCCAAGTGATGGCAATTAAAAGCTCACATATTATGAAGTTTAATCATTGTTATACAACATTCTCATCATCACCATTCACTAAGGATACCATGTTTACTTTAAAAACCAAATATTGTTGAAATCCAAGTGTTAAAAATGGCGGGAAAATGGCAGCCATTTTAAAAATGGCCGTCCAAAATAAACTTTCATCATCACCATTCAACTCGGGATACCATGTTTGCCTTGAAGGTAGCTTTCATCTTCATTTCATTTCTATAATTCAGGAAAAAATAGCAAAAAACAGCATTTTGACCCCTATGTTCTATTTTTAGTAAGGGCGGACATGTTTTTCGACCAATCAAAAATCCAAGCATTAACTTTTTGCAGGATACCCTAAGGAACAATCATACCAAGTTTCATTTGATTTTGAATAGTAGTTTCAGGGAAGAAGATTTTTGAAATAATAACATAAAAAAAAGCCAAAAATGTCAAAAAAGGGCAATAACTCTAACATCAGTTGACAAATTTTCACGAAAGTAAGCACACAGGTAGCTCTCATCATGCTGAACACTTTCAACCTGCCAGAATTTGCCATAACCTTATGATTTTTGAGATAGTTGCGAAAAACTGTTGTTTGACCCCTATGTTCTATTTTTAGTAACAGTGGCCATGTTTTTCGACGGATCAAAAATCGAAGCATAAACTTTGTGCAGGATACATTAAGGAGCAATCATGCTAAGTTTTATCCAAATCCATTCAGTAGTTTCAGAGGAGAAGATTTTTGAAATAATAACATAAAAAAAAAGCCAAAAATGTCAAACTAGAAATAGAGATTCTGAGTGATTTAAATGCAGATTGTAAGTGGTCATCCATATTCTTACCTTTCAAGGGCAAAAAGACTGATACTTGATTTGAGTGTCATTGGAAAAGATAACAACAATTGAGCAGGTAACCAGTTTGGGAAAAGGTTAAAACAATGAGTGCTGACCACAGCCAGTTTCAAAACTAATTTCACAAAAAATATATAAATGTATACATCTAATGAAAGTTATTTTTAAGTACTATTGTATATTGAGGTAACATTGAATTTATATTTTAATAAATAGCCATTTAAAAACAAATTTACACGCAATCAAAAGCTTTTTTTCATTTTCTACAGTTTGCCATCTATAAGGCATCAACAGTTATTTTGACATTTAAGGGACAAAACTTTAACTCCTAAAGGGCTCATGTAAACATTTTGCAAACTAAGGGAAATGCTGTGAAAATGGTCAATTTTGATGTTCTAAGGGGAATAACTCCTAAAAGGAATGATCATACAACTTAATAAGTACAAATTTCAAAAAAAAATCAAGAAAAAGGGCAATAACTCCTACATGGGTGGTTACATCTTCTTCAAAATTTCAAAGCAGGTAGATCTTGAGGTGTTGAACACTTTAGCTTCCCATCAGAATTTTGATATCTGTCACCATTTTTGAGTTATTTGCAAAAAACTGCAATTTACCCCTATGTTCTATTTTTAGCCATGGCACCCATGTTTTTTTACAAATCAAAAATCCAAACGATAGTTTAGTAGCACTCATGCCAAGGAACAACTACACTAAGTTTGGTTGCAATTAAACTTATAATGTAAGAGGAGTTAACGATTTTATTACAATGAATAAAGACTGCAAAAATGGTCAATTTTGACGATCTAAGGGGAATAACTCCTAAAAGGAACGAACCTACAACTTTGATCCTGTTATAAATTTTGTAGATCTTTGTGCGCCTAACAATATGAAATTTAAATTTTTCAAATTTCCTTTATAGTATCCAAGATATTGAGCTTAATAAGTGCAAAATTTGGAAAAAATGCAGAAAAAGGGCAATTACTCCTACATGGGTCGTTGGATCTTCTTCAAAATTTCAGGGCAGGTAGATCTTGAGGTGCTGAACACTTTTACCCTTGCCAGAATTTTGATATCTGTTATGGTTTTTGAGTTATTTGCAAAAAATTGCAATTTACCCCTATGTTCTATTTTTAGCCATGGCGGCCATGTTTTTTTACGAATCAAAAATCCAAACGATAGTTTTGTAGCACATATACCAATAAACAACTGTACGAAGTTTGGTTGCAATTGGTCTTATGGTGTCAGAGGAGTTAACGTTTGAAAAAATTTACGGATGGACGACGGACGACGGACGGACGGACGACGGACGCCAAGTGATGGCAATAGCTCACATGACCCTTCGGGTCTGGTGAGCTAAAAATTGCACGTATGTAGATTCATTTGATAATTGTACAATACAGAAATTTTTAACAAAACTAAAATTAAATTTTCAAGTTCAATGTCTTTCAAAAAAAATTAAAATAAAATGCAGTATGGGCCTGGTCAAAAAATTGAATTCTTTTGTGTATATTCTTTTCCTTCCCGTCCGTGTTCATCTAAAAAAGATTTCGCTCTAATTAATAAATGTTTAATCAAACGCAAGTTAGGGTCCCTTCATATAATTTTTTTCTACGGGCCTGACAAGTTTTACCCGTATAAAGATTAATCTTATGTCTATATTCATTTCGACCTGTGCTCATGCATAAAAAATCGCTCTGAATAACATTAGTAAGATGTTTTGTGTGACATTTCGTTGTATTTTCATAATTCTGTAGGTTTTTGACAATTTGTTAAACAATTTCCGTTTTTTCTCAAATGAATTATTGGCAGAATAGTATACAAAATATATTATATATGGAAAACATGCTGGATGACTTTAGAATATAATATTTTTTAATTACGGTGCAATTTCATAGCACTAAAAGCCACAGAAATCACCAATAACAAACATGTAAATATTTATTGAAAAAAAAATTGCCTAATATAGAAAGTCCGATTTTAAATAAATATACACTTATATGAGTATTATTCATAAGTATGTAATGAATATTATACTTAATTTATCTTCCCATATTTTTCAGAAAGCATCACCAGCTGGCATAATTACAATTCTACTCAAGATCTTCGAATTTTGAAAATTAATTAGCCATTGTTGAGACACGGGCTTGTATGTCTGTTATTGTTTTCATACTCTGAATTGTGGAACTCTTTTGTTGGGTATATACTAAAACAATTGATGGCTTCTTCAATACTCTCCTTAACAGACTCAATCAGAATGTATTTGTTCTATCATCATTTACTCATAGAAGCTTGGTTTCACAACACTGCATTTAAATAGACCATTCGCACCTGCTCCATTCTCAATCATTCGATTTACATCTGATTATAGCTGTCACATTCATTCATCTAAACATCCTAAAGTTATTATAGTAGACTTTTTCAAAGCTCTTATTTACTTTATTGTCAGTGTTTTTCTAACATATAAATATTTAAGTTGTGTAGAAGTTCGTATTACAGTAGTTATGTCTTTACGTGCCAAGTTAAAGCCGCCAACACATTTTCTCATTTATTTCAAAGTTGACAATTCTTGGTTTGTTGCATCTAAGTCTAAGGTGTTATATGACGGTGTTCCAAAAGTTGGCAACGAGTATTCAGTGCAGTGGGGCTCTACTAAAGAGGTTACAACTGGCGAAGTTATTAGTTCAGGTGACTGGTTCAGTGTTAGAAAAAAACATTCTGAGATGAGAGGGTACTGTACTCCAGAAAAGCCCAGAACCCACCAAGAAAGGAACCAGAGTGCCCAGTCAACTACGACTACAAAAAAGAACAAGGCGGACAGACGGACGGACGCCCGGCATTACCATATCCCCGCACAGTGTTGCGGCGGGGGATAAAAATTGGTCACCATGTACAACTCCTCATTATCAAACTGCATACCAAATATCAAATCATTCCCATCCAGAAAAAAAAACTGCTAGAGTGCTTATAAGGATAATTAATCAATTTTGTAAGTTAATAAGGAACATAACTCCTATAAAAATAGGAACATAACTCCTATAAAAATATTTGTCCAGAACTCATCTTTGAACGCACTCCAGGTTTCACTGACAACAGACGCCTGGCATTACCATATCCGCGTTGCGGCAGAAATAAATAAACTTGCTATAGCGCTTACAAGGCGGACAGACGCCCGGCATTACCATATCCCCGCACAGTGTTGCGGCGGGGGATAAAAATTGGTCACCATGTACAACTCCTCATTATCAAACTGCATACCAAATATCAAATCATTCCCATCCATACAATTCAAGAAAACTTTGACAAAAAAATAATGTACAAAAATTTCACCAAACAGGAAGTAGTAGCATTTCGCATCTGAAATTATGTTACAATGTACAACTAAAACTGCATACAAAAATATCGAATCATTCCAATTATTACAAGCCAAGAAACCTTTGATGGAAGTTGATATTAATGGACAGACAGTGGGTACACCATAATACATCCATTCAAGCAAAAGTATTATAGTACAAAAATTCAAGTTTCGGCAAACAGGAAGTAGTAGCATTTTGGATCTGAAATTTTGGTACAACTTACCATTTAATATCAAGCTGCATACCTAATATCAAATCATTCCCATTAAAATAAGCCAAGAAAACTTTGGAGGACACTTATATAAACGGACGGACAAATGGATGGTAT